>CM077166.1:42826070-43518936 GCA_039583875.1 Platanthera guangdongensis
AATATGTTCTAACTCCTATATTTTCTATTTTGTAGGAATGCAACATGCCTGTGGGGAATTTCTGTGCAATATCTCATTGTCGCATCCATGATTTTTATTCGAGGCAGGTTCGTCAGCATAGAGCCCGACCACCACCTTTGCATTCATGAAGCTCTCTTCCAAGCTCTCCTTCACCTCCACCTCTTCCATGCAGAGCAATGCCACGTCAGCAATCCAGCACCTCCTCCACTATTCTTACCTTTAGCAATTAAACCTCCACTATTCCCGCCTTCAGCAATTAAGCCTCCACTATCCTGCCTTCAAGAATTAAGCCTCCAATAAAAGCTAGCCTCAATTGCTCATACCCGGATTTCATTTTGCACCTATAAATAGAGCTGATTGGGATGGAGGAAGGGACATTGAAGGTTTTGGTCAGAAATTTAGAGTATTCATTTGGGTAGAAAATTTTAGTCCAAAAATTCGTTTTGAGAGTTGTTCATTCCGAGGAAGAAATCATTGGAGGTTTAGGCCGAATTTTTTGAGTGAAAAAAGTTGTCATTTTCTGTGTTTAATTTAGTTGTTCTTCTATAAGTTTGTACGTCTATTTGTAGCCTCATACATTTATCCCTTATAATCTTTTTTCGAATAGCAATAAAATTTCATCTCTGTTTCACTTAAAATTGTATTCCTATATCAAGTTGTCTCTTGTCACTTTGTACTTTTCATGATGTCGCATTTTTTTATAATAATGATTCTGCCATCTCCATGAATAACTAATTCATTTAGTACTCGATCGAGATGATCCGAGGATGAGATAATATTGTTATGATTTTAGATTTGCTTCTCTTTAATTGTTGAACGCTTATGATTTACCTCTGATCAAAATTTCTATGGGGCTATATGGTCAATATATAGTTCTCATTTTGTTTTCGTTCTTTAGTTAGCTGAGAGGCTTGTAAGATGAATCGATCGCTCATAGGTAAAAGGAGTAGAACGCAGCCCTCAAGAGAGGACGACGTAACACTTCCGGATTGGAGTAAAATCCAATAGTGAGGTTCACTATCTAAAGCAAGTCTTAGGCAATGCGATTTGTGAACAAGACTTTGTTCGATACACCTAAGCTTAGTTTAATTTAATCATCGAAAGAGGAGTGTTCATGTTTCGAGAACCTCCCCAGTCAAAGCCTCTTCAACAAGAGAATTGCATGCTACTTTCATTCTGTATTTTCTATTTTCGAGGTGATTCAAAGATCGGGTGCTAGTTTTTAAATCGTCGAATATATTTCGTTAACATCTCTAGTTTTTACTATTCGCAACCAAAACTTCAAGTTTTAATTGATAAGATAATAACGATTTTCAAAGTAGAATTACGCAACCGCCCCAAGTCTAATACGACCTTGAATTTTATAAACTTATACTACTTTCGATACGGTACACTTGTCGTTATCGATTGCAGGCATAGTTTTGCGCATCAGCTACCCCTTGACTAGAGATAACATGTCCCAAATAATAGATTTGAGTTAGTCCAAATTCACATTTACTTCGCCGGAGCACGAGTAGGTTGGCGTGCAGAATGTCAAACATGAACGCCAAGTCCTTCAAATGGTCTACCTAAGTTGTGCTGAAAACCAAAACGTGATCAAAAAATATTAAAATAAATATCCAAATTTGACCATAGAAGATGCGGTTCATGAGGCTCTAAAAGGTCGACAGAGCATTTATCAAGTCAAACGGTATGACCAAAAACTTGTAAAAGCCCTGATAGGTGCTGAACGCGGTTTTATGTATCTCTTCGTCCGCCATCCGCACTTGGTGATAGCCGACTCGCTGGTCCAACCTTGAGAAGTACATGGCCCCATGAAGTTCATCAATTAATTCATCGATCAGAGGAACTGGAAATTTATCCTTGACCGTGCTTTGGTTAAGACGGAGGTCGTAATCCACACATAAGCGCTAGGATCTATCATGCTTCTTTACAAGGACCACTGGGGATGCAAAGGGGATGTAGCTGTGTTGGTTCACCCTCGTGCTCAATATTTCGCAAATGAGGCGTTCAATCTCTGATTTTTGTAGCGGTGGGTATTGATATGGGCGCAAGTTGACATTCATTCCCTTGTCTTTCAATACTATGTGATGCTCTAATTCTCTCCTTGGAGGCAGTACCTGCGGCTCAGCAAACAAATCTGAAAATGGGTGCAAAAGAGACTGTAATGGTTGTTGCTCAGCGTGTGTTGCTTGCTCCCCACAAACCTTCCATGTTCGAAACCTCGACATTTCTGGCTCCTGCCCGTCACTCCACCCTCCTGGACTTCGCACCGTGTAGGCAAACAAAGCTGCCCCTCCTTCCCCATTAATTTATATAGTAATTTCTCTTTGCCCCAAGGATCAGTACCTTGCTGTGATCCACGAAGAGCAATCATCTTCCCTTGGCTCATGAATTCCATCCGGAGGTAGTAAAAATCCCAATTCACTGGTCCAAGAATGATCAATCATTAAACTCTCAACACCACATCTATTGGGTACATTGGAATATATGTACCTGATTTGAAGAAGCCTCACCCTACTCAATGATATACATCAAGGTGTATTTGATGTGCTTTGAGTTTATTTGTGCAGGTTAAGTAATTGCAGGATTGCAGTAAAAGTTTCTAAGTCCATGTGTCGACACCTAGAAGAAAAGTGTCGACACTTAAGAAAGCTTGTGTCGACACCTAGAGAAGTTGTGTCGACACTTGGAGTAATTGTGTCGACACCAGAGAGGCAGAGTCGACACCAGAAGAAAAGTGTCGACACATACAGGCAGTGTCGACACACAGTGAAGAATTGTCTACATGATCAGTGTCGACACTTAGAAGCAGTGTCGACACCCAGAGAAACTTTGTCGACATCAAAAGTGTCGACACCAGGAGGCTGTGTCGACACTCAGCAAACTTCAACAAAGTTAAAGTACATATGTCGACACAAAGGAGATGTATCGACACTCAGCAAAGTTTCAACACATGAAGAATGTGTCGACACAAAGGAGATGTGTCGACACTCAGCAAAGTTTCAACACATGAAGGCATGTGTCGACACATAGGAGATGTGTCGACACTCAGCAAAGTTTCAACACATGAAGACATGTGTCGACACAAAGGAGATGTGTCGACACTCAGCAAGTCTCAACACAAGAAGATGTGTCGACACAAAGGAGTTGTGTCGACACACAACAGAAATCAACTAAGTATTGAAGAAGTGATTGGTACATTGGAATAAATGTACCTGATTTGAAGAAGCCTCACCCTACTCAATGATATACATCAAAATGTATTTGATGTATTTTGAGTTTAGTTGTGCAGGTTAAGTATTTGCAGGGAAAAGCTTAAAAGTTTCTAAGTACATGTGTCGACACCCAGAAGAAAAGTGTCGACACTTAAGAAGACTTGTGTCGACACCCAAAGAAGCAGTGTCGACACTTGGAGTAATTGTATCGACACCAGGGACGCAGAGTCGACACTAGTAGGAAAGTGTCGACACATACAAGCTGTGTCGACACTCAATGAAGAAATGTCCAGAGAAGCAGTGTCGACACTTAGAAGCAGTGTCGACACCCAGAGGAACTTTGTCGATATCAAAAAGTGTCGACACTAGGAGGCTGTGTCGACACTCAGCAAAAGTTCAACAAATTCTAAGTACAAGTGTCGACACAAAGGAGATGTGTCGACACTCAGCCAAAGACTTAACATATGAAGAATGTGTCGACACACAGCAAAAGTCTCAACACTAGGAGGCTGTGTGGACACTCAACAAATTTCAATGAAGTCTAAGTACAAGTGTCGACACTAAGAAAATGTGTCAACACTCAGCGAGTATCAACACAAGAAGATGTGTCGACACAAAGGAGTTGTGTCGACACTTACAAGAATTCAACTAAGTACTAAAGAACAAGGAGTTGTGTCGACACACAATATCAGTGTCGACACATGTTGAAGAAGCAGTGTCGAGAAGCAGATTCTACAACACAAGGAGTTGTGTCGACACCATGAAGACTAGTGTCGACACTTAGTCTACTTGTGTCGACACTTAGTCTATAAGTGTCGACACTTAAAGACTGACTGTCTCGATACTTTCAGACAGTTACAGAAAATTCAAGAAGTGACTGGATGACTTGACAACTGCCATTCCAGCCGGTCTACTGTAACTGTCAGAAATGTCAAAAAGCTGTTAGAAATCGGATCAGCCGGTCACCATGAAGAAAGCCTATATAAAGGCTTATTCCGTCAACAGAAGAAGATGATTAACAACAATCAATTGGAGTGATCAATGAATCATTGAATTACAACACAACTAGAAGAAGACCTTCAAGTGAAGATCTAAGAAGTTGGAGAGAGAGAGCTCCTTCCAAGAAGACAGCTGTGGAACCAAGCTGTGAAGAAAGTTTCAGATTGAATTCTAATTCTTAAGTTAGCAGTGATTGAAGATCAGCTGCAGAGAGACTCAACCCTATTGTGTTCTAAATTCAAGAAGCTTTGAAGAAAGCCAAGGGAGGTTGATCTCAGCAAAGTTCATCCAAGAACTCATCAAGAAACCTGTCAACTCTTCTCTCTTATTCTGAGTTGTAGGTATATATATTGTATTCTTAATTTCTTGTAGGATCCTTAGGGATCTGAGTTGTAAGCCTGAAATTATAAAGGCTGAGTGGTAGGGCCTGTGTGCCTGAGTGTAGGAGATATTTTTCTCTGAGTGTAGGCCTTGTTGTAGGCTGAGTGTAGGCCTTGTTGTGGGCTGAGTGTAGGCCTTGTTGAAGGCTGAGTGTAAGTCTTGGTGAAGACTGAGTGGTAGGGCTTTGAGCCTGAGTTGTAGGAACCTGTTTTGGGGTTCTGAGTGTAAGATCTGAGGATCTGAGGAATAGTGGAGGAGTTTGGCCGAATCTAGTACACTACTAGATAGGCGAAGGGGGAAAGTGGATGTACCCAGATCTTGGGGAACCACTATAAAACTGTGTGTACTCTGTGTGTGTGATTCTGTGATTGCTGTTTTATGTTCTGTGAAATCTGTGATTATAATCTGCCTAAAAGTTTAAAAAGATAAGGTCACCTATTCACCCCCCCCTCTAGGTGATTAGGTACAATTTCTTTCAAGTGGTATCAAAGCGAGGTTACTCAAAAAGGACATAACTGTCTGAGTACAAGATCATGTTGGCAGATTCAGTATAATCAAGTGCAGAATCAAGAAAATCAAGAAAATGAGTTCAACAGAGAATCACAAAGAACTTGGATCTATGAAGTTGTCAATCTGTAGAAAGGAGATTTTTGGCATCTGGAAAGAAAGAGTTAGACTATTTATGGAAGCCTCTGACCCTAGAATCTATATCACAGTCAAATAAGGGTCATATGTGCCTATGAAAGTATCAGTCCTGGATGCAAATCAGAGAACCCCTAAGAACTTTTCAGAGATGACTAAAGATGAGATTATTCTAGCCACCATGGACAAGAGGGCTCAGAATATAATTGTAAGTGCAATAGATGATGTCACATTCCAGAATTTGATACACTGTAAAACATCAAAGGAAATGTGGGACACACTGATAGTGTACATGGAGGGCTCTGAAGAAGTTAGACATGGCATAAAGTCTTTACTAAATCAAGAGTATGAAAGTTTCAGACAAAGCAGGTCTGATAGTATAACAAAATGCTACAAGAAATTCTATAGGATTGTCAATGAGTTGATGTCTTATGGAAGAGAATTCAGCAACTATGAGATGAATGATAAGTTCTTGAGATCCCTAACTAAAGACTGAGATACTAAGATTTGTGTCATAAGGGAAATTGCCAAGTTAGCAGATATTCCTCCTCCAACATTGTTTGGAAAGCTGTTATCCTATGAAATACAGCTAATGGTTAGGAAGGAGGAAGAGAAGACTACAAGAATCGAGCACAAAGAAAGAGCTGTGACATTCAAGACAGAAGCCACCAAGAAATATAAAAGTAAGTCTCCATCTCCACCTCCAAAAGTTGCTGAGACTGAGACAGATGAGTCAAAAAGTAAGAATTCTGAAAGTAGTGAGAGTGATGAGGACTTTGCAGCTTTCACAAGACATTTTCAGAAGTTCCTAAAGAAGAAACAGTGGAGGTCTAAGTCATCAACTTCACAGAAGTCTTCAAAGAATGACAGGAGAAAGCCCAAGTCAAGTAGAACTACATCTTCAAAGATAGTTCGTTATTATTGTAACAGACAAGGACATGTTGTTGCTGAATGTCCAGAGAAAAGGAAAGAGTCAACTGATAAGAAGAAGACTCAAATCAAGGGCAAAAAGGAAAGGTCCTTTGTTGCAAAGAAGGACAAAAGTCTGTCAGATATATCTTCTTCAGAAACTGATTCAGAAGCTGAAGCTTATATTGGACTGTTTGCCGAAGAAGAAGAAGATGAGTTCATCCAATTAATGAACTCAATATATGAGCAAGAGGACAATCAGTGCCAGGGACTGATGGCCTTGTCAGAAGGAGACAAAATCCAGGAGCAACCTGGACCTAGTCAGGTACTAAATTGTTCTGCTGATTCAATTTCTAGTACTGAGTCAGATTCAGATACATCATCATCAAGTGATGAGAGTGCTTCTAAATCTGAAGGAGATATTCATCAATTGATTGATGAATATAGAGTAGTGTTGCAAGCTTTGAAGAAAAGCAAATCCTTGACCAAGAGTCAGGCTAAGGAGATTGCTAATCTCAAAGTGGCTGCAACAGATTTTGATAAGTTGATTGATCAAAAACTAAATGAAATAGCCAGGCTGAAGAACATAACTGTTATTCAGATGGGGACTATAACATTCAAGAATGATCAAATCGGAAATCTGGAGATTAGTCTTCAAAAGGAGAGAGATATAGTTGCAAGGTTTTCTAAACCAAAATCTATTTTACCTTTGATAGATGAATTTGTACATCAAAAGGGTAAAACTGGATTAGGGTTTACACAACCTGCTAGGACTATAAAGTCCAAGTCTAAGGGCAAAGCCCCAGTACTCAACAAGCCTGCGTAGATAGAACAGCCAGGGTTGTACCAAAGTAAAGGTACAATAGATTTGAGTGCTGGTGTTGTGCCAAGGTAGGCCACTTTGCCATGGACTGTTGGCATAATTCAAGTGCCAAGGTGAGTAGCAATCTGCCTGCTAGAAAAGCTACAAGTAGTTTTGTTAAGAGGCAAACTAACCAGCACCAAGGACCCAAGAATTCTTAGGGTTCTAAGGTTAACTAATCTGTTTTATAGGTGAGTCCAAGTGACCATGCCCCAATATGGTACTTGGACAGTGGATGTTCCAGGCACATGACTGGAACTAGGGGATTGCTAAAGGACTACACACCAATCAAGGATGGTCCTAAAGTCACCTTTGGTGGTTCTGAAAAAGGAATCATCAAAGGTTTTGGTAACATTTCTAGCATCCTTATAACAATTACTCAAGTGGCTTATGTTAAAGGTTTGAAACATAACCTTATTAGTATAAGTCAGATGAGTGATTTAGGATATGACATCTCATTTGTCAAAGATGGTTGTCATATCAGGAGATCAAATGATCAAGAGATCATTCTGACTGATTATAGGAAGAGAAATGTCTATTGTCTAGACATTATGTGTGAGAACATTGGTTCTCATGTGTGTCTTGTAGCTGATGAGAAAGTCTCTCATTGTGTCAAATGGCACAAGAGGCTAGCCCATCTTAACTACAAGACAATTGGCCAACTCTATAGCAAAGAGTTAGTGAGGAATGGTCCTCAGGTTAAGTGTATTAAAGATAGGATATGCTCAGCTTGTCAAAAGGGCAAGCAGACTAGATCCACCTTTAATAGCATTGAAAACAAAGATGTTGTGAGGTGCTTATACCTCTTGCATATGGATCTTTTTGGTCCTATGCCAGTTCACAGCCTAGGTAGGAAGGTCTACACATTTGTAGTTGTAGATGACTACTCAAGGTTTTCCTGGGTGTTCTTCCTTAGACAGAAATCTGAAACTCCTAATATCTTTTATAGTTTTGTCAAACAAATTCAGAATGAGTTAGACAGTACAGTGGTCAAAATAAGAAGTGACCATGGTACTGAATTCCAGTCTGACAGTATGACAAAGCTATGTGAAGAATTTGGGATATTTCAGGAATTTTCTTCACCAAGAACACCTCAGCAAAATGACATTGCTGAAAGGAAAAAATAGAACCTTGATTGAGGCTGGTAGAACCCTATTAAGTGACACATCTCTCCCAGAATATTTCTGGGCTGAGGCAGTAAACACTGCATGTCATGTAATTAATAGGGCTACTATCAACAAAAGTCACCATAAGACCACCTATGAGATTGTGAAAGGCAGAAAACCAAACCTATCCTATTTCAGGATCTTTGGTTGTAAATGTTATATACTTAACAATGGAAAGTCTTACTTAACTAAGTTTGCTGCCAAATCCCAAGAGGGGATCTTTGTTGGGTACAACAACAACAGTAAGGCCTATAGGGTCTACAACTTGACTACTCAAGTTGTAGAAGAGTCAGTACATGTAGTATTTGATGAAGATAGACTCATTAATAATGAATTATCTAGAAGTATTTGCAGCTCCACAGGTGTGACTGAGAAGATGGACAAGCTCACTATTGAAGAAGGTTCTACTGCAAGACAACAAGTAGATGATAGTGGCTGTTGTCCAGGGGGAGTACTAGATGCACCTGATGTATAAGAAGATCAAGGGGTGCAGCAAGTTGAAGAAGCTGAAGGAGTTCAACATGAAGCCAGGCTGCCTCCAGCTACTAGGCATCTAAAAGATCATCCAGCCAATCAAATTATTGGTGATCTAAGTCAAGGGGTACAAACAAGGAGCAGAAATCTAAGTTCAGTACTCTACTCCAGTTTTCTATCCCAAGTTGAGCCAAAGAAATTTGAAGAAGTCATCCTAGACCCTCATTGGATTGAGGCAATGCAAGAGGAGCTGAACCAGTTCAAAAGATGCACTGTATGAGAGCTTGTTTCTAAACCAAAAGACCACAACATAATTGGAACTAAGTGGATCTTCAGGAACAAGATGGATGAACATGGAGTTATTATAAAGAACAAAGCAAGACTGGTTGCAAAAGGTTATAGGCAGGAAGAAGGTATTGACTTTGATCAGACCTTTGCTCCAGTAGCCAGACTGGAGGCAATAAAGATGTTCTTGGCCTATGCAACCTATCAAGGGTTTAAAGTATACCAAATGGATGTTAAGTCAGCTTTTCTGAATGGAAATCTGAAGGAAGAGGTCTATGTGGAACATCCATCAGGTTTTGTTGATTCAACTAAATCTAATTATGTCTATAGACTTAGGAAGGCTTTGTATGGGTTAAAACAAGCCCCTAGGGCTTGGTATGAAACTCTGTCTAGTTTCCTCATTGAGAATAAATTCACAAGGGGGAAAATAGACAAGACTATATTCCTTAGGGAATCTAGAGGCAAGATCATACTAGTCCAAATATATGTAGATGACATCATATTTGGGTCTACTAAAAGTAGTCTTTGCAAAAAGTTTGCAAAACTTATGCAAGGACAATTTGGAATGAGCAGTATGGGGGAACTTAAGTTCTTCTTGGGTCTCCAAGTTAGACATACTGAGAATGGTTTATCCATATGCCAGTCTAAGTTCACTCTAGAATTGATAAGGAAGTATGGTATGAAATCATCCAGTACCATGAAAACTCCTATGGGGTCAAGTATGTCTCTTAGCAAAGATGATGCAGGGAAACCTGTAGATGAGACTTTGTATAAATAGATAGTTGGCTCCCTACTATATTTGACTGCAAGTAGACCAGATATCATGTATGCTACATGTGTCTGTGCTAGGTACCAAGCATGTCCTAAAGAATCTCACTTGACAGCAGTCAAAAGAATTCTGAGATATCTTTAGGGCACTCCTTATCTAGGCCTTTGGTACCCTAGGAATGTAGACTTTGAACTGACAGGTTATTCAGATACAGATTTTACAGCCTGCAAGGAAGATAGGAAAAGTACAACTGGTACCTGTCAATTCCTAGGTGGAAGACTGATTTCATGGAGTAGCAAGAAACAAACAAGTGTGGCTATCTCCACAGCAGAATCTGAGTATGTGGCTGCAGGAAGTTGCTGTGCTCAACTTCTATGGATACAACATCAGATAGAAGACTATGGTATTCAAGTAAGTAGAACACCTCTATTTTGTGATTCTACTAGTGATATTTCTATTGCAAACAATCCTGTCTCCCATAGTAGGACTAAACACATAGAAATAAAATACCATTTTCTTAGAGAACATGTGGAAAAAGGAGATATTTCACTAGAGTATGTTAATACAGATAATCAGCTAGCTGACATGTATACTAAGCCCTTAGATGCAACCAAATTCAATAGGTTTAAAATTGAATTAGGTATGATAAACTTAGAATAGTTTACAAAAAAATTGGCTAAGTAAAAAGGTGTCGACACACAGAGTTGTCTGTATCGACACCGAAAAGTGGTGTCGACATTTCAGAGAAATGATGTCGACACATCTAGACAGTAAGTGTCGACACTTCAGAGAATTAGTGTCGACACATGCAGGGTAGGTGTCGACACATCCAAGGTGGTGTCGACACTTAAGATTTATACAGAATTAGTCTAGTAAAGTCTCGACTAAGTGTCGAGCTAAGCGGTGTCGACACATAAACAAGTGTCGACACATATATTCTGTCGACTATACTTGTGTCGACACATGGTTGTCGAGATATTATAAGTCTGTGTCGACACTTATCAATAGTGTCGACACAATTTAAGTATTTTGACGCGCCCTTTCATCTTCGATTCTAGAAAGGTATAAATAGGTTTTCGCCATTGTCTGTCGACACGCTCACCAAAGTTTCGCGACCAAACTTGTGTGTCGACACCTCTCTTCTCTCAATTCAAATTTCTTCAAACCCTAATGGCACCCAAGCTAGAAGAGAATGTGAATGAAGGATATGAACTCGTGCGGCATGCTTTTGATGACGCGGAACCAAATATCAAAGGCGTGATAACCCTAATCGCAGAGACTGGGTTAGAGTTTCTGGTTTCAGAGCCGATCAAGATTTGGAAGAAGGAGGTCCTGGAATTTCTAAATGGAGCAACAATAGATGAATCAGGACTCAAGATAAAGTCAAGAGTTCATGGGGCAAAGGTGAAGGTCTCACCTAAGAGTCTGAGAAAGGTACTACAACTACCTAGAACTAAGGAAGAAGAAGATGTTTCTGCTTCTAAGACTAGAGAAGCATTGACATGGTGTGGACTGGACTCCAACCTGAAGATAGGATCTGTATTCAATAGAAAAGGAATGAACATGCAAGACAAATTCTTATCTGAGATTGTTGGCAAGGTTATCTTGAGCAAGCCTAGAGGTCATGACAGAATATCAGCTCATATGTTTAGCCTAATGACAAGAATTATCTACAAACTGGATACTGATTGGTCTACAGTTGTGTTTGAAAAGATAAAAGAGAGTATGAAAAAGCCCAATTTGGGTAAGATTCTAAGTCTTTACCTAGCTGGTAGTATACCAGAGGTGATGAGTCAAGCAGCTGGAACTAAGATTAACCACATGAGGAGAATGGATTTGAGAATCTTCTCTAGGTGGGATAGAGTCTGTTGGGTCCGGCGTTCCTTCACTTGACCCGTGGCGATTTGCTACTTATTTAAGAAATTAAGTAGCGCCCTCTCCAACAGTCCGGGCTTTTGGTGCAGTTGGGTATGCGCTTGATCCTTCAATTGGTATCAGAGGAGGTCACGGGTTCAAGACCAGGGGGCGCTATTTAATCCTGATTTTTCCCTTCTACCTGTGTGGGTCCGGCGGGTCAGGCAACCTTGGACATGTGGTAACCCCACCTCTGAGCCAGGTGGGCCATGTGGTAACTCCACCTCTGAGCCGACGGGTTGTGCTGGACGCCGGGGGGGGGATTGTTGGGTCCGGCGTTCCTTCACTTGACCCGTGGCGATTTGATACTTATTTAAGAAATTAAGTAGCGCCCTCTCCAACAGTCCGGGCTTTTGGTGTAGTTGGGTATGCGCTTGATCCTTCAGAGTCTTGACCAAGGAAATGCCAACTCCTGAGAAGGAAACATCCCTGAAGAAGAAGAAGAAGACAACCCCTGTGGCTCAAGAATCATCAAGTAGCTCTGAAGAGCAGGTAGTGTTCACTCCTGATGAAGAAGACACTGGAAATGCTGGTCCGTCACCTGCTAGACAAGAAGATGCACCAAGGCTGGGGGAGCTACCCACAGCAAGCCCAATAGACCAGGATTCCATCCAGGGGGAGCCTCTACTGGTGGATGAGCCAACTCCACTAGAGAGTGAACAAGCTACCCACACAATACTTGAGGTAATAACTGAAATCAACCAATTAGATTTCTCTATTGAAAATGAAGATATGACTGACAGATTGTCTGATGTTAATCAGCAACCTCAGATTCCGAGTCAATCTCAGGATGTTGTCATGGAAGACACATCTGTTGCAGATAAAGTGGTTGATGAGATTAGAGATTCTCCACCCCATCATCAATAGGAATTTACCTTAGAAGAACTGTTCCCTGACCTTCTCCAAACAGACTTTGAGAAAGAAAGTGTTGTTGCTGAGGGGGAGAAAGTAATTATTGAGGGGGAGCATGTGGAGATTATAGAAGAAACTGCAAGGAAAGAACCTGAAGTTCCAAAGGATGCTGAGCAGGTTCCTAGGACTGACAAGGATTTACCTTCAAGCCCTAAGGACAGGGTTGATATTGCAAACACATCTGCTTCTAAAGATGAAGAGGCTGCAAGAGCTAAGAAGAGGAAATTTCAAGTTTTCAAGAGGAGGAGCCAGACATATAAAAAGGCTTTACAAACAATTGCACCACAGCCAACCCCATCAACAGATTACAGTTCATTAATGGTGACTTTACAAATTAAGCTTGATGAGCAAAGGCAAGCTATGGAAAAATATGTGGATGAAGGGCATAAGTCTCTGTAGTTTGATCTTGCACAAGATATTAAGTCAATCAGATTTGAAATGAATCTGAACAAGAAAGAGATGACTGTCTGCTTCCATAAGGGAGGAAATGCAGTAGTCTTTTTGGCTACTCATCAAGAAAATATCAAGAAACAAATTGAAGACCTGGCAGTAAAGCAAGGCTATGTCCTGGAAAACCAGATAAGAATGAATGACAATTTGACTGAATCACACAATGTGATAGTCACTGAGATGCAGAATTTGGCTGTTGCTCAAACTACAGCAAGGACTACTGCCCAGGAAGAGTTTGATAAAAAGTTCCAAGAG
The DNA here is from genome assembly GCA_039583875.1 of Platanthera guangdongensis. Taxonomy (NCBI): domain Eukaryota; kingdom Viridiplantae; phylum Streptophyta; class Magnoliopsida; order Asparagales; family Orchidaceae; genus Platanthera; species Platanthera guangdongensis. The sequence goes on from CM077166.1 coordinate 42,839,328, forward strand.
CACATCACTGCATTTAAGACTGTTCTTGAAGACTCTAAGAAGGCAATAACTGAACAACTTCAGAAGTTCAAACCCTTCTATAAGGATGGAGTTAATTATCTGAATCATCAAATAAGATTTCAGAAAGATGATCCGAGGGATCACATTGAACGAGAAGTCATAAAGGGGGAGAGGGTGTTAGTCAAAGCAGGCTCTGATCATGCAAAATGGATTTCAAATTCCATCAGAGGCACCCTTGGATATCCTCCATTATGTGATGATGACAATGTTGCAGAGTCTGGAATTAATCCTGCATATCTTGGAGGGGAGCAAGCTGAAGTGGCTCAAGTTATATACCATCCACCAGACTTTGATATGGTACATCAAGACATACAATCAATGTATATCCCTCCTGAGGGAATTCAGAAGGTCATCATAGAGAAAGTGGTTCAGCCAGTGCTAGAGGCTATACTGAAAGAACAAGAGGCTTTGCAGAAAGAACAAGAAGTCCAATTGTTTAAGAAGAGATTCATGGAGCAAGCTGAATTGAGGCCTGACTTTGAACAATGAAGCCCCACTTCCAGGAATATTATCTTGACTGCATGGAAGGCTGCCAAGGACAATATTCAGGATAGAAACAAGTGGTATTCTGAACTGGAGTGGAGGAAGCATGAGACCAGGCAAGAGGCAATTGTGCAATATAGAAGAAAGACTAAGATGGGAAAGCTACCTCCTACTGCCCAGGAGCCTAGCAAGTACTTTCCAAAGCCTTATCATTACTTTGAAAGACAAAAGATCAAAGCTGAAGATTTGAAAAAGAAGGATCTTAAAGGAAAGAAGCCTGCTGCTGCTGAAGACACTGAAGCCCCAGTCCAAGCAAAGATACAATCAGGGAAGGGCATTGTGATCAAGGAGCCTGAGTAGCAATATGATAGAATTTTTCTTTAGTTTACAGTTGTAATAATATGTATTAAAACTTTCTGTAAACTTTTGAATAATGAAAATGTTGAAGTTCTTAGAACTATGTGATATGTGTTAAATTTATTACATTATTGTTCCGAGATATTTGTGTATACATGTTTGTTTATACATGTTTATGTACTTACACTGTTATATAATCATGTTTTACATCATACTGTGATTTTGTTATGTATGATGTATATCATTGACTAAGGGTTATGACTTCTCCAAATAGGGAGAGATTGTTGGGTACATTGGAATAAATGTACCTGATTTGAAGAAGCTTCACCCTACTCAATGATATACATCAAAATGTATTTGATGTGTTTTGAGTTTAGTTGTGCAGGTTAAGTATTTGCAGGGAAAAGTTTAAAAGTTTCTAAGTCCATGTGTCGACACCCAGAAGAAAAGTGTCGACACTTAAGAAGACTTGTGTCGACACCTAGAGAAGCAGTGTCGACACTTGGAGTAATTGTGTCGACACCAGGGATGTAGAGTCGACATCAGTAGGAAAGTGTCGACACATACAAGCTGTGTCGACACTCAATGAAGAAATGTCCAGAGAAGCAGTGTCGACACTTAGAAGCAGTGTCGACACCCAGAGGAACTTTATCGACATCAGAAAGTGTCGACACTAGGAGGCTGTGTCGACACTCAGCAAAAGTTCAACAAATTCTAAGTACAAGTGTCGACACAAAGGAGATGTGTCGACACTCAGCCAAAGACTCAACATATGAAGAATGTGTCGGCACAAAGGAGATGTGTCGACACACAACAAAAGTCTCAACACATGAAGAAAGTGTCGACACTAGGAGGCTGTGTCGACACTCAGCAAATTTCAATGAAGTCTAAGTACAAGTGTCGACACTAAGAAAATGTGTCAACACTCAGCGAGTATCAACACAAGAAGATGTGTCGACACAAAGGAGTTGTGTCGACACTTACAAGAATTCAACTAAGTACTAAAGAACAAGGAGTTGTGTCGACACACAATATCAGTGTCGACACATGTTGAAGAAGCAGTGTCGAGAAGCAGATTCTACAACACAAGGAGTTGTGTCGACACCATGAAGGCTAGTGTCGACACTTAGTCTACTTGTGTCGACACTTAGTCTATAAGTGTCGACACTTAAAGACTGACTGTCTCGACACTTTCAGACAATTACAAAAAATTCAAGAAGTGACTGGATGACTTGACAGCTGTCATTCCAGCCGGTCTACTGCAACTGTCAGAGATGTCAGAAAGCTATTAGAAACCGGATCAGCCGGTTACCATGAAGAAAGCCTATATAAAGACTTATTCCGTCAACAGAAGACGATGATTAACAACAATCAATTGGAGTGATCAATGAATCATTGAAGTACAACACAACTAGAAGAAGACCTTCAAGTGAAGATCTAAGAAGTTGGAGAGAGAGAGAGCTCCTTCCAAGAAGACAGCTGTGGAACCAAGCTGTGAAGAAAGTTTCAGATTGAATTCTGATTCTTAAGTTAGCAGTGATTGAAGATCAGCTGCAGAGAGACTCAACCCTATTGTGTTCTAAATTCAAGAAGCTTTGAAGAAAGCCAAGGGAGGTTGATCTCAGCAAAGTTCATACAAGAACTCATCAAGAAACCTGTCAACTCTTCTCTCTTATTCTGAGTTGTAGGTATATACATTATATTCTTAATTTCTTGTAGGATCCTTAGGGATCTAAGTTGTAAGCCTGAAATTATAAAGGCTGAGTGGTAGGGCCTGTGTGCCTGAGTGTAGGAGATATTTTTCTCTGAGTGTAGGACTTGTTGTGGGCTGAGTGTAGGCCTTGTTGTGGGCTGAGTGTAGGCCTTGTTGAAGGCTGAGTGTAGGTCTTGGTGAAGACTGAGTGGTAGAGCTTTGAGCCTGAGCTGTAGGAACCTGTTTTGGGGTTCTGAGTGTAAGATCTGAGGATCTGAGGAATAGTGGAGGAGTTTGGCCGAATCTAGTACACTACTAGATAGGCGAAGGGGGAAAGTGGATGTACCCAGATCTTGGGGAACCACTATAAAATTGTGTGTACTCTATGTGTGTGTGATTCTGTGATTGCTGTTTTATGTTCTGTGAAATCTGTGATTATAATCTGCCTAAAAGTTTAAAAAGATAAGGTCACCTATTCACCCCCCCTCTAGGTGATTAAGTACAATTTCTTTCAAGAAGAAGTACTTGTGTCGACACACTCAATCAGTGTCGATACATTCTACAGAAGGCTTGTGTCGACACACAGAATCTGTGTCAACACATTCTGAAGAAGCAGTGTCGAGAAGTTGTTACAACAACACAAGGAGTTGTGTCGACACCATCAAGGCTAGTGTCGACACTTAGTCTACTTGTGTCGACACTTAGTCTATTTGTGTCAACACATAATGACTATCTGTCTCGACACTTACAGACAGTGACAGAGATTTCAAGAAGTGACTGGATGACTTGACAGCTGCCAATTCAATCGATCAACTGCAAGTGTCAGAGCTGTCAGAAGGTTGTTAGAAAACGGATCAGCCGGTTACCTTGGAGGAAGACTATTTATAGACCTTTCTCCTTCGACAGAAACAATGATTAGTGATCAATGAATTAAAAAACAACATAACAAAGAAGAAGACCTTCAAGAGAAGATCTAAGAAGTTGGAGAGAGAGAGCTCCTTCTAAGAAGAACAGCTGTTGAACCAGGCTGAAAAGTAAGTTTCAGATTGAGATCTGATTCTCAAGATAGAAGTTGATAGAAGATCATCTTCAGAGGAGACTCAACCCTACTGTGTTCTAATTCAAGAAGCTTTGAAGAAAGCCAAGGGAGGTTGATCTCCGCAAAGTTCTTTCTAGAACTCATCAAGAAACCAGTCAACTCATCTCTCTTTTTAAGAGTTGAGGTTAAACACTTTGTAAACTTTATTTTCTGTAGGATCCTAAGGGATCTGAGCTGTAAGCCTATTTTATAAAGGCTGAGGTAGGGCTATTGTGCCTGAGTGTAGGAGATTCTATTCTCTGAGTGTAGGCCTTGATTGAAGGCTGAGGTAGGGCTGTTTAGCCTGAGTGTAGGTCTTGGTGAAGACTGAGTGGTAAGGCTTTGTGTCTGAGTTGTAGGAGTGGGGACACTTTGAGTTGTAGGAACCTGTTTGGGGTTTTGAGTTGTAAGATCTGAGGATCTGAGAAGAAGTGAAGAAGTTAGGCCGAATCTAGTACACTACTAGATAGGCGAAGGGGGAAAGTGGATGTACCCAGATCTTGGGGAACCACTATAAATCATGTGTGCACTCTGTGTATGTTTAATTGTATGGTTACTGTGTTGTGATAATTATAGAATTGCATATTTCTGTCTTTAAAGTTAAAAAGATAAATATCACCTATTCACCCCCCTCTAGGTGATTAGGCACTAGTTCTTTCAAGTGGTATCAGAGGGAGGTTACTCAAAAAGGGACATAACAGTCCGAGTAAGATCCTGTAGGCAGTATCAGAATAATCAAGATTTAAGAAAATGGGTTATAGTGAGAATCACAAAGAGCTGGGGTCCATGAAGTTGCCAATCTGTAGAAAAGAGATTTTTGGCATATGGAAAGAGAGGGTTAGAAATGACTAACCCAAGAATATACATTACAGTCAAAAAGGGGTCATATGTGCCAATGAAAGTATCTATTCTGGATGCAAATCAGAGAACTCCCAAAGACTATTCAAAAATGACTAAAGATGAAATTATTCTGGCCACTATGGACAAGAGGGCCCAGAATATTATTGTTAGTGCAATTGATGATGCAACATTTCAGAATTTAATTCACTGTAAAAATTCTAAAGAAATGTGGGACACACTAATAGTCTATATGAAGGGATCTGAAGAATTAAGACAAGACAGGAAGTCTTTGTTAAATCAGGAATATGAAAGCTTCAGACAAGATAAGTCTGATAGCATTACTGAATGCTACAAGAAGTTCTATAGGATTGTAAATGAATTGATGTCATATGGAAGAGAATTCAGCAACTATGAGCTGAATGATAAGTTCTTAAGATCCCTGACTAAAGACTGGGACACCAAGATTTGTGTCATTAGGAAAATAACCAAACTAGCTGACATACCTCCTCCAACTTTGTTTGGAAAACTGTTATCTTATGAGATGCAGTTATTGACAAGAAAGGAGGAAGAGAAGACTACTAGAGTGGAGCACAAGGAAAGAGCTGTAGCCTTCAAGACTGAAGCCACTAGGAAATATAGAAGCAAGTCTCCATCTCCACCTCAAAAAGTTGCTGAGGCTGAGACAGATGAGTCAGAAAGCAAGAATTCAGATAGCAGTGAAAGTGATGAAGACTTTGCTGCTTTTACAAGACATTTTCAAAAGTTTCTGAAGAAGAAGTAGTGGAGGTTTAAGCCATCCACTTCACAGACAAAAGATGACTACTATCAGAAAAGGAAGTCATCAAGGAATAACAGAAGAAAGTTCAAGCCAAGTAAAACTACATCCTCAAAGATTGTATGCTATTGTTGCAATAGACAGGGACATGTAGTGGCTGACTGTCCTGAAAAGAGAAAGGAGTCAACTGACAGAAAGAAGACACAGTTTAAGGGCAAAAAGGAAAAGTCCTTTGTTGTCTAGAAAGACAAAAGTTTGACTGATCAGTCATCTTCAGAAACAGATTCAGAAGTTGAAGCCTATATTGGTTTATTTGCTGAAGAGGAAGAAGATGAGTACAAGCAGCTAATGAACTCAATTGATGAGCATGAGGACATTCAGTGCAAGAGACTGATGGCCTTATCTAAAGGAGACAAAATTTAGGATCAGCCTGGACCAAGTAATGTACACAGTTGTTCTTCCAGTTCAATTTCTAGTACTGAGTCAGAATCAGATACATCTGCATCAAGTGATGTGGGTGGGTCTGAATCTGAAGGAGATATTCATCAGTTGATTGATGAATATAGGGACTTGTTGCAGGCCTTGAAGAAAAGCAAAACCTTAGCCAAAACTCAGGCAAAAGAGATTGCTAGTCTTAAATTGGCTGCTGCTGATTCAAACAAGTTATTTGATCAGAAACTGAATGAAATAGCCAGGCTGAAGAACATTACTGTTATTCAGATGGGTACTATTACATTTAAGAATGATCAAATTAGAAATCTGGAGGCTAGACTTCAGAAGGAGAGAGAGATTGTTACAAGTTTTTCTAAACCAAAATCTATTTTACCTTTGATAGATGAGTTTGTACCTCATAAGGGTAAAACTGGATTGGGGTTTACAAAAACTGCCTGGACAGTTAAGTCCAAATTTAAGGGCAAAGCCCCAACACTAAACAAGAAGGCTGCAGTAGATAATCCAGCCAGGGTTGTACCCAAACAAATGTACAACAGATTTGAGTGCTGGTGTTGTGGCAAGATATGCCACTTTGCCATAGATTGTTGGCACAATTCTAGTGTCAAGGAGAGTAGCAAACTACCTGCTAGAAGAGCTACATGTAGTTTTGTTAAAAGTCAAACTAATCTGCACCAAGGACCCAAGAATTATTTGGGTTCTAAGGTTAAGTAATCTGTTTTGCAAGTGAGTCCAAGTGACCATGCCCCTATATGGTACTTGGACAGTGGATGTTCCAGGCACATGACTGGAAATAGGGGATTGCTGAAGGACTATACTCCAATCAAGGATGACCCTAAAGTTACCTTTGGTGGTTCAGAAAAAGGAATCATCAAAGGCTTTGGTAACATTTCTAGTAACCAAATTATAATTACTCAAGTGCCTTATGTAAAGGGTTTGAGACATAACCTCATTAGCATAAGTCAGCTGAGTGATTTATGATATGACATCTCATTTGTCAAGTATGGTTGTCATATCAAAAGGTCAAGTGATCAAAAGATCATTCTGACAGGATATAGGAAGAGAAATGTCTATTGTCTAGACATTATGTGTGAGAACATTGTTTCTCCTATTTGTCTTGTAGCTGATGAAAAAGTCTCACATTGTGTTAAATGACACAAGAGGCTGGCTCATCTTAACTATAAGACAATTGGCCAACTCTTTAGCAAAGAGTTAGTGAGGAATGGTCCTCAGGTTAAGTGTATCAAGGATGGGATATACTCAGCTTATCAAAAAGGCAAGCAGACCAAATCCACCTTTCATAGCCTTGAGAACAAAGATGCTATGAGGTGTCTATACCTCTTGCATATGGATCTTTTTGATCCTATGCCAGTTCACAGCCTAGGTAGGAAGGTCTACACATTTGTGGTTGTAGATGACTATTCAAGGTATTCCTGAGTGTTCTTCCTTAGACAAAAATCTGAAATCCCAAGTATCTTATATAGTTTTGTTAAACAAATTCAGAATGAATTGAACAGTACAGTGGTCAAAATCAGAAGTGACCATGGTACTGAATTTCAGTCTGACAGTATGACAAAACTGTGTGAAGAATTTGGAATTTTTCAGGAATTTTTCTCACCAAGAACACCTCAGTAAAATGGTATTGCTGAAAGGAAAAATAGAACCTTGATAGAGGCTGGTAGAATCCTATTGAGTGACACATCTCTCCCAGAATATTTCTGGGCTGAGGCAGTAAACACTGCTTGTCATGTGATCAATAGGACTACTATAACCAAGAGCCATAAGAAGACCCCCTATGAGATTGTGAAGGGAAGAAAACCAAATTTATCATATTTCAGGATCTTTGGTTGCAAGTGCTATTCCTTAATAATGGTAAGTCTTATCTAACCAAGTTTGCTGCCAAATCCCAAGAGGGGATCTTTGTTGGGTACAACAATAATAGTAAGGCTTATAGGGTCTACAACTTGATTACTCAAGTTGTAGAAGAGTCCGTTCATGTAGTTTTTGATGAAGCTAAACTCATTAACAATGAATTGCCAAGAAGTGTTTGCAGCTCTACAGGTGTAACTGAGAAGATGGACAAGCTTACCTTAACAGAAGGTTCTTCTGCAAGTCAACAAGTGGAAGATGGTGGCTGTTGTCCAGGGGGAGTACTAGATGCTCCTGATGCTGAAGAAGACCAAGAGATGCAACTAAATGAAGAGACTGAATGTGTACAATCTGAAGACAAGCTGCCTCCAACAAATAGGCATTTAAAGGATCATCTAGCCAATCAAATAATTGGAGATCTCAAACAAGGGGTGCAAACAAGGAACAGGAATCTAAGTACAGTTCTTTACTCCAGTTTTCTATCCCAAGTATAGCCAAAGAAGTTTGAAGAAGCAATCCTAGACCCTCATTGGATTGAGGCCATGCAAGAGGAGCTGAATCAATTCAAAAGATGCAAGGTCTGGGAGCTAGTTCCTAGACACAAGGACCACAACATTATTGGAACTAAGTGGATCTTTAGGAACAAGTTGGATGAGAATGGAATCATCATAAAGAATAAAGCTAGACTTGTTGCAAAGGGATATAAGCAGGAAGAAGGTATTGATTTTGATCAAACCTTTGCTCCAGTAGCAAGACTTGAAGCAATAAGGATGTTCCTTACCTATGAAACATATCAAGGATTTAAGGTATATCAAATGGATGTTAAGTCAGCTTTTCTGAATGGAAATCTGAAGGAAGAAGTCTATGTAGAGCAGCCATCAGATTTTGTAGGCTGCAAGGAAGATAGGAAGAGTACCACAGGAACCTGTCAATTTCTAGGTGTAAGACTGGTGTCATGGAGTAGCAAGAAGCAAACCAGTGTGGCTATCTCCATAGTAGAATCAGAGTATGTTGCTGCAGAAAATTGTTGTGCTCAACTTCTATGGATTCAACATCAACTAGAAGATTATGATATTCAAGTAAGTAGGACACCTTTATTTTGTGATTCTACTAGTGTCATTTCTATTACAAATAATCCTGTCTCCCATAGTAGGACTAAGCACATAGAAATTAAATACCATTTTTTAAGAGAACATGTGGAAAAAGAAGACATTTCCCTAGAGTATGTTAAGACAGATAATCAGTTAGCTGATATATTTACTAAGCCCTTAGATGAAACCAAATTCAATAAGTTTAAAATTGAATTAGGAATGATAAACTTAGAATAGTTTACAAAAAATTGGCTAAGTAAAATAGTGTCGACACACAGAGTTGTCTGTGTCGACACATAGAAGTGGTGTCGATATTTCAGAGTAATGGTGTCGACACATCTAGAGATTTTGTGTCGACACTTCAGAGAATTAGTGTCGACACATGCAGTGTAGGTGTCGACACATCCAGGGTGGTGTCGATACTTAGGATTTACACAGAATTAGTCTAGTAGAGTCTCGACTAAGTGTCGAGCTGAGATATATAAGTGTCGACACATATATTCTGTCGACTATACTTGTGTCGACACATAGTTGTCGAGACATTAGAAGTAAGTGTCGACACTTTTCAACAGTGTCGACTCATTTCAAGTATTTTGACGCGCCTTTTCACCTTCAATTTTAGAAAGGTATAAATAGGTTTTCACCATTGTTTGTCGGCACGCTCACCTTAGTTTCGAGACCAAACTTGTGTGACGACATCTCTCTTCTCTAAATTCAAAATTTCTTCAAACCCTAATGACGCCCAAGCTAGAAGAGAACATTAATAAAGGATATGAGCTCGTGCGACACACCTTTGATGACGCGGAACCCGAAATCCAAGGTGTGGTAACCCTAATTGCCGAGACTGGATTAGAGTACCTTGTATCAGAACCAATCAAGATCTGGTAGAAGGAGGTCCTTGAATTCTTGAGTGCAGCTACTCTTGATGAATCTGGACTCAAGATTAAGTCCAAAGTTCATGGGGCAAAGGTGAAGGTCTCCCATAAGACTCTCAGAAAAGTTCTACATCTCCCTAGAACTAAAGAAGAGGAAGATGTATCTGCTTCAAAGACCAGGGAGGCACTGGTATGGTGTGGACTTGATTCAAACCTGAAGATTGGATCAGTGTTCAACAGGAAAGGAATGAACATACAGGGCAAGTTTTTATCTGAGATAGTTGGCAAGGTAATACTAAGCAAGCCGGTGGACATGATAGAATTTCAGCTCATATGTTCAGTCCGATGATAAGGATAATTTTCAAACTTAATACTGATTGATCTGCAGTAATGTTTGATAAGATAAAAGAGAGTCTGAAGAAACCCAATCTGGGTAGAATTCTGAGTTTATACTTAGCTGGAAGTATCCCTGAAGTGATGAACCAAGCTGCTGGTTCTAAGATAAACCACATGAGGAGAATGGATGTAAGAATTTTCTCAAGGTGGGATAGAGTGTTAACAAAGGAAATGCCAACTCCAGAAAAAGAAACACCTCAGAAGAAGAAGAAGAAGACAGTCATTGTGACTCAAGAATCCTCAAGTAGCTCAGAAGAACAAGTGGTTTTCAGTTCTGATGATGGAGGAAATGACAATGCTGGACAGTCACCAGCAAGACAAGAAGATGCTCAGAGGCAGGGAGCGCTACCTTGAGCTAGCCCAATTCACCTGGATCCACTCCAAGGGGAGCCTCTACATGTGGATGAGCCAACTCAATTAGAGAGTGAAAGGGCTACCCACACCATTCTAGAGGTACTCACTACAGTTAATCAATTAGATTTCACTATTGAGGATGAAGTTTTGACTGATTCATTACCTGATGTTAATCAGCAAACACAGATACATAGTCAACCCCAGGATGTGGTCATGGAGGACACATCAGTTGTTGATAGAGAGGTATTAGATGCTCCTGAGCACAGAGATTCACCAATCCATCCTCAACAGGGGTATACACTAGAAGAGTTGTTCCCTGATCTTTTACAGACTGACTTTGAGGGAGAAAAAGCAGCTGTTGAGGGGGAGAAGGTCAATATTGAGGGGGAACATGTAGAGGAGACTGCTAGACAAGAGACTGAGGAGCAAAGAATTGCTGAGGAGATACCAAGGACTGAGAAGGATTTACATCCTAGTCCTAAGGATAAAGTAGATATTGCTAGTACTTCTGCTTCAGAGGATGAATAGGCTGCTAGAGCCAAGAAAAGGAAGTTCCAGGTTTTCAAGAGAAGAAGCCAGAACTACAAGAAAGCATTACAGACAATTGCTCCACAGCCTGCCACAACTACTGATTATAGTTCTCTGATGGTGGCATTGCAAATAAAGCTAGATGAGCAAAGGAAGGCTTTACAAACTTATATGGATGAAGGCCATAAATCACTTCAATTTGATCTTGCTCAAGACATAAAATCTATAAGATTTGAAGTGAATCAAAACAAAAAGGAAATGACTGATTGTTTCCATAAATGAGAGAATGCAGTGGTCTATCTGGCTACTCATCAAGAGAATCTCAAGAAACAGATTGATGACTTGGCAGTAAAACAAGGATATGTCCTGGAAAATCAGCTTAGAATGAATGATAATCTGACTGCTTCTCATAATGTCATCGTCACTGAAATGAAAAATATAGCTACTGCCCAGACTGCTGTGACTGCTACTGCCAAAGAAGCCTTTGATAAGCAACTACAAGAGAGCCTCACTGCTGTTAAAACTGCCATTGAATATTCTCAGAAGGCAATTACTGAAAAGCTCCAAAGGTTAAAACCTTTTTATAAGGATGGAGTTAACTATTTGAATGCTCAGATAAGATTCCAAAAGGATGATCTTAGAGATCATATAAAAAGAGAAGTCATAAAGGGGGAGAGGGTGTTAGTCAAAGCAGGCTCTGATCATGCAAAGTGGATTTCAAACTCCATCAGAGCCACCCTTGGATATCCACCTTTATGTGATGATGATAATGTTGCAGAGTCTAGCATCAATCCTACATACTTTGGAGGAGAGCAAGCTGAAGTGGCTCAAGTGATATACCCTCCTGCTGATTTTGACATGATACATCAGGAGGTACAATCTATGTATAGTCCTCCTGAGGGTAATCAGAATGTTATTCTTGAAAAAGTTATACAGCCTATACCAGAGGCAGTTTTAAAAGAACAAGAGGCTCAATTATCTAAGAAAAGGTTTAGAGAGCAAGCTGAATTAAGACCAGATGTTGAGCAATGGAGCCCAACCTCTAGGAATATCATATTGACTGCTTGGAAGACTGCTAAGGATAATTTCCTAGAGAGAGGCAAATGATATTCTGACCAGGAATGGAAGAAACATGGGGCTAGGCAAGTGGCCATAGTACAATACAGAAGGAAGGCTAAATTAGGGAAGCTACCTCCTAATGCAAAGGAGCCTAGCAAGTATTTCCCTAAGCCTTATCACTATTTTGAAAGACAGAAGATAAGGGCTGAAGAACAGAAAAAGAAAGATCTTAAAGGGAAGAAGCCTGCCGATGACAATGAAGCTCCTGTTCAAGCAAAGATTCAATCTGGAAAGGGCATTGTAATCAAGGAACCAGAGCAGCCATAGGATAGAATTTTTCTTAAGTTTACAATTTGTAATCATTTGCATTTAACTCTATGTAAACTTTTGATTAATGAAAATGTTTGAAGTTGTAAGAACAATGTTATATGTTCAATCTATTACATTATTGTTCTGAGATAATTGTTTATACATGTTCTGTTTATACATGTTTAGTTCTTACCCTGTCATTTAATATTGTTATACATCATATTGAGTATTTGTTATGTATGGTGTATATCATTGACTAAGGGTTATGACTTCTCCAAATAGGGGGAGATTGTTGGGTACATTGGAATATATGTACCTGATTTGAAGAAGCCTCACCATACTCAATGATATACATCAAGGTGTATTTGATGTGCTTTGAGTTTATTTGTGCAGGTTAAGTAATTGCAGGATTATAGGAAAAGTTTCTAAGTCCATGTGTCGACACCTAGAAGAAAAGTGTCGACACTTGAGAAGGCTTGTGTCGACACCTAGAGAAGCTGTGTCGACACTTGGAGTAATTGTGTCGACACCAGAGAGGCAGAGTCGACACCAGAAGAAAAGTATCGACACATACAGGCAGTGTCGACACACAGTGAAGAATTGTCTACATGATCAGTGTCGACACTTAGAAGCAGTGTCGACACCCAGAGAAACTTTGTCGACATCAAAAGTGTCGACACCAGGAGGCTGTGTCGACACCCAACAAACTTCAACAAAGTTAAAGTACATATGTCGACATAAAGGAGATGTGTCGACACTCAGCAAAGTTTCAACACATGAAGAATGTGTCGACACTCAGCAAAGTTTCCACACATGAAGGCATGTGTCGACACAAAGGAGATGTGTCGACACTCAGCAAAGTTTCAACACATGAAGGCATGTGTCGACATAAAGGAGATGTGTCGACACTCAGCAAGTCTCAACACAAGAAGATGTGTCGACACAAAGGAGTTGTGTCGGCACACAACAGAAATCAACTAAGTATTGAAGAAGAAGTACTTGTGTCGACACACTCAATCAGTGTCGACACATTCTACAGAAGGCTTGTGTCGACATACAGAATCTGTGTCGACACATTCTGAAGAAGCAGTGTCGAGAAGCTGTTACAACAACACAAGGAGTTGTGTCGACACCATCAAGGCTAGTGTCGACACTTAGTCTACTTGTGTCGACACTTAGTCTATTGTGTCAACACATAATGACTATCTGTCTCGACACTTACAGACAGTGACAGAGATTTCAAGAAGTGACTGAATGACTTGACAGCTGCCAATTCAATCGGTCAACTACAAGTGTCAGAGCTGTCAGAAGGTTGTTAGAAATCGGATCAGCCGGTTACCTTGGAGGAAGACTATTTATAGACCTTTCTCCTTCGACAGAAACAATGATTAGTGATCAATGAATTAAAAAACAACACAACAAAGAAGAAGACCTTCAAGAGAAGATCTAAGAAGTTGGAGAGAGAGAGCTCCTTCTAAGAAGAACAACTGTTTAACCAGGCTGAAAAGTAAGTTTCAGATTGAGATCTGATTCTCAAGACAGAAGTTGATAGAAGATCATCTTCAGAGGAGAATCAACCCTACTGTGTTCTAATTCAAGAAGCTTTGAAGAAAGCCAATGGAGGTTGATCTTTGCAAAGTTCTTTCAAGAACTCATCAAGAAATCAGTCAACTCATCTCTCTCTTTAAGAGTTGAGGTTAAACACTTTGTAAACTTTATTTTCTGTAGGATCCTAAGGGATCTGAGCTGTAAGCCTATTTTATAAAGGCTGAGGTAGGGCTATTGTGCCTGAGTGTAGGAGATTCTATTCTCTGAGTGTAGGCCTTGATTGAAGGCTGAGGTAGGGCTGTTTAGCCTGAGTGTAGGTCTTGATGAAGACTGAGTGGTAAGGCTTTGTGCCTGAGTTGTAGGAGTGGGGACACTCTGAGTTGTAGGAAATGTAACAACCCCATCCGTTCATATGATATATTCTAGAAGGTCCGGCCGGGGCCCCACAGGATATACCACAAAACAGTCGGTGAAGGTACAGGATGATACCAGAGTAGCGCATCGCACCTATCACATGCATTCTAGCGGAAGCCTAACCTACTTGAACTCCTCATGAATGCCCAAACATAAAACTCCACATTTTATATACATATAGGAATGTCTTACAATAAGAACAAGTGTTGGCCTTATGGCCTTACATAGCTTTCATACAGTGGCTACACTATGGGCGCGCAGGCCGGCCACAACAAAAGAAAACACACATCTCAAACAAAGCCTTCGAGGGCTAAACAGCAGCAGCAGCATCAACCTCTATGCGTCCCGCTCGGCTCTCCAGCACCTGTGCAAGGGACAATCCACCCACCGGTGGCAAACAAAAGCAACGGTCAGCGTTCAGCTGACCAAATTATAACGACCCTACCCCTTCTCTCGGGGTAGCGGTATTTATCCCTGCAGGCATATCATATCACAAGTATGGCAATATATCAAAATGTGCTTTCACGCACACAAGCCATCACAACCGTTCGCCACCCGGCCCAACGGTCCGTGCACTCAGGGCACATTCTTGGTGTTCTGGCAACCTCTTGCCCACCACCGTATCAGGGTTATCACCCAACGGTAAATCTCTTGAGCATTTACTCCATGGCGTGCAGCCGGAGTTAGTCCTCGGACACCAGGATGGCCCGTAGCCCCCCATTGTGTCATGGCGCGCAGGCCGAAGACTCTTGCTATGCGCTCCAACAGACCGTACCTTTGGTCTCACATCGGACGGACATAGCGCAGGTCGGATCCTCCACCCCCCGTTGCTCAAATCGCCTTGCCTTCTCCGAGTACAGCGTACTCATGGCTATATCAAAGGCGCGGGTCGGTCTCACCAATCCTGTTCCTGGCATTAAAGCCTGGGCATAAGCCTTACACCCATTTTCTCGCAACAACAGCGGGTCTTTCCTGGGCACACCAGTACTTCCTGTTACTCTCTTCACAGGTGGACACCGCACAAGCACAAATGTCAGGGGTCTTTTCTGGGCATACCAGTACTTCCTGTGACTCGCTTCACAGGTGGACACCCTATGACATCAAGCATCACAAAAAGGGCCTTTCCTGGTCTCACCAGTACTACCCGTGCCTCATTCACAGGTTGGACCCAAAACCATCACAAGGCTATTTTCCTGGGCTACCACCCCAGTACTTCCTGCTACTCCTTTTCGCAGGTATAACCCGAGACTCCTTACACTACACGTTATCACGGAGTCTTCTCCGGTTCGTATGCAACATCACCAATCCAGACCAACCTGTCCAGATGGGCTTCACACAGCATGCCTATTCCGTACTCATTTCCGGATCTATATGCAACACAAAAAGGGATTTCAAGAATCACCCAAACGACTCCCAAAAGCAGCCACCTCTTGGTGGGGGAATCAAAAGATATGCCAAAACAGAAGCCTTCACATGGCTAGGAAGAAAAGTCGTTACCCTTGACGATCGCTTCGGTGCCATGGCTTGAAAGCTTGCTTGCAAGACTCGCAAGAGCGTTTCCTCCGCAACGCTGGCTTCGGATCTCTCGCCGGTACACCGCAGCACCACCAACAGCAGCCCCCTTCCCTTCTTCCTCCTCCTTTCTCTCACTCTTTCTCTCTCTCTTGAAGAAAGATGAAGGCCAATTCAAAGTGAGGATTCTTTTCTGCATTCGGCCCTTAAGGAAAAAGAAGAAGAGCTTTCAGCCCTTGGATTCAGACTGAAGAAATGGACGGCCACGATTCTGCCAAAAACACACATTTTGACCCGACACGGCCTCGAACACGGCCGTGTGCCTGGCCGTGTGCCTCAAGCGGTGGTCAACCGACCTATCCAAACCAGTGACACGCCCATGGGACACGCCCGTGTCATGGGCCGTGTCACCAACACGCCTTCAGACACGCCCGTGTCTGTGGCCGTGTACCTGGGTGAAAAAAATCCCGAATCATCCCGAGACTTCACACGGCCTGGGACACGCCCGTGTCCCCGGCTGTGTGCCCAGACACGGCACCCAGACACGCCCTGTCAAAATCATTCGGCGGGCTGAGCTCGTCGTTCCGATTTGACACGCCCTGTGACACGCCCGTGTCACAGGCCGTGTCACCTATCTCGACACTCGACACTCGACGATCTCGACACTCGACACTCAACGACACGGCCATGGACACGCCCGTGTCCTAGGCCGTGTGCCTCCTCTCGACAATCGTCGAGCGAAAATCGTCGACACCTAAGTCGACTGTCGACACTGCCTTGACACGCCCTGCGACACGCCCGTGTCGCAGGCCGTGTCCACCTGACACGCCCTGGGACACGCCCGTGTCCCAGGCCGTGTCACCCAAATTTTCCCGTTTCAGAACTTTGGGCTGTTACAATCCTCCCCTCCTACAGGAAATTTCGTCCTCGAAATTTGGAGACAGGAAAGCAACAGAAACCAGCAAGAAAAAGGTTACAACATATAAAATTTAAAGTTACAACTTTTTCGCTCCGATTTACACAAACAGCTCAGGGAACTCTTCTCGCATGGTCTGCTCACGCTCCCATGTCAGTTCTTCACGGCCGCAGTTGTCCCACCGGACTTTTACCACATCGACCGTCTTGTTCCGCAACTGTTTCTCTGCTCGATCTTCGATCTGAATGGGTCTAACTCTCGTTGTTAGCCCATACTCCACCGGCACACGATCATCCGCGATCACTTGAGCTGGATCTTTCACGGCTTTCCGCAGTACCGAGATGTGAAAAACATCATGTAATCCACCCAAGTCCGCCGACAGAGCTAGCCGATAAGCCGCTTCGCCAATTCGCTCAACCACTTCAAAAGGACCTAAATATCTTGGACTCAACTTTTTCAATCGTCGAATCCTGGAGACACCTTTGAATGGCTTGATCTTCAAGTAGACCCAATCGCCAACCGCAAATTCGACATTCCGGTGCTTGGCGTTGTAGTACTTCGCTTGTCGATCTTGAGCAATCAGCAATCTCTCTCGAATAGTCCGAATGGTTGAGTTTGCTTCATCCACCTCATTTGGTTTAACAATCCGAGCTTCACCCGCTTCTACCCAAGCCAAGGGAGTACGACACTTCCTGCCATATAGAGCTTCATATGGTGCCATCCCAATGCTTGCTTGGTAGCTATTATTATATGCAAACTCGACCATATAGAGATGATCTTCCCATTTCTTTCCGAAATCAAGGGCGCACATTCGGAGCATGTCCTCCATTGTTCTGTTGGTACGTTCAGTTTGGCCATCCGTTTGGGGATGAAAGGCCGTACTGAAAGTCAATTTCGTGCCCAACAGTCGGTGAACTAGCCTCCAATCATTTGACGTAAACCGCCCATCTCGATCACTTACGATGCTCCGAGGAACACCGTGAAGCCGCACAATTTGATCAACATATAACTTGGCCAAATCTTCAACTGAATCATCCCGTTTGTTCGGGAGAAAATGTGCTACTTTGGTTAGCCGGTCAACTATCACCCAAATGGAATCATTTCCTCGCTGCGATCTTGGCAACCCATGCACAAAATCCATGGAAATATCATCAAATTTCCACACTGGGATCGGCAGTGACTTCAAATATCCGCCTGGCTTTTGGCATTCCGCCTTCACCATCGCACATGTTTGGCATTTGGCCACGTAAAGGGCAACATCTTTCTTAAGCCCTGGCCACCAGAAAAGCTTCTTCATATCGTTGAACATCTTTGTGCTCCCGGGGTGAATGGAATACTTCGTATAATGTGCTTCATACATCAGTTCTTCCCTCAGTTTCCCCACATTTGGGATGCACAATCGGCCTTCTTTTCGCAACAGACCGTCAATCCAGGTAAATTTGCCCTCTGGCCCTTCATTCACATAGCGTAAGAGATCTTCATCCAACTCCGTTGCCCGTCGAACTCGGTCCGCAAGGTCACATTGCACCTCGGTCCAGTTCAAACACGCAATGACAGTGGAATTTTTGTCAACACAATAGATCTCCAATACCTCCAACTCCTGGATCAGACGTTCATCATGCCTTTGTAACCAATTCGCTCTAGCCGGAACTCGCCGACTCAAGGCATCCGCGACAACATTTCCCTTCCCGGGTGTATAGTGAATCTCGAAAGTGTAGTCCCCAAGGAACTCCAACCACCTTCGTTGTCGCATGTTCAACTCTTTCTGCTCCAAAAGGTACTTGAGGCTCTTATGATCCGTATAGATCTCCACCTTCACGCCATAAAGGTAGTGTCGCCACAGCTTCAGTGCAAAAATCACCGCCGCTAGTTCCAAATCATGGACGGGATAATTTCGCTCGTGCACCTTCAGTTGGCGTGAGCCATAAGCAATAACCTTTCCATTCTGCAGAAGAACGCAGCCTAAGCCGCTCCCTGAGGCATCACTATAAATAACAAAACCATCGGTCCCACATGGCGAAGACAACACCGGCGCCGTGGTCAACCGAATCTTCAGCTCTTCAAAAGCTCGTGCACACTCTGGCGTCCAAACGAACTTCTGATCCTTTCGCGTCAGTGTGGTTAGCGGCAAAGCGATCCGCGAGAAGTTCTCCACAAATCTTCTATAGTAGCCCGCAAGTCCAAGGAAACTCCTGACTTCGGCCACGGAAGACAATATTGGCCATTCTTGTATGGCTCTTATCTTCGCTGGATCCACTGCAATGCCCGCTCCACTCACCACATGGCCCAAAAATGCTACTGACGATAGCCAAAACTCGCACTTCGAGAACTTGGCATAGAGCTGATTTTGCCTCAACGTGTTCAACACCAACCGCAAGTGAATCTCATGTTCAGCTTTCGACTTTGAGTACACCAGGATATCATCAATGAACACTATCACAAACAGATCCAGGTACTCACGGAAAATGCGGTGCATCAAATCCATAAACACAGAGGGCGCATTGCACAGTCCAAAGGGCATGACTGTGAACTCATAGTGCCCATAGCGTGTTCCAAATGCAGTTTTGGGAATATCACCTTCCCGAATCTTTAACTGGTAATAACCAGACTTCAGGTCCAACTTCGAATAGACGGTCGAACCTACCAGCTGATCAAATAACTCATCAATCCGGGGGATCGGATATTTATTCTTCTCGGTCAGCTTATTCAGTTCACGGTAGTCGATGCACAATCGCAATCCACCGTCTTTCTTCTTTACAAAAAGCACAGGCGCGCTCCAAGGTGACATACTTGGGCGTATATACCCTTGCTCTAGCATTTCTTGCAGTTGAATCTTCAATTCCGCCATCTCTTTTGGCGCGACGCGATATGGCGAGCGGGCCACAGGTTTCGCACCTGGCACCAACTCGATCGTGAAGTCAATCTCCCGCTGGGGTGGTAGCCCAGGGAGATCCGTGGGAAACACATCTGTAAATTCTGCCACAATCGAAACCTCGCACACACTGGCCTTAGGCTCAACAGCCTGAATTAGTGCAAAGTAACACTCCGCACCCTTCCGAACAGCCTTGACTACCTGGAGTGCAGACATCAATGTCCCGCCCACTCCTCGCATACCCGCGAACTTTGTCTCCTGTTCGGTATTCTGGCCCAACGTGATTTCTTTGGACTGACAATCAATCATAGCATGTTGTTCCGCAAGCCAATCCATCCCAAAAATCACATCGAATTCCGATATTGGCAAAACAAATGCGGTTAAACAAAAATCCCGACTTCCTAGCTGAACCGCCACATCGCAAGCTTGATCCGCAAGCATCCAACAGCCATTCGGCAACACCACTCTGACCTTATCTGTCTTTGCACGACTGGGTATCCCAAGCCGCGTTATAAAATCACAAGACAGAAAAGAATGCGATGCACCTGTATCAAATAGTGCTCGCGCCAGCGTGTCCCGAATCATCACAAAACCTATGACAACCATGTCACACATACACATCGCAAACAAAGAGGTACTAAGCTAAGCATACAAACATTAGCATAAGCAAAACTAAACTCATACCTGTGACCACGTCACTCTGCTTGATGGCCTCCTGCAGGCCAAGATTGTAGACCCGGGGTTGCGCTTGCGAGGCAGAGGAATCCACCACCGCCTTTCCTTTCTCCGCATACGATGCTCCCGCCTTCTTTTCACTCTTCGGCGGCATCCGACAATCTCGCGCAATATGCCCCATGCGGCCACAATTGTAGCAGACCCGAGTATCTGGCTTGGAAGTAGCCCCTGACGTTGCTCCCGTTGCAACTGATGAAGGAGCTTGTCCACTCGGCTTGGACTTCTTACCCCATTTCTTCTTATAGAATGGTTTCCCAGATCGGGGCGCCTTCCACTCCGGTTGCGTCACAGTCAAAGCTCTCTTTCCTTGCACCCTTTTTATATCCTTTTCCAACGCGGTTGCAGTGTCAACCAATGCTTGGAAACCTTGGTTCACAGAACTTGACACAAGGAACCTCAACTCGTCCCTCAGGCCTTCATAGAACCTATTGGTCTTCCGCTGCTCATCAGCAAATATCGAACCCGCATACCGCCCCAAGCGCGTAAATTCATGCAGGTACGCGTCAACACTGCCCTCACCTTGAGTCAACCGTTGGAATTCATTTTCCATGGCTATCCGCTGAGCCACAGGAAGGTGCTTTGCTAGGAACAATCGAGAGAATTCATCCATGGAGACTTGAGCTAACGGACGACCCGCCAAATGATGTAACTCTATCTCATCCCACCACAAGCGAGCTTCTCCTTCAAGCAAGAATGTAGCTAAGGTAACCTTCTGACGCTCCGCCGTGCCAATCGCCGCCATAACTCTCTTGACGCGCGATAACCAATCCTCTGCCTGCGTCGGAGTACCCGCGCCCGAAAATGTAGGCGGATGGAAACTCATGAACCGTGTTAGTTGCTTCTCAGCTGCTCGAGGAGCCACATCCACTACAGGTTCCGGCCTTGCCTCCACCTGTTCTGGCCTAACATCCACTTGTTCCTGCCTAAGTGGCTGGCCTTGGATCATGGTAAATAATGCCTCCGCAACTAACCACACATGCTCTGCAGACGGTGGAGGTGTAGGCACCTCAGCTGGTGCCCTACTCTCATCAGAACGCTGGGGCTCAGACGGCCCAGCTCCACTTCGTGTCACCTAAAGGTGGACAAGACACATACATTAGCGGTCGTACCCAAGCAAACAACACAAAATCGGAACACACAGGTTCCCCAAACAAACAAATTTGCATTCCTATCATGGACATTCAGGAGTTCATTCGTAGACTTTGGTTTGCACAAACACGTGCTCGCCACCCCACAAAGGAAGTCGACCACGACTTCGAGAGGGAAAGACCAAAACAACCGATACCAAAATGTAACAACCCCATCCGTTCATATGATATATTCTAGAAGGTCCGGCCGGGGCCCCACAGGATATACCACAAAACAGTCGGTGAAGGTACAGGATGATACCAGAGTAGCGCATCGCACCTATCACATGCATTCTAGCGGAAGCCTAACCTACTTGAACTCCTCATGAATGCCCAAACATAAAACTCCACATTTTATATACATATAGGAATGTCTTACAATAAGAACAAGTGTTGGCCTTATGGCCTTACATAGCTTTCATACAGTGGCTACACTATGGGCGCGCAGGCCGGCCACAACAAAAGAAAACACACATCTCAAACAAAGCCTTCGAGGGCTAAACAGCAGCAGCAGCATCAACCTCTATGCGTCCCGCTCGGCTCTCCAGCACCTGTGCAAGGGACAATCCACCCACCGGTGGCAAACAAAAGCAACGGTCAGCGTTCAGCTGACCAAATTAAAACGACCCTACCCCTTCTCTCGGGGCAGCGATATTTATCCCTGCAGGCATATCATATCACAAGTATGGCAATATATCAAAATGTGCTTTCACGCACACAAGCCATCACAACCGTTCGCCACCCGGCCCAACGGTCCGTGCACTCAGGGCACATTCTTGGTGTTCTGGCAACCTCTTGCCCACCACCGTATCAGGGTTATCACCCAACGGTAAATCTCTTGAGCATTTACTCCATGGCGTGCAGCCGGAGTTAGTCCTCGGACACCAGGATGGCCCGTAGCCCCCCATTGTGTCATGGCGCGCAGGCCGAAGACTCTTGCTATGCGCTCCAACAGACCGTACCTTTGGTCTCACATCGGACGGACATAGCGCAGGTCGGATCCTCCACCCCCCGTTGCTCAAATCGCCTTGCCTTCTCCGAGTACAGCGTACTCATGACTATATCAAAGGCGCGGGTCGGTCTCACCAATCCTGTTCCTGGCATTAAAGCCTGGGCATAAGCCTTACACCCATTTTCTCGCAACAACAGCGGGTCTTTCCTGGGCACACCAGTACTTCCTGTTACTCTCTTCACAGGTGGACACCGCACAAGCACAAATGTCAGGGGTCTTTTCTGGGCATACCAGTACTTCCTGTGACTCGCTTCACAGGTGGACACCCTATGACATCAAGCATCACAAAAAGGGCCTTTCCTGGTCTCACCAGTACTACCTGTGCCTCATTCACAGGTTGGACCCAAAACCATCACAAGGCTATTTTCCTGGGCTACCACCCCAGTACTTCCTGCTACTCCTTTTCGCAGGTATAACCCGAGACTCCTTACACTACACGTTATCACGGAGTCTTCTCCGGTTCGTATGCAACATCACCAATCCAGACCAACCTGTCCAGATGGGCTTCACACAGCATGCCTATTCCGTACTCATTTCCGGATCTATATGCAACACAAAAAGGGGATTTCAAGAATCACCCAAACGACTCCCAAAAGCAGCCACCTCTTGGTGGGGGAATCAAAAGATATGCCAAAACAGAAGCCTTCACATGGCTAGGAAGAAAAGTCGTTACCCTTGACGATCGCTTCGGTGCCATGGCTTGAAAGCTTGCTTGCAAGACTCGCAAGAGCGTTTCCTCCGCAACGCTGGCTTCGGATCTCTCGCCGGTACACCGCAGCACCACCAACAGCAGCCCCCTTCCCTTCTTCCTCCTCCTTTCTCTCACTCTTTCTCTCTCTCTTGAAGAAAGATGAAGGCCAATTCAAAGTGAGGATTCTTTTCTGCATTCGGCCCTTAAGGAAAAAGAAGAAGAGCTTTCAGCCCTTGGATTCAGACTGAAGAAATGGACGGCCACGATTCTGCCAAAAACACACATTTTGACCCGACACGGCCTCGAACACGGCCGTGTGCCTGGCCGTGTGCCTCAAGCGGTGGTCAACCGACCTATCCAAACCAGTGACACGCCCATGGGACACGCCCGTGTCATGGGCCGTGTCACCAACACGCCTTCAGACACGCCCGTGTCTGTGGCCGTGTACCTGGGTGAAAAAAATCCCGAATCATCCCGAGACTTCACACGGCCTGGGACACGCCCGTGTCCCCGGCCGTGTGCCCAGACACGGCACCCAGACACGCCCTGTCAAAATCATTCGGCGGGCTGAGCTCGTCGTTCCGATTTGACACGCCCTGTGACACGCCCGTGTCACAGGCCGTGTCACCTATCTCGACACTCGACACTCGACACTCGACGATCTCGACACTCGACGATCTCGACACTCGACACTCAACGACACGGCCATGGACACGCCCGTGTCCTAGGCCGTGTGCCTCCTCTCGACAATCGTCGAGCGAAAATCGTCGACACCTAAGTCGACTGTCGACACTGCCTTGACACGCCCTGCGACACGCCCGTGTCGCAGGCCGTGTCCACCTGACACGCCCTGGGACACGCCCGTGTCCCAGGCCGTGTCACCCAAATTTTCCCGTTTCAGAACTTTGGGCTGTTACAGGAACTGTTGGGTTTCTCTATGAGGATGGCACAACGCTTGTGCACGCAGCGGAAAAATAAACATCAAGAAAAACCCAAAGAGATGTGGATCGGGCTATGAACATTGAATCAAGAAGTTAGCAAAACTAGGCAAAAATTACCTCAGTGGCGTTGAGTCACAACTCAACGGAGATGCTCCAAACTTTGATTTCTGCTGGTGGCGAGTTCTACGTGGAATAGTGTCCATGTTTCTGTAGAAGTCCACACGAGCGGGAGAACGCCGAGCTTTCCGTCACACGGAAAGATCGGGATGGAGAAGACCGCACCTTTGCTTTCCCACGGACTGCTAGGTCCGCGCCAGGGATTGCAGCACCAGCGACAGTCGCCGGAGAAGAGGTGGTCGACGGAGCGAACATGGTGGCGGCGGAACTCTTCCGTCGGCGGCGGGGATCAGGATCGGCAGAGCGAACGAGCGGAACTCTTCCGTCGGGTTCGATTCGCTACAGGAGAAAATCACGAGCAAGCGCGTGTTATCCTGAAAACCCTAAGGGTCCTATTTATACCAAGGTATAAATAAACCCAGGAAAATCGCTATCCGCAGACCACCCGAAATTAGGGTTCAGAATCGGCGAGTATCATTCGGTGAGAATTGGCGACAATCGGCGAGAATCACTGAGCAGGTTCGGCGAGAATCAGTCGACGAGTATCATACAGGATCAGCGAGAATCATAGTACAATACTCGACGATTCTCGCCGATCGTCGAGCCGCGCTCGACGATACACAACGATACTCGACGATCGTCGAACCGCGGTCGACGACAATTGTCGAAGTAGTCGATCGTCGAGAATCAACAATTGATTCTCGACGATTCTCGTCGATCGGCGAGAATCAGAGAGACGATTCTCGCCGATCGGCGGGAATCAGAAGACGATTCTCGACTAACGTCATCGACCCTCGGACGACAATCCCAACCAGCCCTTCAAGGCAACATTTGCCTAACCCGATGATCCTATAAGGCAACACTTTGCCCATAACCCTATTCAGGTCAGTGATTGGTAACCTTTACCAACACAGTCAATCAACCAACTTCTCCACATCTCTTATGTGCGACCCTGCAGGCTCATATCGCGTTGGCAGTGAGATTACATGTTTGATCACTTCCAGATCATCATGGTGACTCCAACAGACTCCCACTTGATCTCGAAAATATCAAAGCAAAAACCTCACAAACAATGAGCGGCATCTAGCAATGCATCATTGCTCCCCAAGCAATAAGAGTTTATAACTCATAAGCCTTTATGACCAATGTATCAGCGTTGTCTTTGTCCCTTACATCCGGAAAGAACTAGAGGTATGGACCGTGTCACCCTCGTAATAGCTCAATCCAAGTTTCTTGATCCAGGACGGACTTCCAGAGAATGGTGAGTGCAATATCACATATTGACTCAACCAAGCATGGCCATGCATTTCTCAGTCCAATTCCATCAAGGGGCCCATGGATGCAACTCCTGTCATATAGGAGGACAAATCCCATATCTGCTCACACACAAACACCCAAATGATTCGTAACATGCCCAACAACCACCCTTATCATCAACCTTTCTCAAGGAAGACTTTAGATGGCATCAAAGCACGCTCTTCCTCACTTGATGAATGCTGTGACTTCAGGTCAAAGGATCACAACACCATTGTCAATTGAGACCTACTCGTGACACGATTGGATGACAATCCACAGAGTAGTCTCAGGTTGGGTCTGTCCAGTACAACTTGTTCACTAACAAGTACCCACGTGATGACTTGATATCACAATATCATGACCTGTGAGAACCAGTCATCAGTCAACACACGTGCTAGTCTTCATGTACCATCATCACCCTTAGCTTCTATGATGATACTCGACCAGGGACCTTTAAGAATGAAGCTTCAAATAAATCATGGGCTCTCACATTCAAGTCACGTACTTGATGTCCCATGGAAGCGAACATTCTAAGGGTATCTATTATGTTAACATTTAACTATCATATATAGAAAAATTCATAATAAAAGAATTTGCCATAAATTGTAAAAGAAAAACTAGGTACACAGTTCATCATATGAACAAACAGCCAACAAAATACAAGATTACATGCAACCCACAAGATTCCCGCTAGAGTTGATCATTTAGGTATCGTATACCCATCGATCTAGTATGACCATCATGCTTTCTCTGCGCGAGAGGCTTTGTCAGCGGATCCGCAATATTTTCCTCAGTCGGCACTCTGCAAATGTTTACATCTCCTCGTTCGACAATCTCACGAATAAGATGAAACCGCCGGAGTATGTGCTTGGAGCGCTGATGAGATCTAGGTTCCTTAGATTGTGCAATTGCACCATTGTTATCACAGTAGAGAACTACGGGACCAACAATGCTAGGAACTACATCAAGCTCGCCGATGAATTTCCTAATCCATACAGCCTCCTTCGCCGCATTAGCTGCTGCGATATACTCGGCCTCTGTTGTAGAATCAGCAACTGTCTCTTGCTTGGAACTCTTCCAGCTCACAGCTCCTCCATTCAGGCAAAACACAAAACCTGACTGAGACTTGGAGTCGTCTCGATCAGTTTGGAAGCTAGCATCCGTGTAACCACTTACAACGAGCTCTTCCTCTCCACCATACACCAAGAATACGTCCTTAGTCCTTCTCAAGTACTTCAGGATATTCTTGACTGCAATCCAGTGACACTCACCGGGGTCTGACTGATACCTGTTAGTCATGCTCAAAGCAAAGGAGACATCGGGTCGAGTACATAACATCGCGTACATAATTGATCCAATTGCCGAAGCATATGTAATCAACTTCATGCGGTCCTTATCTTCACAAGACTTTGGACACTGGTCCTTAGAGAGATTCACACCATGAGACATGGGCAAAAATCCTTTCTTGGACTCAAGCATGTTGAACCGCTTCAACACCTTTTCGATGTACGTACTCTGGGTCAAACCCAGCAACTTCTTCGATCTATCTCTATAGATCTTAATACCGAGTATATAAGTCGCTTCACCCAAATCCTTCATTGAAAAGCAGTTCCCTAGGTTGTTCTTAACAACTTTCAGGGTAGGAATGTCATTCCCAATCAACAGTATGTCATCTACATACAATATCAGGAAGACAACAATGCTCCCACTGATTCGCTTGTAAACACAAGGCTCATCTTCATTCTTGATGAAACCAAACTCTTTGATTTTCTCATCAAAATGAAGATTCCAACTTCGAGAGGCCTGTTTCAGTCCATAAATGGACTTATTCAGCTTGCATATTTTAGTGGCTTCATCTGGGGATACAAAACCCTCGGGTTGTGTCATATACACTTCCTCAAGGAGGTTTCCATTAAGGAAAGCCGTTTTGACATCCATCTGCCAGATCTCGTAGTCATAATACGCAGCAATAGCAAGCAATATCCTTATGGACTTTACCATGGCAACAGGGGAAAAGGTCTCATCATAGTCAATACCATGAATTTGCTTGAAACCTTTAGCCACTAGTCGCCCTTTGAATGTCTGTACATTCCCATCCATGTCGGTCTTCTTCTTGAAGACCCACTTGCACCCTATGGGTCGTACCCCTTCAGGTGGTTCCACCAAGTTCCAAACTTGGTTTGCATACATGGAGTCCATTTCGGATTTCATAGCCTCAAGCCATTTGTCGGAGTCCGGTCCATTCATAGCCTCTTGGTAGGTTGCTGGTTCATCATCATGATCCATAAGCAACACATTACCTATTTGAGACACGAGAAATCCATATCTCTCAGGCTCAAACCTCGGTCTACCAGATCTACGTAGGACTTGTGTTCCCTGAGCAGGTTCTCTAGCTACAACATCTTGTAGTCCTGTCTCAGAATCCAATTCCGGTTCATTCACTACATGTGGTTCTTGAACTTCTTCAAGCTCTACCTTTTCAGTCTTTCTTGATAAGAACTCTTTCTCCAAGAAGACACCAGTCCTTGCGACAAACACTTTGCCCTCAGACGGTAGGTAAAAGTAATACCCTTTCGTTTCCTTAGGATATCCCACCATATAACATTTATCCGATTTGGGTTCCAGCTTGTCAGGCATTTGACGTCTCACGTATGCCTCACAGCCCCAAATTTTAATGAACGACATACTAGGACGCTTCCCAGTCCATATCTCATATGGTGTCTTCAGAACCGTTTTAGTTGGAGCGCGATTCAATGTCATTGCAGCAGTCTCTAAAGCAAAACCCCAAAAGGAAACAGGCAAGTCTGCATGACTCATCATCGAACGTACCATGTCTAACAGAGTACGATTTCTCCTCTCAAACACACCATTATGTTGTGGTGTTCTAGGTGGAGTGAGCTGTGATACAATACCACACTCTTTCAGATGATCACAGAACTCATGACTCAGGTATTCGCCACCTCGATCAGATCGGAGTGCTTTAACCCTTTTACCCAACTGGTTTTCTACTTCATTCTTGAACTCTTTGAACTTTTCAAAGGTCTCGGATTTGCACTTCATAAGATACACATATCCGTATCTACTGAAATTATCAGTAAATGTAACAAAGTAGAAATACCCTCCTCTAGCCATGGAACTCATGGGTCCGCATACATCACTATGTACAACACCCAAGAGATCCTCAGCCCTCTCAGTATAACCAGTGAAAGGAGCTTTAGTCATCTTGCCTAACAAACAAGATTCGCATCGCTCAAATGATTCATAATCAAATGAGTCCAAAAGTCCATCTCTATGGAGCTTGGATATGCGCTTCTCGTTGATATGGCCCAAACGACAATGCCAGAGAAAAGTAGGGTTCGAATCATTTGTTCTTAGTCTTTTATTGTTTTCTACATTACAGATCAGATGGTCCAAGTTCAAAACGTAAAGACCATTAAACAATTGGGCTACAGCATAACAAACATCATTCTTAAATATAGAACAACAATTGTTCTTAATTATAAAAGAAAATCCAATCATGTCCAAACATGAAATAGATATAATGCTTCTAGTTATCGCCGGAACAAAATAACAGTTATCTAGTTCTATTACAAGCCTACTGGGCAAAGAAAGACGGTAAACTCCTACGGCTACAGCAGCAACTCTTGCTCCATTGCCGACGCGGAGGTCCACCTCCCCTTTACTCAGCAATCTTCTCCTTCCCAGTTCCTGCACATTTGTACAAATGTGAGAACCACATC
Source organism: Platanthera guangdongensis (assembly GCA_039583875.1). NCBI lineage: Eukaryota > Viridiplantae > Streptophyta > Magnoliopsida > Asparagales > Orchidaceae > Platanthera > Platanthera guangdongensis. The sequence continues at coordinate 42,868,466 of CM077166.1, forward strand.
CAGTATCCAATACCCAAGATGAAGGAGTAGAAAGGTTTATCTCTATAACGTAGATATTAGAAGCGGAAGTCATACCTCTCCTCAATTTCTGCAGACCCTCAATATACGAAGGACAGTTCCTCCGCCAATGACCAGCCTTGCCACAATGGTGGAATTTCCCATCCTTCACCGTGCTCTTCTTTTTCATCAGTGTTGAAGACTTGGGCTCAAGATATGACTTAGGTCCTACCTTCGTCTTCTTGGAGCCCTTGGCTTTGCCCTTGCCCTTATGCACCATCAGTATGGGGCTGGCAGGCTTGGCCTTCTTCATATTGATTTCGGCAGTTCTCAACATGCCTAGGAGTTCGGGCAGTGTCTTGTCTATCTCATTCATGTTGTAGTTCAAGACAAACTGCTCATAACTGTCCGGCAACGATTGCAGGATCAGATCCGTGGCCAACTCTTGACCAAGAGGAAAACCCAGCCTTTCAAGGTTCTCTATATACCCAATCATCTTGAGTACGTGAGTCCCTACTGAGTCTCGAACTCCCATCTTACACTGAAACAACGCTTTAGTGATGTCGAACCTCTCTTGACGAGCCTGCCCTTGAAATATTTTCTTGAGATGCTCGTCAATCTCCTTGCACCCCATGTTCTCATGTTGCTTCTGAAGCTCAGAGTTCATGGTGGCAAGCATAAGGCACTCGACATCCAAAGCATCGTCAGTATACTTCTTATAAGTATCTTTCTCAGCACGGGAAGAATTCCCGGTTGGCACCTCGGGGGCTTCTTCTTCCAAGACATAGAGCTTTCGCTCTTGTCTGAGAACAATTCTCAGGTTCCTATACCAGTCCATATAATTTGTCCCACTGAGCTTATCCTTCTCAAGGATGGCTCTCAGAGACAACGTGGAGTGCGCAACGCTTGCCAAGGAATTTTACAAGAATTTATGCAGAATAAAATCAGTACCTAAATTTCAATTACAATTTATTCTAATTAGGACTTCAATTAAAATACTCCCACTATTTTATTCGAAAAGATAGCCCTCACTAGCAATTCGGAGAGTTCATGCGAGCTACTCTCTTAGTGGACAAGATCCGTATTTCACCAACACTATGAGTCCGCTTTGGCGTTCCTCTCACGATGCGGTTATTTAGGTAGGCAACGCTTGCCAATTGCATCCTCATGCAATTCTTGTATGGTTGGTGAATAACTCCTTATTCGCATCCATCATATGGTGCATGCCAACCCTATGCCTCTAGGCACTCAACCTTTGAGGTCACCTAGTTAAGCTGGACCCGATGTCGACAGCGGGATATCACAATTATCCGCTCGCACCCTTACCAAGATAGATTAATGCACCTTGCTTTGGCAAGCCCACACTTCATCGATCGAGGCAGGAAGAGTGTCATTCATCGGAAGGCATCCGGACACTTAATATTTGATGAAGGGATTTCAAATATAGGTTAACAATTAACCATGATCAACATTTGATCGACGTGCACATCCAAAGAAAAACAATTCTTCTAAAACCACATGCATCCCTTATGTGCACATCCTGACACCATCAACATTTGATAGAAGGAAGGGCTAAATCTGAACATCCGGAAATTTCTAAATCCTCAGATTTACATACATTGGACAAAGGCAAAGACAGCTTAACTTAAAGCAGTAGACAAACTCATCTCTCTTTGTTGGATTTAAAATCCAAAACAAAATCGAGGGATGGTTACTGCTAAGGAGATCACAATTTCTAACACTTAGAAATTCCCACGCAATTCCAGACGTTCTTGTCGGGAACCAAGACTAAATCTAGACATTTAGAACACTTCTAAATCCCTAGGTTTACACGCACTGGAATAACAAACTTCCAAAACAACGATCATGGCCGGAACCCGGATCTGATACCACTGTTGGGTTTCTCTATGAGGATGGCACAACGCTTGTGCACGCAGCGGAAAAATAAACATCAAGAAAAACCCAAAGAGATGTGGATCGGGCTATGAACGTTGAATCAAGAAGTTAGCAAAATTAGGCAAAAATTACCTCAGTGGCGTTGAGTCACAACTCAACGGAGATGCTCCAAACTTTGATTTCTGCTGGTGGCGAGTTCTATGTGGAATAGTGTCCACGTTTCTGTAGAAGTACACACGAGCGGGATAACGCCGAGCTTTCCATCACACGGAAAGATCGGGATGGAGAAGACCGCACCTTTGCTTTCCCACGGACTGCTAGGTCCGCGCCAGGGATTGCAGCACCAGCGACAGTCGCCGGAGAAGAGGTGGTCGACGGAGCGAACACGGCGGCGGCGGAACTCTTCCGTCGGCGGCGGGGATCGGGATCGGCAGAGCGAATGAGCGGAACTCTTCCGTCGGGTTCGATTCGCTACAGGAGAAAATCGCGAGCAAGCGCGTGTTATCCCGAAAACCCTAAGGGTCCTATTTATACCAAGGTATAAATAAACCCAGGAAAATCGCTATCCGCAGACCACCTGAAATTAGGGTTCAGAATCGGCGAGTATCATTCGGTGAGAATCGGCGACAATCGGCGAGAATCACTGAGCAGGTTCGGCGAGAATCAGTCGACGAGTATCATACAGGATCGGCGAGAATCAGAGTACAATACTCGACGATTCTCGCCGATCGTCGAGCCGCGCTCGACGATACACAACGATACTCGACGATCGTCGAACCGCGGTTGACGACAATTGTCGAAGAAGTCGATCGTCGAGAATCAACAATTGATTCTTGACGATTCTCGTCGATCGGCGAGAATCAGAGAGACGATTCTCGCCGATCGGCGGGAATCAGAAGACGATTCTCGACTAACGTCATCGACCCTCGGACGACAATCCCAACCAGCCCTTCAAGGCAACATTTGCCTAACCCGATGATCCTATAAGGCAACACTTTGCCCATAACCCTATTCAGGTCGGTGATTGGTAACATTTACCAACACAGTCAATCAACCAACTTCTCCACATCTCTTATGTGCGACCCTGCAGGCTCATATCGCGTTGGCAGTGAGATTACATGTTTGATCACTTCCAGATCATCATGGTGACTCCAACAGGAACCTGTTTGGGGTTCTGAGTTGTAAGATCTGAGGATCTGAGAAGAAGTGGAGAAGTTAGGCCGAATCTAGTACACTACTAGATAGGCGAAGGGGGAAAGTGGATGTACCCAGACCTTGGGGAACCACTATAAATCCTGTGTGCACTCTGTGTATGTTTAATTGTATGGTTGCTGTGTTGTGATAATTATAGAATTGCATATTTCTGTCTTTAAAGTTAAAAAGATAAAGGTCACCTATTCACCCCCCTCTAGGTGATTAGGCACTAGTTCTTTCAACATCGCACCCACCAAGTGGTAAAATCAGCATGTCTGGCGTAAAGAACACGTCATGCATTCGTCATTTAAAATCAACCACCTTGTGTGCGCTAAATATTTTTTCATGTTAGCCACGACCACCGAGAAGGGAGGTATTGGAGGCCCAACTCTTCGTTGTGGAATGTGCCAGTGTTGTTTGTAAAGAAGAAAGATGACAGTATGTGGTTGTGTATAGACTACCGTAAGCTGAATAAGTTGACCGTCAATAATAAGTATCTGATTCTGTGGATATATGACTTGTTTGACCAGTTGGTAGGGTCAGTGGTGTACTCCAAGTAGACTTAAAGAAGTCGGGGTATTACCAGTTGTGTATTCGGGATGAGAACATTCCTAAGACAGCATTTGGGACAAGGTATTGTCACTTCGAGTTCTCGGTGATACCGTTTGGTTTGATGAATGTGTCATCAGTGTTCATGGATTTGATGAACCGAGTGTTTCAGCAGTACTTGGATTTGTTTGTGGTGGTGTTTATCGATGACATCTTAGTGTATTCTAAGTCAGAGGTGGAGCACGAGACTCGCTTGAGAGTGATCTTGCAGATCCTGGGGGAGAACCAGCTTTATGTTAAGTTCTCAAAGTGCAGGTTCTAGTTAGAGAATGTGTCATTTTTGGGCCATTTGATTAGTGGTGATGGGGCAACGGTGGATCCGACGAAAGTTGAGGCCATCAGAGAATGACGAGTTCTGAGAACCGTGACAGAAGTCAGGAGTTTCCTTTGACTTGCTGAATACTATAGAACATTTGTGGAAAACTTTTCGCAGATAGCATTGCCCCTCACTTCTTTTACTCGTAAGGATCATAAGTTTGTGTGGACACCAGTGTGCGCTCAAGCATTCAAGATAATGAAAGAAAGGTTAATTTCTGCTCTGATCCTAAGTCTTCTTTATGGGATCGAGGAATTTCAGATTTTCAGTGATGCATCAGAATGCGGTTTAGGTTGCGTGTTTCTGCAGTATTGTAATGCGATAGATTATGGGTATAGACAGTTGAAGCCTCATGAGAGGAATTATCCAGTCCATGACTTGGAGCTGGCGGCGGAAATATTTGCATTAAAGTTATAGCAGAACTATATGTATGGCGCAAGGGTGAAAATCTGAAGTATCTCTTGGACCAAAATGATTGGAACATACGACAACACAAGTGGGTCCTGTTCCTTGGGGACTATGACATAATGATTCAGTACACGTCAGTAAGGCCAATGTTGTGGTCGATGCTCTGGGTAGAAAAGTTTTTGGGCAAGGGAATTTGTTAGAAGCGCTTGATGAGCGGTTGGTGTGAGACTTCGAGTCTCTTAACATTGTATGTGTGGCTAAAGGTGAGTCTAGTGTAGCTCGATTGAACTGGATAAAGTTATAGTACGACTTGTCTGATCGTATTCGAGAGGCGACCAATATAGATGCAGAGGTTCAGCCATTAGTGGGGGAAGCTCAGAAAGGCGAGGGTTGTACCTTGTAGATGGTTGATGAGATCTTTAAAAAGGATGGAAGGGTTTGTGTACCGCAGTTCGGCAAACTCCATGATGAGTTGATGTTTGAGGCCCACTTTACGAAGTACTCCATTCACTCCAGTAGTACGAAAGATGTACTTGGATATGAAGAAATTCTTTTAGTGGCTCGGGATGAAGCGGGTTGTAGTTTTGTATGTGAGTCGATGCTAGACTTGTGCCTTAGTGAAAGCTGAGTGTTAGAGACCGGGCGGGTTCCTGAAGCCCCTTCCTATTCCCGAGTGGAAATTTGACAACATCTCCATGTACTTTGTCCATGGTTTGCCTTGGCTGCCACAAGGTAACGATGCAACTTGGGTGATTGTGGATCGTCTGACCAAGGTGACTCACTTCATTCCAAATCAGAAGGAAGATAGTGTAGAGAAACTAGTAAAGCTCTATGTTCGAAACATTGTGCGGTTGCATGAGATTCCAAAGAGTATCGTCAACGATCGAGATGGGCGATTCACGTCCAAAGATTGGATGTTAGTGCAGAAAAGGTTGAGCACCAAGCTTAAGTTCAGTACAACATTTCATCCACTGGCTGATGGTCAAATGAAGAGGACAAGTCATACTTTGGAAGAAATGTTGAGGATGTGTGCTCTTGATTTTAGCAAGAGATGAGAAGATCACCTTTTTATGGTTGAGTTTCCCTATAACAATAGCTTCCAAGCGAGCATTCAGATGACCCCATATGAATCATTGTATGGTAGGCGGTGTCAAACGTCGATGTCGTGGATAGAGGTGGGAGACACCCAACTTCCAGGAAAAGAAGCAGTGACAGATGCTTGTGAGTTTGTTCGGACAATCAAGGAGCACATGAAGTTTGCTCGGGATCGGCACGCAAAATATTTTAATGCGCGTCACAGACATGTGGAGTTTGTAGTGGGCGACATGGTCTACTTGATGATCAAGTCGTTCAAAGGCATTTTACGGATTTGGCGACTCAAGAAATTGAGTCTGATGTATTTGGATCCATTCGAGGTTACAGAGCGCATATGTGAAGTAGCTTATTGGTTGACATTGTTCGAAGAGCTGAGTGGACTACATAATGTTTTCCACGTCTTGGTGTTGAGGAAAACCTTAGTGGAGCCGTGTCATGTGGTTGAGTTGACCACAGTGCTGGTGACAGTAGATTTGAGGATGATGGTTCGTCCGGTTTCCGTGGAGGATTCAGAAATCCGGCGCTTGCGGAATAAAGAAGTCAAGCTCATGAAGGTACATTGGGATAATTACGGACGAGACGAATTTTCTTAAGAGCGCGAGCAAACGATGTGGGAAAAATTCCCATAACTATTTGCGTAAGGTATGTTTATGTTTTGTAACATTTAAATTCCGAGGATGAAATTTTTTTAAGGGGGGAGTGTCACAACCCGCATTTCCTCAACGAGTACATCGTATCAGAGCAAGAGGAACTACGAGTTATGATGCCACGTCGTGCAAGGGATAACTGCACACGCTCAGGCAACCCTTGACACTTACTTTATGAGTTGAAATCCATCAGTTAAATGCAAGAAAACCTTTTAGTTTAATGGCCGTATCCCTCGGCCTTAGGCATCAAAATGTGTGTTTGTACGCAGCGGAAATACTTTGTTTATTTATGACGATCTTCTATATGCAGTCTATATTTATAATAATATCAGAAATCATCTTGGTTACGTTATTTGACAAATATAGGTTCGGTGACCAAAACATGTTATGCATGTTATACAATAATAGGTTTTGTTTAGCTTCAAACTACCTAATGCAACCTACCATAAATCCTTCCCAAGAGCAAGAAGACATCATCTCATCCAAATGAGTCACATTAGCAGTCTAGCATTCATATATATATATATATATCACAAGTAAAAAAAGCCACCAATGTGCGCCAACAAGCTGACACGAACCTATTGGGACACATGTATGACTGTACAACAAAGAAAAGAACTACCTCGCTAAGTAAGCTCGGCTAGCTCCAAATAGACTCGATCCAAGCACTAGCCGCTCAACCGGCTACAACATGCACCTGAGGCATTCAAGAAAGAACACTTCAGCAATCATCAAAGCTACACAATATAGTAGGAAGTTCAGAAAATATGACGAAGGGGCTTACCGACCCCGTAGCAATGTTTCATGTAAGTAAAATGAGTGAACAAAACAGGTGGAAAACAACTGGGAAACACTGTCAATCCAAAGTGTAAAACGCACCAAGTGCAATTCTTAGCAAGTCCTGCTCAACCCGCAGGAGCAAAAAGGCAATACACATGCCCATTCCATCATCGTAAGAACAAGAAACAACCATACTAGTGAAACATAAGCAGCGGTTAAGTTCGATTCCGCAAGGGTCTTTTGGTGGCGGCCCTAAAGTGGAACGCACCAATAAAAGCCAGCCCAAATCGGGGCCAAAATGGTGTTGTACACCACAAATCCAAACCCGGTGGCCACAAAGGCTTAAACCACACCACCCCTTACCAAATCCTCACACAAACGCTCCTGCCATGGTTCACAATTCACCTCGCAAAACGCCCATAAACGAACCCAAGCTTAACACCATAAGCAAATCTCACCATAACCCACGTACACACGTTCCCTTCCTTCATCCTCACTCATGACGACAAATTGCCAAAGTTATGTCAACTTGATAGAGTTTGATTAACGTAGTTACATGAATCACATGATTAGGAACAAGAAAGAATCACATGCTTCTGATATGAACAAGGAAGAATCACATGAATAAGAAAGACTACATGAACATGAATCAACTGAGCTACCTGAATCACATGAACAAGATAAACGACATGAATCAACCTAGCATAGACTTGATAACTAAACAAAACTAAGCATGGAAAATCAAATTCATTGAGCATAGGGAAATTCAAGAGCATAATACAGCTAGTGAGGGATAACACAAAACAAGAAGAACAAGCTAGGAAAATGGAAAGAGCAAAACTAGCTATGTTGCACAATCAAAGAATAAGAAATACGATTGGCAAGGGTGAAGAACACCGCTTGCCTGAACCGAGACGACGCCGCGACGGCTGCTACTCTCTTTCCTTGCCTTGCCTTAGCTTTGCTCCCTTGAGTTCCTTTTGGCATGAGGAAGAAGATGAAGAAGAAGGTGAAATGAGGAGGAGAAATCTCTGTTTCGGCCTTATTTCCTCCAGAACAGAGCTGGACCGTTAGATGCAGAATCAGGGAAATGAACGGCACAAAAAACTGGAAAAATTTGATTTTCGGCCCTGTCACGCCCTGTGACACGCCCGTGTCACAGGGCGTGTACCTTAAGCGGCGCAGGAAGTCGGCAAATCTAGGTTTATCCACAAGGTACACGGCCGGGTACACGCCCGTGACGGGTCGGTCACGCCCGTGACCTAGGGCGTGTAGCCCGTGTCTCGACACCTCGTCGACCAAAAGTGTCGACACTCGACAAAGCTTGACACGCCCTGTGACACGCCCGTGTCACAGGCCGTGTCCCCTCTCTCGACACCCGACACTCGACACTCGACACTGCGGGACACGGCCCGTGACACGCCCGTGTCACGGGGCGTGTACCCCATTCGTCGAGCTCAACTCGACACAAGAAAAAATCGTCGAGTCAAGGAGGTCATGCCCAGGTCACGCCCCGACACGCCCGTGTCGGGGGGCGTGTCAAGCACAAAAACGACCATTTTTCCCTGTTTGGAAAAGTGTTTCTGTGTCGTCCTAGACCATTTTTGCCTTAAGAACTTTTTACCATTTTTTTGTTTGCTGTACAAGCAATCCATTTTGAGCAACATTACCCGGGCGCGAAAAAGTGCAAGCATTCCCTAAGAGGCCTCACCGAGTCCCCAATTTGGACTCCGGTTTGCTGTGGAATCGTGCAACTCGGCTACCAAAACAGCCACTCGCAAGCCCGCGGGAAAAACCATGCTCGAACAACGGTCAAAGCCAACGTAACGCCCATCAAGCGTACGCAATCAAAAATTCGGGGTGTTACAGTCACTCCTCCTAACAAAAAGTTTCGCCTCGAAACTTTTCAATCATAATAAAATGAGTAATCACACAAAAACACGAATTTACATACCAGCTTATTTACGGGAATAAATGAGGGTGAGCCGCCCTCATCGTTGACTCGAGCTCCCACGTCGCTCTTTCCACATTCTGATTTTTCTATAGCACCTTGACCATAGGAATCTTCTTTTTCCGCAACACGCGATCTTGGGAGTCCAATATCCGGATGGGCATCTCCACATAAGAAAGGTTTGGCGCCAATTGCGGCACCACGTCCAACACTTGCGTGTCATGTCGCACACACTTGCGAAGTTGGCTGACATGAAACACGTCGTGAACACCAGGAAAGTTCACAGGTAATTCTACTTTGTAAGCGGATGCACCAACTCGCGCAAGAATCTTGAAGGGACCCACAAACCTTGGGTCTAATTTGCGCTCTTTTCCAAATCTTTTAATTCCAACCATTGTGGAGACTTTCAAGAAAACGGAATCCCCCACCGCAAACTCTAACTCCGACCTTCGCCGGTTGGCGTACTTTTCATATCGCTCTTGGGCGATTCGGAGCTTCTCCCGAATAAGTCGTACGACAACTTCCATGTCCTCGAGCGCCTCTGGGCCCAACAAAGGCCGCTTGCCAACCTCAGCCCAAAAGAGGGGAGTCCGACATCGACGTCCATATAAAGCTTCGAACGGAGCCATTTGCAAGCTTTCTTGATAGCTGTTATTATATGCGAATTCCATAAGCCGCAAACGTTCATCCCATGCTCCGCCATACTCAAGAATATAACATCGAATCATATCTTCCACGATTTGATTTACTCGTTCTGTTTGACCATTCGTCTGAGGGTGGTAAGCAGTGAAATACCGCAAATCCGTCCCCAAACCCTCTTGTAGACTCTTCCAGAAACGAGAAGTAAATCGGGAATCCCTGTCTGATATGATATTGACTGGCACACCATGCAGTCGGATGATCTCGTTCAAATATAGCTCCGCTATTGTCTTCATCGGGTAGTTGACCTTAAATGGTATGAAATGAGCACACTTGGTCAACCTATCCACGATCACCCACACGGAGTCATGTCCTCGCGGAGATCTTGGTAAGCCTGTAATAAAATCCATTGAAATGCTTTCCCACTTCCATGTTGGAATCTCCAATGGCGTCAACTTGCCACCAGGCCTCCCATGATCAGCTTTCACCCGCTTGCAGGTATGACATTCAGATACAAAGTGCGCTATATCTCTTTTCATTCCATACCACCAGACAATTTGTTTCAAATCACGGTACATTTTCGTTGAGCCTGGATGGTAGGCCATACTTGAACCATGTGCTTCCCTACACACCATCTCGCGAATGTCGCCAACTGCGGGGATACAAAATCGACCACGATACTTTAACGTGCCCCCCTCATCAATAGAAAAATCCGGTAATTCACTCTTTTCAGTTCGAAGAAATAAATGTAAAAGATCAGGATCATCCTTTTGATGTTGTCTTGCAAGCACCAGTCATGAAGGTTCTTCTACCATCGAATGACTTTGCGGGTCATATTTGCCCACGAAAATATCCATCAATAGAAATTCCTCCACAAGACGGTCGACTGAAAGATGAAATAATTTCCCCGTCTTCCGACTCAACGCATTGGCCACAACATTAGCTTTCCCGGGATGATACTGAATGTCCACATCATAATCAGCTACATATTCAAGCCATCGCCGTTGGCGCAGATTCAGTTCTTTTTCCGTGAAGACGTACTTCAAACTTTTATGATCCGTAAACATTTTACACTGCGCGCCGTAAAGTAAATGTCTCCACAAATTCAATGCAAATATCACCGCTGCGAACTCCAAATCATGCGTTTGGTAGTTCTTTTCGTGACTTTTCAACTGCCGAGACCCATACGCAATCACCTTTTTGTCTTGCATTAATACACATCCAAGTCCAACGTGCGACGCATCCACAAAAACGTCATAATCTATCCCTTCTATTGGCAAGATCAACACAGGAGCGGTACATAACCTGTTCTTGAGTTCAAGGAATGAGACCTCACACTTGTCATTCCACTCAAACGCCACATTATTCTGGGTTAAGCGAGTCAAAGGTGCGGCCAACGTAGCAAAACCTTCTACAAATCTGCGATAATAGCCGGCCAATCCCAAGAAGCTCCGAATCTCCTTGGGTGTCTCCGGTCTCCTCCACTCCATGACTGCAGCAATCTTTTCGGGATCCACTGAAATTCCATGTTGATTAATGACATGACCCAGGAATGCAACTTGAGGCAACCAAAACTCGCATTTGCTTAGCTTGGCGAATAACCGTTGGTCTCGCAAAGTGGCCAATACTAAGCGCAGATGCTGTTCATGCTCCTCAGCACTACGCGAGTAGACAAGAACGTCATCAATAAAAACTACCACAAACTTATCCAAGTAGTCCTTGAACACCCGGTTCATCATATCCATGAAAGCTGATGGTGCGTTGGTCAAACCAAACGACATCACCAGAAATTCAAAATGGCCATGTATTGATCGAAATGCAGTCCGCGGAATATCAGACTCCCGGACCTTGAGCTGATGATAGCCCGAGCGGAGATCAATCTTCGAAAATACTGAACTGTCATACAGTTGATCAAACAAATCATCAATTCTTGGCAGTGGGTACTTGTTTTTAATCGTCACCTTGTTCAACTCCCGGTAATCGATGCAAAGCCGCATCGACCCATCTTTCTTCTTCACAAATAACACCAGTGCACCCCAAGGTGATGAACTCGGCCTGATAAACCCTTTTGCCAATAAGTCATCCAGCTGGGTACGCAACTCTGATAGCTCACGCGGGGCCATTCTGTACGGCGCTTTCGCAATAGGCCGCGTACCCGGTTCCAAATCAATAACGAACTCGACATCACGATCAGGGGGAAGAACAGGAAGATCAGTAGGAAAAACATCTGGGAATTCACGCACAACAGGAATCTCCTCCAAACGCGGCAAAACAACACTAGTCCCCACAACTGAGACTAGACAAGCAAAACAGTCGGAAACAAACAACGTCCGAACACATACCGCCGAAATCCCTGGAGTATCCTGGCATGAATCACCATAAACACTTCCCGGCTGACCATTGTCCTTGATAAAATCCAAGCGCTTCCCTTTGCACTGGATGACGGCGTCATAACGGGATAACCAGTCCATGCCCAGAATGACGTCAAAATCCTCCGAATTGATCACCTTGAAATCAGCCTTCGCTAAGAAATCGCCCAACAAAATGGGATAATCAAGAAGACCCCAGTCTGCCACCACATAAGCACCGGAAGGGAACTTCACCAAAAAGGCATGCCCCACTCGATCCGGTGTCAAATGATACCGATCCAGAAAGGTTCGAGCCACAAATGAATGAGTCGCGCCAGAATCAAAGAGAACACGCGCCCAACGGTTCTTTACCTTAAAGTGTCCTATAAGGGTACATATGTCGCTAAGCACTACGCATAAGAGGCATAAACAAAACGTGAACCAGAGGAAGGAATCGAACCTGAGATAACCTGAGGTGACATCTGAGCTTCCTCTGAAGAAATCACATTTAACTTCCCTTTTCCTTTGTCCAAACGCGGAGGCGGAGGCAAAGCCTGGAGTGGCATTGGCTGCAGCACGGGCTGGTTTTGTGGGCACCTTGCCTTCAGATGTCCCTGTTTGCCACACTGGAAGCACACCTTGTCCTTGACCCAGCAGCGGCTCATATCATGACCTCTTCCCCCACAAACTGTACACTCCAAGTCTCTGGTTGGTGCACTCTGAATGGCGTGCACCTGCTCCTTCTTCTGCAGCCCCAACCGCTTGAAACATTTCTCAAGTGGGTGGCCTGACCGGCCGTAGAAGCTACACGTCTCCTTGTTCTTCTTCCTTACGTCTGAGTCTTGGGAGCTTTTACCTCCCACCAGCTTCCTCTTATCCTTCCTCATCAATTGTCCTCTTTGTTTTGCATTTTCGATAGCTTCAACCTTCAAAGCAGCCTCAACCACAGTGGTGTAACTCGTCGCTCCATAAGCACTTGCGAACTGCTGCACGTCGCTGCGGAGTCCGCCAAGAAATCTCTTTACTCGGTCAGCTTCCGTAGTCACCAAGCTCGGAGCGAACCGACTTAACTTGCTAAACTCAATTTCATACTCACTAACTGTGAGTTTCCTCTGCTTTAGGTACAAGAAGTCATTCATCAGGCGGTCCCTTTCTACTGACGGTAGAATCTTGCGCCGTAACATTTCTTTAAAGGCTTCCCACGAACATCCCGCCCCTAGGCTTTCCTTTTCTCGCAACCACCAACCTTTAGCCAACCCTTTTAGTTGATAGGCGGCAAGCATCACCTTCTGGTCCTCGGTAATGCCAGAATAAACAAACATTTCTTCCAACGTGATCACCCAATCATCCAAGATCACAAAGTCCGCTTTTCCATCATAAGTCGGTGGTCCAAGTCGCTGAAACTGCGAGATGAAAGTCATCGCAGGAGGAACCACAACTGGGGGTATCACTGCCACGGAAGGAGTAGAAATGGTGGGGCCTCTGACAGTCTCTTGCCGTCTTGGTGCCAGCCCAGACATCGCTGATGACATAGCTTGAAGCTGGGACTGCACTTCCTGCACCTGCCTCGTCAAAGCCTCATTACTTTGGCGTAGACTATCCATCAGGGCATTATTCTGCGCGCCCGAAGACTCGCCATCGGATTGGGGAGTTTGCCTTGTCACTGGACGCTTCGACATCCTATCAACACGTTCACTCTTGTCAAGCTCAAACCCAACAAAACACACAACGGCTATGTACAGACCATACATATATAAATATGAACATCAACTGATAACTTGCTCTGGGAGTTTGAGAATGATGGTATGCCTAGCCTACAGATGACTCACCGTCATCCCATTAACTTGTGCCTAACCGATGAATGCATGACTTTATTTGACCCAAAACCATGAGTGTACAGGTGTCATCATGTACATCTTTAGCTTGGCACGTTGTGCTCATGCAATGTTATGTTATGCGTGCTGTGCGATGCAGTCTAGAAAAGGCCTTAATGCATGCCATGAGCGGTCGTACGCATCACAATGCTATGCATCGCATACTACATAGCATTGCATGCAACGAAGAAAAGAAAACGTGCTAGTCGCATCTATGTGGTAAGGTTATGCATCTCATACTACATAACCCGCACATGTTGCCCCTATGGTGGATCCATATATAACCACATATTATGCATCCCGTACTACATAATATGCCCCGTATACTTCTTGTCATGCCATGAGTGTAGTGTGCGTGCTTCGGCCAAGACATACTGATGGCACCTCGGTGTGTGTATGATATGATGCTTATGACAAGGACAAAAAGGAAAGTTTGCCCGACCAATTGTCAAGCAAACCTGGCTTTGATACCAACTGTCACAACCCGCATTTCCTCAACGAGTACATCGTATCAGAGCAAGAGGAACTACGGGTTATGATGCCACGTCATGCAGGGGATAACTGCACACGCTCACGCAACCTTTGACACTTACTTTATGAGTTGAAATCCATCAGTTAAATGCAAGAAAACCTTTTAGTTTAATGGCCGTATCCCTCGGCCTTAGGCATCAAAATGTGTGTTTGTACGCGGCGGAAATACTTTGTTTATTTATGACGATCTTCTATATGCAGTCTATATTATAATAATATCAGAAATCATCTTGGTTACGTTATTTGGCAAATATAGGTTCGGTGACCAAAACATGTTATGCATGTTATACAATAATAGGTTTTGTTTAGCTTCAAACTACCTAATGCAACCTACCATAAATCCTTCCCAAGAGAAAGAAGACATCATCTCATCCAAATGAGTCACATTAGCAGTCTAGCATTCATATATATATATCACAAGTAAAGAAAGCCACCAATGAGCGCCAACAAGCTGACACGAACCCATTAGGGCACATGTATGTCTGTACAACAAAGAAAAGAACTATCTCGCTAAGTAAACTCGATCCAAGCACTAGCCGCTCAACCGGCTACAACCTGCACCTGTGGCATTCAAGAAATAACACCTCAGCAATCATCAAAGCTACACAATATAGTAGGAAGTTCAGAAAATATGACGAAGGGGCTTACCGACCCCGTAGCAATGTTTCATGCAAGTAAAATGAGTGAACAAAACAGGTGGAAAACAAGTGGGAAACACTGTCAATCCAAAGTGTAAAACGCACCAAGTGCAATTCTTAGCAAGTCCTACTCAACCCGCAGGAGCAAAAAGGCAATACACATGCCCATTCCATCATCGTAAGAATAAGAAACAACCATACTAGTGAAACATAAGCAGCGGTTAAGTTCGATTCCGCAAGGGTCTTTTGGTGGCGGCCCTAAAGTGGAACACACCAATAAAAGCCAACCCAAATCGGGGCCAAAATGGTGTTCTACACCACAAATCCAAACCCGGTGGCCACAAAGGCTTAAACCACACCACCCCTTACCGAATCCTCACACAAACGCTCCTGCCATGGTTCACAATTCACCTCGCAAAACGCCATAAACGAACCCAAGCTCAACACCATAAGCAAATCTCACCATAACCCACGTACACACGTTCCCTTCCTTCATCCTCACTCATGACGACAAATTGCCAAAGTTATGTCAACTTGATAGAGTTTGATTAACGTAGTTACATGAATCACATGATTAGGAACAAGAAAGAATCACATGTTTCTGATATGAACAAGGAAGAATCACATGAATAAGAAAGGCTACATGAACATGAATCAACTGAGCTACCTGAATCACATGAACAAGATAAACGACATGAATCAACCTAGCATAAACTTGCTAACTAAACAAAACTAAGCATGAAAAATCGAATTCATTGAGCATAGGGAAATTCAAGAGCATAATACGGCTAGTGAGGGATAACACAAAACAAGAAGAATAAGCTAGGAAAATGGAAAGAGCAAAACTAGCTATGTTGCACAATCAAAGAACAAGAAATAAGATTGGCAAGGGTGAAGAACACCGCTTGCCTGAACCGAGACGACGCCGCGACGGCGACTCCTCTCTTTCCTTGCCTTGCCTTAGCTTTGCTCCCTTGAGTTCCTTTTGTCATGAGGAAGAAGATGAAGAAGAAGGTGAAATGAGGAGGAGAAATCTCTGTTTCGGCCTTATTTCCTCCAGAACAGAGCTGGACCGTTAGATGCAGAATCAGGGAAATGAACGGCACAAAAAAACTGGAAAAATTTGATTTTCGGCCCTGTCACGCCCCGTGACACGCCCGTGTCACATGGCGTGTACCTTAAGCGGCGCAGGAAGTCGGCAAATCCAGGTTTATCCACAAGGTACACGGCCGGGTACACGCCCGTGACGGGTCGGTCACGCCCGTGACCTAGGGCGTGTAGCCCGTGTCTCGACACCTCGTCGACCAAAAGTGTCGACACTCGACAAAGCTTGACACGCCCTGTGACACGCCCGTGTCACAGGCCGTGTCCCCTCTCTCGACACCCGACACTCGACACTCGACACTCAACACTCGACACTGCGGGACACGGCCCGTGACACGCCCGTGTCACGGGGCGTGTACCCTATTTGTCGAGCTCAACTCGACGCAAGAAAAATTCGTCGAGTCAAGGAGGTCACGCCCAGGTTACGCCCTGGGTCACGCCCCGACACGCCCGTGTCGGGGGGCGTGTCACGCACAAAAACGACCATTTTTCCCTGTTTGGAAAAGTGTTTCTGTGTCGTCCTAGACCATTTTTGCCTTAAGAACTTTTTACCATTTTTTTGTTTGCTGTACAAGCAACCCATTTTGAGCAACATTACCCGGGCGCGAAAAAGTGCAAGCATTCCCTAAGAGGCCTCACCGAGTCCCCAATTTGGACTCCGGTTTGCTGGGGAATCGTGCAACTCGGCTACCAAAACAGCCACTCGCAAGCTCGCGGGAAAAACCATGCTCGAACAACGGTCAAAGCCAACGTAACGCCCATCAAGCGTACGCAATCAAAAATTCGGGGTGTTACAGGGAGGGGTTGTAACGCACCAAAAATGTGTGCCTAAAGTCCGAGGGTTGGCGTCGTGTAGAACGTCAAGTTCACTCGACGCTCAAGGTTTGGCATTGAGATCACTCGTCGCCACATGCTTGGCTCGAGTGGCATTGAGATCACTCGACGCCACAGGCTTGACATCGAGTGGTGTTGATATCACTCGACGTCACACGCTTGGCGTCGAGCTCACTCGACGTCACACGCTTGGCGTCGAGCTCACTCGACGCCCTGAATCAGCGTATGTTCTTTTTAGGGCTCGTGACCTGTTTTCATAAATGGACATTTCTGGGCGTCTGATCTTCTTGGAACTTGATCCAATGGCCCAAAGCTTTACACGTAAGCCCTAAATATGTTAGAGGAGATCTTTCCTCTCACTTTTCTCAAGTTCTTGGCACTTGACGACTCATGAGCAGGAAAGAGCGGAGGAGGAAGACGAACTAGTTTCCGTTCTTGTTGGAGCTTTAGAGCTTTGATTCACAATCCGAGACTGGCATCGCAGAGAGGGCTTGAAGGCATACATTTTCATCAGTGCAAATCAAGATCTCCATGGCTAGGAAGAGATTTCGCAAAGTAACGACATCTCTCCTCTCGGTCTTAGGATGCGTGCATGACATCTTTTCTTTAAGCCTTTTTCTTTATTGCAAATTTTGGCACCAGATCTCTCGAGTGAGAGGAATCCAAGTCACCTTGGTTCAAGAAAAGCCACCAGGTCGATTGAGTCTGTCCTCGACATGTTTTGCATTAGAAATCTATTCTGTTAGTAGATTATAAATTGTGGGTGGAGTCATTATCGTGACCGGTGGTCTGATTCTATGATGTTGCTTGACGTACATTTTAGGAATTTTGCTAGAAATCTGATTGCGACAAAGATGCCTTTATGATGCCCCTTAGTTTTGTATGCGATTGAACGTTGGCTAGGGCGAGGAAACATAAGTGATGGATTGTGATGTCCGTTTGTGTGTGAAGGCGTGACTTTGTCTTTGTGGTTGGCTGGCTTACCCCATGATGTTGTGATTCGCATGTGGAGGGTATCCCGACAAGACAAGTCCCCTCTTGTGGAAATCGAGGAGAATGTCTATGCTTTTGGACAAGCCCGATGGTGTTGTGATTTATATGCGGGTAGGGTCTAAGCGATAATTCTTAACATCAGTTGTGTGTGCTTTGTGAAATTGGCAAGAACAAAGGAGCTGATAGACATGCCCGATGGTGTTGTGATCCATGTGTGGGTGGGGTCTCAGTGAGAGTTCTTGACATTGAGCTTGTATGCCTTTGGAGAAATGAGAGTAACCATATGATTGATATGACATGTTATTGTGTAATGATATGTCAGACTCATACACGCTATAGGGTGTCTTAGGTGAAACCTGTGTTTGTATATATGCTGCATTGTATGCCCCGTTTATTTATATGCTCAACATAGAAACATGTTTGATGTTTGAGACACCAAATCCAGTTATTTCTATGTTAGTTTATGTTTTATTACATATGCATACGAAGTGCTGACCTGTAGAGTGATGAAGTGCCTCAGGGTCTACTCGAGATGGGTAGGAGGAGTGGTGCTAGTTATACAGTTGAGGTCAGCTTTTGCTGACCCACGTTACAACAAATTTTTACAGGACAATGATCGCAAGCTGGATCAAGTTCGCCGGCCAAAAGGCTCAAGCCTTATGAAGTATTCCACCTCATGTTTCGGTAGTTTATTATGTTTCATTTGTTTTGTTCCCAACTTACATGTCGAGGTAGCATAGGACTGCTGTACTCTTAATTGATTTAATGTTGATGATGATTTGGACTTTGGGATGATGTAAGGCCTTAAGGTCATTTTTGGACTCCTATGTACTCGTGGACAACTTCTAGTCTATGTTGTAATATTTCTACTATTTTATATTCTGAATTTGAGTTGGATATTACATTTATATAACTTTATAATACTAAAACTGCGGCGTCTATATGTAGTGGGTCCCTGGCCGGACCCATATAGTCATTGCAGGGAATGTGTTATATGTCAGTTCTCCTCTCCTATTTTCATCATCGATAGCAGCTGCAAGGGCCCTCCACTCCATCGACATCCCTAGATGGCGCAACCCTTTCTTTCTCTCTCACCATTCGACTGACAAAATTGCCAATTTTCCTTCTCGTAGGCGCTCCCAACATCGAGGTCGGCCCCTGTTCAGAAATTATTTGTCAATCTCAGCCCCGGTCAACTCCCCCTCTGCCACTTGCAGATCCCAACAATCCCTCCTTCTCTAGTTTTGTCTGTACGTCAATAGACTTTCTCCGCTGTTTTGGAGCAGATACAACAAAAAAACTTTGTTTTAATGGGTCTATGAATTCTTCTCCCTCATATCTCAATTCTAGAAATTAGGTTAGATTATTTTCTCTCCTTCCTCAGTTAGAAATCAAAGATTTTTCCTTGTCTCTACAAACTTAGTTGGGGGTCGACGGTTCTTAACCAACCAACCTTGTGCAGCAACTATGTTTAGGTACCATCGATCCCTTCTCAAAATTTCAGCGAGCTGTACGTCCTGCTCGCTGATTTTCAGTGAGCTGTAAGTCCAGCTCGTTGATTACGTGCAGTTCGTTAATTATGTGTATTTCACTGATTGTGTTTAATTTTCAATATTATTTTTATGCATTTGTAGCGTTCAAAGACGAAGAGAGACCTCACTCAAGCTGAAGTTTTTATTGAAACTCGAAAAAGCATTAATAAAAAGGAGCTGGATTTAGAAACCAACAGTGCAATTCTGAGTTATTTTTTTATTAAGATCAAATATAATTTGCTTATTTTATTTAGAAATCAACAATTAAATTTGTTATCAACCACAACTTCAAGATACAATGAATAACGAGGAAAGTTATATAGAAGCATTTAAAACTAGGTTTGGGAAAGAACATCCTGGATCAATGTGTTGCTTTGGGAAATGTATTACACAAACTACTTTGAAGCGAAAGGAAGGGATTGCGGCTTTGAAGAAAGTACACATTGAAGATGTGGATTTATTGAATGAAAAAATGCACAATGTGGAAGATACACGTAATATTTTAAAAAATATACTTAAGATTATGTTGCAATAAAGCAAATCCACTAGAATTGATGTAGAATCATTAGAGAATCTATTAGGTTCATTTTCAGGGGATGCAAATAGTGCATAGAAGAGAGACGGGCTACCACATGCACATTCTTCTATATCAACACACATTCCAAACTATGGAGAGGTATAATGTTGTAGATTTTCATATAATTTATTAAAATACTTTTATATGTTTAAAACTTTTTAATTATATATTGATCTTGATGTCATTATATTTATATATATATTATTTTATTTTGTGCAAGAAGTGTTGATGTTGAGGATAAAAATGAGGAGTTGCAATATGATGACCCCATGCCATGAAGATTATTTGATGTTTAAGCTGATTTAAATAATTTTGTTTTTGTGTATTATAATATTTTATTATCTTGATGTATTTTGGTAAATTTTGATGCTAAATGTTAAGTTGTTTAATGATATAGCATGTGCAATATTATCTAAATGAAAATAATTATTTTGCTAAATTATTATATATTTATGCGGTATAAAAAAAGTCTCATGATATAACCTGTTGGTTTTTGAAGTTTCAATTTATTTTCATGTATTTTTTAAATTTGTACATTTTTATTAATTAAATAGTTTGTCAATATTTATTAAATGTAACTCTATAGGGAAATATTTTGAAAATGTTGCAATAGGTCCATTCAAAAACTTTTGCCTTTACTAAGGGTATAAACAACAATTTCAAGTAATGTTGTCTAAAAATGTGAAAATTGTTGTCTTAGGTCTTTGGTAACACGGGTATAGGCATACACCGCTATGACAACAGTTTTCAATATATTGTCAACACTTTGCTGTTTTAGGCAAAAATTTTCAAATGTTGCTAAAATTCAAAAATGTTGTAGTGTCATATTATTGTCATTCAGAAATTCTAAAAAAATCCTATCTTAATCTGTGAAATTAGTATGACAATCATGGTTGGATCAACAGCCTTCGTGCATTTTAAGCGCCACTAATTTCATTTCAAGATTTGCAATCCTCCATTATTAGAGAAGTGGTAAACCTCCCCTATCCCTAGTACTAATTTAGTGTTTATTCAAATATTAGGGAAAATGAGTGCATGCTGGGTTTATCCTTTTAGGGACCTTGAGGAAACTTGAGGCAGGGAGCCTTGTCGGCATTCAATTTAGAGAACAAATTGTGATTTCAGATTATTTTTGAAAGGAAAGCATGCCTCCGCATCGTGTTTACGAGTGTCGCAATTCTGAGGTAAGAAATTTGATTCTCTTGGATAGCTATATCATCATCAATGAAACTATTACTTAATTTAGTTCATGTGAAATATACAACAACACTTGTATATTTTTTAAATGCATGTTAATAAGTTACTAAGAGAATAACCGACATATAAATACATGTTACATGTAACTGTTAAATGAATACTAAGTGTCAACCTGCTAAGTAATTCGATATTTAGCCCGAAACACGAAAATGAACTCTTTAATATATGATCAGAATTATTAGATGTCAGGGGCAATTAAGCTAAAAAAATGCTCAGAACACATAATAAGCTTCAAATTAGTGACCTCATTCTCATCTGGTCAGGAATCCACATGAGTCTCAGACGTGGGGTCATCAGTCACAATTACAAATTTTGAGATTTTCATATGCAAGTCTGTGTTTCACTAAGGGAGCATTTCAGTTCAGGGCATCCCTGAGTCATCATTTGGGGCTCCATAATTAGATTAAGTAAAATAAATCGTAAAGATGATATGACAAAATCTAAATTGCATCCATACAAAAATGATTTATAAATCTACATACAGATTATACAGAAACACGCATTAATAAGTCAAAACTCATATTTTTTTTATAAAACTAATAAAGTAATTTTTTTAGTGTTACTAGGAGGAGTCTTTCTTATTCACCAGTTGGGCTGACCCATCTTCGGATATTTCTTTTCAGGTGTCCTTGGTGGGGAGCCACATTTAAGATAAGCAACACGATACTTCATTGTCATTCATTTCAGTTGTCTTTCAGTTCAGTTGTTGTACTTTTATTTTGGATATGTATCAGAATTATCTAATATTTTCATTGTATCAGACAACATATAATATTCCAGTAATTCAAACTTTATGGCTCTTTCCATTAATTGTGGGCTTTGTGAATCAAATTTTGAGGTAACCTAGTTTACCCTTAGCATCAAATCTTACTTCAGCTATAAATTTTATTTTAGTTCTTTTATTTATTCATGCTTTATACCAATTTTATTACCATTGCTTAATTTGCTTCTTATAACGGGCCTGATCGGATTGCTGATTTGTTGTTAAACTAGGTTTGAGTGTTATAAATAATAGAGAAAATAAATGAATAAATAAAACTATAGAGATCTAGATAATCCACAAGACACTAAGAGTTTTATAAAGGTTCCCCGAATTCGGGTTAATCCCCTCTTCTACCCATTAACATGATATCCACTAAACAATGTTGATTCTTTTGATACAAACTTTTAGAACCAATTATAATTGAATATTTTATTACGGCGGTTCTAAGAACCAAAAGATATTTTGAAAATGTATCTCAAACCAAAAGTCCGTTGATATGGTGTCCAAATCAAGCTAAGCGCCTTTTGATAAGGTTGACTCAAAACCACTCCAAGATATTTTGGATAAGGTATATCTTAAACCACTAAATCTTCTTAAGAGAGATTCTGAAAATTCTGTTAGAAAGTTATTGTAGAAAATCTGTTTCCACAATATTGCCCTCTTCAGCAATCTCTGAGAACTTATTTGGTTGAAAACACTATATGGATACTTATGTAGCAGATTGAATATGTTGTTGATTCCTCTTGAGAGATTAGATTCAATAAAGAGAGGTTTGAATCTATTAAGGAATAAAATTTGATGAAGACCTTTGAATCCTTCAGAGTAAACAATCTTCAGATCTAGAGAAAATGATCTTGTCAACTAGTATTCTTCAATCAGAACTTTTTGATGAAAAGGTAGAATGAGAAGTGAGAGAAAGAGAGAGAGATACAACTTTTTCACCAATTGTTACTTTATTCTGTTCTTATTAGTTATTCAAAATAAGAATATATATATGTACACACACACACACACACACACACACACACACACACACACATATATATATATATATATGCTATAAAATAAATCTCTTACCAAATGCGATTAAATCAAAGAGAAGACCTTCCTTAATTAGATCTCAATGATCATAATTAAATTTTAATCACTACCTTCATCTACTCAAGCTTCATTCAAAATTATTTATATAAAAGTCGACGCAAGGCTTCTTGAAGCTTGACATCTTGTCGACGTAAGCTAAGATATATACAACAATGATATCTCAATGTATGTATTCATACTTATACCCTAACTTCTTTATAAATATCTCGACGCATAGGAGTATAATTGTCAGTCTTCATGTGTTGACTACTAGTCAAAACACATAGTAAGTTTCTAATCGTACGTTGATATCTTCCTACATACATCTCGATGTACGTTGACATCTTCAGTGTCTACATGTCGACATAATTTGACATCTTCTCAAAGTAAAGATTTTTACATAGCTATACTTTGAGTTCTTTGAGAACACTGATTCTTTGCTTGACCATTCTAAATGACTCTGAACTTCAAGCTAAAGAAAAATATGACATTTATATATAAGGACATTTTCTTATATCGCTTTTAAATAGCCTGATATGTCAAATTATAAAGAGATTTTTCCCAACCATCTCCCTTTATTTGATATATCAGGTTTTACAAATTAAGTGATTTAAAAAATAACAAAAGTGCATAGACTTGAGATGGATACATGAATAAACTTAGAGAATAGATAGACAAAAAGATCTATGCACACCCCATTTTATTCCTTAGAGTATTACCATCATGAAGCCTTTGCATATGATCAAAAGAAAGAAAATACATTCAAGAAGAGAGAGAAAGATAATTACTTTACTGAGTAATTTTTATAATCATCCTATTCTTAGTCTCCACCTTTACTAAAAAAACTCAACAATGTTTTGGTGCAGTCTCCTAGTTAAGAAGATGGTATATTTAGTAAATCTTTTTGAATGTCAATCATGATTTTTTTTGTTATCCTTAGAAGCTATAATACCAATCTAAAATCACCAATAACAGAGTGATATACATCAAAAAGTGAATACTC
Organism: Platanthera guangdongensis; assembly: GCA_039583875.1. NCBI lineage: Eukaryota > Viridiplantae > Streptophyta > Magnoliopsida > Asparagales > Orchidaceae > Platanthera > Platanthera guangdongensis. Next base: position 42,892,532 of record CM077166.1, read on the forward strand.
TTTGAATTTCAAGAAGCATTCTACTGAGAATATCAATAGATACATTCTCAACATCAACTTGCTTTCCTTTTAAAAGTTTATGACCAGTCTTCTTAAGAAAAATTGTAGACCTCTTGGGTACTTCATATACTGGCATATAAACAAGATGAATAAGCGTAACACCCTGCCCGTTCCACGGAATATAATAGCAGGTTCGATCGGGACACACACCATATTAAATGAACAAACTAACGAGTTACTAAATAGTAAATCAACCCAACATGACATCACAGAGTCAAACTAACAGAAGCAGTTTATTAAACACCACAAGAATATCTACGATAACAATTAGGAATGAAAATACATCTACATGTGTTTGTCCTTAAGTTTGTACATGTTTCCAATTATAACTACATGATTTATATACATCGACACACAGGTTGTCAATACACAGTAGCTATATACTAAAAATATTGGCTTTCGAGGGCCAACACAGCACTGTGCTTCAGCCCGCTATTTCCCACTCGACTTGCCAGTAGCTGCACATGTACAATCCACAAAGACACGACAAAACAAAACAATGGTCAGCTTTTGTTAACCACAATGGTATAACGACCTCACCCTATTTCCGGGGCAGTGATACTTCTTCCCTATAATAAACGTACAAGCAGCGCACACATATATCAACAAAAAGTGCAGCTACTCTACACTCAAGCATAAGCACGATGTTAACAACATTGTATCACAAACATTGGCATGCACATCCACACGTTTCATACTCACAAGGCATACTTTGGTGCACTCGAACTCTCATGCAAGAGTAGTCCCACAAATTCAAGTTTTGCTAACTCATCGGTGCACTCGAACTCTCTTTTGAGAGCAATCCCACCAAGCCAAATTTTGCCAACTCAGATTTCATTTAAACATTTTGCTAGTCAAACTCATCATTCTTGACTCTATCCCATGTCAACAATGATTGCCAGATTGGCAAGCTGAACGACAATGTGCGGGTTCGGTTCCGCTATTACCAATCGTTCAAATCCCCATGTCTAAACAAACACAAGATGAGAATAGATTTACCTCATCTCGATCTAATTAACATGCAACACACGTAAGCTTCACGACCTTTCAGTACTTTCCATCATTAGCCAACACATTCCAGCATGATGTGGATGCTTACACTTCATCAACAAAGCCCAACGAGCAATCTTAATATCATCATGCAATATTACTATTGCTGGAGATAACAATGGAGTACTGTTTCTTAACAAAAACTGGGGTGTTTTCTGATGTTGCTCTCCAACGCAGTATACACTATAGTATATATCAGACTATGCAAACACCACAATATCCATATAGTATTCTCCGACATGCAATCAATCATCACCAATCCAGACCAACTTGTCGCAGATGAGTTTTACACAACTTGTTTATATCAGTACACAAACTAGATTCTATAAGTAATTCATACCGGGGACGAACAATACCAACCCAATGAAAGTGTAGCCTTTCACTAATTAGTGAAAGATACAATTTTATGCAAATATGCAATAACAAATATATGACTAGCATGCACTATCACCCGGAAGAAAAATCGTTACTCTTGATGATCTTTTCAGTGCCATAACTAGAAATCCACTCGGTTGGAAAGAACCACATTGGGCTGCTCTCCGTGAATATGAAAATAGTTTGCAAAACGGAGCTTCAGAGCTCTGTTAATAGCAGAAATAAACTCGATCTTCCTCATCTTTTCTCTCCCAAAAGCTCTCCCAGCTCTTGAGTGGCAAGATAAGAAGATAACATTATTGTTAGATCCTTTAGTATTAAAGTAGAAGCTACTCTAGAGCAGTGCTCTTATCCGCAGCTGCTCCCAACAACATTGAGAAGAGCTACCGCCAGACAGTAGCTATCTTTACTCTAGCATCGAGTAAACTTAGACGCACTTGATGCTATCAACACAAAGTCAAGTGAAATTCGACGCACTCGCTGCTCTCGATGCAGCGTCAAGTAACCTATCGATGCACTAGACGCTCTCAATGCCGCGCCGAGTAACCTGTCAACATACTAGACGCTCTCAACGCAGCGTCGAGTAACCTGTCAACGTACTAGACGCTCTCAACGTAGAGTCGAGTAAATTTTGACGCCACCATATTGTTTCACTCTGATCATTTCGACAGCTTATCACCACTGTCATCAACATAACTCTTGGAAAATCTGAGTATTACTATTAGAGTATTCCTTAAGTGTATTTATGGAACTTCTTTAGAGATTAAATCCTTTTCAACTCTGAATCTTTTGCATATAAGAATGCATTCTCCATATGTATTTGACTCTTCAAATTCTCTCAAGTTGTCAGTCTTGTCATATGGAATCACTATATGTTTAGGCCAGGTAAAAGAAAGCTTCTAAAAGGGTGCTGCATAGACCACTCCATATGATAAAGAGATGAGTGCTTTAGAAGATCTTGACCTTTTTTGGAATATGTTGTTACGACCTTTAATGGAGAAGGGGTTACATTCCTTTCATTACTAGAATATACAACAATTTCCTCGTGAGAAATTACTTTAGTAGAAATAGATACATTCTTCTGAGAAAGTGACTGCTCTTGTGAAAGAGCAGCATTAGCTATGGTTGTTAATGCAACAACTAATGACTCCCCCTAATCAAGTGGCAAAGATACATCCTATTAAGACGAGAGAGTATTCTCAATGCTGTGTACAATATCAATGAAAGTCTGTATAACATCATCATTATGAAGATTAGCTTGAATATTTGTATTCGGAACATCATGATCAAAAAAGTGAGTGGTATCACTAGGAATTTTGCTAAGATAACAAACTTTCTCCCCCTTTTGATTTTATCTGCTAGAGAAATCAAGAACTTCCTAGTGAGAATATGAATTTGTATTTTGAGACAAGTGACTTGTGAAGGGGATTGTTCTTCAAGTGGAGGTCTGGTAGATCAATAACCTGATGGTTTGTTGTTCCTTCATAGAGTTTTAATACAAAAAGATGAAATACTGGGTGGATCATCAATGTTGGTGGGAGGTCAAGACGATTTGCTGCCTTGTTGATGACCTCCAGAATTTTATAAGGACCATAAAATTTTAAGTTTAGCTTGTGGTTTGCAGTTTTCAAGAGTGAAAGTTGCCTGTATGAGTGTAATTTTAGAAGCACCCAGTCGCCGATTTGTAGTTGTAGGTCTTTCCTTTTTTTGTGTTGCTCTTCTTTCTTTGCTGAGCTCTTTCTAGATTTGTCTTGATTTGCAGTAGAGGCTTGTGTCTTTTAAGAGAGTCGCCTCAACTACTTCTTTCTTGGTGCTCAGTAAGATAATAGCCGAGGCGGCGGTCGACCGAACATGTCTTCATAAAGAGTCATGCCGGTCGAAGAGTTAAAAATATCGTATTAACATGATACTTAGCTAAACTGAGATAAATTGACTATTTTTTTGGATTTATGTTAGTAAACATTCTCAAACATTGCTATAAAGAATGATTTACTTGTTCAGTTAAACCGTATGTTTGCGGGTGATAAGCAGAACTATATTTGAGCTTGGTTACCTAGTTTTATGCAATTTAGTCCATAAATGACTGAGAATTATCGTATCCCTATCAATGATAATCAACTCTGCGATTCCATGGAGTTTTCCAATATGTTCCCAGAATGGATTAGCAATGTATGATCTTATTAGTGAATTTTTATTTGGAACCAAATTTGCAGCTTTTGAATATCGATCATGTAACACCTCCCCTGTAATGACCGTATAATATGGGTCCGGCCGGGGCCCCACAACATACGAACGCCACAACTTTAGTATTATAAGTTGATATAGCTACCCAAACTCAAAACACTTGCACAACACAGCGGAAACAAAGCACAACTAGAAGTTATCCACTAACCAGAAGAGTTACAACTAAGGCCTTAAGGCCAACCACAAAAGTCCATACTCAAGTAAAATTACAATCATGAATGTGCATAGCACTCCTAGTCTACCTCGGCATGCAAGCCAGACAAAAGAGTCTCAAACAAACATCATCATAAATGTAGTGCTATAAAAGAGGGAAAAACACTTCATGGGGCTTAGGCCTTTTTGGCCGGCGTGCTAGCTCCTGCATGCGATCCTTGCCCTGTAAAAATTATTAGTAACGTGGGTCAGCAAAGGCTGACCTCAAACTATGTAACAACACATCTCCTCCCGGCCGCCCCTAACGGACCCCGGGGAACCCTCCAACCTGCAAGTCAGCACTTCATATGCAATATAAATAGCTATAAACAGAAAAACGTTAAAACATGCTTGGATGTCTCAATCATCAAACATGTTCTCTATTGGTTGAGCATATAATAAAAGGGCCTACTATGCAACATGAATGCAACACCCGGGCTTCACCCAAGGTACCCTACTGCGTATGCATCTAGCACAACATCACATCATTTGGGTACTCACATTTCCCCATTGGCATAAAGCCGCAAACACTAAGGGAGTCACAACTCTCTAGAATGGCGCACAGGCCGCCACAAGGAATTCTTGCCAAGGCCCCACCCGCTTGTGGGCTTAGCCCCGGGCTTGCCTGCATGCTCTGATGTCTCATGTCAGGATTCCAACAAATACAGACTGACCGATTCTAAGAAGCCTTGCTGGACCCCACCAGCTCATGGCCTCATTGCCCGGGCTTGCCCCAAGCTTGGCATTCTCGTCAGTCACACAGAAGGGGACTAGTCTCGCCGGGACACTCTCCACACATGACGCACATGTCACGGGATAGCCAGCCGACCACGTAGACATAGCCACGCCTTGGCACATCACAATCCAAGACTAAATACACCATAATCCCTCATTTGTACTGCAGCGTTCCCGCGCACCAAGGAAACCATCTCCAACTCGTGCGGAGCTAACCTTGTCCACCAAGGAAACCATCTCCAACTCATACGGAGCTAACCTTGTCCCTCAAGGAAACCATCTACCGCCACGAGGAGCTAACCTTGTCCGGTTCCGACTACACGTACCTTTACAAACAAAAGGGAAATTCACCACCACAACACAAACGACATCTTGCCGCAACAGAATCTCTACGAATCCCTAAGTTCGTATGCAACATCACCGAGTCGGACTAACGGTCGCGACTACGGCTTCACCCACCATGCCTAATCCACTAGCGAAGCGGATCTCTAATGCAAAATATGCCGGGGACGGACTCAATCAACCCGGAGGTTCCTCTTGAACCTTGGCAAACCAAAACCCCTCTCATTTGAGAGTTTGGTGCCCAAAAATTAGAAAGAAAGAAAATAAATGATGCTAAGACATGCATCCTAAGGACCGAGAGGAGAGATGTCGTTACCTTCCGAATCCTCTTCCTTGCCATGGTAAAATAGCCGGACGAAAACCTTCGCAACGATCTAAGCTTCACAGATCCGGACTCGGCTCGCGATTTGGAGCACCAAAACTCTTCCTACAGCCCAAACTCTCCTTCTCCTTCTTCCTTGCTCTCACTTAGCTCTAGATCTAGAAAGAAAAGCTTGGAGAAGCAAATGAGGGTTTTCAACCCTATTCATGGACTTAACTCCCCAAGAACAGTCCTGAGCCGTCAGATCCCAAAATCTGGGGAAGAATGGCCACGATTCGCCTGGAAAATAAAAGACCTGGGCCGAACACGGCCTGGCACACGCCCGTGTCCAGGGCCGTGTGCCTCATTCGTCGTCTCAAATCGATGCGCCTGGAACCGCACACGGGCATCCGACACGCCCGTGTTCAATCCGACACGCCCGTGTTCAATCCGACACGCCCGTGTCCCCAGTGACATGGCCGTGTGGCCGGCCGTGTGCCTCCATCGACACGGCCCCGAACCAACCCGAGAGGTGACACGGCCTGGGACACGCCCGTGTCCCAAGCCGTGTGCCAAGTCTCGACACCCGTCGACAGGCTTTGTGTCGACACCACGGAAAAACGTCGAGCGAAGATCGTCGACCAAGCCGGACACGCCCTGTGATACGCCCGTGTCACAGGCCGTGTGCCCCAGTCTCGACACCCTGTCGAGCAAAAGTGTCGACACTTGGGCCGAGTGTCGACACGGCCTCGACACGCCCTGCGACACGCCCGTGTCGCAGGCCGTGTGCCCCACTCTCGACACTTTGTCGAGCGAAAGTGTCGACACTTGGGCCGAGTGTCGACACGGCCTCGACACGCCCTGCGACACGCCCGTGTCGCAGGCCGTGTGCCTCACTCTCGACACTGTCGAGCGAAAGTGTCAACACTTGGGCCGAGTGTCGACACGGCCTCGACACGCCCTGCGACACGCCCGTGTCGCAGGCCGTGTGCCTCCTGCCAGAAACCCAAAAATTTTCCAAAACTGCAGACTGAACCTCTTGCAAAACTGGGGTGTTACAGATCAACTAGCACCATATATTAGTAAATGAATTAGACAGAAGCAAATTAGTTATAAAATCCATTGTTAAATTAATCCATAGTTGTGTTGGTGGTGGAATGGACTGCAATAATCCATAGGGCAAATGTTTGTTAGGTTTTGCCTTTTGGCAAATCTCGTAAGTTTTAATATATTATGTTATGTCCTTAAGCATATTAGGCCAATAAAATTGTTGTTGCAATCTAGAACTAATCCCCTTAATGTCAGAATGTCCACCCTAGTAGCTATCATGAGGCACAATAATTAAATCATTGCGTAATAATGAATTTTTTGGAATGTATATTCTGTGTTTGTTATAAAGGTATTATCCCTTAAGGGTCCATTCAGGGACTGTGAGTGGTGTTGGGGATATTAACTACAATATTTTTTGTGTGAATGGATCATTTAAATAGTCTTTTTCCAGAGTAGCCAACAATGGTGAAGTTGGAATTGTCATAGTATGAAGGCTCACAGGGTAGGAAATTCTGGACTTAAGGTGACTCTAGAAAGAGTATCTGCTGCCATATTTTTTCCCCGCCTTATAGCTCATCATATAATCATATCCTAATAGTTTGGAGAAAAAAATTTGTTGTTCGAGAGTGCGATTTTCTATGTAAATCGATGCCCCAAAAGATACTGTCGCTATTTGGCTACAACTGCAGTTATAACGCACATCTCTTGTATGCAGGTAGATTTTTTTTACATTAATGAAGTTAGAATTTTTACTAAAATACGCTATAGCTCTACATTTTTGTCATAGAAATGCTCCAATACCTATTCTGGATGCATCTGCTTCAAGCTCAAAAGGTATTTGAAAATTGGGTAACGATAAAACTGTGTGTGGGGTGGGGTGGGGGGGGTTAATTAATTGTTGTTTTAAAGTTTCATATGAAATTTGAGTAGAACTGATCCAATTAAATGGTGCATTTTTAAGTAGTTCAGTTGACAAAAAATCTGTGGTAGCATAATTTTGAATAAATTTGCGATAACAACCCTTTAATCTTAAAAATGTTCGAACTTCCTTTTGATCCGTAGGAGTTGGAAATTGTTTAATGCCTTCTAAATTGGTTTGAGTTGGTCCAAACTCTCCATTAGAAATTTGATGTCCTAAAAACTCGATGATATCTATTAAAAAGGAACATTTAGACAATTTGATAAACAAATTTTCAGATAAGATATTAAGAGTAGTATTTAAATGTATTAGATGTTCATCAATTGTAGGGTTGTATATTAAAATATCTTCAAAAAACAACAATGAATTTTTGTAAGTATGACTGAAAAATGGCATTCATAAGTGCTTGAAAGGTGAATGGTGCATTATACAATTCAAATTGTTTTAAAGTAAATTCGTAATGCCCGTGGTGGATTTTGAATGCAATTTTATGTATGTCATTAGTAGCCATACAAATTTGATAGTAACCAGAACGTAGGTCTAGTTTGAATTTTTGTGTGTGTTGTAAACAATTCATTCAGTAATTCATCCACTTTAGGAATAAGAAATCTATTTTTGATTGTTATTTTATTTAATGCCCGATAATCAACACAAAGCGCCACATGTCATCTCTCTTTTTAACCAAAATAACTGGGGAATAAAAACAAAAGGTACTTGGTTGAATATATTTTTTGTTAGCATTTCTAAGATACATTTTTCAATTTCATTTTCTAGTAGTAGGGATAACAATAGGGTTTTATGTTCGGAGGATGAGCTCTTGATTCTAATGTTATTTGTGATCTCATTATCTTGGTGGCCGGGGAAAGTGTTTGTTGTTCCTGGAATAATGTGGCAAATTGGGATAATAAAGTTGTAAGTAGTGGGAAGGTTAGGATTGAATTGATAATCCTTGTTTTCCATTTCAATAATGAATGAGGAATCTGTGGCAATAAGAAAACAAGTGGATGTGAGATCCAATGTCAATAAATGGGACAACTACAATGATGATATCAGGCTTTCAGGAAGAGCACTATGCCTCTGTAATGTTATATTACCCTGAGTTCCTACATAAGATAATGTGAGGTTTTAGTAGTTAGTTGTAACAAGACCTAATGTACGCAACCATCATACTCCTAACACAATATCAACACCTTGAATATCCAAAACGTATAAATAGACTATGTAATAATGTGCCTGTATGAGCGGTTTGACATTGAGACAACATCCCAACCCACATATGATCCATTCCCCATGAATACCATAGTAGTTGGAGAGGTCCCCTTTAATTGCCGCCTTCATGACACTTGGGAACTCCAACTGTGCTTATCCCGATATTTAATATAAAAGTCTGTCCAAATTAATACCTGTCGTTGGATGCTTTTACCTGGATTGATGAGACCATCTGACGCCTAGAGATAGTTGCTGCCTCTGATTTGAAAGGTGATAACCCATTAATACCACTGGATGCAAATCTTTATTCTGCGCCGTTGGATCTGCTTTGGATGCTGAATGTAACACCATTGTCAACATTCTTCCATAAGAGATTTTCATAGGACCCCTTAATCTGGTCTGGATTAATCTTATCAGATACCACTCCCAATTTATCTTCTTTTTCAGAATCAAAGTCCTCATGGCTTGTAATTGTGCCCTTGGAATTGCATTATGGGCAGATACTTTGTACATTAGGAACTTACCACATATGTCAGCATGGAATTGGTATTTTTGACACCTCTTTCTTCTTCATATTTAATAGTGTATTCCCTGCATATTCCATTCACCTTAAGACTCCCACTATTTCTACTACAGTGAGAGTATCTTCTTCATGCCATGTCAAAAAATTGAATGTGTCAGAAAGCTCAACATATGTTATCCTAATCTTTATCTTATAAATGGTGCCAGATAAGACACCATCCTATGTTAGATCAATAGATGAATACAAAGATTGAAGTTCATGAGAGTGCCACTATAAGAAAAATAGCAATTAGCAAGGAAAATTAGGAAGACCGCATATTTCGTTGCTATTTAGCATCAAATTTAGATAGGTAAATCAATTTTTTCATTACCTATAAAAATAACAACAAAATTTTTTTCGTTGCAAAGATAGCAACAAATTTTTTTGTTGCTGAATATTTGTTGGTAAAATAGGAACGAATATTTTGTTGCAAATATTTTGTTGCAAAATAGAAACGATTTTTTTGTTGCTAAATATTTATGTAAAGAAACAAAAATTTCCTTTCAAAAAATTTCTTCTCACTTTCAAAAGAAAATATTTTTCCATTTTTATTCCTTCTTGTAAAATATAATTATTGTTTATATATATTTATAAATGAGCATTAATATCTTAAATTCAACTAAATATTAATAATATAGTAATTTCTTTATATAGTTTTATAAATATTTTAAATATATATTTATTGATAAATTTAGTATAGATTATAATTATGAGGAAGTATCTAGTGCGCGCGTATGGGAGTACGGGCAAGGGTCAAGATGACTTCAAATAGAAAAGTGATCAACATGAAAGTTGTAGATATCGGTGAGACGAACAACTTTCATGTTGAGCACCTTTTTGATTTGGAGTATTCTTGGCCCTTGATTTGGGCCCGAAATTTGGGGGCGGCGAGATGCTACTGTAGCACTCTCGCCGCCCCAGAATTCAGGGCCCAAATCGAGGGCCTAAAAGGCTCCAAATCAAAAAGTGATCAACATAAAAGTTATTTGTCTCGCCGAGATCTACAACTTTCATGTTGATCACGTTTCGATTTGAGAGCACCTTGACCCCCAAAATTATCTGCTTGTACGCTCGCATGTAAGCTCGCACGCAATCATGCCCGCACCTGATATCTCCCCTATAATTATATAAGAAAATATATAATATAATATAATATATATTATATGAGAATATATATGTAATGAAATATATATATTTATATATTTATTTATATATATAAGGATATACATTATAATAATATATATATGCTATATATTTATATATATAGAAAATATCTCCTCTGTCTAACAAATTGACATGTTTGGAGTATTGTTTGAGTGAGTCTTAATGTATAGAATGTTCTGGGTTCAAATCCCAGCAATGTCAATAAAGTTGAAATATTTTGATTATATAAATATTATTTTTTTATACAAAATTATTTACAAATATTTAAATATTAGCAATAAAAATAGATTTCTTACTAATTTAGGAAGGAATAATTTCCTTCCTAAAAATCCTGCAAAATAGGAAGGAATAATTTCCTTGCTAAAATTAGCTAGGAGCATTTTACCTACAAAATTTTTTTGTTTCTAAATTCCTTGCTAAATAAAATTAGCAAGGAATTTAAGTAATTAGCAAGGGATTTAGCCCCTGCTATTTAAAGTTTTTCTTGTAGTGTGCAGTTGAGAACGACGAGAAAGTATCAGTTACAATCCTTGTGTTGGAGTAATTTTTTCTATTTACTTCCGAATAATATATAAATATATATAATTATGTTTCGGAAGACCAAGAAATAACAACAGTAAAATAGATATCTAGAGAATTTTGATATTTTAAATTAGATCAAAATGTAGAAGGTGAGAAATAAAATTTTATAGTTTAGAATCGAGCCTGGGTAAGACGTGTGATCACTGCCCTAAAGAAGTTGCACCACCCTCCGGCAGGGCTTTCAACCGATGCTCACTCCTCCAAAGTACAACACCCGGCTAGATCCCGAAACTCCGATGTGCGCGGACACCGAAGAAGCACAGAGCACCCGAACCACCACTTGATGAAGCAAAATGAGAAGAAGATCAAAACTCAAAACCAGAAAAGAGTATCTCTCGCATCCCCCCACAAAAAAGGAATATAACGTCTCCGAAATGATTCCTCAAAAGACGTTTTTTCAAATCTCGGTAAATAGTAAAATAAATTCGTCATAATTTGACGGTTACAAATAGTAAGAAAGAAAAGAACGTTGGAAACTTCAGCGAAATTAAAGCTCGAAAAAAGTCGTTTCCCGAACAGCGGTCGACGAAAAGCAAGGCAGTCGACGAAACCACTGGTGAAAGAGGTCGACGAAAAGGGCCGGTCGACGAAATGCGGTCGACGAAACCGCTGGCGAAAGCGGTCGACGAAAAGGGCCGGTCGACGAACAGCGGTCGACGAAAAGCGCGGCGAAAGCGGTCGACGAAAAGCACCGGTCGACGAAAAGCGCGGCGAAAGCGGTCGACGAAAAGCGCCGGTCGACGAACAGCGCGCGTGTGTGGTGCATAGATTCTCCTTATGTTCTTTTGAACATATAAAAGAGAGGAACTTTGTTTATAAACACTCTCATATGAATGGAGGTAGGCAAGGTGGGACTATAGGATTTCATCCTTAGAGAAAGAGGGGTTCCTCCAAAATTTTGGATTCCCTCCATTGGTTTTAGAGCTTTTTCCTTAAAGAATGGAGCTCAAACACCAAACACCTAAAGACTCCAATGAAATCATTTCCTAAAGAAATGTTATATATATATATATATATATATATATATATATATATATATATATATATATATATATATATATATATATATATATTATATATATATATATATATTATATATATATATATATATATAAATATATCAAATTTCTAACAATCCCCCACAAAGCGAAAAACCAAAAACGAACTTTGTATCTTATAATATTACTTATAAATAAAATCAAATACAAAATACTTCATCAAGTTGTATCTAATGTAATGAGTATAGGTGGAGTGGTTACCTTGAACCTATACTTAGTACTTATATCCTCTACCGAAGATTATAATGTGACAGAGGCTTTGAATTATAAACTTTGACCGGTAAATTTGATAAGCACACAAAAGATTGGTTGTTCTTGGGTTATGGTGGTGGGCGCGTTAATGGCCATGCGCATTCCTTGATTTTTCATGAGGGTTCTTAGGGTGCAGCCCGGATCCCAAAGTCGCGGCCTCACGACTACCCCTCACATAGGTGGTGCCTCAAGAGATATTCGTAACCATATCTCGCAAAGGTATATGCCTTTGGCAACCATTAAGAACTTGACGTTTATCCTATCATGTTACGTAGAGCACAACATCATAGGAATTGGGAGAAAGTTTTCTCAACCTTCAAATTTGTGCCCCCAACTACGCTACGTCAACGGTTTTGTTTCTACCGCATTGAACCCAATTCATGGGATCTCCAATCATATGGGTTGGGTATCCACCGTTGGCAGCAAATCATGGGGGCTTAAGCCTCATTCCCCTCGATGACAATAAAACCTCCCTTCGGGACAATCCCTTGGTAAGATTATCAGCCAGATTCAATTCTGACTTTACATAGTTGAGTGATATCACTTCTTTTCTTCTTTGCTTCACTGATTTGTACCTGATTCTCATAAACTTATTCATTTTGGAATTGGTACTATTAGATGCAGTTAAATCAATAACAGATTTATTATTACAATGCAAAGAAATAGCATGTATAGGTTTTGCAAGTAAAGGAATTTCTGAAAGTAAATTTTTGATCCATTCAGCCTCGGCACAGGTTGTGTCCAAAGCTATAAGCTCTGATTCCATGGTACTCCTAGAAATGACTGTTTGTTTTGTAGAAGCCCATGAAATGGCGGCTCCTCCAAGGAGGAACACATACCCAGTCGTTGACTTAACGTCTAACGAATTAGTTACCCAATTGGCATCTGAATAACCTTCTAATACTTCGGGAAATCCCGGGTACACTAAACTATAATCTAAAGTTCCACGAAGGTATTTAAATATTCTATTTAATGCTATCCAATGGTCATCACTTGGATTACTAGTATATCTACTAAGTCGGCCTACGGCATAGGAAATGTCGGGCCTAGTGCGGTTAGCAATGTAAAGGAGTGATCCTATCATTTGTGTATACGTATGTTGATCAACCGGTTCACCCATATTTTTACAAAGTTTTGTGTTAGCGTCATATGGAGTAGAGGCGGGAGCGGAATCGTATAAATTAAATTTATTTAACATTTTCTCAATCGAATGTGATAGAGATAAAGAAACACTACAATCAGTTTTAACTAGTTTCATTCCTAATATGATATTTGCTACTCCCAAATCTTTCATATCAAATTTGGAAGAGAGATTATATTTAGTTTTATTAATTAATTCAATTGTATTTCCAAAAATTAAGATATCATCTACATAAAGGCATAATAAGACAATTCCATTACCGTCTTGTTTCGCATAGATGCATTTGTCAAATTCATTAGATTTGAAACCAAGAATAGAGACTACAGAGTCGAATTTTTGATACCATTGCTTAGGAGGTTGTTTCAATCTATAAAGAGATTTAATTAATTTGCAGACTTTAGATTCTTGACCCTTGACTACAAAACCTTCGGATTGAGACATGTAGACTTCTTCTTCTAAGTCTCCATGTAAGAAGGGGGTCTTGACGTCCATTTGATGGATAAGCAACTTAAAGATCGATGCTAAGGCGAATAGAATACGAAGAGAGGTTATCCTTGCGACTGGAGCATATGTGTCTAAAAAGTCTATTCCTTGTTTTTGAGCATACCCTTTAGCTACTAGGCGAGCCTTATATTTATCTATGGAGCCATCCGTTTTTAATTTCTTCTTTAAAATCCATTTACAATCTATGACTTTAGCACCAGGAGGTAAATCAGTTAGAATCCATGTTTTATTTTCAAGTATAGAATTAAATTCTATATTTATAGCTTCTTTCCGAATGGGATAATCGGATGAGGTCATAGCTTCCTCAAAAGTCTTGGGATCTCCTTCAACTAGATAGGTGAAGTAGTCCTCCCCAAAAGTTCTTTTGGTTCTAACTCTCTTACTTCTTCTGGGTTAAACAATTCCTAATGGTTCTAAAGAAGAAGTTGAAGGTTGGTTTGAGCTAGTAGAAGGTTGAGATGAGTTGTTAAATTTAAAAAGGAATTTATCCTCAAAGTACACTGCATCTCTAGCTTATATAATAGTGTTATTAGATATTTCACTAATTTGTGGATCAGTAATTAAAAATCTATTAGCACTACTATCTGACGCATAACCTATGAAAATTGAGTCTAAGGTTTTAAGTCCTATTTTCTTTCGTTTTGGTTCAGGGATTGCTACCTTAGCTAAACACCCCCACACTCTAAGAATTTGGAGGTTAGACTTTCTTAATTTAAATAGTTCAAACGGTGTTTTATCACAGTGTTTTGAAGGAATCCTATTAAGGACAAACAAGGAGGTGAGTAACGCTTCTCCCCAAAGATTCTCTGGGGCACCGGACTCGGCTAACATGGCACTGACCATATTCATCATGGTCCGATTTTTACGTTCAGCCACCCCATTAGATTGAGGCGAATATGGAGCAGTCACTTGATGAATTATCCCATGTTCTTAGCAATATTGGGTTAGTTCATTCGAAGTGTATTCTCCACCTCGGTCGGATTTAAAGATTTTGATGGAGGTTCCTAATTGATTTTCTACCTCAGCTTTGAAAATCTTAAAATACGGGAAAACTTCATCTATGGTCTTTAATAAGTATATGTAACAAAATTTGGTGAAATCATCTATGAATGTTACAAAATATTTATTTCCACCTCTAGTAGGTTGACGGTTTGAATCGCATACATCCGAATGTATTAACTCTAACGGTTTTGAAGTTCTATCTACTGATTTAAAAGGTTTTCTAAAAAAATTGGCTTGTACGCAAATTTCACATTTGGCGCTTGGTACAATATTAATTTTAGGAATTAGATTTAAAGACATCATTCTTTTCATACAATCAGAATTCACATGTCCTAATCTAGCATGCCAAAAACCAGGAGAAGAACTTTGAATTAAAGAAGAGGATATTTGATTAACTTCTAAATCAGCAACATTCAATTTAAATAATCCATCACAAACATAGTCTTTACCAATATAAAGATCATTTAAAGTTATTACAACTTTATTAGATTCTAAAACTATCTTGTAGCCTTTCTTCACTAATAAAGAGCCACTAATAAGATTCTTCCTAACTCTCGGCACATAGAGCACATCATGCAAAGCTAGTGTCTTCCCGGATGTCAACCTAAGATCCACTCACCCGCGTCCAAGAATTTGAGCCGAAGAGGCATCTCCTAATATCACGCTTCCTCCACTGATGTCCTGAAAGGTGGCAAAGCAAGAACGATCAAAACAAGTATGAACATTTGCTCCTGAATCAAGCCACCAATCTGATGAACAAGTGAGATGAAGACTTGGAGAATAATCTAACCTGAAGATAGGTTGGTTTGGAGCTTGAATCATATTTGCTTGTGGCTTGGAGCCATGAGATTTGCCTAGCACCGGTTCAGTTTTCTTGTAGAAATAGTTGGTTGACAGGTGGTTGGTGCGGCCACAAATGAAGCACCATTTCCCTTTACCTAGATTTTGGTTTGAGGAACTAGGCTTGGATTGATTGGGTTTTTGATGACGCGAACCTTGACGGAAGGGTTTCTTATGGTTCTTTCATTTGGCTTTAAAATGATGACGGGAAGAATGATTGCCTTGCGATTCGGTGAGATTTACTTTAGGGGCAAGGTCTTTGGGAGTTTTAGAATTTTTGCTCTTATGTTCTTCCTCTATGCAGATTGCATTTTGGATTTGAACATAAGTAAGGTTGGATTGGTCATGCCTTAGTCTAGTGCTAAAGCCGGACCAAGAGTCGGGAAGTGCATCAATAAGACATGCCACTAAATAATTTTTGGAAAGGATTGAGCCATCGGCTTGGATCTTAGACAACATCTCATCTAGTTGATGGAGTTGAGGATTGATTGGCTTGAAAGCATCAATCTTGAATTTGTGGAGGTTGGAAACATTGTAGCGTTCTATACCCGCATTGTCAAGATTATAGCGCGCTTCAAGTGCATACCACAAATCCTTAGCCGTACGATATTGAAGGAAGACGTCGTAAAGGCTGTCTGATAAGACACTTAGGATACGGTTACGACAATGATATTCAACATCTACTGGATCTCTATAAGGGACACGTCTTACGTAAGTTCTAGTGGTGTTTGCAGATGAGGATGAGGATGATGGTAGAGATGAAGCAACTGCATTTGCAGCGCTAGGGATTTCAGTTTCTGAAGAGGGGACATCGAAGATGGCAGACAAAAGACCTAGGGTATTCAACCAATATTCTATTTGAGCTTGCCAACGACGAAAACCATTTCCATTAAATTTCTCGGGTTTGATCCAGGCAGAATCCTCAGATCTAGAAGCCATTACAGTTTTCTGAAATTTGAAATATAAATAATAAATTACTGTACAAAAGAAAATGAAAGTGGACAGAATCATTTGATTAATTTGATTTTATTTATTTGTTTGACGTAGAATTAACAACTTCTTTAGATTGTTGGAGTAATTTTTTCTATTTACTTCCGAATAATATATAAATATATGTAATTATGTTTCGAAAGACCAAGACATAACAACAGTAAAATAGATATCTAAAGAATTTTGATATTTTAAATTAGATCAAAATGTAGAAGCTGAGACATAAAATTTTATAGTTTAGAATCGAGCCTGGGTAAGGCGTGTGATCACTGCCCTAAAGAGGTTGCACCACCCTCCGGCAGGGCTTTCAACCGATGCTCACTCCTCCAAGGTACAACACCCGGCTAGATCCCGAAACTCCGATGTGCGCGGACACCGAAGAAGCACAGAGCACCCGAACTATCACATGATGAAGCAAAATGAGAAGAAGATCAAAACTCAAAACCAGAAAAGAGTATCTCTCGCATCCCCCCACAGAAAAGGAATATAACATCTCCGAAACGATTCCTCAAAAGGCGTTTTTTCAAATCTCGGTAAATAGTAAAATAAATTCGTCATAATTTGACGGTTACGAATAGTAAGAAAAGAACGTTGGAAACGTCAGCGAAATTAAAGCTTGAGAAAAGCCGTTTCCCGAACAGCGGTCGACGAAAAGCAAGGCGGTCGACGAAACCGCTGGCGAAAGACGTCGACGAAAAGATCCGGTCGACGAATTGCGGTCGACGAAACCGCTGGCGAAAGCGGTCGACAAAAAAGGCCGGTCGACGAACAGCGGTCGACGAAAAGCGCGGCGAAAGTGGCCGACGAAAAGCACCGGTCGACGAAAAGCGCGGTGAAAGCGGTCGATGAAAAGCGCCGGTCGACGAACAGCGCGGCGAAAGCGGTCGACGAAAAGCGCCGGTCGACGAAAAGCGCCGGTCGACGAACAGCGGTCGACGAAAAGCGCCGGTCGATGAATAGCGGTCGACGAAAAGCGCGGCAAAAGCGGTCGACGAAAAGCGCCGGTCGACGAACAGCGGTCGACGAAAAGCGCGGCGAAAGTGGGCGACGAAAAGCGCCGGTCGACGAACAGCGGTCAATGAAAAGCGCGGCGAAAGCGGTCGACGAAAAGCACCGGTCGACGAAAAGCACTAGTCGACGAAAAGGCCGCTCGACGAACAAACACTCGATGAAAGAGCAGCCGAGATAAAACTATTTGGAGCAAAATTAACAATTCAATTCAATTATTCCCCAAATCCCGAATCCGAATCCGGTCCGGTGCGCTCGCGCGCGCGCGTGTGTGGTGCATAGATTCTCCTTATGTTCTTTTGAACATATAAAAGAGAGGAACTTTGTTTATAAACACTCTTATATGAATGGAGGTAGGGAAGGTGGGACTCTAGGATTTCATCCTTAGAGAAAGAGTGGTTCCCTCCAAAATTTTGGATTCCCTCCATTTGGTTTTAGAGCTTTTCTCTTAAAGAATAGAGCCCAAACACCAAACACCTAAAGACTCCAATGAAATCATTTCTTAAAGAAATGTTATATATATATATATATATATCAAATTTCTAACACCTTGTTCCACAAATAGATCAAACCCATGATTAAACAATGTGGTAGTCATCTTTACCTGCAATAAATGTTAGAAGAAGAAAAATGAGAGGGAAAATGAAATGTTAGAAGGAGAAAAAACAACTGAAAGAGGTTTTGTCTTTATACATTTGTTGAGCCCGGACATTTTCCCAGAGTGAGAGCCAACCTAAGTCTAAACGTATAATAAACAATGTATAAGTATAGACTAGTTGATTCAAAAGAGGTCGACGTGTGACAACCCAAAAATGCACAAATTAAAATTCATTATTCCCCGATGATGTTCAAGAGACAAGAGGCAATACAAAATTGCGCATAATTTTTTTTTTTTTTTTTGCGTTTTCATTTTATTTTATTGTTTCAATGTTCTTTATTTTAGTTACGGGGGTGCCAATAGCCATTTAAAGTAGGCTACCTTTGGTAAGTGGGCTGCCATTTAATTATGGGCTTTGTAATGGGCTGTCTGCGATTGTTGGGCTGACTGGATTTAGTGTGTTGGCTGGGTGTGGTGTGTTGGCTGAATATGGTGTTGGCTAGTTGAGCCTAGATGCTTATTCAGATGGCACATGTTACAAGGTTTGACTTCTTCTTGCCGCTGACTGCTTACTCCTATGTTATAAAATGAGCCAGAGCCTTTGCTTCTCCAACACATTTCTCTCGGTCGCTGCTCTGCTCCTGTGATTTTTTCTCTCTGCCGCTGCTCTATTACTGTACAACCCCGTATTCGCAGGTTTTGGATTTTAAGCTTTTGGAGTGGTTTGAGCTCTTGGTGGCCAATTTTGGCCTAGCCCTTGGAATATACCAGTAGGGGGAGGAAAAATCTGCCTCCCCCAGTGGCCCTTTTTTAGGGGCGGGTGAGGCACGTTGGTCGGCACCCGCCCCAACTTGCTAAGTTCGAGGTGGTGGGCAAGACCGGCCTGCGGGCGGGGTCTCGCCGACGGCCTGCCTGGGTGGCAAGACCTGCCTGCGGGCAGGGTCTCGCCCGACGGCCTGCCTTGTGGCGAGACCGGCCTGCAGGCGAGGTCTCGCGGCGGCCTGCTTGGATGGCGAGACCTGCCTGCGGGCAGTGTCTCGCCCGGCAGCCTGCCTGGCGGCGAGACCGGCCTGCGGGCGAGGTCTCGCTGGAAGCCTGCCTGGGTGGTGAGACCTGCCTGCTGGCAGGGTCTCGCCCGGCGGCCTGCCTGGTGGTGAGAACGGCCTGCGGGCGAGGTCTCACCGGCGTCCTTCCTGGGTGGCGAGACCTGCCTGCGGGCAGGGTCTCGCCCGACGGCCTGCCTGGTGGCGAGACCAGCCTGCGGGCGATGTCTCGCCGGCGGCCTGCATGGTGGGGAGACCTGCCTGCGGGCAGGGTCTCGCTCGGCGGCCTGCCTGGTGGGGAGACCGGCCCGCGCGCGAGGTCTCGCCGGCGGCCTGCTAGGGAGGCGAGACCGGCCTGCGGGCTGGGTCTCGCCCATCGGCCTGCCTCGGGTGTCCGAGGGGGGGGGGATAGGGGGCTAGCATTGCCTGTTGTACCCCCAAGGGTGGATTTTCCCCTTTACCCTTCGATGTGGATGTTTTCTATTGGCCCAAGGCCTTTTTGGCGTAAGGGTATTTCTGACATTTTGGTCCATGGGATTTGGAAAACTATAAATAAACCCTTAGGGGTGCCTTTGAGAGCATCACTTCTTCACTCTCTCTTCATCCTCCAAGGAATCCTAGCTCAGCATTGGCTAAGGAGGGGGAGACCTCAAAGGTCTTCCGGGTGTGAGGTGGGACCTCCGTGCTAGAGCCGAGGGTCTGTTTTTAGCTTCCTGATCTTTGGTTCGTGAAGTTTCTCCGGGTATAGTAGGTGTGAGGTCACCCCTTTCTACGGACCCCGAACTCCACATAGGTCATTTTTGGCTTCAACAACTACTTTTGCTCTATTGTTACCGACTTCTTCTTCTTCCTCTTCTCCCTGGCTTTATCTCTATGCTTCTGAGTCGTCATTGCTTCTGAGCTATCGCTACTATGCCGCCGACTCTACCATGTCACTGATTCTGTTGTGTCGCCGATTCTTCTATGTCGACGGTTCTGCCGTGCCGTTTAGGGCTTGCTGCTGCTTTGCTGTGCCGCTTAGGGCGTGCTGCTCCTGAGCTGTTGCTGCTCCCGAGCTTCCTGTGTAGCGGACTGTGCTACTCCAGTGTAGCTGCTATGCCGTGCCCTTCTCCCCTCCCCTCTTGCTGTAAGGAATTTTCTTATCTTCCCCCTTTACTAGTTTGGTTATTACTTCTCTAATTGGCTATTTTGCCTACCCTTTTGGGCTCTTTGGGCGTTGGAGTGCTGATTTTATTTTGTGCGGATTTTATGCTAGGACAAAAGAGCCTTGTTTTATTTTTAGTGATGATTTAAGAGCTATTTTAGAGCCGTTTTGGCTATTTTGTGCCGTTTGGATGGCTAAGGTTGAGATTCACAATCTCAGTTTAGGACTGTTTTGGTTGGATAGCTCTTATAGACATTTTTTTGTCATTTATTTTGACTTTCAGATTTTAAAGAATTTTAAACGCCCTTTTAAAAATATTAATGCTATGAATATCAAGTGACGCAACCAAAATGAAAAGTGCGTACAATTTCAGTGGTTCCTGAGGCCCATGAATAAGATGATGACGTCACATGATAATCGTGGTGGCAATGCGAACAAGAATATGGATAAAGGAAAGGCCTTTGTGAGTTTCTTAATTCTTGAATTAAGTTTTATTCACGTAATTTCATATTTTTATTTTACTTTTAAATAACCAGTGCCTATGCATATGAGTTTAACTCAATGATATATCGCTATAGAATAATTGTGGACGAGGAAAAAACACAAAAGCTATATATATTTCTGAGGGGATTAATATTAAAAACTCATGTTTTTACGAAAATTACGATCAAGATAAGAATTAATTTAAAACTCTGCATAGAGAAATGTGAAGGATTCGAATTCTATGATGTAGAGATATCTACTGATGGATTCACCAGTAGGGGTGAGCCTATAATTTCATCTTTCGGGGGTGTGGACAATTCATGTTTGCATACCTGAGCATTTTCTATTTAATGTAACTAAAATTAAGAGGTAACTTAAGGGTCAGTATTGAGACTAAATAGAATAACTGCTTTATTGTAATGTACGCATACTGTTATCTCCCCTTGTTTACATGTACGACTATTCACGAAATACTTTTATCACATAGCCATCATTTTTATGACTAACCAATCATGGATTTATTTTTTGAAGGCATCAAGAGCTTCACCCAGTGCAACAAAGAGAATTCCGCCGGAATAATTGGCGAAGGTATGTCTGAAGATAATTGTATGCATTGGTGAAGCTCGGGAAAGACATAAAACCTCTTGTAAAGATCCTTATTGTGACTTTTGTATTGACTATAAATAAAAACTAATAATTTCTTTATCGAAGAATGTAAATAAATAAATGGTTGAATAAAAATGTGATGCTTATGATCCTTATACTGTGTTTTTATTTTTGCGACTCTTTTTATTGAAATAATGTTCGATTCTTGAAATCATTTGTGAAACCCGAGAATTTGGGTCTTCACACGACGCATGCCCTCATATCAAATCTTTCATATACCCTCAACTCAGAGAGCCTTTAAGGGAAATGCTTACATTGAAGAGAAATCAACCTATGTTGAGACTGTTTGTCAAAATACATTGAGTTCTATCTTAAAACAAAAAAGCTTATTTTTTCTTAAGAAAATTTTGCATGTTTTATCTACTCAACTCTACCTAGCATTTCCAGAGTACTTAAAAATACTTTTGCTTCATCTCATCTAGAGGTTTAGCAAAGATATCGATTTTTTGCTTTTTAGTAGGAATAAATTCTAATGCATTTTTTTTATTTCTCCACATTGTCTCTGATAAGTGATGTCTGATCTTCATGTGTTTTATCCTAATGTGAAGTACAAGAATAGAGGCAATTGAGATCTCCATGGTGTTGTCATTGTAAATTATGAATTTTGTGAAAGTATATCCACAATCCATCAACTATTTTTGCAACCATAAGAGTTGTGAACAACAATTCCTAGCCAAAACTTACTCAACTTCTATTGTGGATGTAGGTACTGTAGTTTACTTTTGCTAATCCATGAGATAAGCCTAGCACTATGAAATTGACATATTTCTGAGGTCCTCTTCCTATTCTGCATGCATCAAGCATAATCTGCATCTAAGTAACTTATCAACACAAATAAATCAATTTAATTATTTTTAAATCAAATAAATTACAAAAAGTAGCAATAAACCCTAGAAAATTTAGGAAAAGTATTTAGGACTTCCAAAATAAATGGAACATGAGAACCCAATAAAGTAATAGCCTAAGTGTTGAAACCAGAAACCTGGTCTCTGTGGAGTTCGGGGTCCCTAGAAAGGGGTGACCTCACACCTACTGCACTCGAGAGAACGCCACGGACCGGAGACTTAAGAGACTATGAACAGACCCTCGGCTCTAGCGCGGAGGTCCCACCTCACACCCGGAAGGCTACCTGAGATCTTCCCCTCCCTAGCCAATGCTCGAGCTATGGTGCCTTGGAGGAGCTCTCTCAACCCTACCAAGAAGAAGCTAAGGGAGGAGCAAGCAAGAAGAAAGAGACGAAGATGCTCTCCAAGGCACCCAAGGGGGTCTATTTATAGTTTTACAAAACCCCTTGGACCAAAATGACCGAGATACCCTCACGCCCAAAAAGCCTTGGGCCAATAGAAAACAACCACGTCGGGGGGCAAAGGGGGAATTTCCCCCGAGGGCAAGAAGGTAAAACTGCAGGGGGGCAAGGGCGAGACCCTGGCCCCCGGCCGGTCTCGCCCCGCTAGGCCGAGCAAGAAGAGGCAGGGGCGAGACCCTGGCCCCCGGCCGGTCTCGCCCCGCTAGGCCGCCGAGCAAGAAGAGGTGGGGGCGAGACCCTGGCCCCCGGCCGGTCTCGCCCTGCTAGGCCGCCGAGCAAGAAGAGGCGGGGGCGAGACCCTGGCCCCCGGCCGGTCTCGCCCCGCTAGGCCGCCGAGCAAGAAGAGGCGGGGGCGAGACCCTGGCGTCCGGTCGGTCTCGCCCCGCTAGGCCGCCGAGCAAGAAGAGGCGGGGGCGAGACCCTGGCCCCCGGCCGGTGTCGCCCCGTTAGGCCGCCGAGCAAGAAGAGGCGGGGGCGAGACCCTGGCCCCCGGCCGGTCTCGCCCCGCTAGGCCGCCGAGCAAGAAGAGGCGGGGGCGAGACCCTGGCCCCCGGCCGGTGTCACCCCGCTATGCCGCCGAGCAAGAAGAGGCGGGGGCGAGACCCTGGCCCCCGGCCGGTCTCGCCCCGCTAGGCCGCCGAGCAAGAAGAGGCGGGGGCGAGACCCTGGCCCCCGGCCGGTCTCGCCCCGCTAGGCCGCCGAGCAAGAAGAGGCGGGGGCGAGACCCTGGCCCCCGGCCGGTCTCGCCCCGCTAGGCCGCCGAGCAAGAAGAGGCGGGGGCGAGACCCTGGCCCCCGGCCGGTCTCGCCCCGCTAGGCCGCCGAGCAAGAAGAGGCGGGGGCGAGACCCTGGCCCCCGGCCGGTCTCGCCCCGCTAGGCCGCCGAGCAAGAAGAGGCGGGGGCGAGCTGGGCGGCCCGCGACCTGGCTGAGGCGGCTTGCGGCCTGGCGGCCTGGGCGGCTTGCGGCCTGGCGGCCTGGGCGGCTTGCGGCCTGGCGGTCTGAGGCGGCTTGCCAAGAGCGCCTTGGGGGGGAGAAAAATTTTCTCCCCCCTACTAGTATGTTTACATGTTCACCAAAAATTGGCCCCTAGGAGTGCAAAACTCCCAAAAAGCTTAAAAACTTGCTTACCTTATTTTGGGGCCCAATCTTCGCGAATACGGGGTTGTACACAATCCCCGCTCTTTTCGAGGTTGGCACAAGCTCGGAAAGAAACATCCAACCCAACGTATTCGCGGAGTGTAACTTCCCCTCGGGGTCAACCTGCCATGCCAGCTATGGGAGCCTGGGTGGCGAGACCTCCTCTGGGTGAAGACACTTGGCCTCCCGGAGGGGTCAACCTGTCAAGCCAGCTAATGGGAGCCTGGGTGACGAGACGGCCTCGGGGTAAGGGACTTATCCTCCACGAGAGATCAACCAGCCCAGCCAGCTAGTGGGAGCCTGGAGGCGGAATCATCATCGGAGCTAAGGACTTGGGCTACCACGAGAGATCAACCTACCCAGCCAGCTAGTGGGAGCCTGACGGCGGAATCATCATCGGAGCTAAGGAATTGGGCTATCACGAGAGATCAACCTACCCAGCCAGCTAGTGGGAGCCTGGCGGCGGAATCGTCATCGGAGCTAAGGACTTGGGCTACCACGAGAGATCAACCTACCCAGCCAGCTAGTGGGAGCCTGGCGGCGGAATCATCATCGGAGCTAAGGACTTGGGCTATCACGAGAGATCAACCTACCCAGCCAGCTAGTGGGAGCCTGGCGGCGGAATCATCATCGGAGCTAAGGACTTGGGCTACCACGAGAGATCAACCTACCCAGCCAGCTAGTGGGAGCCTAGCGGCGGAATCGTCATCGGAGCAAAGGACTTGGGCTACCACGAGAGATCAACCTACCCAGCCAGCTAGTGGGAGCCTGGCGGCGGAATCATCATCGGAGCTAAGGACTTGGGCTACCACGAGAGATCAATCTACCCAGCCAGCTAGTGGGAGCCTGGCGGCGGAATCATCATCGGAGCAAAGGACTTGGGCTACCACGAGAGATCAACCTACCCAGCCAGCTAGTGGGAGCCTGGCGGCGGAATCATCATCGGAGCAAAGGACTAAGGCTACCACGAGAGATCAACCTACCCAGCCAGCTAGTGGGAGCCTGGCGGCGGAATCATCATCGGAGCTAAGGACTTGGGCTACCACGAGAGATCAAACTACCCAGCCAGCTAGTGGGAGCCTGGTGGCGGAATCATCATCGGAGCTAAGGACTTGGGCTACCACGAGAGATCAACCTACCCAGCCAGCTAGTGGGAGCCTGGCGGCGGAATCATCATCGGAGCTAAGGACTTGGGCTACCACGAGAGATCAACCTACCCA
Source organism: Platanthera guangdongensis (assembly GCA_039583875.1). Taxonomy (NCBI): domain Eukaryota; kingdom Viridiplantae; phylum Streptophyta; class Magnoliopsida; order Asparagales; family Orchidaceae; genus Platanthera; species Platanthera guangdongensis. The sequence goes on from CM077166.1 coordinate 42,917,710, forward strand.
GCCAGCTAGTGGGAGCCTGGCGGCGGAATCATCATCGGAGCTAAGGACTTGGGCTACCACGAGAGATCAACCTACCCAGCCAGCTAGTGGGAGCCTGGCGGCGGAATCATCATCGGAGCAAAGGACTTGGGCTACCACGAGAGATCAACCTACCCAGCCAGCTAGTGGGAGCCTGGCGGCGGAATCATCATCGGAGCTAAGGACTTGGGCTACCATGAGAGATCAACCTACCCAGCCAGCTAGTGGGAGCCTGGCGACGGAATCATCATCGGAACTAAGGACTTGGGCTACCACGAGAGATCAACCTACCCAGCCAGCTAGTGGGAGCCTGGCGGCGGAATCATCATCAGAGCAAAGGACTTGAGCTACCACGAGAGATCAACCTACCCAGCCAGCTAGTGGGAGCCTGGCGGCGGAATCATCATCGGAGCAAAGGACTAAGGCTACCACGAGAGATCAACCTACCCAGCCAGCTAGTGGGAGCCTGGCGGCGGAATCATCATCGGAGCTAAGGACTTGGGCTACCACGAGAGATCAACCTACCCAGCCAGCTAGTGGGAGCCTGGCGGCGGAATTATCATCGGAGCTAAGGACTTGGGCTACCACGAGAGATCAACCTACTCAGGCAGCTAGTGGGAGCCTGGCGGCGGAATCATCATCGGAGCTAAGGACTTGGGCTACCACGAGAGATCAACCTACCCAGCCAGCTAGTGGGAGCTGGCGGCGGAATCATCATCGGAGCAAAGGACTTAGGCTACACAATCAAACCTTGCCAAATCCTACATCCTCAAACGGGGAAAAAAGATGGGTTACATGATTCCCCCGACTCAGCTGGTCGGGGGTTAGACTCATTACAAGACAAGATACATACAGGACTCTGCCGAGGCGAGGCTTCCTCAGGGGGTCTGGGCCCGGTGGTCCTCATCCACTTCCTGCTCGACGGACACCTCCATCCTGCTCAGGCTCTCAATGATCTTTTCCATCTCCTCTGCCTTGGCCAACCAAGAGATGGTGTTGACGGCCGTGACGTAGCACTGCCTTGCCATCCTGGAGTCTCCCTTGACTCTGACCTGGATCCCTCCTGAGCTGAACTTGAGGCATTGGTGGAATGAAGACGGCACACAACGGAAGGCGCTGATGAGGGGTCTTTCGAAGATGACGTTGTAGCTGCTGGGAGCGTCAACAATGACGAACCGGCAGTTCCTCGAGACTCCTCCCAATTTTACTTGGAGCCCCACTCCACCCTCGACCTCCTTCCTCTCTCCTGAGAATCCGAACAGGGGTCCATCTGAGGCCAACACCCTCCTTGGCTCTACCTTCATCTCGTCAAACGCCTTCTTGAAAATGACGTTGACGGAGCTTCCGTTGTCAACCAAGACCCGGGAGACGGTGTAGCCTTCGATGGCCGTCTGGATGACCAGCGCATCGTAGAACGGATCCTCATGATCCGGCAGGTCCTTCACCGAGAAGGTGATCTTTTCTTCTGGGGGCGGGGTCTGGGAGGTTGAGGCAACGCTCCTTCGGTACATGACATGGAGGCTTGCCTTCCGAGTGGCCTCAACCCCCACTCCACCGTGGATCACTCCTATACCTCCTCGGGTTCCCACGTCGACCCGGTCCTCGCATATATCATCACCCCCTTCTCCAGGTAGAACCTCTTCTACCCGTACCGGCAGCTGCGGCTGCACAGGGCCTCTCGCGCCCCTCACTTCCAAGAACTCGGGGCAGGTAGCTGTGGCGTGCCCCTCCACCTGGTGGAAGTCACAGTACGGTAGCGCTCCTCCCCTCTTTCGGCGGGCTGGACGCTCTCTCCTGTTACCTCTTCCCCCTCCTATCGCCAAGGCTTGCTGCGGCGGGGGTAAGAGCTGCCTTGGGGCTTGCCTGTGGAAGTTATACCTCCCTTGGCCCCCATGAAAGTTCCCCCATCCTTAGATGAGAGCTCTTCCTGGACCTTGGGCAGGTCCTCCCTGCTGCCTCCAGCCTGGTTCCGGACCCTCCTGTCCCTGGAACCCCTGAGTTCTCTGCTCCTCTCTCCTTCTTCCTTCCTGATGCCTTGAGCCACCCTGCTCCTTTGACTCTGTCTCTGTCAGCTTTGCCAATTTCTTGACAAACGCCGGGTTGGCCGCCTCCATGGCTATCTCCTCTGCCGCCCTTTCCATCAGCTCCTCGAAGGAAAGGGGGGCCTTCCGGGTCAAGCTCATCTTGAAGAAGCCTTCCTTCAGCCCAACAGTGAAGGCCATCTGGAGAGCATACCCTGGCATCTCCTGGACCTCCAAGATCTCCTCTTGGAACCTGTCTACGTAGCGGGCCAGCGACTCCTCGGCCCCCTGCCTTATTAAGAAGATGGATTCAGGACTCCTCTTCCGCTTCTTGGAGGTGGAGAAGCGAAGCTGGAAGCTTCGGCTCAGGTCCTCGAACCCATAGATCGACCTTGGAGGGAGTTGATGGAACCAGTCCCTTGCCTTCTCCTTCAACGTGATCGCAAAGAGGCGACACTTGAAGGCGTCCGTCATCGGCCTGATGGAGACGACATCCTCGAACCACTGTAGATGCTGAACAGGGTCATCCTTCCCGGAATAGTAAGCCATGTCTGGCTCTCTGAACCCCTCGGGAACGGGAGCTAAGATGATCAGCTCGCTGAAGGGCGACCCCCTAAGGGGTGGTCTCGCCACCTCCACTCGCGCGACCTGCTCGCCTGGGAGGTTGGCACTCGCCGGGCTGGAGAACAACTCCCGGCCGGTGAGGTCTCGCTCGACCCCATCGCCCATACTCTCCTTCCCGGGCCTCCTTCCTGGAACACTTCCTTCTCCCCCTGCTGGGGTCATCTCGCCTAGACCCCTGGGAGTCGACTCGTCGAGAGGGGGAGCTAACTCCTGGGGGGTCGGGGTGGAGCTGCCGCCCTGAGGAGCAATGCTTCGCAACATCTCCATGATGCCTTGGATGGAGGCCATGAACTCTTGCCTCCCCACAAAGGGTCCTGGGGTGGGGAGCTCGCCGAGATCATCACTACCTCCCTCACCTCCAGTCATGACTCTCTCCCGAGATCTTCTGTGCTGGTCACTCTCCACGCTCACCGCATCAAAATGTTGAAACCAGAAACCTGGTCTCTGTGGAGTTCGGGGTCCCTAGAAAGGGGTGACCTCACACCTACTCCACTCGAGAGAACGCCACGGACCGGAGACTTAGGAGACTATGAACAGACCCTCGGCTCTAGCGCGGAGGTCCCACCTCACACCCGGAAGGCTACCTGAGCTCTTCCCCTCCCTAGCCAATGCTCGAGCTAGGGTGCCTTGGAGGAGCTCTCTCAACCCTACCAAGAAGAAGCTAAGGGAGGAGCAAGCAAGAAGAAGGAGACGAAGATGCTCTCCAAGGCACCCAAGGGGGTCTATTTATAGTTTTCCAAAACCCCTTGGACCAAAATGACCGAGATACCCTCACGCCCAAAAAGCCTTGGGCCAATAGAAAACAGCCACGCTGGGGGGTAAAGCGGGAATTTCCCCCGAGGGCAAGAAGGTAAAACTGCAGGGGGGCAAGGGCGAGACCCTGGCCCCCGGCCGGTCTCGCCCCGCTAGGCCGCCGAGCAAGAAGAGGCGGGGGCGAGACCCTGGCCCCCGGCCGGTCTCGCCCCGCTAGGCCGCCGAGCAAGAAGAGGCGGGGGCGAGACCCTGGCCCCCGGCCGGTCTCGCCCCGCTAGGCCGCCGAGTAAGAAGAGGCGGGGGCGAGACCCTGGCCCCCGGCCGGTCTCGCCCCGCTAGGCCGCCGAGCAAGAAGAGGCGGGGGCGAGACCCTGGCCCCCGGCCGGTCTCGCCCCGCTAGGCCGCCGAGCAAGAAGAGGCGGGGGCGAGACCCTTGCCCCGGCCGGTCTCGCCCCGCTAGGCCGCCGAGCAAGAAGAGGCGGGGGCGAGACTCTGGCCTCCGGCCGGTCTCGCCCCGCTAGGCCGCCGAGCAAGAAGAGGCGGGGGCGAGAACCTGGCCCCCGGCCGGTCTCACCCCGCTAGGCCGCCGAGCAAGAAGAGGCGGGGGCGAGACCCTGGCCCCCGGCCGGTCTCGCCCCACTAGGCCGCCGAGCAAGAAGAGGCGGGGGCGAGACCCTGGCCCCCGGCCGGTCTCGCCCCGCTAGGCCGCCGAGCAAGAAGAGGCGGGGGCGAGACCCTGACCCCCGGCCGGTCTCGCCCCGCTAGGCCGCCGAGCAAGAAGAGGCGGGGGCGAGACCCTGGCCCCCGGCCGGTCTCGCCCCGCTCGGCCGCCGAGCAAGAAGAGGCGGGGGCGAGACCCTGGCCCCCGGCCGGTCTCGCCCCGCTAGGCCGCCGAGCAAGAAGAGGCGGGGGCGAGCTGGGCGGCCCGCGACCTGGCTGAGGCGGCTTGCGGCCTGGCGGCCTGGGCGGCTTGCGGCCTGGCGGTCTGGGCGGCTTGCGGCCTGGCGGTCTGAGGCGGCTTGCCAAGAGCGCCTTGGGGGGGAGAAAAATTTTCTCCCCCCTACTAGTATGTTTACATGTTCACCAAAAATTGGCCCCTAGGAGTGCAAAACTCCCAAAAAGCTTAAAAACTTGCTTACCTTGTTTTGGGGCCCAATCTTCGCGAATACGGGGTTGTACACTAAGCCCGATTGAACATTGCCAAGCCCAATAACCATCCGATAAGTATGAGTTACCTATTTTGGTATCGATTCATATACTTCAATAAAATTGAAATTGCATGCACAATGTCGGCTATATTTGGTTCGGTGGTGGCGGGTTCATCTGGGGGGTCGAAACGCCACTTTGGAACCAGAGAGGGAGAGGTGGGGGTCGAAACGGAGCGGATCGGTGCAATTTCCTTCTTGCTGTGGGTGCAAACGGAGCAAACTCCCCCGGCGGCCGTTTGTTTACCCGCCGTCTGACAACGTTTGCTCCAAACAGAGGCGGCGAAACGCCGAATCAAACTAAGTGTTAATTTTGCATTGCGTTTTGTATTTGAAATTTACACCATTGGTGCTATATATTAGCCATATGATTTCTATTAACCTCACATCAAAGGCATTTTGATTTCTTTTATAGCTTTTAGCTTAAAAAACCATCCCTTCAAATCCAAACCTCAAATTTATATATAAGGGTCCAAATGAGAAGACATTATTTTTTAATAATTGACTTTAAATTTAATGTCAATACATGTAGAAATTGATATTGGGCTTAATTGATTTTCTATCGCATAAAATGACATTAGTCACTTTGTTTGTTTGTATGGATTGAACACATTAGCTTTCGAGAATTGTAACGAAAGAAAATCATAAGAATAATAAAAAATAAAACAATGCGTCAATGTGAATAAAAAGGGTAGATCGAGGGGAAAGTACACGACCGGGGAAAAACGTGCCCCGGGTGGAAAGCATGCAATTGAGTGAAAAACACAAACAAAGATGAAAAATTGAGCCGGGTGAACATGCACGTCGGTCGAAAAATGCGCATGGGCAAAAAACAATCGACCGGGTGAAAACACATGCTACACAAAAGCGCGACCTATTGAAAGTGCATGGTAGGCAAAAACGTATGCCCGAGAGAAAAGCCCGCCCTCGACGAAAAATACTCGCTCGGGCAAAAAATACATGCTCAAACAAAAATTATGTCCCGGGCAAAAAAATGCACTTCTGGGCAAAAATGATTGCTTGCGCGAAAAATGCGCATCCAAGCGGAAAAATGCGCGCACGGGAGGAAAATGCACGCTCGAGCGAAAAATACACGCTTGAATAAATATGCGTGCCCTTGAGGAAAATAAGCGCCTGTGTTGAAGGTGCGCGCCTAGTTGAAAAAATGCGCGCTCGGTCAGAAAACGCTCGCCCGGGCTAAAAATGCTCGCCCGAGTGAAAAATGCACGCCCGGATGAAAAAATGCGCCCATGGAAAAAAATGCACGCCCAGGCAGAATGCACCTGAACAAAAAATAAGCACATGAGCAGAAAATGCGCTAAGGCGAAAAATACACTGAGGAAAAATATCCGTCCGCACAAAAAATGCATTTCTGAAAAAATGCGCATCTGAGCAAAAAAAACACGGGCCCTAAAAATCTACAACCCCAAAATCCTAGAGACGATCCCACGGTACAATGGAGACAATGAACTGTCCATAATTACTCCATCCTTGCACCACATTTAGCGTACAGAGTGGAAAAGGATGGTGCATCAAGCTATCCACAATGACTAAACTAATTTTCATTCCGAGTATTCCTTGAAGTCGGATATATCCATTTTACAGTTCAGATATACTTTTCCTTCCTCCCATGGGTTAAGTAATCCTTTCATTTCATATTTTTCATATAAATAAAATATTGTACACTCTTAGATAAATAAGAATCAATAGAATATAAAATAAATATTTCAATTTAGGCTCCAATTGGGGGGACTTATTTTCACCGGTCAAGCAAAGGTCCGGTTCATGCGGTCGTGACCGCTTGACCGGTGAAAATAAGGCTCCGTTTGGGAGAACTTATTTTCACCGGTCAAGCGGTTACGACCGCATGTATCGGACCTTAATTAGGGTTCGGTACAGTCATAACCGCTTGACCGGTGAAAATAAGTCCTCTCAAACGGAGCCAAGTCCTCCCAAACGGAGCCTTAGTCCCAAATTGAGAGAATCTCTATCACCCACCTCTCCCTTTCTCTAACATACAAAGGAAATAAAATAGTGTACAATAAGTAAACACTACATCAACATGGATACTTTCAACTTATATGGCAATGCATTTACAAAAACAACCTAAGCAAATGTTTATGTTCAAAAAAACCTCAATAGCACGAGCAGCCGATTTAGGCTTCGTTCATTAACGCCCGCCTAAGAAACTTCATCCACTTTTATGTTCAAACGGATGATGTTTGTTAGGTGATCCTTAACGAATGACGGTTTAACCGATGTGTTTACGACCGTCACTGCCGTGCCAAACGAAATTTAAAGTGAACTCATCCCAACTTAATTTACATTTTTTCCGAACAACAATAAGATGAGATGAAATGCAAAATTAAAGCCAATAAATCTTTACATTAAAATTCCGAGTATACATTCACATGATGTTTCTGGTTGGGCATTGAAATCCACAGCGCCTGAAGCTAGTATTTATATATACATGCAGAAGTCTAAAAGAATTATTACAGAAAGAGGAATATACAATCAAAATCGATAAATTATACATAAGTTATAACTGCTGTGAAACTGCGGAGACACGCGGCGCGAGTTAAGGGCCGTCGGATCAAGCGAGCATCATGCTACAGATCACAGCATAAAAAATTTCTCTTTTAAAACCTTCGCCTGCTCATATTTTCCACCATTTCTTGTTCTCCATCGTCTTCACGAGTTCGTTTGCCAACGAAGCAAAATTTTCGGCGCCATTTTGCAGGTCTTCAGTATTTTTCCTTAGCCTCTGGGAGAAGAATGATTTCTCATCAAAATACAAGAACAGTAGTTCAAATAGACATTACAGGAGTTATACATATATGTGATTATGTATTAGGACATCCCCTCTAACTCCAAGTAACTACAAGAGCACCCTTTATTTTTTCAAAATCACCAAAACCTTCCCTCTAAAGTTTATGTTGTTAGTATGCATGCAAAAATAAAATAAAATATCTTGAAAGCTTGATCTTTTAAATTGCGAAAACCTCTCTTCGGGCTTCGTTTGGCGCGGCGGTGGCGGTGATGGATGCGGTGGTTAGAACCGTCGTGCGTGAACACTCGACCTACCTAAGGAATTTCATCCATTTTATGTTCAAATCAAGTTCTCTTATTTGATGGTGCTCATAATCGTTGTCATGCCAAACATACATTCAATGACGGTGGTGTTTTGGTTCAAACTCATTGGAGCAAAAAAGCTGCACCAAACGAAGCCTAAGTTTACATCGTTTACGTGTGCAAAAAAAACAAAATCCTATAAGGTCTACGCATTTTTTGGTACATGTAACTTAGAGGGGATGTGTTGGTAATTTTGAAGGATAGAGAGGATGTCCCTGTAATTATGCAAAATTAGAAGAATATATATAGTTAAAAGTTAATTAAAGATGGAATGAGCAATCAGGTGCAATGGGATACAAATAAAGATGCATAAAACATATAATACAACATTGAGTTTGATAAGAGCGAGCACCAACAGGAATCAATAAAATAATCAAGTTTAGGGTTTGCCAATTACCGGATAGCGGGTAAAATCGGCCAATTGGGCAAGCACTAGCAGGAACAACTGCACAAGAATTATTTGGGCATCAGGAACACCTCGATGCTTAAGCCCAAGTAGTGGCAAACACCTCGTTGATGAACGAAGCAGAGCTCACAGCTTGCATTATGATAGCAGAAGCCGGAGGTAAAGGAGAAAGAACAGCCCCTGCATCACCTACACCACCGCCCGTCGTTCAGTCGCCGTCTTAGAGAAGCGGCAGCTGCTTCCACGCCTCGTGGAAGGGCCGTTCGCCGTTATCTCCGAAGCCGAAGGGGGAATAAGAGACTAAAAATAAACCTAGGTCAAGGACTCACGAGATTCAATCGGGGTGAGTAGCGGAGGTGAATAGTCGGGCTGGTGGCTAGCCCTGGGGATATAAGACGAACCCGTGAAAACACACCCAGGCACGCGTCCGAGTGCGTCTAAACGTGGGTCCACCCCTTATTAAATACCCAAACCTCTCCTGGGAGTTGGCATAATTTCAGGTTGCACCTCCTCTATATTTTGAAATTACAAAAATCTTCCCAGTAAGTTTATATTTCATAACATGCATGCACAAAATCCCCCCTGCTGCTTTCAAAAGATAGAAGAGTGCAACCTACAATTTTGCAAACTTAGAGGGGGTCCCCTATAAGTTGACTGAGAGAATAAAGAGTCTATTGCAAAAAGAGGGGTTCCCCTCCTATATATGAGGGGAATACAATAAAAAAAGCCATAAAAGTATAAATGGTAAATCTAACACTCCCCCCTCAAGTTGCGCATGTGATATTGTGCATGCCCAACTTGCACAATTTTTTCGAACGCGGTCTAACTTAACACTTGGTGAGAACATTCGCAAGCTGCTGATCTGAGGGAACAAATGGTGCGCTCACAACTCCTTTTTCTATATTTTCTTTGATGAAGTGACGATCAACCTTAACATGCTTTGTGCGGTCATGTTGGACTGGATTGTGAGCTATGCTAATGACGACTTTGCTATCACAGTAGAGTCTTATGGGGTCTTTATTCCACATACAAAGATCATTCAACAAGAATTTAATCCACAGTCCTTCGCAGATCCCATGAGCCATAACTCTAAATTTCGCCTCTGCACTTGTCCTGAATATCACATATTTTTTACTTCTCCACGTTACCAAGTTACCACCAAGAAAAGAGCAATAACAAGAAGTGGACCTCCTGCCATCAACAGAACCTGCCCAATCAGCGTCTGTATAGACTTCAACTATCAATTCTTTGCCAGGAGAGAATAAGATACTCCTTCCAGGAGAAGACTTGAGATAGAGTAGGATACGGTAGCCTGCTTCCAGTTTCCTCCGCAAATTCCCCATTACAGAGCCCCACCAATAACTGTCCCAAATCCCCCATTTTCCAGGTGGTTGCGTCACCGAGACTCAGTTTTTCTCCCACATTTTGAAGCCATCCGGCCATCCCCTATTTCCGCTTCAACCTTGCCACAAGCAGACTCCCTCCTACTCCCCTGTCCCTGGTCTGGATAGCCCCGCAAGATGATTCTGGGTTCTGGTATGACATCCAGATACCCAGAACTCCAATATCTGCAGTTTAACTCCTATCTATTCCCCGACAAACACCCCATGTTCACTCTCAAACACCCCTGGTCTCCTTCCCTCCCCTGCCGACACCCCTAAGTCCACAGAATTTATCGATCAGCAGCCGAACAGCCTCATCCAGCCTTCCGGCTCTTCTCTGGCGGTTTAGATTCAGTCCACTGTTGTCTCTATGGCCTCCAATATCTCATCCGACGTCCACCGAGCTTTCTATCTTGACTAATTGTGAGTTTACTGCTTGGTTTTAATTTACATGTCTAACCTTGATAAATTCTCTGTTTTAAGTAAAATTAGTTTGTAATCCTTTGTTCAATTATCAAGTGACTTGCTGAGTTTATTTGCTCTTATATTTATTTTCCAGCACTGTTACTTTCATACACCTAAAGTTGTCCATCTATTAGAACTCTACTTTAATGTGATTGTGTAATATTATTTATGAGTTTTTCTATTACAAGTGTAGGTCTCCCCACAGGTTGATGCCATCTTGTTCTATGCAGAGGACATGGCAGACCACGTCAACTCTTTCCATGATGCCGTCCCAATCAAGGAAGCAATCAAGAACTTCATTGTCTCGCGGGTCTTGATCAACAACGGGAGTTCTGTGATGATATGTTGGACTTGACAAAGGTGAGGGCATTCTATGGCCCAATGTTCAACTTCTCCTGGGAGAGGAAGGAAGTTAAGGGAAGATAGAACTGATGATCACCACTATGGGCGGAACCACAAAGCTTTCTCGGTTCATCATAATTAACGCACCTAGCATCTACACCGCCATATTTGGCAGGCCCCTCATCAACGCTTTTCAGGTGTGACATCTTCTTTTCAACGGTGTCTGAAGTACAACATTGACAAGGTGCAAATCCGGGTACATAGTAACCCCAAGGTAGCCAAAAGTGCTACATTAATATCGTCAATGTCATCACAGAGCCACACAAATCCGGGTACATAGTAACCCCAAGGTAGCCAAAAGTGCTACATTAATGTCGTCAATGTCATCACAGAGCCACAAAGCATAGAGGAAGTGACGATCCTGGAAGATCGAAGAGAGCCACAGAGCGTTCAAATCAACAAGGAGCTCTAGGAGGTGGACAATGAGGAGTTTGTGTCAGTCTTCAAAGGAATCTTGAAGTCTTTACGTGGTTGTGCACAATCAACAAGGAGCTCTAGGAGGTCCGCGCAAATCGCGAGAGGTCGTCATCCTTCACAGCGGGTGGAGTGGATCGCTGAGTCGAGTCGGAGTCTTGATAATGTTTGTCGGTAACATCGAGTGGATTCGCAGGCTGGGGGGAATAGCCGAGATTTCCCTGAAAAAGCATGAGGTCAGTAGGCGAGATGATAAAAGGAAAAGGAAAAGATAGAGGCGAGAGGAGGAGTCAAGAATCACCTGTCTCTCCCCAGAGGACGCGGGAGGAGGTGCATTGACTCCTAAGGATGCTGGAGTAGTCACATCGGCCGAGAAGGGGGGGCCAACGGTTTTTGCCTTCTTCAGGCGAGACGACGAAGGTAAAGAAGCGGGGGAGCGAACCAGAGCGGGGGCCAGGGCAGCCACATTGACCTTGTTTTGCTTGCGGACCATTGCGAGACGCTCGCGAAAACTTTGACTATGGGACATGTTGATGGCTGAAGGGATGAGGAAATGAGAGAGGGGGTAATCTACATGATGGGATAGGTGTCGCATATTTATAGGCCCCAGATGAGAGCCCCGCAAAAGATTCTCCCATAAATGAATTACAATGCCGCGAGACTCGGTTGGACTTTCTTTCCGAGCTTGGGGCAATCTCGAAAAGAGCGGGGATTGTGCACAACCTCGGGCTCGCAGGAAGCAACTCGAGGAGGAGTGCTGAGTTAGAGGCGAGAGGACTGCAGAGGCGAGTGGGACCAAAGGATCCACTCGCCGGTACTTTAAAAATACAAAACATCGTGGGCGAGAAGGGAGCAGTGGAGCAGGAGAGACGGCCCTCGCGATGCGTGCTGGCCTTTTTTGGCGAGGCGCCTCTCGCGGGGCGGAGGACTCGTGAGACGACCAGATAGGCTCGTCCCGCCCGCCGTTATTTTCTCACTCGCCATATGAGAAAAGTGTTTTTACTTTCTTACCCCAAGGGGGGATTTTACTCTTTTACACCAGGTAATTTTACCCTTTTGCCCTTTGTGGTCTGCATATAACCCTTCAGAACAACGGAGTTTGGCTGTTGCCAGACCCAACCCAGGGTATTTTGGTAATTTCAGGTCGGTTCAGTTTGGTTATTGGCAGGTCAAACTCAGAAGCTTATAAATAGACCGATAAGATGCCTTGAAGAGGTGTTGAACCCCTTCTATCTTCTTCCTCAAAGGCACCTAGCTCAGTGCTGGCTAGGGAGGGGAAGAACTTCTAATTCTTCCGGGTAAGAGGTGGGACCTCCGAGCTGAAGCCCATGGTTTGTTTCTAAATCCAAGACTCACGTTGAGAGGGTGGGTTCGGGAAGAGTAGGTGTGAGCTGCAACCTTAGGTCTGAACTCTAGGCGAAGTCGGGTAACTGGCTTCAACAATCGGGGACATGGAATGCAGGAGCCAAGATAGTACCAGAGAATTTTCCGAATCCCAACACCTCGAAGAAGGGTCACCCGGAGGGGGAGCCACAATGGTCCCATCAATATATCTGAATAGCTGATGACAGCGGATGATATGTTGTGCTGCTCGAGACCACTCAAGGTAATTCGTCCCATCTAAGGGCACAATGGTGATCTTCAGGGAGCCAACGTGGCCAGAAGACCGCTGAGGGTCACCCATCCGGGGTGCCATAACACTCGACGACGTAGAGTCAACAGCCGCCGAAGAATCATCCATGAGAAGCAACTGACATGATCAAACAAAAAAGGAACGTCACTGGAACATCAATGGAGGCTGGAGGCAGCGACAGATCCGGCACTGGAACATCACTGGAAGCGGCAGCAGCTGGATTTGGAGAGACTGTCGGCAATGGAGGCAGCAACGACAGATCTAGAGAATGACAGATCTGGAGACCAGAACATCACTGGAAGCAATAGTCGATCGTTTTGGAAGCAGTCAACGATCGGATCTGGAAGCAGCAAATGATCGACACAGGCGCAACAGTCAAGCGCAGTGGAGAGGCGAGAAGTCGACCGAATCAGGCGTAACAGTTGAAGGCAGAGAGGAAGACAAAGGTCGATGGTAACACGTCACGCATCGAGAGGAGAGATGGCAGTCTCCTTCAGCGCGCACAACCGCCGCCACAGATGCTGCGGTTCATCCTGAGAACGAGTACAAAACAGCAGAGAGGAGGGGCGACGGGATGAGAAGCGGGCGGCGGGACGAGAGACGGACAGGGTGAGAAGCGAGCGGCTGGAGCGGGATTAGGGTTCAGACGGTTTTTCCCTCTGATACCAAGTTGAGAGAATAAACAAAACCAAAATTACATTACGAGCTCCCTTTAATCATACATATAGAGTAAGGGAGAAAAACAAACAAAACCCCAAAATACCCTTGTGCGGGTAAAGACCAAAAAATACATAAAGGTGGACTTGATTTCAACTGAAACAACTAAAGAGAAAGCTCACAAGTGAAAGAACTCTATTGCTTGTTCAAAACTTGGATGCTGACAAATGAGGAGGCCATCTTGTTCCTACGTAGGGAAGGATCTTGAATCCCACCTATTCTAGATTATTCTATAAATATCCAGTATTTATAGGATGCATAAATCCACCTTCTTGTTTCAGAAAGCTTTCATGAGACAACTCTAGAATTCTCCGTCATCTTCATACCTCTTCTTATGTACAAGACTCCAACTTTTTCTAGAATCATCTCGATGCTAGCACGAAATAGAGTGAGCCGTGACATCCTCCGCCACCTATCCTGGTAATTTCCTCATCGCCTCGTTCTGCTGAAGAATGTCCTTGAACTGCCACAAGTCTTTTAATATCTCCTATGTTGCCTCGGACTCTGGCAATCCTGTCCATTTGATTAAGTGTTGTGTGCATGGTTGCACACCCCTTCTACATACCACTCTCTTCGTAAGCACCTCTTCTATGGCTTCGTCAAAATACTTAGTCATAACTGGCGGTGCTCGTTGAGATACTCCTCTTTGAATATCATTGTTATCCCCATAGTATGGCTTGAGCATATTCGCATGAAACAACAGGTGTATCTTCAAAGTAGGTCAAGTCAATATGAAACATTACCCACCTTTGCCACGACCAGGAATGTGCCTTCATATCTTTGTATTAAGCCTTTGTGCATGTTGCGCAAAGCCTTGAATTATAGGGGTAGGAGTTTTACCATCACCTTGTCTCCAATTGAGTATTCCCCTGGTCGTCGCTTTGTGTCGACCCACTTTCTCATTCTCTTGCGGTCATTCTCCAAGCATGTTCTAGCTAAGTTAGCATGCTATTCCCATGAATTATCCATCTACGAAGCTCTTGAGATCTTCCCATCCTCCAACGTGGTCGCCAAGGTGTGCTGTTTAAAAGGTTGCCTTCATGTAGCATGCTCAAACGGGCTCTTTCCTGCGGCCTCACTTCACTGTAAGTTGTACAAGAATTGCGCCACGTCCATGAGTTTTGCCCAATATTGCTGATTTGCACTCACAAAGTGCCGTAAGTAACACTCGAGTAGTGCATTCACCCTTTCAGTTTGCGCGTCTGTTTGAGGGTGGAATCTAGCAAAGAATTTTAACTCTAACCCTAATAGCTTGAAGAGAGGTCCATAGCTTCCCTGTGAAGCGGGGGTCTCGGTCACTCGCGATGTTCTTAGGCAACCCCCAATACTTCACTACATATTCGAAGAAGAGCCGCGCGATTTCTTCAGTTGCGGTGTCTTTCACGCTTGGTATGAAAGTGTCATATTTGCAGAAGCGGTATGCCACCACCAAGATAGATACACACCCTCCAAACTTAGATAAAAAATTTATGTAGTCAAGCTTTACTGTCTCCACAGATACTCTGGCACTGGTAATGCTCTAAGAGTCCCGCTGGTTGCTTGTGCTCCACTTTGTATGGTTGACAAACAAGACATGTCTTCACATACAACTCAATGTTGTCTTCATGTCTTTCTTCTTAGAATGCTATATTGCTTTAATATTGTTGGAGTTATTAGTGTGAGTATTTTAATGCTATCGAGTTTAGTCCCACACCGCCTATCGGTGTTGGGTGTCATGTTGTAGTTCCTATTTAATGCCCCTATGAGGATGAATATATTTGCACTTCATATTCTCATTTCTCCTTTCTACATGGTATCAGAGCAGGTTCTGAAACCTAATTAAAATTTTTTTTTTCCGCTTCCGCCACTGTTTCCCCCGCCCCTCCCGTCCCGTGATTTCTTCTCCCGCGCCCTGCTAGGGCTCACGTCGACCGCTCCCGCTCCTGTTGACGGAGTCGATTGTGAATCCCGTCGACAGGAGCGGCTTCGATTCCGCCGTCGCTGCCCTGGACTGCTTCTGCCTGCGACGTCGAGGGCTTCTCCGGCTTCCGTCTTCGACATCGACGTCGACTGCTTCCTGTGCGACATCGACGACGTCGACGCCTATCTCTCCTTCTCTTGATGGCTTCGCTGCTCCTCGACGACGATCCCGTCGTTTGCTTCTCCCGCAGTCTTCGTCGTCTGGTTCCTGTGCATCTGCGACAACAACGACGTTCCCGTCGGCTCTCTTCTACGAAATCGCCGGCTCCGACGGCTTTTCTCCGTCTCTGCTTCTCTCCCGACGGCTGCTTCTTCCTATGCTCTGCTCTGCCGCTTCTTCTCCGGCCTGCTGCGCTGCAGCTGCTTCTTCTCTGGATTGCTGCGCTGCAGCTGCTTCTTCTCCGGCCTGCTGCGCTAGTGCTGCTTCCTCTCCGTGTCGTTGCTGCTCTGCTGCTGCTTTCTTCTTCTCCGGCGAGCTGCTGTTGCAGCAGCTTCTTCTCCGTCTGCCGCTGCTTCTCCGGCCCGCTGCTGCTGCAGCTGCGTCTTCTCCGTCTGCGGCTGCTGCTCATCTTCTCCGGCCCCTTAGTAATTTGATGTTGTTGTTGTTTTTTTTTTAATTTAAAAGTTGTTGTTGGGTTGTTGTATTGCGTCTCTATGATTTCCGCCTTCTTGCACGTGATCTACGTGAGGGGGAGTGTACGTCACGGCCTCCAGGCGTAGTCTATACCTTCATGCACGTATTCCACGTGAGGGGGAGTGTTTGTGATATCGGCGACTCGGATGCTTCTTTCCCGACTCCTGCCTTAGTCACACCCGGCCCCTAGGTATAACCTATGTCTTCTTGCACATGATCCACGTGAGGGGGAGTGTTTGTGATCATGGCGACTCGGATACTTCTTTCCCGACTCCTGCCTTAGTCACACATGGCCCCTAGGTTGATTTCATATGTTGTTTGTGTCTCCTCGTCGTTTTCTCTGGATTTGGTAGAGTTGGTTTGGTCTTTCGTGGTTGACTTAGTTTCCGCTCCGAGTGCATCCAGCGTTGTCATGGTCGGTTTTGTGGACCAACGTCGTGTGACTCTTGCCCGGTTGAAGTATCCCCGGTGACACGCGGTTGGGCCTCGGTGGCAGCTATTATGTTCCACGTTGCCAACCTTCTTTTACCTTCCGTTTTATGTTGTGTTCAAGCTGTAGGGTCCCCCTTCAGCTTGAGGGGGAGTGTTGGAGTTATTAGTGTGAGTATTTTAATGCTATCGAGTTTAGTCCCACACCGCCTATCGGTGTTGGGTGTCATGTTGTAGTTCCTATTTAATGCCCCTATGAGGATGAATATATTTGCACTTTCCATTTCCCTTCTCTTTTCTACAAATATGAAATTGATTGAAGAAGACAATGTTTAGATTCCAATATTCATATTTATTATCTTTAATATTTCTGGTTGGCTCAGTGAGTCAATTAGTGAGGTATTCCTTTAATCCTACCTTCAATCTTTTGTTTCCAATGTACACTTGAGTTATTTTTATCATCTTAACTGTTCTGTACTAATCTTATTACTGCTGCTCAGTTTGCTTTATATCACGAGTGCCAACCAGACTTTCAAAAATGTTGCTGAACTAAGTAGGGGCGCTACAATTACAATTTACTGTTTGCTGTGAGTTTTAATTTTTTTTGTTCTATTTAATACCTTGCCTATTGAAGAATCTTATATGTTAAGTTACGTTCAAATGTTAGGTGCCATATGTGCGTCATTCAAAAACCGTAAGTTAAATATCTAAGTTTATTATAGTTTGAACTAGCATTGAATAAACCTAATATTGAACTTCTATTCCAGGTTACATCACTTTTAAAGATGGATAAGATTTGAAAGTTCATTGCAGTAGATTGTAGGCTGCTGCTCAGAAAAATAAAATTAATGTTAAACTTTCTATTTCCGGGTTACATCACTTATAAAGATGGATAAGATTTGCAAGTTCATTGCAGAAGATTGTTGGCTGCTGCTCAGATTCAAAGAGAATTTTCTATATAGCATTGTTTGGCAAGTAATGGGACAATCACATCGGAAACCAATGTAATTGGTTTCGGATGTTAGTATCTAATTAACTCCATGCAAGTTGTTAACAATCATCACTTACCTCGAGCTTTTCCTGTCTTTCTGACAGTTTATCTCTTGCATGTGCTGCTGCTGCTGCAGCATCCTGACATACAATAAACATGAATTTAGAAGAGCGCATAAGAAAATATAGCAGATGAAGTTTGCATGAAAGTTTTTTACCCCGCCGAACTTATATTGAGTCATTATTTCTTGGGTAGTTCTTACTCTAGGCCTCACATAATTATTTGCTCCATCAAATAATTTCTCTCTCTCCTTCTCTTCTGTTATATCAAATATTTAACGTAGATATCAGATAGTGAAAGTCAACATCTCCCACTATAAATCAAAGACTTCACCTTTTTTCTTATGCTTCTTTACATCAGATGGACTCCAAACATTAGATGAACCGGAAGCCATAGGTGTAATGTCATCAATCTCAATGTCATCTACATAAAAAAAATAATTCAGAAATATACAAAGAGATAATGCCTATGCATGTGCTTGTGGAGAAAGACGCCTGAGTCAAAATGAAGGAAAATGATATTGTTTATGCCCAAGATCAAAAACCCACATAGGGGCCACTGTAGTTCCTTGTATTTAGACTCACAACTTCAAATATACATACCTATTCCTCTGCTGCTTTATATAAAAGGGGAGCTCTCATATAATTATTTAGAATTCTATGGATTAATAATATTTAATATTTTAAATTCTGACAATGGTATCAAAGCAAAACATAATCTTGGGTGTGGATATTGCCGGTCTCACACGAAAGGTACCCACCAAATACCCAAAGGTACTCACTCACTCTTGGACCATCCTCGACCACGCTGCTCTCATCAAAATATCCACCATTCACGGGACGCTAACAGCTTCTGCAACGATGAAGCACTCGCCGCCTCTATTCGAGCCTCTGCGAGTTCTCTTCACAGCATCGACAAGAACTCTGCCGCCTTCTGCTAGCCGCGAGTCGTTTCCCTATCTCACTCATTGCCGAACTCATTGATCCAGCTCATCGAACTCGCAACCATTGCTGATTCTGTGAGATCGACACTCCATCATGTGTAGTTCCCGCCTATCCCATGGACACAGTGCTCGCTAGCTCGCGTGTTCAGCGTCTTTCCTATAGTACTCACCGGTCCACCTCGTGAACTTGTGGATTTCAACAAAATATCATATGTTCGCCTGTAATCGAAGACCTCCAAACCCATTTGGCATTTCCTCCTCTGTTTCCTTCTAGCACATGCGAGATCCTCCCTCCCGTGAACTCCCGTTGCGTCTTCCTTTGAGATCCCGCAAGTACTGTGCCCACTGCCACCTTCCGAATCATTCTTACCAGCTCCCGCGAGCTCACCAACCTCGATGCGAGCTGTCCTCGTGAAGTCACTGCCTTTCCAACCATGTTCACCCAACATATTTAACTATGGCCAATCCACCACTACCAATTACTCCTGCCAACATTGCGCCTCCCACAATCATTTCCCGTGCCTTTGGAAATATTGACACAACATCAAAATTATCTGAGGCCCCAATTATCTAGATTGGAGTATCTCATTCACCTTCCTTTTGCGCTCTCAATGCAAACGCCCAAGATTTTCTCTATATAGCAATAAATAACCTTGCCTACTTCTGCCAATTTCACCACAACCACCTCAAGTTTTTCAAGATCCTTCAGTTCCTTTTGTTGAGTAACCATCAAAAAGCCTATAGCTGCACTCTTTCTGTCAGAGCATCAGCTACCAAATTACCCTTCCAGGATGGTACATGATATCCAATTAATAGTCTTCAATTAATTCTAATCAATGTCCCTGCCTAGAGTTTGGCCCTTTCTTAGTAAAAAAGTACATGGGTTTTTGAGGTCAGTACAAATTTCGCAGTTAACTCCATATAGACAGTGCCTCCAAATTTTAAGTGCAAACACTATGGTTGCTATTTTCAAGTCATGAGCGGGATAATTTCTCTCGCATTCTTTGATTTATCGGAGACATATGTTATGACCCTCCCATGCTGCATTAAGACACCCAAGACCCTTCCCGGATGCTTTGTTGCAGATTTGGAAACAGTAAGTATAAGATGACATTATTAAGATTGGAGCTATCGTAAGTCTCACCTTGAGTTCTGAAAAGGCCACATCACACTCCTGATTCCAAACAAAACGAACTCCCTTCCGAGTTAATCTGGTCATTGACAAAGCTATCTTCAAACACCCTTCGACAAAGCTATCTTCAAAAACCCTTTGACAAACCTTCTATAATAGCTAGCCAAGCCTAGAAAACTCTTGATTTTTGTCACAAAGGTAGGTCTGGTCCAGTTCTGAATCGCCTCAACCATCTGCGGGTCCACTAATAACCCATCCTTGTTAATAACATGCCCAAAACAAGATACATCTTCTAGCTAGAAATTTAATTTGGAGAATGTGTTATGAGTCCACGTGTCGCAGGCACATTCACTAGAGTGGACCCCCTTCGTCATAATTTATGGAGTGCGCATATGGAAGTCGTCGTGGTTGTGGGCGCATTCACTTAAGTGGACCCTTCATCATAATTTATGGAGCGCGTACATGAAAGTCGGCATAATCGACCTTCTTAAAATTAATTTGTATGAATTAATTAATTGATATTAATTAATTCATACTAATTAATAGCAATCAATTAACTTAATTATTTTGTATTTCTTTGTTGGGTTGTCTTTTGTATTTCCTTGTTTGGGTGTCTTTTGTATTTCCTTATTTAGTTGTCCTCCCTCATTTATATAAGGGAGAGATTTATGTGTGAAATCATATTGGAATGTATAAATGTATTTTTTAGGGTTGTTCCCTAATTTCGTCTCTTTTTTCCTCCTTTCTTCTCACTCACCCCCGTCGGCCCTTCCCCTTGCCGGATTCCTCCCGGGAGTTAATTGTAATCGTATCAATTGGTCTGGTCTGCCGCACTGCCCGCCTTCTAGTTGTCGGTGCTCAAGATTGTGCTAGATTTCGATCGGCTTCTGCTGAAATTTCCGCTTCCGCGGGAATTACAGTTTCAGTTCCCGCACCGAGCGACGTGCGTCTGCCTCTTCCGCAAATTCTGCTCCCGTATTTGGCTTCCGTCGCCTCTGCTGGAATCATTAGTCCGATCCGTGGCTTCCAGCAACGCGCGACACCACACCGGTTTTGCCAATCCGTTACGCATATCAATCCGCCACACTGCCACTCCAGCAGCGTGCAACCAGTTCCGCCGATCCGTTTCCAGAGTTGCAGGCGGAGTGGATGCCGCAGGTTTCTGCCTCTCGCGTGTTTCGCCCTCCGCATCTCGATCACAGTTCCGCCTCCCTTAGCGCTTCAACTACCGCTCCACCTATTTTTCTGCGACTGCCGATCGGCCGACACGGCCGATCTACCGTAGAAAGGCCGCATGACCGGTTCTGCTGTCGATTTCTGCCGAAGCTGCTTCCCCTTCCCATTTCTGCTGCATGGAGGTCGCCGCCTCGGGCATCTGTTCCGCTGTGACAACCTGTCGTGCCGCCACAGACATTGCCGACATCACATCCAGCCTATATCCTGGGCACCATGGCTGCCGCTCAATCCGCTGCTCCCAGGCCGCTGTTCTTGCCGTCGCCGACCACCAACCCTCGACTAGATTTTGCTGCCCTAGCTGCACAAATCCAGGCCACAAGCGCCTCCCTCCACGCCAAAGTCGATCATCTTCTCGTGTACCACGGACGGGCTTCTGCAACCCCCACGAGGTACTCTGCCCTAAGTTATCTCCACCACAACTACCTCCTGCACCATGCGAGAGTTATCCTGCCATGCCGCCCCCAACATTCCTCTACGACACCACCCAGCCCCTCCGCCCTGTAGTCGATCCTCCTGTTGAGAGCGAACCGGCCACTGACTTACCACATCTCTCCACTGTGGCCGTACCTCCACCGCTTCCGCCACCTCCCCGGTCACCCGCTTGATCTCCTCCTTCGGCTATCTCACCGCCTCAGTTACCGGCTCTTGCTCCACCGGCCCCTGCCTTGCCGCTTCCACCGGCCGCCTCGCCGTCTCTTCTGTTGTCCCATTGCCTTGCTGTCCCCGACGGATCGGTTCCTGCTGCTGACCGTCGCGTCTCCGACATCCTTATGGCTACTGCTCAACACCGCTCCACCGACCTTGCAAAAGCCATTACTTCTGCCGCCCGTCTTTCCGATGGAGACGCCGCGACTCACCAACACCGTCGACGCTGCTACACGCTACCTGACCTTGTTTTGGCGGGAGGTCAAGGTACCAGATGATCCGGCCACCCGCTTGGTACACGAGCTTGAGGGCAAGCTCGTTTTGAAGGACGAATGGAGTGTTACGAGTCCACGTGTTGCGGGCACATTCACTCAAGTGGACCCCCTTCGTCATAATTTATGGAGCGCGCATATGAAAGTCGTCGTGGTCGTGGGCGAATTCACTTAAGTGGACACCTCATCATAATTTATGGAGCGCACATATGAAAGTCGTCATAATCAACCTTCTTAAAATTAATTTGTATGAATTAATAATTGATATTAATTAATTCATACTAATTAATAGCAATCAATTAACTTAAATTATTTTTTATTCTCTTGTTGGGTTGCCTTTTGTATTTCCTTGTTTGAGTGTCTTTTGTATTTCCTTATTTAGTTGTCCTCCCTCATCTATATATGAGGGAGAGATTTATGTGTGAAATCATATTGGAATGTATGAAGGTATTTTTTAGCGTTGTTCCCTAATTTCGTCTCTTTTTTCCAACTTCCTTCTCGCTCACCCCGCCGACCCTTCCCCTTGCCGGATTCATCCCGGGAATTAATCGTAATCGTATCAACTTGGCATAAAGTTTCTGCTCCTTTAAGAGTTGTAAAACCGACCGAAGGTATGCTGCATGCTCAATTTCATTATTAGAGTAGATCAAAATGTCATCAATAAAAACAATGTCATTTTTATCTAGGAACTCCTTAAAACCTTGATTCATGAGGTCCATGAAAACTATTGCTACATTAGTTAAGCTAAAAGGCTTAACCGTGAATTCAAAATGGTCATATCTCGTGCTAAAGGCCGTTTTAAAGATGTCTTCCTCCTTGATCCTCAACTGGTGATATACAAATCTCAAATCTATCATGAAAAATATTGAGGTTCAATCTAATTGATAAAAAGATCATTAATTCTTGGTAGTGGGTACTTGTTTTTTTGTCAACTTATTAAGCTCTCGATAGTCGATGCAAGGACGCATGATATCATCTTTCTTAACAAACAAGACCGTGGATACCCATGGAGAAGAGCTGGGTCGAATGAATTTCTTATTAAAGAGTTCTTGAAAATGAATCTTTAATTCTGCTAATTCTTTAGGAGCCATTCTATATGGCACCTGGTTGAGCTCCTGCCATGAGGTTAACGAAAAACTCAACTTCCCTTCTTGGAGGGACGTCTGGTAGATCATTAGGGAAGACTTTTGAAACTCTAACACAATAAACAAATCTTAAAGTCTAACTTTTGTCTTACTTTCTCCTTTGATTAATAACAGAAAAGATCCACATCCTTTTTTTATCTATTTGATTGCCTTTATGGAGGAAATAAGGACATTTGAAACACCTATGATTCCTCTAAATAAGACTTCATGACCTTAGGGAGTTCTAATAACAACTTCCTTTTTTTGGCAGTGGTTGAAACATCATTTAGGGTTTGTTCGTTTGACAGAAATTGAGATGCAAGAATTGGAATTGACCCAATTTCATTTTCCATAGGTCAATTCCAATTCAGTTGCTCGGCTAAATGAAGTAACTCTATCACAAGAATTGGAATTGATAATTCCGTTGTTCGGTTGTATATCAGAATTCAATGAAAAAAATTGAAAATTTAAATTTAAAACATTAAATTTAACAGAATTGAAATAATAGGATAAAAAAAGAAGTCCACATTATAGACACATAATGCCACAACATAAATAAAGTCCACGACAAAAATAGTCCATAGAATACAAACATAAGTTCACATCATAAATAAAGTCCGCAACATACAAAACATAAATCCGCATAAAATCAACCGAGTAAACTGAAGTGAAACCAGAACCCGATTGACACCGACAAAGACATGAACATGTTACCCTTCGTGTCGTCAACACTCAGCATATTTGTCACGGCCCAAAATCCGCCACGATTTAAATATTCATTTCAACTGGTCTTCTTTCTACCTCTGCCTGAATCCGTCTAGCGGAGTCTGGAACGCTGGTACTCGATTCCTATAAAAAAAATTATGAACCAATTATTTTTGAAAACTAAATGAATTTCTTACCCTTACCTGTAACTTCGCACTGCAAGTAAACAAAAGAGTCAGCAACAATTAAATCTATATCAGGATATTCAACAATTCTATATATCGGGTATCAAATCATATTTCTTTCATTCTATATCAAAGTTCATTCATTCGTGATTCCTTTCTCAAAATGCCGAGGGTCATTCAATTCTCAAACATCTGGGTCCGTCGACCCTTCATATCAACATCCTCTTTAGGGCACTCACACGCGCAACAGGCTTCAACGCCTCATAAATTGGATTCATATTCTGTAGGAGTTCGACCCCTCCTACGAGGTGTGAGAGTTCTACCCCTCTCACGAGGTGTAGGAGTCTGAAGCATCCCCCTACTAGGCCGACCCTTAGCATTTTGATGCGTCGACGCGTTCTCAATTTCAGTTATTTCATTTCTGAATCGTTTACTGCTTTTCAATTTGTTCAATTCAAAACTAGAATTTATTTATCTTTGGTTCCCCTCAGAATTCTATCGCTTGCTAAGCCAACGTTAGCATCTTCAGCGATTTATACTGTCAATAATATCAAATAATTCAAAAATAACTAAAGTATCAGGTGCATAAAAGAAACAGTAAGGACTCACCCCAATTTTTCCTTTGCCCTTGTCCCTCGTAGGATTCTCATCACGTCTATCGCCGGATGCCATCATCTGCAGTATCAATACATCATTTACTTTAGGGTTGCGTTGTAAATAGTTACGATTAGATTCCTACGACGGTCACAACTAAGACCTCTAGGAGTTGTCTAGGGAAAGACTAACGTGGTGACTCAACATGAAGACGCATCATGCGATCAACAAGGTTTCTTATGCCGCCACCAAAACTAATTCCATTTGCTCCTACAGACAGCCACAAGGGTTGCCACAATGGCAACGTCAAGGGCTATGAATAGCAGCTTAAGTGTAAAATCCATCTAACACAACCACCATCAACAAAAATCAGCCAGCACACACACAACTCCCACAATACAGCAGCCGGCCAGCACACTCAAGCCCCATAGTACCTGTAGCCAGCCATCACAACACCACCCCTAAGCATAACGGCAACCGACCATCCTTTACAAGGAAAGCAAGACAAAACAACCCCAAATTCTGAAACCCTAGTTCTCAAATTGCTTGAAAACATAGATTAGGGCACAAAAACGGTATATGAACATTTCATTTGCTTTTCAGGAACACAAAACTACAAAAATCATAACCCTAGGTTTCAAGCCCTCTCCAATCTATACCATAACTTCATATAAGAAGAGAGAGTATTGAAGAGGAAGAGATTACCTTCCTAAAGAAGAAGAAATCATGCGAAACGGAGGAGATTGGAGGCGGCTAGGGTAATCGGCGCAGGAGCGGCTCCGGTGGTTCGTTCCGTCAAGTATGAAAAAGAACGAACAAAGCACGATATTATATCCTGGGATAATTCCACCGCTGAACCCAGACAACCGGTCACACCACCGGTTCTACCGGTCTCAACCCATGCACAACCACAGCCAACCCACACACCGGTTCAACCAGTGCACAGCCACAACCAAACCCACACACACCAGCTCAACCACATCAAATTTCATACACAAACCCCATTTCCAACCAAGCCCAAGTTCAATTAGGCACATATCAAAGCCGACCAACTCAAGCCATTCAATTTAAATGAAAACGAAGCGACTGTCGCAAAAAAAATATCAAACGGAAAATCCGAACATCAAAATTAAAGTGCGACGTCGAATCAACACTGAAATCAATTGTTTTCCATCATCGGGGAATATTTACAGAACCTTTTATTTATATATGTTACAAACATATGAATATTAGACTTCGAGTCTTACAAATCCTCCCCTCCTTATCAGAATTTTCGTCCTCGAAAATTAAAGCATTTTCTCGATTCTCAAGGAAAGAGGGAAAAATTTTCATCAGCAAGTCCTCTCGCTCCCACGTAGCATCCTTGGCGGGGTGACCGGTCCACCAGTGCTTGACAAAGTTCACCTGTCGATTCCGAAGGTTCTTGCTCTACCAATCAATAATTTGATAAGGTGTCGTCAGACTGGACAAATCAGTTTCGATCTGCACATTACTGGCAGATATCATCAAGTCTGGGTTCAAAATATACCGTCGGAGTGCGGATACATGAAAGACATCATGCAACTTCTGTAATTCAGTAGGCAGAGCTAAGCGATACGCCACCTCACCAATACGTTCAATCACTGGGAAGGGGCCAACATATCTTGTACTCAGTTTTCCAATTCGTCGCAATCGTGAAATCCCTTTAAACAGTTTAATCTTCAGACACACTTGATCCCCCACAACAAATTTCACCAGACGATGTCGGGCATTATAATATTTTTGTTGCCGATCCCGTGCAATTTTCATTCGTTGTTGGATAATACAGACTTTTTCCTCAATCTTATCTGTCTTCTTTTTCAGAAACAATTTCTTCTCTCCATCATCCGCGCAGCTCAACGGAGTCCGACATCGCCGCCTATACAAAGATTCGAACGGGGCCATTTGGATTGTTGCTTGGTAGCTATTATTATAAGCAAATTCAACAAATGATGAATATTTTTCCGTGGAGCCTTTCAAATCCAAAACCACCATTCGCAATAAATCCTCAAGCATCTGGATGGTGCGTTCGGACTGACCATCTGTTTGCGGATGAAAGGCTGTACTGTACAGAAGCCTTGTTCCCATTCTATTATGCACCCTCCGCCACAAATCCGACGTAAATCGTCCATCGCGATCAGACACGATCGTATAAGGGATACCGTGTAACCTCACAATCATATTTACGTAAAGTTCCACCAACTTTTCAGTCGGCCAGCTTTGCTTGATTGGTATAAAATGAGCGTTTTTTGTCAATCGGTCAATAATGACCCATATTCCATCATTCCTTGCCTTGCTGCGAGGAAGGCCAACCACAAAATCCATCACAACATCATCCCACTTCCATTCTGGGATGGGAAGGGATCGAAGATATCCAGCAGGTTTCTGATGTTCTGCTTTCACTATCTGGCAGGTGTGACATTGGGCAATGTATTAAATAACATCTTTTTTCATATTTGGCCATCAAAAATCCTATTTCAAATCATGGTACATCTTTGTCCAGCCCGGGT
This sequence comes from Platanthera guangdongensis, assembly GCA_039583875.1. Taxonomy (NCBI): domain Eukaryota; kingdom Viridiplantae; phylum Streptophyta; class Magnoliopsida; order Asparagales; family Orchidaceae; genus Platanthera; species Platanthera guangdongensis. Next base: position 42,944,319 of record CM077166.1, read on the forward strand.
GAATTGAATATGGTGTATTATGTGCCTCATACAAGATATCTTTCCGCAAATTATCAGCATCCAGTACACATAGCCTGTCATTCAGGAATAACAAGACATCCTTTTCAACAAAAGCATTTGCTTCTCCCCTTCTCAATTTTTTGAAGATACCCATCAAGAAGGGGTCCTGCGATATCGTCTTCCGAATTCTCTCTTTTAGCGAATATTGAATCCGCATCTGAAATAACTGTGCTTGCTTTTCTTCAGGCGTGGATATCACACAAATCCCCATCTCCTGTAACACGTCCAGAAGCTTCTTATTGTACTGCGGTATCACTGATAGCGTATCAATATTCTTTCTGCTCAAGGCATCCGCAACCACATTCGCCTTACTAGGATGGTATTGAATATCCAAATTATAATCTTTAATAAATTCCAGCCATCTTCTCTAGCGCAAATTTATTTCCCTTTGATCGAATATATATTTTAAACTCTTATGATCAGTGAATATTTCACATCGAACACCATACAGGTAGCGGTGCAAAATTTTCAAAGCGAAAACAATCGCCACTAGTTCAAATCATGCGTCAGATAGTTCTTCTCAGCTTCCTTTAATTGCCGGGAAGCAAAGGCAATTACCTTCTCACGTTGCATCAATACGCAGCCTAACCCTTTGTAGGATGCATCGCTATAAATTTGGAAACCATCTGAGCCTTCAGGCATCACCAACACAGGAGCAGTTGTTAATCTTTCCTTCAAAGCTTCGAATGTTTGCTGACAATCATCTCCCCACGTAAACAACACATTCTTTCGCGTTAATTGTGTCAATGGAAGCGCGAGCTTCGAGAAGTGCTTGACGAATTTCCGATAATAACCCGCCAAGTCCAAGAAGCTTCGTACTTCAGTCACCGATTTTGGTTGGGGCCAATTGATTATTACTTCAATCTTAGCTGGATCAACAGATAACCCTTCTGCATTAATTACGTGGCCCAGAAAAGCCACTTCATTCAGCCAGAAAGCACACTTTGTGTATTTAGCATACAGCTGATGTTCTCTCAGCATTTGCAAGACGAGACGCAGATGCTGGGCATGCTCTTCCTCTGTCTTGGAATAAACCAATATATCATTGATAAACACAATCACGAGCTGATCCAGAAATGCCTTAAAAACCCGATTCATCAAGACCATAAAAGCTGCAGGAGCATTTGTTAGGCCAAAAGACATAACAAATTCAAAATGCCCATACCTGCTACTAAATGTTATTTTGAAAATGTCTCCCTCCAGAATTCTCAGCTGATGATATCCTGATCGAAGGTCAATTTTCGAGAATACGCGGGCGCCCACCAGCTGATCAAATAAATCATCGATGCGCGACAGAGGATATTTATTCTTAATTATCAATTTATTTAATTCACGATAATCGATGCATAACCGGAGAGACCCATCCTTCTTTTTCACGAATAACACCGGAGCTCCCCAATGTGAGGTACTCGGTCGGATAAATTTCTTATCAAGCAATTCTTGCAATTGCACTTTCAATTCTGTCAATTCTTTTGGCGCCATCCGATACAGAGTCTTTGTCGCGTGATAAGCTCCTTCAGTTACTTTAATTTCAAATTCAACTTCTCTGACTGGAGGCACACCCGGTAACTCTTCTGGAAATACATCCACGTATTCCCGCACTACGGGCACAGCCGTAATTTCTTTCTTCTCTTCTTCCACATCTTTAATTATTACCAAAATGGCCTCACAACCTTTCCACACCATTTTCCTGTCTTTCAGTGCCGAGATTCTAATTTTTGCAACTTCGCCCAGACCGCTGTAGATCATCGAACTTCCATCTAGGCATTTGAATGCTACTTCATTCGTTTTACAATTAATAACGGCTTCTCGGTCCAAGATCCAGTCCATACCGAGGATGATATCATACTCAACAAGTGGTAGAACTGCAACATCGGCTTCAAGTTGCTCATCGTTAAAAGATAGCGAGACCACGGCTCGCTCTTGCGTCATCAAAATCATATTATTCGGTAGCCACACGTTCAATGAGTTTGCAATTTGATATGGTCGTGTATAAATTGTATCGAGAATATATGATGAAATAAAAAAGTGAGTAGCGCCTGTATCAAATAAAACTTTCAGTACTTGATCATGAACATGCAGCATACCTGTCACAACAGTATCATCTGCTTTCGCCTCTCGCTGACCGAGACTGAAAGCTCGGACTGAATCATCCTCTCATCTCTGGCCCCTTCAACGGGTGCCGATGCAATCGACTCCCCTTCCTTGGAAGTCCCAATGTGATACATCTTCTAGGTCGGTAAGGCCGAGGCTCCCTTCAAACTTTCATCCTTTTGTAGCTTTGGACAATCTCTTCGACGATGGCCCGGTTGGCGACAGTAAAAGCAGACTCCAGTCAAACATTCCCCTCTGTGCACCTTGCCACACTTGACGCACTTTGTTGCCGTTGATTGGGACACTAGGGTGCTCACTGTCGATGTTGGTTATTGCTGTTTCTTCTTTTTCCATGGGGCTTCTCCTGTTCTGCCCGATTTATCCAGGCTAGTGTAATGACCCGATTGTCCGCCACAATTAACAATATCCCTAATGACATATATAATCAAAAACAGCGGAAATATACATATGCATTTCATAACGAGTACGTACCAGAAACATATAAAACAATCTATAGCAAGGCCAGAAAAGAAATAATCAGTAAATTTCTACCTGAGCTCTAATGACGACCGATCGCTGTCTTTCTGGTTACTAAAAATTTAGAGAATGGAACCGTTAGTCTTGCATACAGACTAAGTGAAAATTTAACTTTTTAATCTGCTGTACAGTTGTATAACCAGTATAAGAAACAATTATAATTGCAATTAAATAAGAAAAACATATACCATGTTCAATAGATGCTGTCACCATGTTCTGTAATCCGTATTGCAGTCAAATCAATATAAGTAACTAACAGTATTGTTCAGTATGCGCTATAAGATATCATAAACAGTAAAAAGAATCATAAACAGTAAACAGTACGATGTTCTTTTTTTGTTTGTTTCTTTTCATATTGGCACTAGTAAGGGTAATTAAATGAATTCTATATCAGTCTCAGTATTCTGTATTTCAGTCTTTGGGCCCGACCCCTTTGGGGTCATCAGTCTCCAGACCAGTACGTACAACACGCGTTTATGCCTTTCGGCTTGACTGGCCTGGTAATTCAGTACACAATATCAGTATTCTTCATTTTATATTATCCTTAATAGTTTCATGTGTCGACACATTAGGTTATGTATGATGAGTTCTTTATTTTAATTAGTCCCCTCAGAATATTTTCTTGTTTGATTGCCTCTAAATGAGGTCATTCATAGCATTTGCAACATGTACAGTGATTGTATAAAGCAATTTCAGTATAACAGTGAAATGTTTAGGTAAAACATACATTAAAAAGAGAAATTCTCACCGTGGCTCGTTCCTTTTCCTTGCCCCGCCTCGAATAAACGTCGCGTCTACTTGGAGATGCAATCCTTCACAATATCTGTATTTATATAATGCATTTATAAGACAACAACATTTTATTCCACGAGGTTGCAGCTCACACAGCGACACGACGCATTCAAGCCAACACATGTAAATTTTCATATAGCTGACCACGCAAACATATGCTAAGTAAACCATAGCAGAACCAACAATATTAGACATAACAGCCCACAAAACAGTCCAAACAACCCACATAACAGCCCACAAAAACAGTCCAAACAGCCCACATAACAGCCCACAAAAACAGTCCAAACAACCCACATAACAGCCCACAAAAACAGTCCAAACAACTCACATAACAGCCCAAAAAAAACTAGTCCAAACTACCATGAAACCAGCTGGGTAAAAGTTCCAAAACAGAAATTAAACTAGGGCACAACCGGCTACAGTCCAGCTACATTCCAAAAACAGCAGCCCACAAGGGTACAGCCGGCCAAAACAACTAAAACACCCAATTCCAGCCTCAAGTAAAAGAAAAACAAGTACCTGGTTCCAAAGAACTCGAAAGTTCTCCCACCAAAGCCAATAAAGATCCAAAGTTCCCAAAGTAAGCTAAAGAAGAGGCATTTAGAGCTCATACACGTAGAAGAGAAGAAAGGAGCAGAAGATTTCACCATAACAGGCGACGGGAAGGAGAAAACCACCAAACCCTAGCTATCGGGTTTCGCCGGGCTACAAAGAAGATGCGCGAATGCCGAACAAGAGCAGGGAATCGAGATGTCTTAAAAAAAAGCCACCGCTGAAGCCATATATAAAAGAGTCCGAACCGGTTAACCCAGCCACACAGCCAACCAGCCCAATTGAACCAACCAGCCAACCCAGCTCAGCCCAATAGCATTACCACATATATAACATTACCACATACCTTACCACATAGGATTAAACCCGCATCACTAGCAAACCAAACCAACCAGCCAGCCAGCCAGCCAGCCAGCCATACTTTTAAAAATACAACATATATGTATAACTAAACAAGTCATGCGACAATATTATGTGTCGTCCACATCATAAGAGCAAAAATGTTATACATACAACGGTATTAAGTAACTCGCAACACATAGCATAACATGTTCATTTAACCCGCACGACGCCGAATCACAGCTCATGGCGACGCCGATTCAATACTGCTTAAATCTCTTTTCATCACCGGGGACGTTACCTGTAATAAATTAAATTTCGTTACACATTATCATATAAGTTATTATTTACTTCAAACATGACGTAATATTACATATCAAAAATGTGTGCGCCACAATTCTCCCATCCTTAAATAATTTTCGTCCCCGAAAATCATTTTTCCATATTATCAAATAGTACAGAAAAAAGATTCCGCATTGCATCTTCACGTTCCCATGTCGCTTCGTGCCTAGGGTGACCCTTCCACCAAACTAGTACAAACGTCACGTCTCGATTTCTTAACTGTTTGCTTTGCCGATCTATAATCTGATATGGTTCCGTCGGGCTAGAGAGGTCTAGTTCAATTTGTATATCTGTGGTTGCAACAATCGTTTCAGGGTCACGAACATACTTTCGTAATGCTGACACATGAAATACATGATGCAACCTTTGCAACTCTGCTGGTAGCTCCAAGCGGTAGGCAACATTACCTACCCGCTCAATGACTGAAAAATGTCCGACATAACGCGGACTCAATTTCCCAAGTCGTCGGAAACGTGTAACCCCTTTGAACGGTCTAATTTTCAAACATACTTGGTCACCGACTTGAAATTGCACAAGACGATGACGGGCATTATAGTATTTTTGTTGCCGATCTTGACCTACCTTCATTCGTTGTTGTATCAGCTTAACTTTTTCATGCCATTTATCAATTTTCTCCCGGTTATACATTGTTCGTTCCCCCTCTTCAGCCCAACTTAATGGTGTTCGACAACGTCGGCCATACAATGCTTCAAAGGGTGCCATCTGGATAGACGATTGGTAGCTGTTATTGTACACAAACTCTACCAATGTCAGATACTTTTCCCAGGAGCCTTTTAAATCCAATACAACCATACGCAGTAAATCTTCTAAGAACTGTATTGTTCGCTCCGACTGTCCATCTGTTTGGGAATGAAATGTTGTGCTGAACAATAATTTTGTCCTCAAACGTTTGTGAATATATCTCCAGTTTCCCGACGTGAATCGACCGTCGCGGTCAGAAATAATGGATCGGGGAATCCCATGCAATTTTACAATAACATCTATGTACGGATCATTTAACTTTTCAGGCGGTCCATCCTGTCGCACGAGAATAAAATGTGCGCTCTTCGTTAAGCGATCGATAATTACCCAAGTACCATCATGCCCCAATTTGCTGCGAGGAAGACCGAAAACAAAATCCATCACAATGTCTTCCCACTTCCATTCTGGTATGGGTAAGGAATGCAAATATCCTCCAGGTTTCTGGTGTTCTGCTTTCACCAGTTGACATGTGTGACATGACGCAATTTACGTTATTACGTCCTTTTTCATACCAGGACACCAGAAATCCTCCTTCAGGTCATGATGCATCTTTGCTCGTCCTGGGTGAATTGAATACGGTGTGTTATGTGCCTCATATAAAATATCTCTTCGTATGTTGTTCACATTCGGGACACACAATAGCCTGTTCATAAGTAATAGCCCACTCTGTTCCGTAAACTCGCCAGTCTCTCCATTCTTTACTTTCTTTTGCAATTCAGCGAGAAACGGATCCTTTGGCAAAACTTCTTTAATTCTATCTTTTAATGTATATCTGATTTGTAGTTGAGACAACTGGGCTCGCTTGCTTTCCGGTGTAACGAGTGGAGTGATTTGCATCTTTTCCAACTCATACACTAATTGTGCTTCCTAACCAGACAAAACAGATAATCCAACTGTGTTCTTGCGACTTAAGGCATCAGCAACCACATTTGCTTTACCAGGGTGGTACTGCATATCGACATCGTAATCTTTGATAAATTCTAACCAACGACGCTGTCGAAGGTTCAATTCCTTCTGAGAATATATATATTTTAGATTTTTGTGATCTGTAAAATCTCGCAGCGTACGCCATATAAATAATGTCGTCAAATCTTCAGGGCAAAAATCACGGTAGCCAGTTCTAAATCATGGACTGGGTAATTTTTCTCGGCATCTTTCAACTGTCAAGAAGCATATGCAATTACTTTTCCGTGCTGCATCAATACACAACCCAAGACTTTGTACGAAGCATCACTATAAATCTGAAACTCTTCCGTACCTGACGGCATAGTTAAAATCGGCGCTGTCGTCAGTTTTTCTTTTAAGATGTCAAATGCGATCTGACAGTCATTTGACCAATAAAACGACATATTCTTCCTGGTTAGCTGGGTCAACGGTAACGAGATCTTTGAAAAATTCTTTACAAAACGTCGATAGTATCCTGCCAAACCCAGGAAACTCCGTAGTTCCGTCAATGTTGTCGGTTGCGGCCAACTGAGGATAGACTCAATCTTTGCGGGGTCTACAACCAAACCCTGCTCCGTTATCACGGGTCCGAGAAAGGACACTTTTCTCAACCAAAATTCCCATTTTGAAAATTTGGCATACAGTTGATGTTCTTTCAATGTTTGCAAGGCCAATCTCAAATGCCAAGCATGTTCTTCGTCTGACGGGGAATAAATCAGTATATCGTCAATAAACACAATCACGAATCTGTCCAAATATTCTTTAAATACTCGATTCATCAGATCCATAAATGCTGCTGGTGCATTGGTTAGCCCAAATGTCATAACCATAAACTCATAATGACCATATCTGGTACTGAACGCAGTTTTGAAAATATCTTCTTCTTTTATCCTTAGCTGGTGGTAACCAGATCGCAAATCCAACTTAGAGAACACTCTAGCATTGACAAGTTGGTCGAATAAATCCTCGATACGAGCGAGAGGATATTTATTCTTCACAGTCAACTTATTGAGTTCACGATAATCTACGCACAGGCGTAACGTTCCTTCTTTCTTCTTTACAAACAATACGGGGGCACCCCACGGAGAGGAACTTAGGCAAATGAAATTTTTATCAATCAATTCCTGTAGCTGCACTTTCAATTATGTCAATTCCTTTGGTGCCATACGATATAGTGACTTTGCCACTGGTCTAGCCCCTTGCTCGAGGTTGATTTCAAATTCAATTTCTCTCTTTGGCGGAAGTCCAACCAATTCTTCTGGGAATAACTCTTGAAATTCACATACGACTGGAATTGTCGTAATGTCTTTCTTTTCTTCTGGAGGTCCTTTCACCATTACCAGAATAGCTTGACCGCCCTTCCGGATTTGTGAAAGCGCTTTCATTGCAGAAATTAACATTTTCGACACTTCACCTAATCCTCGATACGTAATTCTGCTTTGATCTGCACACTTTACCGATACTTCTTTGGTCTTACAGTCAATCACTGCCTCCTGTTGGGTTAACCAGTCCATGCCCAGAATAATATCGAACTCGGTCAGGGGAAGAACCACTAAGTCCGTTGTAAATGACTTATCATTCAGGGCAAACGTAATGATTACTCGTTGTTGTGCAGTGAGTATCTGGTTATTTGGTAACGTAACGTGCAAAACCTCTTGTACCCGATATAGCTTTGCCGCAATTGCATTCAATATTATTGTAGAAATAAAGGAATGACTTGCTCCCGTATCAAATAACAGTTTAACTAAATAGTTACCGATAGGGATAATACCTGTCACAACGGTGTCATCCGCCTTTGCCTCTTGCTGATTCAGATTGAACACCCGTGGCTGCACTCGGCGTTCTTATTCTTGACGTTCTTCTATATATGCTCCAGCTGACACTGAAGTAGAAGCTGAGGCTGCGTACTCACCTCCCGTAGCACGACCCATCAGATACAACTTCTGGCCCTGTGGCACTGGAAACTGCTGTGCTGCTCTTTGTCCTTCTCGGTTCCGAGGGCACTCCCTCTGTCGATGCCCAGGCTGACGGCACAAATAGCAAACGTTGCTTCCCACTAAACACTGCCCCTTATGGCTTTTGCCACACTTGCCACATCGTTGCTCAATTGTCGGTGCACTGCCACTGCTTTCAATGGGACGAGACCGCTTTCCTGAATCACTTGACTTCCCTGATGTGATCGTCTTGCTCGAGGACTCCTTACTAGAATACGACCACGTCGATCTTTTCTTTGCAAAGTCCCTTCGCTTTTGTGTTTTCTCCGCATCAATTTCCATCAAACGGGCTTTCTTCACCAAAGCCCCGTAGTCTGTGATCTCCATCGGTATCAGAATCGAACGAATACTATCTCGCAGTCCTTCCTGGAAGCGTCGGCATCTTTCTCTTTCATTAGGCACAAAGGCCTCTGCATAAAACGCAAAATTGGCGAACTCTGTTTCATATTCCAAGACTGATAGAGGACCCTGTACCAAACGCAAAAACTTATCCTGTAATAACTTCTTTTCTGATTCTGGGACGAACCAATTGGTAAACTCTTGAATGAAAGTGGCCCACGGAATACTTGCTTGTGCGCGGCCCGCCAGTCTGCCACACACACTCTGCCACCACCGCTTCGCTTCTCCTTCCAATAAAAACGTGACCAAACCCACTTTTCGTTCATCTGGACAAAGCATGACTTTCAGTATCGTCTCAATGCGTGAGATCCAATCCTCTGTTTCCAAGGGCGATAACCCTCCTCGAAACACTGGTGGCTTCAACTCCAGGAATTGTTTTAAATCGACATCCAACTGCCTCTGCTGTGACGATCCTGCCACTTCCGGTGCTGGTGGAGGAGGCACATCTCTAATCATTTTAATAGCCTCTGCCAGCATCCGCGTCAGATCCATTAATTGCGGTGGTGTCTGTTGCTCTGTCTGTGAGGGTATCATTTGCGGCAGCTCTTCCTGAGCCTGCCCCGATGCACTACCCTCAGACATTGCCTCTTGGCCTTCCTGTGCATCCATCGAAATCACACTTAGATGGAGTTACTGACAATACATACTCGTTATGGCCAGAGTGCAATTGAAAACCTGGCTCCGATACCATTAAATTGTAACGACCCGATTGTCCTCCACAATTAACAATATCCCTAATGACATATATAATCAAGAACAACGGAAATATACATATGCATTTCATAACGAGTACGTATCAGAAACATATAAACAATCTATAGCAAGGCCAGAAAAGAAATAATCAGTAAATTTCTACTTGAGCTCTAATGACGACCGGTCGCTGTCTTTCTGGTTCCTAAAAATTTAGAGAATGAAACCGTTAGTCTTGCATACAGACTAAGTGAAAATTTACCTTTTTAATCTGCTGTACAGTTGTATAACCAATATAAGAAACAATTATAATTGCAATTAAATAAGAAAAACATATACCATGTTCAATAGATGCTGTCACCATGTTCTGTAATCCGTATTGCAGTCAAATCAATATAAGTAACTAACAGTATTATTCAGTATGAGCTATAAGATATAATAAACAGTAAAAAGAATCATAAACAGTAAACAATACGATGTTCTTTTTTTGTTTGTTTCTTTTCATATTGACACTAGTAAGAGTAATTAAATGAATTCTATATCAGTCTCAGTATTCTGTATTTCAGTCTTTGGGCCCGACCCCTTTGGGGTCATCAGTCTCCAGACCAGTACGTACAACACGCGTTTATACCTTTCGGCTCAACTGGCCTAGTAATTCAATACACAATATCAGTATTCTTCATTTTATATTACACTTAATAGTTCCATGTGTCGACACATTAGGTTATGTATGATGAGTTCTTTATTTTAATTAGTCCCCTCAGAATATTTTCTTGCTTGATTGCCTCTAAATGAGGCCATTCATAGCATTTGCAACATATAAAGTGATTGTATAAAGCAGTTTCAGTATAGCAGTGAAATGTTTAGGTAAAGCATATACATTAAAAAGAGAAATTCTCACCGTGACTCGTTCCTTTTCCTTGCCCCGCCTCGAATAAACGTCGCGTCTACTTGGAGATGCCATCCTTCACAATATCTGTATTTATATAATGCATTTATAAGGCAACAACATTTTATTCCACGAGGTTGCAGCTCACACAACGACACGACGCATTCAAGCCAACGCATGCAAATTTTCATATAGCTGGCCACGCAAACATACGCTAAGTAAACCATAGCAGAACCAACAATATTAGACATAACAACCCACAAAACAATCCAAACAGCCCACATAACAGCCCACAAAAACAGTCCAAACAGCCCACAAAACAGTCCAAACAGCCCACATAACAACCCACAAAAACAGTCCAAACAGCTCACATAACAGCCCAAAAAAAACTAGTCCAAAAAAAAACTAGTCCAAACTACCATGAAACCAGCTGGGTAAAAGTTCCAAAACAGAAATTAAACTAGGGCACAACCGGCTACAGTCCAGCTACATTCCAAAAACAGCAGCCCACAAGGGTACAGCCGGCCAAAACAACTAAAACACCTAATTCCAGCCTCAAGTAAAAGAAAAACAAGTACCTGGTTCCAAAGAACTCGAAAGTTCTCCCACCAAAGCCAATAAAGATCCAAAGTTCCCAAAGTAAGCTAAAGAAGAGCCGTTTAGAGCTCATACACGTAGAAGAGAAGAAAGGAGCAGAAGATTTCACCATAACAGGCGACGGGAAGGAGAAAACCACCAAACCATAGCTATCGGGTTTCGCCGGGCTGCAGAGAAGATGCGCGAATGCCGAACAAGAGCAGGGAATCGGGATGTGTTAAGAAAAGCCACCGCTGAAGCCATATATAAAAGAGTCCGAACCGGTTAACCCAGCCACACAGCCAACCCAGCCCAATTGAACCAACCAGCCAACCCAGCTCAGCCCAATAGCATTACCACATATATAACATTACCACATACCTTACCACATAGGATTAAACCCGCATCACTAGCAAACCAAACCAACCAGCCAGCCAGCCATACTTTTAAAAATACAACATATATGTATAACTAAACAAGTCATGCGACAATATTATGTGCCGTCCACATCATAAGAGCAAAAATGTTATACATACAACGATATTAAGTAACTCGCAACACATAGTATAACATGTTCATAACCCGCACGACGCCGAATCACAGCTCATGGTGACGCCGATTCAATACTGCTTAAATCTCTTTTCATCATCGGGGACGTTACCTGTAATAAATTAAATTTCGTTACACATTATCATATAAGTTATTATTTACTTCAAACATGACGTAATATTACATACCAAAAATGTGTGCGTCACAGCTAGCACCTTCTTTGAACCTCTTTCTCATCTTCATTCTCCTCTGTCTCTTTTCATTATCCAATTCTACTAATTGAGATTTCTCTACCAATAACACACAATATGTAATATCAAACGGAACAACTGAAGCGCGAATATTATCCCGCAACCCTTCCTGGGACCGTAAACATCGAGCTTCCTCTGTTGCCACTGCGGACACTGCATAATATGCTCAGCTGGAGAATTCTGCTTCGTATTGCAGGACAGAGCGATTTCCCTGCACTAAACACAAAAACTTCTCCTACAGTTGTCTCTTTTCCGTACGCGACACGAACCATTTTGTAAACTCGCAAACAAACTCCGTCCAAGTCACGCTCTCCAAACCTCGAGTCTGAAACTTTCCTTTCATTAAGTTCACCCACCATCGCTTAGCCTATCCCTCCAGAAGGAAGACAACCAATTCCACTTTTCTTTCTGCTGGGCATCGCATAGTATCAAATATCGTCTCAATCCGTAAAATCCAATCTTCGGTCTCGATCGGGGACAAGCCACTGCGAAAAGTCGGCGGTTTCAATTCTAGGAACTCCTTGATATCAATATTAATCAAGCGAAGCTGCTGAAGTTCCACAAGTGCTGGAGGAGGCACAGCTGGCACAACCGAGGGTCCGACAGGAGGAGGCACAGCTGGAGGGGTGTCCCGAACAAGCCTAATTGCTTCGGCGATGGCTTGGGCAATATCAGCAATATGCACTGAGGAAGGCTGTTGCCCACTCACACTTTCTTCAGACCTGGAGTCCTTGGAGACCTCAGGTTCATTAAGAGTCTCGCGCATCCCACGGCTCGAATACACTTGAAACGTTTCCTGAGGATAACCAACATGGAACAGTTCACTATGTTCAGATATTCGAATCTTATCGCTGTGATTTATGTTACATTCTGGTACATTCTGCAGTACACGCACCACGAGAAATCTCCCTCTGATACCCTTTAATTGTAACGGCCCAAAATCCGCGACAATTTAAATATTCATTTCGAGTAGATTTCTCATATGTATATGCGCATCAGTTATAATACGAGAAAAGTGTACCAGGAGAAAACATAAAATCACATTGCACTATGAAACAGAATATACAGACTGTCCAATGAAAATACAAGTATAGGAGTGTCTACATGTATTAAACACCTAAAATATATACAAAAAGTAGACACATAAGGTAACCCGTGGACGAGCCACGTCTTCAACTAGTCTTCTTTCTACCAATGCCTGAATCCGTCTAGCGGGGTCTGGTACGCTGGTGCTCGGTTCCTATAAAATAAATTAGGAACCAATTAGTTTTGAAAACTAAGTGAATTCTTTACCTTTACCTGTAGCTTCACACTGCAAGTAAACAAAAGAGTCAGCAACAATTAAATCTATATCAGGATATTCAACAATTCTATATATCGGGTATCAAATCATATTTCCTTCATTCTATATCAAAGTTTATTCATTCGTGATTCCTTTCTCAAAATGCTGAGGGTCATTCAATTCTCAAACATCTGGGTTCGTCGACCCTTCATATCAACATCCTCTTTAGGGCGCTCACACGCGCAACAGGCTTCAACGTCTCCTAAATTGGATTCATATTCTGTAGGAGTTCGACCCCTCCTACGAGGTGTGAGAGTTCTACCCCTCTCACGAGATGTAGGAGTCTGAAGCATCCCCCCTACTAGGCCGACCCTTAGTATTTTGATGCGTCGACGCGTTCTCAATTTCAGTTATTTTATTTCTGAATCATTTACTGCTTTTCAATTTGTTCAATTCAATACTAGAATTTATTTATCTTTGGTTCCCCTCAGAATTCTATCGCTTGCTAAGCCAACGTTAGCGTGTTCAGCAATTTATAGTGTCAATAATATCAAAAAATTCAAAAATAACTAAAGTATCAGGTGCATAAAAGAAATGGTAAGGACTCACCCCAATTTTTCCTTTGCCCTTGTCCCTCGTAGGATTCTCATCGCGTCTATCGCCGGACGCCAACCTCTGCAGTATCAATACATCATTTACTTTAGAGTTGCGCTATAATTAGTTACGATTAGACAACTACAACGGTCACAACTACGACCTCTAGGAGTTGTCTAGGGAATGACTAACGTGGTGACTCAACATGAAGACGCATCATGCGATCAACAAGGTTTCTTATGCCACGAAAACTAATTCTATTTGCTCCTACAGACAGCCGCAAAGGTTGCCACAATGACAACATCAAGAGCTGTAAATAACAACTTAAGTAAAGTGTAAAATCCATCTAACACAGCCACCATCAACAAAAATCGGCCAGCGCACACAACTCCCACAATACAGCAGCCGACCAGCACACTCAAGCCCCATATTACCTGTAGCCAGCCATCACAACACAACCCCTAAGCACAACAGCAGCCGTCCATCCTTTACAAGGAAAGCAAGACAAAACAACCCTAAATTCTGAAACCCTAGTTCTCAAATTGCTTGAAAACATAGATTAGGGCACAAAAACGGTATAAGAATATTGCATTTGCTTTTCATGAACACAAAACCCGCATTTTCTCCACATAAAAGGATATATCAGAGTAAGGAGAAAACACGCGTCGTGATGCCACGTCGGCAGGGGATAACTGCAGACGTTCAGGCGAGACCACAACTAAACACTCATCGAAAGATTTATGAATTATTTAAGGAAAATCCAGTTTAGGTTAAGCAGTTAGCCGTATCCCTCGGCTTATTGGATCAACTAGTCCATGATTAAAAATATAGTTATACGCTGCAGAAAATACTTTGATTAAATTGCTTTTAACATCTTACATGAGTATAAACATCCCCGAAGGACAACTCACGCTATGCAAGACTCTAAATTTATAATAAGTATAGAAAATGTCTTTACGTTAATTAAAAGTAGTGACTTAGTTTTGAAAGAGATGATGAGTATGAAGAACCAATAGTAGAGTCTTTGTAAGTTAAAATATTTAACATGCATTCTAGCATAAAGCCTTCCCAGAAAGGAAATACAAACAACCACAGAAAACAGACAACTCAACAATAATCGTTTAACTCCGATCGACGCTCAACAAATAGACGACGATATGATCTCATGCTCAGCCAGATCTGCAAGATCTGCAATGACCATATACATCATGTCTGCCCTTGAGATCGGTGGTGTCGGCTGAGAAGTCACACCGCTTTTCGGTTCCATGTTCCTCGTTATTGCAGAAACAATATCCGCAATAATATCTACCGCAAAATATTTTCTTCTTCTTGGTCTGTGGCTCGACCTCCTCGACCACATTGTCATCCACTGAATCATCAATGTAGATCACGTTCATTGCCTCAGATGCAGTTGCAGAATGGGCTCCAGTAGCTCTATCAATCCCACATATCATAACTAAGTCGCCCCAATTCATGATCATTTTGCTGCGATAATGTTTTACAGTCAGGAGTGCCTACACGTTTAGTTTATATTAGACTCAAAAATTTTAAAATGTCTAAACATATAATTAATTAATAAAATAAAATATTACCCGAACATAGTTGACCCAAACATCTTCACTGACTACCTTAACTACATTGCGCTCCCAATCCCAACCAAATCCACTAGTATCTAGCATTGCTGGTATCTCTTGTTAGTATTTATTTCATGTTTTTATTTACATCATCATCTTCTCCTTATTAATTTTGACGTTGCAATCATCCTTTAATGCCTGGATTGTGGCTGTGTAGACAACACTTTTCCATCCACTAGCCGCCTTGTTCCCCAAACTCTGCTGCTCGAGGAGAGCAATGGATAAAGCATAGTCCATCTGTGATGTCTAGGATACATATGACCGTTCACTTTGACACATTTTTATCTGCTTTTATCCATTTACTATCTACAATTTAGTCAACAATAGAATATAGTAAAGTGAATAAATTACAGTTAGCAATAAAATAAATCACGATGTATCACTATATTTATGTTGCCGAAAACATTAAAAAATAACAAAATATAATTGAAGTAACATAATATAATTTAAGAAATAACAAAACATCTTATTTCCCACGACGAGCATGATACTCACTGAATATATTTACAACCATAGCATCTCTAAATGTTCTCCACTCGGGTGTTGCTTGAACTGCATGAACTGTATCTACATACACAAAACTATCCAAACTTGCATCTTGCACTAATATCTGACGCAGGACGGTCCTATATGACGGGAAAATAATGGGTAAAACTCCTGCGTGCAACCATGCATGAATATGATGGGTTACTTGCAAGAATTGATATTTTTAAAACTTCATTAATCTAATTGCCCGCAAAGAGTCAAAGCTTTCAAATATTAAAACACGTGAGTGGAGTATAAACGCGAGACTGTGCAAAGACAAATACTATTTAAATAGGAAATAAAAAAAGGCAAAAATGATTGCAACGAAACTTACAAACCACTATCTTTACAAGTAGAGAACACAAGACCCAATGGTAAAGAAATAAAAAACACCATGAATTTGCAAAATAATGAAAGGTGTGGGCTGGAGAATTCCTCGGAGGGCTGTCGGGAAGCCGAAAACTGCAAGCTGGGACCGGTTTTAGGCTGCAGTGCAAGCCCACTGCTGGACAGCGGCTACGGTCGCTGAGAATGGATTTGGGCTGCTTAGAAATTGGACAGGGGGTCTGAATTCAGCGAAGAGCTGCTGCAGTTGACTGGTCTGGGGCCTGGACAGCAACCTAGAGTGTTGCTAAGCTGCTGAGTGGTGACTGGGCAGTAATCTAGAGAGTCGAGATGACTGTTGGATCAACTCCAAGTACCCGTGCTGCAGGGAAAACAGATTCTGCTGGAGGAACAGTGGCTGGAATTTAATCCAGCGGGGTAGATGGAGGTTGTCGCCGGCTGAGTGGGTGTGGGAGGGGGACTGGAGTGGTGACAGAGATGGGGTGGGGAGGGGGGGGGGGTTCCTGTGGCTCCACGTGAGTAAAGAAAGAGAATAATAAGGAGAAAAATGGGGAAAGAGAGGTCCGGCTGTACGGGGACGTGGGGAAAGCGGGGATATTTTTTGGGGGGGAATTTTTGCTGGCTCCACGTGAAGAGATTAGGGGGTTAACGGGAAGTGGAGAGAATGAGAGGGGAGTGATTTTGGAAGGGAGACCTACAATTTAGGAGATGGAGATAATGAGGTAGTGGGGTAATGGAGGAAGGTAGTTATGTGGTAGTTGTGGTGGTTATTTGGAGGTGGGGTGGTGGCTGGCTGGAGGTGGTCGTTGGAGGAGGACGAATTTGGCCGGAGGTGGCTGTCGGAGAGGCGTCCGGAGGTGGTGGTCGCCGAAAGGTGTTTTCCGGAAATCGCCGAAAAACTAAAAAATGGAGAAAACTTGATGGAGATGGTGGCTGCTGTCTAAGTGGAGGATGGAGGTGGACAGGTGATCAGAGGTCGCCGCCGATGGTGGTGGTCGCCAGAGGTCTTTTATGGTGATAGCCGAAAAATGCAAAATGAAGGGAAATTGGAGGGGAGGTCGTGGTGGATCACTGGAGATGGCTGGAGACATTCTCCGGTGATCGCCGGAGGTGAAAAAAGGGAAATGGGGCGGTATTTTTTGTGGGGCTGTTTTGTGGGGGAGGGGTAGAAGGGGCGGCCGGTCAAGGGGAAGGAATGGGGATGGGCGGCAAGGGGAAGGGGATCCAAGGATTCGCACCAGGATTAACGGTTTTGACACCGAATGACCAAAGAATGAGCTTCAATCCTCCATTCTTCAATACCTAAAATGAGAGCCCACACCCCCTATTTATAGATTCTTAGGGGGAAATGAACATATATGATTGACCGAACGTCCCAACTCAAAAATACATAAAATTACAACTAGAAATAAAAAACGACGAGAACAAAAACTTCTACGATCGTCGATCCGCATAAAATGAACGGTTCCAATCATCGTGCAAGTCGATCGCGATCCCCATCAATTCCCCTCGCCTTTAAAGCAATCATCTCCGTGAATGAAGATGAGTGTGTTCTCGTTTGAAGGCGAGGAGAAACCCTGCAGCTCTGAACTCGTAGGTCGCTGAAACTGATGCTGACGATGAAACCGAAGATGGTACTACTAAAGCTAACGATGATACTGCAACTGGTACTGTCTCTAAAGGAGACACCGTCAAAGATGTCGGAGTCGGAGTACTAGACATCCATGCGCAAGAAGATACTGCTGTTGTCATCGCCGTCGAATATTGTATGGTACTGCTAAGAAAGAAGCAGAGGTGATGCCCGTGTCGGAGAATGTCGCACTGATGTGGAAAAAGCAGAGGTGATGCATGTGTCAGAGAATATCATACTGCTGTGCAAGAAGCTTTATGATCAAGCAGTGTCGAGGACTCAGGCTGAGGAGGTTGGGTGGTAGGTGAAGGCTGCTGCTGATGCGGTGAAGTGAAAGGAGACAATGGTGGTAACAGGGACTGTGGAGGAGCAGATGTAGACGCAGGCTGAGAGGATGAGGTGGTAGAGAGTGAAAGGTACATGTAGTCATGCAGATTAAAGTATGGAGCTAAATCTTCAACATTAAATACAGGTGAAATCCCCATACTTGGCGGGATGGATATTCAATTCATAAGCATTTGCTCTAATTCGTTTCAACGTAGTGAAAGGACCATTCACTTAGCATTTAATTTTCGAGCAGTTTCCACGAGGAACCTCTCAGCACATATACAAATCAACACATGTTCTCGTTCTTTGAATCTTTATAATCTCCTATGGCTATCAACATTAAATTTATAAATAATTTTATTGCAAGTACTCATGCGTCGGATAGACTCATGCATGCTATAAAGTGATAATGAATGATAGTCGACAAACATAACAAATCTCCTATGTAGAGGTTCCATAACTCTCCAGGTGCCATCCCAGAGGGGCACATGATCTGGGGGATCAATGGGTGGGGTGTAAAAAAATTCATCGCGGGTGCAATGATCATTTAAATAAACACCCGAAGTGTCGACACTAATAATGATGTAATTGAACTCAAAGATAGTGGACACGTCCCTAAATAGTGGTGGCTTATCTCGAGGCTCTTTTGGTGGAGTGTAGTACTACTCGTCGAGTGTGAGATAAATACTCAGAAGGCTATGCAAAACTTTGGTATTGAGATGCCACTCTATGATCTGTAGAATGTCTTCATAAAGTAAAAACTCAATAGATGGCGCCCCAGGAGGGGTATAATGAAATTCATCACAAATGCGACAAATGCCAATATAGGTTCTTGAAATATCATGAGTGACCTTAAATATAAGAGGAACCATCATTGAGTACACAACACTAGATTCAAGAACCTCGTAGATGAGGTGACTCAGAGATCTGACTAGAAGAAGTGTCAAGAATCTTGTACTCAAAAATGGAATCAGAAGCTCATCCTTGCAAGGTCGTGGTGGTTCAATAGGAGGCTCAACAGGGGGTCTTCAAAGAACCCGTTAACAGGGTGATGGTCCTCCGGATGCAAACCATCATGCATTGTCCCTAAAAATGGGTGAGAAGGTCATCACGAGATTAATACTAGGGTGTACGACAAATGATCCACTGGAGGGGAACGAGTGAGTCAGAACAGACATGAGTGGATTACGATGAGCTTAAAGAGACATATCCCGAGTTTCAGCTTTGAGGACAAGCAATTTTTCGAAGACGACGACAATAATATGACCCAGAGCTAGTTCAGAGCGGTTTACCATCGGAAGGGACCAAATGCCAAGGAGACTGAACAAACCAGTTCAGTCTCTTCTTCCTCCTAAGCAGATCGAACGGGGCTCAACTGGTTCAGCGGGCTGGGTATTTGGGGGGTTTGTGGCTGCACCCCTAGGGCATTGAGGAAGTAAACCCCCAGGCATTTCTCTCTAGTCTCGTAGGAGCAGCGGTAACTATCATTTGGTATCAGAGGCCGACTCTTCGTCGACGAGGATGACAACCCACAGAACACGACTGACAGCACTGGAAGAGGGGTAGCAGGGCTTACCGGATCTCATGGAGGCGTTGAAACAAAAGTTAGCGCAGAAGATCAGCGACGGGGAAGAGCGTTCGCACGCGGTAATCCTGGAGGCGATGAAAGTGTTGGGGGAACAACTAAGCTGCATGGAGTGTGAAGACCCTATTTCCGGGCTTCCCAAATGATTCAAAAATCGAACAAGTTTTCAATAAATAAGGTCGCAGCATCACAGTACAAAGAGCATGAACATCAAAAATTTATTAATTCATTTGTTTATTTACATCCGACGATTAAGAGACTACAAATATTCATCTATACTCAATACAAAAGTCACAATCGGGATAGGTACACGAGGCTTTGTGCCTTTCCTGAGCTTCGTCAATGCCTATAAAAATCTTCAACCATACTTTCGCCAATTCCTCCGGCAGAATCCCTTTCTGAGTACAAGGAGTGGTTCCTGTTGCCTAAAAAATAATGAGTCCACAATGGGTTAGTCATAAAAATTATGACTAAGTGAGAAAAGTATTTCGTGAATAGTTATACATGCAGACAATGAGGAAATAGTAATATGCATACATTACAATAAATCATCAATACCGAATCTTAACTTGCCCCTTAATTTTAGTTACATAAAATGGGAAAAGCTCCGACATGCAAACTTGAATTGGGCCCCGCTCATGAAGGGCTTAAGTGTAGGCTCACCCCTACAGGTGAATCCATCAATAGATAACCTCAACATCATCAAATTTGAATCCTTCATATTTTCTTATGCAAAGTTTTATTATTTTTATCTTAACGGAATTTACATAAAAACATGTGCTTTAGCATAAAATTTCCCGTCAGAAAGTTGTATTATTTTCAATTTTCCTTGCCCATAATAATTTCATAGCGATATAACATTAAGTTAAACTCATATGCACAAACAATGTTATTAAAAAGGTAAACAAGAATAGAAAATTACGTGAATAAAACTTAATTCATGAAATAAGAATCTCTCCAAAGTCTTGCCTTTATCTGCATTATTGCCACGATTATCTTGCGACGCCATCCTCTTGTTCTTGGGCCTCGGAAACCACTGCAATTGTAAGCACTTTTATTTGGGTTGCGTCACTTGATATTCGTGGCGTTAATGTTTTTAAAAGGCGTTTAAAATCCGTTAAAATCCAAAAGTAAACATAAACGACAAAAGAAATCTTAATACGAGCTGTCCAACCAAACAGTCCTCAACCGAGAATGTGAATCTCAAACTCAGCCTCCAAACGACACAAAATAGTCAAAAATTGCTTTTAAATAGCTCAAAAACAGTCTCAAAGTCAGCCACTTAAATGACACAAAACAACGTCTAAATAGGGTAAAAAGAAGCGCAAAATAGTCCCCAAAAATATGCATATCAACCATCTAAAATCAACAAGATTTGAATACCAAAACAACCCAAAACAACCCACAAAATAACCACAAAAATGCCTCAAAACAATCCACAAGAAGAGCTCAAAATGGTCACGAAATTATCTCAAAATATTCTTAAATATATCTAGTATAATAGAGGAGGAATGACCAAACCAGTAAAGGGAGGAGAGGAGAAGGGCAGCATATAGCAGCCACACAGGGAGCTCGGGAGCAGCAGTAACAACACAACAGCTCAGGAGCAGCAGAGGGAGCAACAATGACTCGGGAGTAGCAGAGGGAGCAGCAGCAGCTCAGGAGCAGCAAGCCCTAAGCGGCACAGCAAAACCGTCGGCACAGAAGCAAAGCAGCGACAACTCAGAGGCACAAAGAGAAAGTCAGGGAGAAGAAGAAGAAGCAGGTAGTCGCAAAAGCAGAGCAGCGGTAGGAAGAAGGCAGCAGTACAACAACAACAAAGAGACGGTACAGAGACGGAAGAAGAAGTGCGGGAAAAGCAGAGCTCAGACTCACTTTTATAACAGAGGAGTAAGCGGTCAACAACAAGAAAAGGCCAAGGTGTGAACCATGTGCCACCCAAACCAACCCCAAGACTCAATCTACCAACATGTGGCTTATCCAAATGTCAAAACCAGCTAACACCACACCAAAACCAGCATAGCAAACATAGCTAATACATTAAATCCAGCCAACACATCACAACTATTCAGCCAGCACATCACAACTATTCAGCCAGCACAGTAAAATCAGTCAGCCCAACAATCTCAGTCAGCCCACTTACACAAACACAAGCCCATATAAAATAAATGCCAGCCCACTAATTATGTCACAAATTAAGAGAAAAATAGTCATCACATCATTGGATATTGGCACTCCCAATAACCAAAATAAAGAAAATTTAAACAATAAAATGAAATGGAAAACACGAAAAAAATCTATATTGCCTCTTGCCTCTTGATCGTCATCGGGGAATAATTAATTTTAATTGACGCATTTTTGGGTCGTCACATGGAGTGGGCGTCTGATCATGACAAGGGGGTGGCAGCGGACGATGTTGTCGATCTCAGCGGTGCTAGAGAGCCATTAGCTGTCCGAAGGAATGTGGGAGAAGTTCCTACGATTGCGGCGGACGACGGGATCAACGGGCCTAGCGGGGCCAAGGGGGCTGTCGTTCCGGGCCAGGGAGCACAGGGACATCGGCTGTTGGGCATCTGGGGCCCGACGAAGGCTCTGGGGGCTCTTGCAGCTTTACCAAGGATCCGTGGGGCTTCCGCCAGCAGCGGATGCCGCATGCGTCTTGGAGGGAGGATGACAGGAGCCAAAGAGAGGCAGACACAGGAAGAGGCGGCTGCCAACACTTGCAACAGCCTCATGTGGGTTGGGGGGAAGGAGAAGGAAGCAATGGAACCGACATGGTATGGCATGGGGGCGCATGAGCCCTGTAAAGATGGGAAGGAGAAGTGCTAGCAGAGGACCACTGGGGTCGGGGGTCGAGCATGCAAGGCAGGGAAAGGCCAGGGGTCGAGATGTATAATATGCGTTTGTATATGTATCCTCATAGGAATAACAACACACAACTGTTAAGTTGAAATGAGAGACGTAACATTATCATATGAATGTTCATTAGATTTTTTATGTTATGCAATATTATGTAGTATGTGATACATAATATTTCATGTGTACGTCCGCTCATGACATGCATTAAAGCCTTTTTAAAATGTATAACAAAACATGCATAACATAACATAACATTAACACACATGCCAAATTAAGATCTACATGATACTCGTACGCACATAATTTAAAATGAAGATTAAAACATTCATGCATTCATATGATATGCACAAGAGTCAAGGGGGTGATGGTGCATCATCCTAAGTTTAGACATACAATCATTTCATGAATTCCCAGAGCAAGTTAACAGCAAGAACAAATACCTACACATTTCTGATCTTGATTGAGTTGAGTAATTTTAGTTTTCTAGCTAAGATGTATTAAGCTAGGTATCAATGAGATGCTCGTTCGTGTTCGTAGGAGATGACTCCAAAGCGTTATCCGTTAAGGTCGACTACTCAGTCAAAAGGTTAATCTTCAGGTGCTCATGGCGAGGCGATGATCGAGGAATTACGTCAAAGCAATGAGACGATGTCGAGGCAAATGGTCGCGATGTAGGCCCAGATTCAGACATTGTTGACTGCTACTTTAGGGCAACAGCCTATGGTGCAGGAGCCTGTGGTGGTTCGGACTGTACTTGAACCTTTCGCTCCTCTTGTACCTCCTGCTCAGTTTGTAACAACCTAAATTGAAAATTCGTGTAAAATTTTCATCATTTATATCCCCGATGATGAAAAAGGCACTTGAAAATATTTTAAATTATTTTTTTCGACGAATTTGTTTTCAACTTTATTTTGTTTTCTTTTATTAATGTTTTGGGTACCAATGGTAATCTCAAGTGGGCTTGATGTTGTGGCTGAACAAATGAGTTGTGGGCTTGCTGCCTTTGGAAGTGGGCTAGCTATTTTGTTGGGCTGATAAATTTCATTTGGGCTGGCTGGCATAGTGGGCTGATCGGGTTAAATGAAAGTGTTGGCTGCTTTGTATAAGTGCTGGAGAAGTTATGTGTTGGCTACTTAGTTTGCTGGCTGGCTGTATTTGTGCTGTGCTGGCTAGGTTAGGTGTTGGCTGGGTATTATGATGGGTTCAGTTAAAAACACATGGAGCGGTGCTTGGCGTGACCTTGCCGCTGGTCGCTTACTTCCCTGCTATAAAAATCGAGCCCAAGCCGCTATTCTCCAGCACTATCATCCCGTCGCCTTCCTGCTTATGCGATTTCCCGGCTTCTTCTTCCTCGAGCTACTCTGTATCGCCAGTGAACGCTTCTCCTCTTTCTTCTACTCTATCTCCTTCTTTCTTTGTGCCTCTAATCGACAGAGTGATGAATTGTAAATATACCTATTTTTGTGTACATTAATTTAGTTATTTTCATTTATTTTTGTCATTTTTACTTATTTTTATTCAATAAAATGCTCCTATTTTTGTAAATATTATACTAACTTGTTCTATTTTATTTTGCAGGAAAAAAATGAAAATCTGCCAAAAATTGACCTGTCACGCCCGTGACATGTTGGTCACGCCCGTGACCAGGGCGTGACACGTCAAAAGCCGTGAAATCTGCGAATTTTGAAGACCAAAGCCTGACACGCCCGGGGTCACGCCCGTGTCACCCGACACGGGGCGTGACCCAAGCCCGTGACACTCCACTCGACGATTTCATCTCGACGATCGTCGAGTGTCGACACTAGCAGTCACGCCTAGAGTCACGCCCGTGACCTAGGGCGTGACACCTCTTTCCGCTCGACGATTTTCAACTCGACACTTTCAGCTCGACATTCGTCGAGTGTCGACACCAGCCGACACGCCCAGAGTCACGCCCGTGACCTGGGGCGTGACCTTTCCAGCTAGCCCGACAAGACCCGCGCGGCGACTTTTTGGCGCACCGCGCCCAGATCTACCTGCCTGTCACGCCCCCTGTCACGCCCGTGACCAAGGGCGTGACCTCTGCGAGACCGACACGTGTCCAGCCAAAGTCAACTTTCCCGTCAAATCGCCGGCCGCCTTCTCAAATAGTACTGTCACGCCCCCTGTCACGCCCGTGACCAAGGGCGTGACCCTTGAAATTTTTTTCTATAAATTCAGAGGTTCTGCTCTGAATTCCTGTTCCTTTTTTTGGTTCCATTTTGTATAAGGTGTTGTGCTGCTGGATTGCTTCCAAGGTCTATGTAAGGGATATTTCCCCCCCTCTACTTAGTTTTATTTTCGTTCCTTTGTAACCGGTGTTTTTACTTAATAAAAAATATTTCTTTTTCTCTTCTTATGGCTTTGGAATGGATTCATGCACCTCTTCCCTTATACAATCTTATTTATTTTTGTTTTAACTTAGTTTTTTTCGTCTTTTTAATACGTGTGTGTGTGTGTATGAGTATAACTTTTTAATTTTATGTTCTTAAGTTTTGTTAACTTAGAATTTTTATAGCTTTTTATTTCATTGTTATAAACCCGTAAAAATGTTTTCAAAGTGTTTTTCCTTTCTTTAACTTAGCTTTTTATTTCGTAAAACTTTTTCGTTCTTTTCGCTTTATTTTCACTTTTTAATCATTTTTACGGAGTTATAGGAATGATAACATAGTCGTTTTAATTTTTCGCGCACTTAGTTTTTCATTTAAACTTTTTTTCTCGTTTAATTTTTTCGTCTTCTTTTTACGCATTTCTACCGCATTTTAGCGGTAGAAATGTATTCGTTTTAATTTTTCGATCACTTGCATTTTTTCGTTTATTTGCAAAACTTTCTTCCCGTTTAATTTTTATTTCAGCTTTTATTGCATTTCTACTGCATTTTAGCGGTAGAAATGCAGTTGTTTTAATTTTTCGTTAACTTAGTTTTTTGCAATTTTTTCGCTCATTTGTGTGTGCGCATTTATTTCCGCCTACTCGTTAAGAGTTAAATGGCGCTTTGCTTTATTTCAATTCTGTCGTGTGTGTGCGTGTGTTTTCATTTCAGTAGAGTGTGTGTGTTTTCATTTATGTCGAGAGAGAGTGTGCGTGCGTTGCATTTATTTTGTCCTACTCGTTTGAGTAGGACCCGTATTTATTTTCTCCTACTCATTTGAGTAGGACTTGCGTGTGTGCGTTTTACTGCTTTCTTTCTCCCGCCCACGCATTCGCGCCGGGACTCGCAATTTACTGCTTTCTTCAGTCCTACTCGTTTGGGTAGGACTTGCAATTTACTGCTTTCTTCAGTCCTACTCGTTTGAGTAGGACTTGCAATTTTCAGCTTTTCTTTACTGCTTTATTTTACTGCTTTCATTTCCTGCTTTCCATTTTCTGCTTTATTTACTGCTTTCCTCGCAAGCCGTCCCCATTCCGATGAGTGGCTAACAGTTCTTAGCCCTCGCCATCGAAGAGCATTGAGACAGATAAAATAGCTTAAAATAATTAAAGGTCTAATTTTTCTAATTAATTAAAAGCACTTAAGGTTTGCCCGGGGTTAACGACGCGTAGGACCACATATCGATGTGTGGGCCCTATTTCCGTTTTCCATACGCTCGCCGAGAGGCCGGGCGTATGGACAGATCACCCCTTGGCAAAGAGAGTTCCGCACTAACCCTCGAGAGAGGAGGCGCGCCAACTCTACCGGATTGGGTTCCCCACCCAATAGCGGGGTTCTTACCGTAATGCGGGCGTTAAGAGGAATCCTTCGTCGGACGAGAGCCCGGTCGAATAGTCTTAGCGTTCAGGTGAGCGATAGTCCTAGAGATAGGTGAGCTCATTTTAGTGGAACCTCCACGGCCAAGTCTCCGCCTTAATTAATTAGAAATTTAGGAGATCTTTTTATTTAAAGTCTATTTTAGTTCAATTGTTTTTTCGGTGCCATCGAGCTAAGCTCTTCATCGGCACCACCTTATTGCTTTCTTTTCATGCTTTCATTTTCTTTCTGCCTTTTTATTACTGCCTTTTTATTATATATATAATATCCCGACAAGATAATTATCGGTAAAATAATAGTCCCCTCCAGGGAAGAGTAGAAATAATCGAACCGGACCCGAGAACAATACGACCTCGATATTCCACCCGGAATATCCTGTACTACTCACGATAGGTGCACTTGCCTCCTTTCGTTAAAACTCGATTTCTAAACCTTTTTTATATCCAAAATAAATAAATAAATACGCGCGCCCCGTTTTCTTAAATAAATTCACTTCCGCCTTTTTTCGCAAATAAAACCGCCGGGTCGCCGCGTGACCGCAAATAATTTTGGAGTTTTAACCACCATCAAGTTTTTGGCGCCGTTGCCGGGGACTTTTAGGTTCGTTATTTTAAACCCTGGAACTCTATTAATTTTACCTATATATTTATATATATATATAAATATGGCCACTATAATAATAATAATAATAATAAAAACTCATATATATATATTTACAAATTTATAAAACCAAAAAATTGATTGAAAAACTCAAAACAAAAAAATTTTTGAAAAACCTTAAAAATTAAAAATTTGAAAAAACTATAAAACTAAAAAAAAAAAAACTAAACAAAAAAAAAAAAAAACTAAAAATCCAAAAAATGAAAAAAAAAAAAAACTTAACAAAAAAAATATTTTTATTTTCATTCTTGTTTTTGAAAAAAAAAAAAAACAAAAAAAAAAAAAAAAAAAACAAAAAAAAAAAAAAAACAAAAAAACAAAAAAACTAACAAATGAAAAACTTCAAAAATATATTTTAATTTAATTTAACTTATTATATTTTATTTTATTTTGATTCGGCGCGCTTTTCACTCTTATGCGCGCTAGGGGATCGCATTTTTATCACGTAGTGGTCGCTAAGGCCTTAGCTACCTCCGACTCCCCCACGCACATCCCCCCCTACCGCCCGCGATCTTTAGGCCGAGTCTATTCTTTTTGTTTTTTCTGTTATCTTTTTGTTTTTTCTTCTAAATAATGCAGGGTTTCCACTTGGGCCTCCCGGACTCGTCTTAGAGAAGCTCCTACCCTCCCTTTTTCTTTTTGTACTTATTATATTTTGTATATTATCTGTTCCGCATACTTAGATTGCAACATTGGGGACAATGTTGGGTTTAAGTATGGGGGTGTTTTCGTATTTCTTTATTTCTGCACTTTACAAAAACGCATAAAATTACAAAAACATCAAAAAATTAAAAAAAAAAAAAACTAAAAATTTTTTTTTATTGTTTTTCCTTGTTTTTATTTCATAAAACTTCAAAACAACAAAAAAAATCTCTCTTCCCCCCTCTTCTTCTTTTTTGTAAAAACTTGCTTCTTGCCTGCCCGCGACGGTCGACTCATCGAACCAACCATTCAAATAAGAGTCTGTTCGCGGGGCCGCAATCGAGTTTTTACTTTGCCTTTTTTGTAAAAATCTCTCTTTCCCCCCTATCTTCTTTGTAAATAACTCTTCTTTCTCTCCTCATTCTTGTAAATAGCTTATCCTCAAAAACTAAAAATAAAAAAAATTAGAAAAACCCCAAAACCCTAAAAAGATAAAAAATCTAAAAAATCCTAAAAAGATAATAATTAAAACACAAAAAAATGATAAAACTCTAAAAATTCCAAAAAATGTTTTGTTAAAATTATGTAACAAAATAATTCGAATACACCATATCTTAACTCTTTTTGTTTTCCAAAAATCTAGTTTCGAGTTAATTTATATGCGAATTTTAGTTATTCTTTGCTTACTATTCGTTTATTAATTAAAGTTCGATAGTACAAAGACAATACGCGAATAAACCGCTAAACGTAAATATTTCCTAATATAGGAAAAACTCATTCAAGTATATTCCAGTCGACGCCGACAGGCGAATCACGACGAACACGAAGTTCAAGGAGGAACAAGATCTAAAGAAAGTGATAATGGACATCAGCAACGTCCGGAAAATATGGTGCAAGCACTCGCAGAAGCCCTGAGAATGGTTTTCCCTACACTAGTCGCGTTAGGACCCACGATTCCCCAAGCAGACCCTAATCCACAACAACCTGAACAAAACCCAAGAAACCCTTTTCCTCCCCCTCCCGTAGCTGTAGCACCTGCTCCTCACTACCGTCAAATGGATTACGACCTTAAGCAATTTATCGAATTGAAACCACCGACCTTCATAGGAGGTTTGTCTCCCTTAAAAACAAAAAATTGGATATTCCGAATTGAGACCATATTCCAAGTCATGCGCTGTCCAGAGGATCGGAAGGTTGAGTTCAGATCATTCTTATTAGAAGGCGCAGCGAAACGTTGGTGGAATAATATTAGTTACGACAAAGTTCGCCAGACGTAGAATTGTAACGCGGGCAAACTTCCTCCAAAAAATTACCAACTGGTTTGTACCCTAATCCGAGAAACGAGTCTTGCATGACAAATTCTTACGACTCGTTCAGGGATCAAAGACAATTCTTCAATACGAGACAAAATTTTCGAACTTGGCGTATTATGCCGATTCCCTCGTGACAACCGAAGAAGATCGATGTCGTCAGTTCCAACAAGGTTTACAGGACGACATCCGTAATTTACTCATACCCTTAGACATCCTGGAATACGACAAATTACTCGAACGAGCGCGACTCCTGGGTTCTTCAAATGGTTCAAGGATCGGACAACAGTTTTGAATAAAAAGGGTCGCAACATTTAATATCACAGTACAAAGAACATAAACACAAGAATTATTTTATTCATTTATTTCTCAGTATTACATCATGACCCGGAGCTCCCTTAAGGTATCGAAGAATCCGTTCAACCGCTTGAAGATGAGAAGCCCGGGGGGCATGCATGAACCGACTGACAACCCCAACTGCAAATGATATATCCGGCCTTGTGACTGTTAGATAGATCAACTTTCCCACAAGGCGTCGATAGTATTCCAGGTTCGGAAGCAGCAAATCGTCATCCGAAGCATGAGCGCATAGTTTGTGATTTGCCTCCATCGGGGTACAAGCTGGCTTGCAACCAGACTGACCAGCATCTTTGAGAAGATCGAGACAGTACTTTCGTTGGGAGAGCACCAACCCGTCCGGCCGCCGGGCAATCTCGAGACCCAGGAAGTAGCGAAGTTTCCCCAGGTCTTTAGTTTGAAAAACAGTGCTCAGATGTTGTTTGACATCTTGAATCCCCTTTGAGTCATCCCCAGTGAGAAGGATGTCATCAACATAGACCAACAGAAGGACGGTGCCAGTGGCCCGGTGTCGGGTAAAAAGGGAGAAATCTGCAAAACTCCGAGTGAATCCCATGTCCCGAACCACCTTGCTAAACTTGTCAAACCACGCCCGAGGGGACTGTTTGAGACCATAAATTGACTTTTTGAGAAGACATACCCGAGACTCCCCCGTGGTCTCAAACCCGGGCGGTTGGCACATGTAGACGGTTACCTGAAGGTCACCATTTAAAAAAGCGTTCTTGATGTCGAGCTGATGAAGGGGCCAGTGGCGGTGCACCGCGACGGAGAGAAGAACGCGGACAGTGTTGAGCTTGGCCACCAGAGAGAAGGTTTCCTCATAATCGAGGCCCTCCTGTTGTGTGAAGCCACGGGCCACAAGACGGGCCTTCAGTCGGGCAATAGTGCCATCCGGAGCATGCTTGATGACGAACACCCATTTACACCCAACAGGGTGCTGACCGGGAGGTAAGGGAACCAAGTCCCAGGTCTGGTTGGCCCAGAGGGCCGTCATTTCTTCGTCCATGGCAGCCCGCCAGCCAGGATGGTGAAGCGCCTCCTGCAAAGAATTAGGGACCGAAACAGAGGATAATGAGGTGGCAAAGTGAAGAAGAGAGGGAGAGAGGCGATGGAGAGAGACGTAATTCGCCATGGGATGAGCGGTAGAGACGGGAGCCGGAGCAGCAGGGAGCAGAGCACCAGAGGGCGAAGCCGACTGCAGAGGGGCTACGAGATGAGGAGAGCGACGAGAGTAGACCCGGATAACCGAGGGTGGTGGACGGACAGGAGGTAGAGAGGGCAGAGAGGATGAGGAGTGAGGAGCAGGAATGACAGGACGAACGACGGGAGCTGGACTCAGAGCGTCATCGAGAGTAGGGAAGAATGGAATATCTTCACGAAAAGTCACGTCAGCCGAGACAGTAACCTTGCGGGTAGCAGGCGAATAACAGACATAACCCTTCTGAGTGCGCGAGTACCCCACAAAGATATGCTTGGTGGCACGAGGGTCCAATTTGTCTGTGGAGGGACCGAGGTGGTGAACGTAGCAGGTACACCCAAACACCCGGGGAGGAACGGGAAAAGGTGGAGTTGTGGGAAAGAGGAGGCTGAAGGGAGTAGCATACTAGAGGACGAAAGACGGGAGACGGTTGATGAGGAAGCAAGCCGTGGAGAGCGCGTAGTTCCAGTATGGTTTGGGAACCTGCATTTGAAGCATAAGGGAGCGAGCGACATCAAGAAGGTGACGATTCTTGCGCTCGGCGACACCATTCTGTTGTGGAGTGTATGGACACGAGGTTTGGTGAAGAATGCCGAACTCAGAGCAGAGAGTGGCAAAGGTATGGCTGGTGTACTCCCGCGCATTGTCAGTACGAATAGTGCGAATAGGCGCAGAGAACTGAGTGCGAGTCTCAAGTATGAAGGCCCGGAATACGCGGGGAAGTTCAGAGCGATCCCGAAGGAGATATAACCACGTCATGCGAGAGTAATCATCAATAAAAGTAACAAAATACCGATAGCCAAAAATACTAGTAAATTTATACGGACCCCATATATCGGAGTGAACTAAAATAAAAGGAGCGGAGCTCCGAGTACAATGAGGAGGAAATGATGAACGGGGCTGTTTGCCCAAAATACATGTGTCGCAGCGAAAAGCAGGGAGAGTAACATCAGGAAGAGCCTTCCGGAGGACTGGAAGAGGAGCATGTCCCAGACGGCGATGCCAATCCGAAGAGGAGATAGAGGCGAGGACAGTGGGAGAGTCGTCAAGAAGATAGAGCTCATTCTGCAGCCGTCCTCTACCAATGATAGTCCGCGTCTGCTGATCCTGTACGAGAAAAGAAGAAGAAATAAATGTCACGGAATAATTAGAATCAGTAGTAAGGCGACAAACAGAGAGTAAATTGAAAGGAGAGCCCGGAACATGTAGAGCCGAGCGCAGGAGGAGAGAAGAGGTGAGAGAAATATCAGCACATCCAGAGACTGGAACCGATGCCCCATTAGCGACAGTAATGTACTTCGGGTGAGGTGAAGACAAGTACTGAGGTAGCCTAACAGAGGTGATATGATGAGTGACACCAGAATCAATGATCCAGCGCGTGCCAGAGGATAGGCAGGCGATACCTTCATTGGAGATAGAGGCAGCAGAGGCAACCGAGGCAGGCGGACGGCTGAGCAAGCCATGAAGATGCTGGAGCTGAAGACGAACCTCGTCGAGATCAGTACGAGAGGAGGCAGAGTCGGTAGTAGCAGCAGAGGCATGCGGACGAGGAGGTCGGCCATGTTTGCGGTAGCAGGTGGCCTCAAGATGGCCATCTTTACCGCAGAACGAGCATTTAAGCCTAGACCGGCCACCGCGACCCCGGTCGCGAGAGTCAGAGCGGCCACCACGGGCAGAAGGGGGAAGAGGCAATAAGGGAGCTGGTGCCTGTTGAACAAGGGCCGGAGAAGGAAGACCGAGAACATCCGGAGGCGGGGAGACTTTGAGAAGCATTGAGCACACATCGGAAAAAGATAGTGTAACGGTAGATGAGAGGATGTGAGCCCGGACACTGTGAAGATGAGGTGGTACCCGGGCCATCATCATGGCGATACCCACAGCTTCCTTTTGGGTACGTTGAGCAGCGAGATCCAAAGTGGGAGGCTGATGGTGGATCCAAGCCTCAACCAGAGACCGGGCCTGAGCAACAAAGGACGTCAGGTCGGTGGCGCCACTGCTATCAAGGGCCTGGAGAGCAGTGATGATATCATATAGATGGTGGAGACTATCCTTGCCAGAGTAGAGGGTGTGGAGCTCATCCCACATGCCTTTGGCCGTCTCATGATACATGGCCAGGCGATAAGATTCGCCATCAAGAGAGTTGAGAAGCCAAGTCTGCACACGCCCATCATTGCGTAATCATTCCTCAGTAGGGACACCAATAACGGTCTGAGTCAGGTGATGAAGAAATCCCTTTGACTGAAGGACACGGCGAACCGAGTGTGCCCATTCCACAAAATTCTTCTTGCCGGTGAGCGAAATTGTAGTGATCCGAAGCTCGTCGCGGACTTCCTGGATAGAGGCCGGGCGTTCAGGAGGAACAGCCGTCCCGACTGAGTCTGCAGAAGTAGACATGGGGGCGACCTGGATGAGGTCGCGGCGAGCTGGAGGAGGTCGCGGCGGACTGGAGGCGGCAGCTAGAGGAAGCGGAAGACTGCAGACTGGATGAGGTCGCGGCGAGCTGGAGGAGGTCGCGGCGAGCTGGAGGAGACCGCGGCGGACTGGAGGAGGCAGCGGCGGACTGGAGGAAGCCGCGTTGTGCACAGACGCTCGACAAGGAGCGGGCCAAGAGAGGCCGCAGCGGATGGAAGAGGCCGAGGCGGACTGGATCAGATCGCGGCGGGCTGGATCAGATCGCGGCGGGCTGGATCAGACCGCGGCTGACTGTAGCGAGCTGAGAAGAGAGGACAAGCCGGTGAAGCGAGAGAGCAACCGCAGCGGGCTGGACCAGTCCGCAAGGCTGAAAGAACGCAGAGGCGAGCCCGCGGCGGACAGGGAAAAGAACTTGGCTGCCTGAAGAGGAAGGAGAGCAGCCGCAATCAGGGGAGAAGTGCAGACAGGAGGAGGACGCTGCGCTTACGGCGGACGAAGGAGACCAAAAGGAGGAGACGAATACTGAGGTCGCAGCGGACAGAATAAGACCGATGGATTGAGGTCGCCGAGGTCGCGCCGGACAAGAAGAGGCCGCAGCGGACAAGGGGAAGCAGTGGACCCCACAGGACGGCTATAAAAAGGGGGGGGGGAGAGGAGGAAGGAAGAGGAGGGAAGATAAGTGGATCCACGGGAGGAGAGGAAGCGGACTGGACAAGGGAGGCCGCAGGAGAGAAGCGACTAGAAGGTGCGGACACACACACGCAGACCGCAGAGATCGCAGGCCGCAGGGCGGACAGAAAAGGGAGTCCGCAGGAGTCCGTAACCTGACTCTGATACCATGTAGAAATGGAGAAAGCCAACCTTGTATATATGTCCACTTGGTAAAAATACAAAGAATGAGTACATATATATAGATGAGAGAAAGAGGGAGAAAAGTCCTATACACAATGTGGGACTAAAGAGAGGAGAGAAAAACAATAAATGCTATACAAATGGGCCTATTTTAAGTGGGCTTTTCCAACACATTTCTTATTTATCTAAAGATTGGAGCTATTCAAAATCACCCTCAATTTTTACATGCTAAAAATTTTAGAGAAAAATTTGAATTTACCTTCCTCTATCTTTTAGGGTAAGACCACTCTCTCTTTTCTACATCCGGCGGGTATACCTTTTCCCCACACCTCGCGTGTGTTTGGTTGTACTGCATTCATCCACACATGTATCTATGTCATGATAAATTCTCCACTCGTGTCACCAAATGTATCTTCGTAGGGTACTCTCTAACTCAGAAGGGATATCACTATTTCAACCCAATCTGCAAACCACAATATATCTCCGTTGACGTCACCATTTTTTAGTCCACCCTTGATTTTTCGGAGAATGAAGGGACCAACAACCTACACCAACTCCTGCATGTGTTCCTCCGATTTCATCCTTTCTATATCATCATCGACGACGCCCTGCTTCTCCGCCTGTCTTCGCTCCTTCCACTCTAGAGTCCCAGTCGATAGCTCTCAGGCTAGTGCTATCCTCTTTGGAATGTTCTTACACTACAATAGACTCAGACTTATATTTTCTCATTTCTTGGCGCATAAGGGTGAAGGTGAGCACACAACATCCTCTTACTAATGTTGTCTCATATGCCAATCTCAGTCCCTCTTGCAACATGTTTGTATGAGCACTCTACCGCAACTGTTCCTGCTACACCCGAGAAAGTTCTTCATATACCTTACTGGAAAATAGCAATGAATGAGGAAATCTCTGCTTTAATATCACTGAATACCTGGACACTTGTCTCTACCCCATATGGGGGGGATGTTGTCAGGTATCGCTGAGTTTTTGTCATCAAGTTTTTCTCGGATGACACTATTGATTGGTACAAGGCCCAGCTAGTTGCCAATGGGGTTCACCTAGACATATAATGTTGATTTCTTTGACACATCTCCGGTTGTCGTATTAGTACTATCAAGGTATTATTCTCCGTTACTGTCAACCAAAATTGGCAAATGTCTCAACTTGATGTCAAAAATGTCTTCTTCTTTGGTGACTTACACAAAAAGTCTATATAGAGTAACATTTTGGTTATGCTTCTTAGGGGGAGTCTCATGTGTGTAAGCTTCAAAAGGCTGGCTATGATCGCAAACAAAGCTCTCGCGCTTGATTTGACAAATTCAATCAAGTTGTCTATAATATTGGTTTCTTTCGAAGGAAAGATGATCTCTCTTTATACATAAAATCAACAATGTCATGGTTATTCTCACAGTCTTTGCTGAAATTCTTTATATCAAAAATGAATCCTCCGGAATAGAGAAGACAGTAGCATTCTTTTGAATTCTCTCAGTTAGTGCATGACAGCTTACTCGTTGGTAATCAACTTTACTCGACGGTACCGGTTTGACAGCAACAGATGTCAACTTGGTAGCTGACATGATGTTGATGACATCTGATATGACCTTGTGAGAGTTGATTACTGTCTTGCCACTAGCCAGTTTCTTTGCTGGAAGGTTTTGGGAAGATGCTACTTCCTTACCCTTTAGTATGGGGGCTGTAGCACCAAACACAAATGATTCATATTGAGTCATTTGGATTTCCTCACGAGGAGCTTTTAAAACACTCATCCCCATACCCTTTCTCCCTCTATAGTTATGTGCATCTTTTTCCTTACTATATGAGCTTCCATTCTTCTAGTGACTATAGATACTATCCCGGTCATACTTTTTGGAAGGAAAAGACCTTTTGAAAGGTGGTCTGAGACTTAACTGGAGTCTTGCCCTTTCCTCTATTCCAAATACCTGCTGCCCTTCCATTGAAGCTCAATCCCCTCTTATTTGTTTGAGAGAAGAAAGAGTCAATAATTGGTAGCACAGATTTTGACTTAGAGAATTGAGCCACTAACTTCCTCTCATTGAGGAATTTTTCTTCAAGATTCTTAATGATCTTGCACTTCTTGCCTATGGTGTTGACTTGGATGATAGTGATTGCTTTCAGCTGACTTATTTCTCTGCTCATCTGAGCTAGTTGAGAAGCTGGCTCAGATTGCACAGATTAAGCCTTTTGCAGAGAAGCAATCTCTTCAGCTTGCCACATGACAAGCTTACTGCTCTTTTTCAGAAATTTCAAAATAATACCACATCTATAAATTAATTGATTTACATTCTCTTTAGATTCTGATCCATCCTTATCATTAGATGAAGATGATGCTTCAGAATCTGGGCCAGTTTCATACTTTGAATCTGATGCAGACATGTTATAAATGATTATCTCATCAGGATCAGATTCATCCTGATCATCTTCAGTCATGGCCATTAAGCCACAACACCCACTTCTTCTTCATCTTTTTCCTCATTGTCACTTTCTGGATGTGACAAGGGAGCTCTAATTCATATCCCGACATTAGGATAGTACTCTTGTTCTTCAACAGCATAAAACCCAATGCAGGCTTCTTTTCCTAAGAATAAGAATACTTTGAGTCACTTTGACTCCAGCTCTTCTTCTTTGCAAGGAAGGACTTTTCAGACTTCCTACCCTTGTGGTGATGCTTTCTGTCACCTGCATCCTTTTTCTCCTTTCTCTTGACTGGGCAGTCAGCAATGACATGTCCAGACTTATTGCAACAATAGCAAACAAGGTTAGAAGAAATATGTTTGCTAGAGTTAGAAGCATACCTGTACACTTTGGGGATTTACTGATCCTTGTCAAATCTTCTGAAGTCCTTGTAGTTTGAAGAGGAGGAAAGTTTGCTACCTGAAGATCAATACTTTTCAGGGGCTTCATCCAGCTACTTGCCATCAAAGCGAGAACAACAGAAGATCAAAAAGACTAAAGGTTTATACATTTAGGTCTTCTGTTGTATTTCATACGAACAACTTTTCAGTAGGGTCTAATTTTAGATCTGAGTGTAGAGCCTTAGTGCCTTAGTTGTAGGGTTGTACTCCCAGCCTGAGTTGTAGGATTTTTGTGTAAATCTGAGGTAGGACTTAGAGATAAGTCTGAGGTAGGAAACCAGGGGTGTTTTGGGGTTGTAGGAGTTGGAGTACTCTGAGGTAGGACTATGTGTCTGAGGTAGGGCTTCTTGATAAGCCTGAGGTAGAGATGTGTCTGAGGTAGGGCTTCTTGATAAGCCTGAGTGTAGGGTATGTGTGCCTGAGGTAGGATCTTGGAGGAGACCTGAGAAATTCTGAGGGATTTGTGTTGTAAGCTCTTTGAGCTGAGTTTTGAAGGAGATTACCTAGTCTAGCTCATTGTTAGATAGGTGTAGAGGGAAAGTGGATGTTCTCAGATCTTGGAGAACCGCTATAAATCAGTGTGTGCTTGCAGTGTATGTGCTTTATATTTACATATTTGCTGAAATCTACAAAAAAGTAATTAAAGTGCATAAAGTGTATAAAGTGCAAGTCACCTATTCACCTCCCCCTTAGGTGATTTAGACTACCATAACATCAACATATCAAGTGGTATCAGAGGGAGGTTGGTCAAAAAGGACTTAACAATCTGACCAGAATCCTATAGTGGTAGTCTAAGCCATTCACCATGTCTTCCAGTGAGCCTCATAAGGAGATGTGCTCAATAAAACTGCACATATGCAAAAAAGAGAACTTTGACATATGAAAGCAGAGGGTGAAGTTTTTCATGGAAACTCCAGACCATAGGATCTACATCACAGTAGAAGAGGGGCCTTTCATTCCCATGAAGGCCTACAACATTGATCTAAATCTACAAGTTCCCAAAAGATATGCTGACATGACTAAAGATGAGATTGTGCTGGCTACTATGGACGAGAAAGCTAAAAATATCATAATCAGTGCAATTGATGATTTCACCTTCCAAAATCTAGTCCACTGCTAGAAAACAAAAGAGATGTGGGATACACCTATACTGTTTATTGAAGGGACAGAGGAAGTAAGAGATGATGGAAAATCCCTACTCAATCAAGAGTATAAATCCTTGAGGCAGAGCAGCAATGACAACATAGTTGATTGATATGAAAGGTTCTTCAAAATAGTTAATGAGTTGAGGACCTATGGTCAGGTCTTCTATATTATGAGCTGAATGTCAAGTTTCTCAGATCTTTCACTAGAGACTGAGACAACAAGATTCGTGTCATCAGAGAGATAGGCAACCTGACTAACATTCCTCCACATACTCCATATGTGGAAGCTGCTCTCTTATGAGATGCAGTAAAATGAAAGGAAAGTGGAGGAAACTGCTGTCAGGTCACTTCAGAGGGAAAATACAGTGGCCCTCAAGGCTGAATGGTCAAGGAAGAACAAAGAGAGATTCCCCTCTCCTCCCGGGAAAGCTGCTGAGTCAGAAACTTTTGAGCCCAACATATCAGATGGTGATATGTCAGATGGGGAGTTTGCTGCCTTCTTCAGACAGTTCAAGAAGATGATGAAAATGAAGCAGTGGGAGAGAGTTCTTCCAGGGATTCTCCTTGTTTGATCTTCTTCTTTGACAGTAAGATCACACTGGAGTAAGAAGATTGACTCCTACTTTGTTTTTCTGAAGGCTTTCAGCAAGAACTAGCTTTCTTTTTCCAGACTACAGTGCGCCGTTTCTTGGTTTCAAGATTTGAGCAACGTCACTGTTCTATTGCTCTAGCAGATCTCCTTTATACCTATGACTTCAACAACGATATTGAGAAACGTCTTGTTATCGGCATGGGCATGAATAAAATAGTCTATCCTTACTTTATCCGCTTCTGCCAATTTTGGATCCCACCAATCTGTAAGGGCTCAACGACATTATTTGAATCTTCTCGATGGTAACGTTGAGTAGAATCTTCATTCCCAGCGTTATATGACTTGGCGCTGGGATCTGCGGCTTTCAGTGGCTTCTCTACGATATCGTTGAGAATAGACTTCATTCTCAACGGAATAGTTCTGGCGCCTGTCCTGGATGTCCACGGTATAGTGGATACTGATATACCTTGTTAGCGGTATGGTGGAGAACCATAACCCTTCT
The DNA here is from genome assembly GCA_039583875.1 of Platanthera guangdongensis. Taxonomy (NCBI): domain Eukaryota; kingdom Viridiplantae; phylum Streptophyta; class Magnoliopsida; order Asparagales; family Orchidaceae; genus Platanthera; species Platanthera guangdongensis. Next base: position 42,983,180 of record CM077166.1, read on the forward strand.
CAACGGTATACCTCTCCTTTGCTTTAAACCTGTTTTAGAGTCAATAACAATTGTCCTGCATACATAAAGTAGATATGTTCTCAAATACAATATGCGCTTAGCATTGGAAGTGATGGTTCTTCAAATCTTCTTCAAATCTTGGAAGATTGAGAGCAATATTCCCAACACGACCATATCTGCAAATGACAATATATCTCCATTGACGTAACCTTTTTTTAGTCCACCCCTGATTTTTCTGAGAATGAAGGGACCCTTCATCTCGATATCTCTTCTATCTACAAACACTCCACCCACCTTTGTTTCATCATTCCTTATCATTCATGCTCCTTCTCCTGATATCCAACAACCGACACCAACTCCTGCATGTGTTCCTCCGATTTCATCCTTTCTATATCATCATTGACAAGGCCCCGCTTCTCCGCCAATCTTCGCTCCTTCCACTCCAAAGTCCCCGTCGACAGCTCTTATACCAGTGCTTTCCTCTTTGGAATGTTATTACACTACAGTAGACTCAGACTTATATTTTCCTATTTTTTTGCGCAAAAGGGTAAAGGTGAGCACGCAACATCCTCTTACTAATGCTGTCTTATATGCCAATCTCAGTCCCTCTTGCAACATGTTTGCATGAGCACTCTTTACCGCCACTGTTCCTGCTACACACGAGAAAGTTCTTCATATACCTTACTGGAAAGTGGCAATGGATGAGGAAATCTTTGTCTTAACATCACCGGGTACTTGGAGACTTGTCCCTACTCCAGATGGGGGGATGTTGTCGGGTATCGCTGAGTTTTTGTCATCAAGTTTTTCTCAGATGACATTATGGATTGGTACAAGGCTCAACTAGTTGTCAAGGGGTTCACCTAGACATATGATGTTGATTTCTTTGACACATCTTCGGTTGTCGTATTAGTACTATCCAGGTATTCTTCTTCAGTACTGTCAACCAAATTGGCAAATGTCTCAACTTGATGTCAAAAATGTCTCCCTTTTTGGTGATTTACATGAAAAGTCCATATGGAGCAACATTTTGGTTATACTGCTTAGGGGGAGTCTCATGTGTGTAAGCTTCGAAAGGCTGTCTATGGTCTCAAACAAAGCTCTCGCGCTTGGTTTGACAAATTCAATCAGGTTGTCTATAATATTGGTTTCTCTCGAAGGAAAGATGATCATTCTCTTTATACATAAAATCAGCAATGTCATGGTTATTCTCAGTCTTTGCTGAAATTCTTTTTATCAAAAATGAATCCTTCGGAATAGAGAAAACAAAGTAACATCTACGAGAGTATTTTTTTTACCAAAGATATGGATCCTCCAAAATACTTGTTTAGAACTGAAATTTAGCGACACAAAAAATTCATAGTTCTTTGTCAACGCAAGTATGCCCATGATCTATTCAATAAAACATGTTTCCTTAGAACAAAATCCGCTCGAAATCTCATGCTTACGTGCACTGACAAAACTTGAGACGAGACATCTATCCTATAAGACATTACGCGATACAGACATCCAATCGATAAACTCGTCTATTTTACCGTAACTATACCTGAATTTTTCATGTTGGAAGGATCAGTCAATTCAAGCATGATCCTAGAGAGTGTCATCCCTAAGTTGCTTTAAAAAGACAAAAATACATAAAATTGTCTCTAGGAAAAGAACTATTGTTTCAAAGAAACAATACTTACGTATTAAAAGATGTTCTGATGAAAGCTATGCAGATGATAAATGAGATCAAAAATTCACTTCTGAATTCTACACCTATGTCAGAGAAAATTTGGTCATATGAAAAAGCAAGAAATAAGCAGTAGTGTACAGGTCAAGTGTTGAAGTTGAATATAAAAGTATGATTTAGGTTGTTTGTGGGTTGAAATGGTTGAGAACATTTCTAACAGACTTGGAAGAAATCTATAATTATCCTCTACAGATGATTTGTAATAATAAATCTGCAGTCTACATATCCAAAAATCCAGTGTTTTATAAAAGAATAAAACATATTGAAGTTGATTGTCACTTCATCAGAGATAAAATTATCAAAATAATAAATATGCACTTCGTTTGTTCCTTCAAATAAGGAGTTGACCGATGTTTTCACAAAACCAATTTCTTCTTCTTTTTCATACATTTGTATCAAGCTGGAAATGATCGACATATATGCTTCGCGTGAAGGGGAGTGTTAAAGACAAGATCAAAAGCCCATATAGGGCTCATTGTAGTTTTCCTCCTTGTATTTAATGTCACATCTCTAAATGCACATATTTTTTCCTCTACTAATCTATATAAAGGGGAGAGCTCAAATGTAGTTATTTAGAATTTTTGGAATAATAATATTTAATATCAAATTCTCACAAATATAATATATTTTTAAGTTCAATTCACTGAGTGTTTGTATGTGTGGATAGGGAGTTTACCAATGCTCAATTGAACCTCTTCACTGTCAATTAAGGCCCGTGACGGTTCTGAGAAAGGATATTTTAAGTAGTAGTCCTCTACTTTACCAAAACTGGACATAACAAAATTATCGGAAATATCTATGTTGTTCTCAGCTTTATTCCCCTTTAATCCTTTGATGAAACCCTTAAGAATCCCTGAAGGTGTTTCCTGCGATGGAAATAGAATCAGAAATTAATATAAACAAGTAATAACACAAACGCTTGTGTTAAAGAAAACACAAATGAAAGTGCATAGGACAGAGTGAACCCTTAAGAGTTAACCTGTTTGTTTCTCTGATTAGCATAAACTGCAGTGGCAGTATCAGCAGCTGCAGCTAGAACTTTATCGTGAAGGCAAGGAAGTGATTCTGGAATTCTGAAGTGAAGCATGTAGATTCAAGAAATATAGTCATAGAGGTCCATTGTGTTGGTTGAAATATTTCGTACCTGAAGTCATTTTCACAGGCCAAAAGAGACAGAAAAGCAACTTCACCCCCATTCACCTATAATTTTTCAGGAAGAAAGTTCTCCATAAGGAATATTTAACATTCAAATAACTAAATGCTAACAAGGTAATTTATATAAACTTATACCATCATGGTGTTTCTTTATCTTATTAAACTTGATCAAGAGTGAAATTAACAGGAAACAAACGAATTGCTAGGAAGTAGTACAATATAGTAGAAATTCTTCAGCCCATAGAATGCAAGGGGTATTAATTGAACATAAATTTGTGATATGCTAGGAAGATTTTGACATGACTCCCCAATAATGCCTCATTAAGATTTCACAAATATTTTTATCAGACGAATTAAAATTTTGACATACTGCTGTTGCAGCCCACAAGTAAAAATCAAGATATGAAACCACAATGCGTCATTAATAAATGAAGCAAGAGTTTAAGAGTTTGTTCTCAGAGATCCAAACAAGCGTTTAAAATCATAGACCCAGTAATCAAGGGGGCTTCCTTGAGCATCCTCAGTGAAAATCCAACCTACCAGATTAATTTGAATTTGTAAGCAATGAGAACGTTTGATTTTGCATCAGTAGCAAGAGTTATGGTTTCATATTCTTCTCCTGAAGCTATAAAATTACATTACTAATCGGATCTAGAGTTAAAAAAGCAAGCAAAGACATCCTTTTTAAGGGCTGACCTACTCTTAAATTGACTAGGAATAGAAGCTACCGGGGCCCTAATATCTCTACTATAGTCCTCATAGAGTTTCAGGTACTTTAGGAAGGTATGGGTGCTATCGAGCTCCTAAGAGTTCTTATGGATTTTCAATTTGTTTCTTGCCACCCCCATTCACTTGTAAACGCCTTTAATATAGTTTAAAAAGCACTACATGATGACACTCATTGCCAGTCTTATTAAACTTTCTTTGAGAGTGAACAAAAGGAGGCTTGAGATCCACAAATAGAAGAAAATAATAACTGTAGAGAAGTGCCCAAAGCTTGTATGTAGTATTCCAGTATATAAATACAAGGAGAGAATACAAATATATAGGAGAGAAGAGAGAAGAATAAATCCTATACATGATGTGGGACTAAAGAAGGAGGAGGAAAAATGGGCCATTAAATGGGCCTTTTACATGGGCTTTTCTAATACTCCCCCGCAAGCTGGAGCGTACAAGTCGTATGCGCCAAGCTTGGATAGGCACTGATACAAGAGGGTACTAGGTAGAGCTTTGGTGAGGATGTCAGCAACCTGTTCAGTACCCGGAACATGCTTGAGCTCGATCTTCTTCATGTGGACTTTCTCTCGGATGAAATGACAATCTACCTCAATATGCTTCGTTCTTTCATGGAAGACCGGGTTTTTAGCAATATGTATGGCAGCTTGACTGTCACATAGGAGGAGAGCTGGTGAAGGTAGTTTAACTCCAAGGTCGGTAAGGAGACTCTCAATCCATGTGAGTTCAGAGACCACAGCAGCCATTGCCCGATATTCTGCTTCTGCTGAGGATCGAGCAACCACTGCTTGTTTCTTGCTTCGCCAAGTAATCAGATGTCCTCCAAAATAGGTGCAAAATCCGCTAGTAGATCGTCGATCGTCGAGGGAGCCAGCGTAGTCGGCATCAGAGTATGCCACTAGTGTAGGAATGGAAGATGAGGTTTTGTATACAAGTCCTTGGCCAGGAGCTGTCTTAAGATATCTGAGAATGCGTTCCACAGTCTGGAGATGAGAGCTTCGAGGAGAGTGCATATAGCGACTCACAAGTCCCACAGCGAAAGATATATCAGGTCTTGTAACTGTTAGGTAGATAAGCTTCCCAACTAGACGACGGTAATATTCTGGATTTGGTAGAAGCGAATCAGAATCCGAGCCCTGAGCACATATTTTGTGATTTGCATCCATGGGAGTGTTAATAGGTTTGCAGCCAGAGTAGCCTGCATCATGAAGAAGATCCAGGCAATATTTGCGCTGAGAGAGGACCAACCCATCTGACCGTCTGGCCACCTCCAGACCGAGGAAGTACCGAAGAGGTCCCAGATCTTTAGTTTGGAAGACGGAGCTCAGATGTAGCTTAACGGCTTGTATGCCGTCCAAGTCACTGCCAGTAATAATGATGTCGTCGACATATACCAATAGGAGAACCGTACCAGTGGCCTGGTGGCGAGTAAACAATGAGAAGTCAGCCGAGCTGCGAGTGAAGCCAATGTCCCGGAGAGCTTTGCTGAACTTGTCGAACCATGCCCGAGGGGATTGTTTGAGACCATATAGAGATTTGAGAAGATGACAAACCCGTGACTCCCCCGTGGTCTCAAACCCGGGAGGTTGTTGCATGTAGACCGTTTCCTGAAGGTCGCCATTCAGGAAAGCGTTCTTGACGTCCAGTTGAAATAAGGGCCATTGGCGATGGACAGCCACAGAAATGAGAATGCGGACCGTGTTGAGCTTAGCAACTGGAGAGAAAGTCTCGTCATAGTCCAGCCCCTGTTGCTGGGTGAAGCCACGAGCAACCAAACGAGCTTTGAGGCGATCAATGGTCCCATCAGGAGCATGTTTAATGACGAAGACCCATTTGCACCCAACAGGTTTCTGGCCGGGAGGAAGGGGCACCAAGGTCCAAGTTTGGTTGGCCCAAAGCGCAGCCATCTCGTCTTCCATGGCCGCACGCCACCCAGGATGTTGAAGAGCGTCCTGAACAAAAGTAGGAATAGAGACCGAGGAGAGCGAAGTAGCCAAGGTCTGGAGAGGTGGAGAGAGGCGATGGAGAGAAACATAGTCCGCCATTGGATGAGCGGTAGAGGCCGACAACGGAACAGCAGAACACGGAGAAGCCGAGGTCGAAGCCGACTGCAGAGGAGCAACGGGAGGAAGAGGGCGACGAGTATAGACCCGAATGACGGGGGGCCGAGGAGGGTCAAGGGTGGGAGGAGGCGAAGGGATGGTGGGGGGGGACTGGACGGGGATCACCGGCCGTGGGAGAGAGGGTGGTGTAGGAGGTGGTGGGAGAAGTGGTGGCAAAGGAGGAGGGAAGAAGGGTTGATCCTCCCGGAAAGTAACATCAGCCGATACAGAGACCTTCCGGGTGACCGGAGAGTAGCAAACATATCCCTTTTGGGTGCGGGAGTAGCCGACGAAAATGTGTTTGGCCGCACGGGGATCCAGTTTGTCAAGAGTAGGACCCAGGTGATGGACAAAGCAGGTACATCCAAAAACCCGGGGGGTGAGGGGGAAGGCAGGTGTGGAGGGAAAAAGAAGGCTGAAGGAGGTAGCGTTCTGGAGAACGGGAGAGGGGAGACGGTTGATAAGAAAACATGCAGTGGACACCGCAAAGTTCCAGAAGACTTTGGGAACGTGCATGTGAAGCATGAGGGAGCGAGCAACATCGAGCAAGTGGCGGTTCTTTCGTTCGGCGACCCCGTTTTGTTGAGGGGTGTAGGGACAAGAGGTCTGGTGAACAATACCAAAGTTTGCGCAGAGAGTGGCAAACTCATGGCTCGTATATTCCCGGGCGTTGTCAGAGCGGAAAGTTTTAATGGTGGTAGAGAATTGCGTATGAGTCTCTAACACAAACGCCTGAAAGACACGAGGAAGCTCAGAGCGATCATGTAGGAGATACAACCAAGTAGTGCGAGAATAATCATCAATAAATGTTAGAAAATAACGATAACCAGAAATGCTAGCAACTTTATATGGTCCCCAAATATCAGAATGTATTAAATCAAACGGAGCAGAGCTCCTAGTACAATGAGCTGGATAAGAAGAGCGAGGCTGTTTGCCAATAATACATGAATCGCATTTAAAAGCAGGAAGAGAAAGGTCGGGAAGCACCTTCTGGAGGATAGGTAGAGGGGCATGCCCAAGCCGACAATGCCAATCAGAGGAGGAAACAGAGGAAAGGGATGTGGGAGAGACATCGAGGAGGTAGAGCCCGTTCTGCAGCCGACCCCTACCAATGGTAATCCGCGTCTGCCGATCCTGTATCAAAAAACCAGAAGAGGTGAAGGTGATAAAGCAATTCATATCAGTAGTAAGACGACCAACAGAGAGTAAATTAAAAGGCGAGGCTGGCACATAAAGAACAGAGCGAAGAGAGAGAGAGGGAGGGAGGAGGAGATCCGCGCAGCCGGAGACCGGGACAAGCGCACCATTGGCCACAGTAATAGAGGGGGGATGAGCAGCAGCAGAGAACTGGGGCGGCCGCATGGAAGTGATGTGGTGGGTGGCCCCCGAGTCCAGGATCCAGCGCGAGCTGGAAGAAGGACAGGCAGTACCTGCAGTGGAGGTAGAGACAATACCTGCATGGGAGGTGGAGACAATGGAAACAGAAGGTGGGTTGAGGAGCCCCTGGAGTTGTTGCAGCTGAAGGCGAAGAGCCTCAAGATCCGTACCAGTCGGAGGAGAGCTATCGGTAACCGCAGCAGTAGGCGGGCGAGGAGGGTAGCCATGTTTCTTGTGACAGACAACTTCAGTATGGCCATCCCGGCCGCAGTAGGTGCACTTGGGCCGTTCGCGGCCACCACGGCCCCGCCCACGGGAGCCCGTACGGCCACCCCGAGGAAAAGAGGGTTGTGGAAGTAAAGGAGGAAGGGCCTGCTGAAGAAGGGCCGGCGAAGGTGGGGCAGGAGCCTCTGGTGGAGGTGGTACGCGAAGTAACATCGAGCAGACATCAGAGAAAGAAGGGGTAGTGGGTGAAGCCAGAACCTGGGCCCGAATACTGTGCAGGTGTGGCGGGACGCGAGCCATAATCATAGCAATACAAACAGCCTCCTTCTGGGCGCGTTGGGCAGCGAGGTCAGTAGTCGCGGGCTGGTGCTGAATCCAGGCTTCCGTGAGAGTTTTAGCACGGGCCACGAAGGAGGTCATGTCCAGAGCTTTGCCAACATCCAAGACTTGAAGATCAGTGAGAATGTCAAAAAGGTGCTGAAGGCTGTCCTTCCCGGAGTACAACGAATGAAGTTCATCCCACATGGCTTTGGCGGTCTCATGATACATGATCATCTGGTACGGCTCACCCTCTACCGAGTTCAGGATCCAGGTCTGGACGCGACCGTCATTGCGGAGCCAATCATCAGTAGGAGGAGTTGGTGGGCCCTGGGTAAGGTGACGGGCAAGACCCTTGGCCTGTAAGACCCGGCGGACAGAGTGGACCCAGGGAATGAAGTTGGACTTGCCAGAGAGAGAAATAGTAGTAATCCGAAGCTCATCGCGGAGTTCGAGAGGAGCCACGTGGTCGGCAGGGGGTTGAGCGGTAGTGGAGTCGCTGGAGGACATGGCGACGGAGGAGCAGCAGACAGCAGGGCTCAGAGAGACAAACCGCGCGACAATCAGTGGGAGAAAGGAGAGCCCGCAGCGGTCTGGAGGTCGCGGCGGGCTGGAGGTCGCGGCGAACTGAGTGAGGCCGCGGCGAACTAGAGCAGTCCGCGAGAGGAGGTCGCGGCGAGCTGGTGGCAAGTCGCGGCGAGCTGGAGACAGGTCGCAGCAGAGGTCGCAGCAAGAGGAGCGCAGTGGACACAAGGAGAGCCCGCAGCGGACAGGAGCAGTCCGCAAGTGACTGCGGAGAGAAAGAGAGTCCGCGAGCACAGGAGCTCGAGCGGAGGGAGCAGTCCGCGAGCAAAGAGGCTCGAGCGGACACAAACAGAGTGCAGCGGACAGGAATGAGCGTCCGGAGCGGATAGAGATAGAGAGAGGTGGCAGAGAGAGAGAGAGAGTCCGCGGGCACAGGAGCTCGAGCGGAGGGAGCAGTCCGCGAGCAAGCTAGAGGGAGCAGTCCGCGAGCAGAGGGGCTCGAGCGGACACAAACGGAGTGCAGCGGACAGGAATGATAGTCCGGAGCGGATAGAGAGAGGTGGGCCCCACGAGTCAGAGCAGAAGATGGCTATAAGAAGCCTGAGGAGGGTGGAACCACGGAGGGAGAGAAGAGGAGCGGAATCAGAAGGGCAGTCCGCACGAGGCCGGAGCGGACAGGAAGGTAGTCCGCAGGGAGCCGAGCGGACAGATGCAGAGGGGCAGTCCGCAGAGAGGCGGATGCGGGAAGGCAGTCCGCAGGAGACCGGGCGGACAGAAGAAGGGCAGGTCGCAGCTAGGCCGAACCTGGCTCTGATACCATGTAGAGAAGTGCCCAAAGCTTGTATGTAGTATTCCAGTATGTAAATACAAGGAGAGAATACAAATATATAGGAGAGAAGAGAGAAGAATAAATCCTATACATGATGTGGGACTAAAGAAGGAGGAAAAATGGGCCATTACATGGGCCTTTTACATGGGCTTTGAGAGTGAACAAAAGGAGGCTTGAGATCCACAAATAGAAGAAAATAATAACAATGATATCCCTTGTAGCAAACATCTCCCTTGATGAGTTTCCTTGGGGTTGACAATAAACTATGTTGTTAAAGGCGCGCCTAATACTCAAGACTTAGTAGGCTCAGAGGTTTGCGCCTTCGTGCGCCTTTTTTGCTTCTTTGGAGCATAATAGGTGCGCCTGGATGAGATTTTGTTGTAAACTTTTTTTTCCCAAAAATAATGAAAAAAGTAATGCAAAAACTCAATAATATTTGTATGATTTTGAGTTTTTGAAATATAATCGAGCGTTGAGACTTAGATATGATGCAAGTGACTACATTGATTTTATTTTTTAAGAGATACAGATGATAGCAAGGAAAGATTAATGAGTAAAATAGATGAAAAATTTGTTCAAGAAGATGAACAGATGTTTGGTGCTGATTATTTAAAATGAATGTGATTGCACCTTGCCTTCTTCAGGCGCGTGTCTGCGCCTTGAGCCTTGCGCCTAAGCTCCAAGACCCCTTTGCGCCTTGGTGCGCCTTGCGCCTTTAATAACTAAGATCATAAACATTCCCTGAATCCTCAAATTGACTAGATAAGTAATAAAGATAACTTAGGCGACGCTCTTCCCGACCATAACCACATGGTGCCAGACGACAACTATGATATATCAAGAATGACTTATACCCTAGTCCTATATATTTGTTAAAAGAAATAAAAGAGAAATAGAAGTAGTATTTTATTCATCCTCATAGAGGCTTTATATAGGAAATACAATGACATTTAAATACTGAACTGACAATGTGAGACTAATACCCACTCTCACACAAATGTTAATATAATAATAAACTCATAAACACCAACACTCCCCCTCAAGGTGAATGGGGACCCTTCAGCTTGGACACATCAAATAACGACAATGGAGGTAGCCGATGCAGGACAAAACATCAGACGAGCCACCGAGGAAAGTTCCAAACCGGGGAATCAAATTGGGGAGATAGCCACACTCGACGCTGACCCACACATGACGTGGACTCGCCGGAAACCGGTCAATCAACATCACCTACACACACAACATGCAAAAGAGATCGAAAGATGTGGAGCAAATCATCAACCGGGCAACCGTGGATAATCTGTCAGGGAGCAAATCATCAACCAGGCAACTAGGGATAATCCGTCATGGATAATCCATACAAAGGGCAGTTCCTCACGACACGGCCCCGCACGACACAACCCGCTGAAATTAGAACACCAACATCAGTCGTGTCCCAACACACGACCAATCAAAATGAAACATGGGGAGACGCAAACGACATACAACATAAGCCTAGAGGCCATGTGGAACGAAGGCGAAAGGTCGGAAAGATCATCTGGGTCACCTTCATCCCAAACACTCCCCCTCACGTGAAAAACACGTGCATATAGACATAAAACACACAAACATTAAAACAACACTAACAACACTGCAATAAACCAAATACACACTTAAAACAGAAAGAACCACCAAATCATCAATGAGCGTCTTTATCGGCAAGAGGAAAACAACCGGGAATGGGTAGAAGACAGCGGCTGGTAGGGCCGAGCAGTGACAGGAGCTGGAGCAGCAGAGCAATGGTTCGCATCGAGAGAATCGATTGTCGCCTTCGTCGGAGAAGCAAACATAAGCGGAAACCATAACAACTGGATCAGAAATCGAGAGATGAGAGGAAACCAAATATTGACTGGATTGGCTGACAGGAGCAGCGTCAACAACATCATTAGTGGCCATACGCATCAGCTACTGCAAGCGATATCGCTACAGGAGTACCCAGACGGGATCGACGACGACGGGAACAACGGATTCTGCGATGGGAAGCAACATCACAACGGGATCAGCATCGCAGCGGATCAGCATCACAACAAAGACGTCAATGGAAGCCCGAGAGAGTAGCGTCAGGATAGTTGTCAACACACGATTTGGGAAGCGACAGAAGTATGCGAGCGAAAAAGAGCCAGATGACGAGATCTTCTGAAGAAAACCCCTATGCCTCACGGGATCGAGCAAGCCTGATTAGTGATGGGATTGCTTTCGACAGTGAGAAGCCAAACTGAGAAATAGACGGAGAGAAGAGCAGGATGAATCAAGAGAGGAAGCCACTCTGAAATGTACGTTGCCCTAATTTGGGCAACCAATTAGGGCAACCAAATTTCAGGGAGGAGTCAATTCCACCTCTGATACCATGTTAAAAGAAATAAAAAAGAAAAAGAAGTAGTATTTTATTCATCCTCATAGGGGCATTATATAGGAAATACAACGACATTTAAAGACTGAACTGACAATGTAGGACTAATACCCACTCACATACAAATATTAATATAATAATAAACTGATAAACTCCAATATTCTAAACTAAGTTTGACCTTGGGACACTGATACCAAACTGACGTAGGACGAATATATCTAGCGTTGACTAAGAAAATCCTAGTGCGGTGATGATAGTGAAGTGTCATGGGGATTTAAGAATGATGCAATACATGTGCAAGTATATTCGACACTTAATTATAATTAGTGTTGAAATTAGTAAAAATATCGACAAATATTCATATTTGAGATTAGAACAATAAATAAGCCAACAATTCCAGATTAAATTAAGACGAGTGTGTTTCAATTAAATTATACGTGAATAAACTGTTCATATAAAATGAACCAAAGGTAAACATGTGCATTCTAACATACACAAGTGTATGCTTCCACCCAAGTAAACAACGAAGAAAAAAATATAACTTCACACAAGGAACTTACATATTGAACTTAGGAAAGTGTAATCCTGAATGAACGGTGGCCTAAGGTTTGTGGGTGGATTGAATCTGAGCCGTCGAGGAAGTCGGGGGTGGTTGGAGGTGATCGGGGCTGTGCGAGGGTTGTCGGGGTTGTTGGAGGGTGGTCGGGCGGTGGGAGGGTGATAGGAGGTTGGAGGCAAACCTAAAAGTGGACGGAGGAGATAATGTGATTTCAGTTCACAATTCCTGAAATTGGATGAGCGTAGGGGCTACCAGTGGGCTTGTAGAACTTGTAAGAGTGGTGGGGAGGGCGAATGAGTAGCGAGTGGTAGTTGCCAATGTAGAAGAAGTGGCGTGTGTTGGTTTAGAGAGGGCCGACATGCCTAATTGCATGGGGGAACAATTACATGCAATTATAATAATTTTCTAGTGAATTTTAGGTAGTTAGAAGATGTATATGTTGAGAAGTTGGGCATACAAGTGAGGATGTGGGGTAGTTGGAGGTGCCGGTGCTGCGGTCGGATTGGTGGTGGCCGGAAGCTAGTGGTGTGTGCATGGTGGCCGACCAAATGGAGGGAGAGGGGAGATCTGGCTTTGACACCTTGAATTTCATGAATCAGCACTGTGCAGCCATTGTAAGAACCCAAAATCTCCAAAGAAATCAGTCCTTTTATAATGACCAAAAATTTTAAGCCTACTCAAATCCATAATTAAAAATAATTAATTAAATTCCCGATGACAAGAATGAACCAAATCAGTGTCGATTTGACGATTACTTGAATTTTTTAGTTCGAATTCTTCCGAAGTTTTGCGGCGCTCGATTTGTTTTGGTGGAATGTTTATTTCTCCATTCTTGTTAGTAATTGTTGTGTGCTACTACAGGACAAATGAATATGTATATACATGCATATAAGTAATTTATATGCATTTGATTAATGGTAGGCGGTTGGATTTGTTTTGTGGGCAAGTTTTTGTGTTTGAGTTGGCTGGTGGAGGATAAATGCTACTGTGTGCCTTTATTTTGATAATTACAGGCTAATTAAGCTAGACGGGCAATTAAGAGAGATGGTGGGTTGCTTTTCTCTTGTTATCTGAGCCGAGGCAGCCGAGGCAGCCGCCTCTTGCCATTTTTCTTTCTCGTGCCTTTTGGAGAGCTCGGCTGTGCCGGTGGGAGCTAGGGCTTGGCTGTGATTTGTCTCCTGCTCATCGGTCTCCTATTAGCTGTCATCGTCGATGCTGGGAGAGCTTGTGGAAGCCGCTGCCTTCTTTTTCCTTGCATCTGCTGCTAGCACTGGTTGATTTTGATCTCGTGATCGACTCTAAACCCTCGCCGTGACTCCTCTTTCTCTTATTTCTTTTTCTCCTCTAAGGGCTGCAAAAATTATGAGAAGCATGAAAAATCTGATTTAGGGTTTTAATGATAAGCTTAAACTTGGTGGTTTTATTTTATTTTCCCCATCTCCCTCCTCTTCTTTTCTTCTTACTTCCAATTTCTTTTATCAGGATGCTTGTTTAGGTAATCAATGGTTGGCCGACTAGCAGAAATTGGGGGTTTTGGGGTTGCTTTCCTTTAATTGTCTTCCGGCTTTGTGTGTGTTGATATTGTGGCATTATTGGATCAATTGGGGTATATTGTGGCATTATTGCACATATACGTAGTTGATGAGAGCTCGAAGGTGGCGGTGGAAGCGAGGGCTTGGCTGCGATTTGTCTCATGCTCATCGGTCTCCTATTAGTTGCGATCAACGATGCTGGGAGATCTTGCGGAAGCCTCTGCCTTCTTTTTCCTTGCATAGCTCTGATTGATTTTGTAGAAACCTTGTATATTCTTGTTCAATGTACAAAACAAGTATGAATACATTTATATAGGGAGAGAAGAGAGAGAGAGAAATCTCAATTTCAAGATGTGGGATTATTACAAGTAGTGGAAGAGAGCCTATAATGGGCTCCTTTATGAGCCTTTACATGGTTATTTTCTAACACTCCCCCACAAGCTGGAGCGTACAAGTTGTAGGCACCCAGCTTGGACAAGAACTGATAAAACATGGTAGTCTGTAGCGCCTTAGTGAGGATATCAGCAACTTGATCAGTAGCTAAAACATGTTTCAATTTCAACTTCTTCATTTGAACTTTTTCCCGGATGAAATGACAGTCAACTTGTATGTGTTTTTTTCCTTTCATGGAAGACATGATTCTTTGCTATGTGTATAGTCGCTTGACTGTCACATAGTAAGGTAGCTGGAGAAGAAAGTTTTACTCCCATATCTTGTAGAAGACCTTAAAGCTATGTGAGCTCGGATACAACAAATATCATCGAACAGTACTCAGCTTCGGATGAAGATCGAGCCACCACAGACTGTTTCTTACTGCGCCAGGTAACGAGGTGACCTCCGAAGTAATGTACATAATCCGCTGGTGGATCACCGATCATCAATGGAGCCAGCATAATCAACATCCGAATATGCAACTAATGTAGGAGTAGAAGATGAAAAAGTTTTGTATACCAGCCCTTGACAAGGGGCTATTTTTAGGTATCTCAGAATTCGTTCGACAACTTGTAAATGAGACATCCGAGGAAAATGCATAAATCAGCCGACAACCCCAACAACAAAAGATATCTGGTCTGGTAACTGTTAGATAAATCAGTTTTCCAACCAGACGTCGATAGTATTCTAAATTTGGAAGGAGATCTTCGTCAGAGGCATGAACACAAAGCTTGTGATTGGCATCCATAAGAGTATTAACCGGCTTGCATTCAGAGTAACCAACATCCTGAAGAAGGTCAAGGCAGTACTTCCATTGTGATAGGACAAGACCATCAGGCCATCATGCAATCTCAAGGCCTAGAAAATATCAAAGGTTCCCCAGATCTTTTGATTGAAATACAGAACACAGATGCTGTTTGACTGCTTGTATTCCCTAGTCAACATCTCCCGTGATTATGATGTCCTCAACATAAACTAGAAGGAGAATCATTCATGTTGTCTTATGTCGAGTTAATAGAGAGAAATCTGTCAAGCTCCGAGTAAAGCTAATTTCCCGAACAGCCCTATTGAACTTATTGAACCAAACCCGAGGAGATTGTTTGAGACAATAAATCAAATTCTTGAGGTGACCAACTCGGGACTCCTCCGTGGTCTCAAACCCGGGAGGTTGTTGTATATAAATAGTCTCTTGCAGATCTTCATTTTAAAAGCATTCTTTATATCCAGTTGATGTATGAGTCAGTGATGATGCATAGCTAATGAGAGAAACACATGAACCGTATTGAGCTTCGCCACCAGAGAGAACATTTCCTCATAATCAAGGATCTGTTGTTGAGTAATGTCACGAGAAACCAAGCGGGCTTTAAGACGGTCAATTGTCCTATCAACAACATGCTTGATGACAAAGACTCATTTACAACCAACATGAGTCTGTCCTGGAGTAAGAGAGACCAGATCCCACGCGTGATTAGCCCAGAGGGCTTTCATTTCTTCATCCATGGACGCCCGTCAACCCGGATGCTAAAGATCCTCCTGCACAGAGTTAGGGACAGAAATCGAGGATAATGTAGTGGCAAATTTCTGAAGCGCCGGGGACAGACGATGTAAGGATACGTAATTTACCATTGGATGAGCTGTAGAGGCAGGAGTTGGATCAACAGGTCGCAGAGTGCCAGAGGTGGAAGCAGACTGCAGGGGGGCGGCGGAACGAGGAGGTCGACGAGTGTAGACACAAAAAAGTGGAGATGGTTGGAGAACAAAGGGTTGGTGGGAGATGGTGGTGTCAAGGTGGGTGTAACGGGGACAACAGACCGTGGTAATGATGATGGTTGGGAGAGAAGTGGTGATGAAGCAGGGAAAAATGATTGCTCTTCCAGAAAGGAGACATATGTCAAAACAGTCACCTTGCGGGTAGTGGGAGAGTAACAAACATACCTTTTTTGAGTACGAGAATAACCAACGAATATCTGTTTGACTACCCGAGGATTGAGCTTGTCAATACAAGGACCAAGATGATGGACATAGCAAGTACAATCAAATATGCGAGGGGTGAAGGAAAATGGTGGTGTGGATGGAAAGAGTACACTGAAGGGGGTGACATGATTGAGGATGGAGGAGGGGAGACGGTTAATGAGAAAACAAGTTATCAAAACTGCAAAATGCAAATATGCCTTGGGAACATGCATTTGAATCATGAGGCAACGAGCAACATCAAGAAGATTATTTTGCGCTCAGCCACACCATTTTGTTGAGGAGTATAAACACATGAAGTTTGATGAATGATGTCAAATTCATAGCAGAGATTATCGAACTCATGATTCGTGTACTCACAAGCATTATCCGACCGGAGCATCTTTATTTCAGCGGTAAACTGTGTGCGAGTGTCCAGAACGAACACACGGAATACACGAGAAAGCTCAGAGTGATCACGAAGTAAGTACACACGGAATACACAAGGAAGGTCGGAGCGATCACGAAGCAAGCTGGCGCATACAAATCGTAAGCATCAAGCTTGGATAGAAATTGCTGATACAGTGACCGAGGTAGAGCCTTGGTAAAGATGTCAACAACTTGCTCGAAGGTTGGAACATGCTCCAATTCAAATTTCTTCAGTTGGACCTTCTCCCGAACAAAGTGACAATCAACCTCAAGGTGTTTTGTCCACTCATGAAACACAGGGTTATTCGCAATATGTATAACATCCTGACTGTCACAGAAAAGAGAAGCAGAAGAGGAGAGATTGACACCAAAATCACAAAGAAGGCTCTCTAACCAAGTAAATTCAGAGACGACAACAGCCATCGCATGATACTCAGCTTCAGCAGAAGAGCGAACAACAACAGATTGCTTCTTGCTGTGCTAGGTGAAGAGATTTCCTCAAAAGTAGGTACATAAGCTAGTGGTGGATCGTCGATCATCAGGAGAGCCCGCATAATCAGCATCAGTGTACGCAACAAGAGATAAAGAGGAGGATGACTTGTATACCAACCCTCGTACCAGGGCAACTTTTAAATACCCGAGGATGCGTTCGACAGCCTGAAGATGAGATATCCTTAGTGAATGCATAAAGCGACTGACCACTCTAACAACAAAAGAGATATCGGGCCTTGTAACTGTTAGGTATATTAGTTTTCCCACAAAACGTCGATAATATTCCAGATTAGTAAGAAGAGAGTCCGATTCTGCTCCATGAGCACTGAGCTTGTGGTTGACATCCATAGGTGTTTCAGCGGGTTTACATCCAAAATAACCAGCATCCTGAAGAAGATCCAGACAATATTTCCGTTGAGATAGGACCAGGGCATCAGGTCTTCGAGCAACCTCAAGACCAAAGAAGTACCGAAGGTTTACCAGATCTTTTGTTTGGAAGACAGATTAAGTGTTGCTTGATTTGCTGTATCCTGTTAGAGCCATCGCCAATTATCAAAATATCATCCACATAGACTAAGAGAATTACAGTGATCGATGATGGGTAAAAAGAGAGAAGTCAGCCGAGCTTCGCTGAAAACCAATATCACAAACAACCTTGCTAAATTTTTCAAACCAAGCTCGAGGGGACTGTTTGAGACCATAGATAGCTTTACTCAGTCGACACACCATAGACTCCCCCGTGGTCTCAAACCCGGGACGTTGGTTCATGAAAACCGTCTCCTGAAGATCACCATTAAGAAAAACATTTTTAATGTCCAATTGATGTAGAGACCAGCGGCGGTGAACAACCAGTGAAATGAGGACCCGGACAAAATTTATTTTGGCGACAAAGGAGAACGTCTCATCATAGTCTAAGCCCTGTTGCTGAGTGAACCCACGAGCCACAAGACGAGCTTTGAGGCGATCAATAGTCTTATCCGGAGCATGTTTAATGACAAAGATCCATTTACATCTAACGCAGGACTGGGCAGACGGAAGAGGTACCAAATCCCAAGTATGATTAGCTCAAAGGGCTGAAATCTCAGCTTCCATGGCCGCACGCCACCCAGGGTGTTAGAGAGCCTCTTGAACAGTGTTAGGCAGATAAATAGAGGAAAGAGCAGAGCAAATTTATGCAGAGGAGGAGAGAGCCAATGTAGGGAAATATAGTTGACCATAGGATGAGCCGTTGAGGCGGGGGCAGGGTCAGCTGGCCGCGAGATCATACTGGTAGACGGTAGCAGTGGCGGGGCTCCGGAGTCCAGATTACGGCGAGTGTAGACATGGATGAGAGGAGGTTTGGTTGCTGGCGGATTGGGTGCTGGTGGTTTGGGAGCAGGTGGTTCCATGTGGGACGTTGGAAGAAGAGGAGGTAGAGAAGTTGTGATCGGGATAGCAGGACGAGGCACTGGTTGCCCACAAGAAGGTATCAAAGTGGATGACAGAAAGGGTTGGTCTTCCAGAAAAGTAACATCAGCGCACATAAGCAATTTCCGGTCGATAAGAGAGTAACATACATACCTTTTTTGAGTCCAAGAGTACCCTACGAACATACACTTGGTTGCACGGGGGGGGGGGGGGGGATTTGTCCGTAGGAGGACCAAAGTATGGACATAGCAAGCACACCCAAACACCCGAGCTGCGAGAGGAAACAGAGATTGAGAAGGAAAGAGGAGACTAAATGGAGTGACGAATTTGAGAACAGAGGAATGTAGACGATTGATGAGATGACTAGCAGTCGAAACTGCAAAGTTCCAGTATTCGATTAGTACTTGCATCTGAAGCATTAACGAACGGGCAACATCAAGAAGATGCCGATTTTGCGTTCAGCAACACCATTTTACTGAGTAGTGTAAGCACAGGATGTCTGATGGATAATGCCAAATTAAGCACAAAGTGAGGCGAACGTTCGGCTAGTGTATTCCCATGCATTGCTAGTGTGGATAATTTTAAGGGGCGAAAAGGACCAAGTCCGAAGTTCAGTAACGAACGTACAAAATATAGAAGTGAGTTCGGTACGATCCCGTAGTAAATATAACCATGTCACATGAGACTAATCGTCAATAAAGATAACAAAATAGCGGTACCCAAATATACTAGTGACTTTATAAGGGCCCCAAATATCAGAGTGAACAATAGATAAAGGAGTACTACTCCGATTATATATAGGACTAAAAGAGATGCGATGTTGTTTACCAAAAATATATGACTCACAAGTGAACTCATGTAAGGAGACATCTGGAAGAGCTTGCTTTAGAATCTGGAGGGGAGCATGTCCAAGACGACGATGCCACTCTACGGATGAGACGACAGAGAGGGTAGAAGGAAGGACATCAAGAAGATAGAGCCCATGAGACAGCCGTCCGCTACCAATAATATTCCGTGTTTGCCGATCCTGCACAACAAAAGAAGATGGTGAGAAAGTAACATGACAATCAAGGTCCTATCTAAGTCGGCTAATAGAAAGTAAGTTGAACGGGGAGCCCGGAACATGAAGAACCAAGGTTAATGAGAGGTTGGGTGTGAGATGGATATCAGCAGCTCCGGAGACAGGGGTGGAGTCACCATTGACGACAGTGATGAACTTGAGATGAGGAGAGTCCATGTATTTTGGCGGCTTCTGGCAAATAATATGATGGTGGCACCAGTCCATAATCCAGTGGGAACCCCGAGATAGACAGGTTATACCTTCATTAACGATGGAGGCCACAGAGCCCGATGAGCGAGCAATCACCTCTTGGAATTGCTGAATCTAGGTGCGGAGAACATCAATGTCAGACTGATCATTTGAAGGAGTCGAAGTAGAAGCCACGAGCATAGACTCAGCCTTTGAAGCAGCAGCAAGGTGGGGTGACAGACCATGCTTACGATATCAGGTAGCCTCTATATGATGTTCTTAACCACAAAAAGTGCATTTCAGGGGGGATTTTCCAGTACGTCCTCATCCCCGAGAGGAATTGTGACTCCCACGGGTCGAGGTACCACGAGTGGAGGGATGTTGTGAAGGTAGCTGCAGAAGAGCTGGAGAGTGAGGCAAAGGAGCCTCGGGAGGCGGAGTGACCTTCAGAAGCATTGGGCAGACATCAGAGAGAGGTAGTAGTGGCAGATGAGAGTATCTGAGCACGAATACTATGCAGATGCGGAGGAACCCTTGCCATCATCATGGCAATCCCGATAGCTTCTTTTTGTGCCCGTTGGGCAACCATATCAGTAGTAGGAGGCTGGTGTTGTATCCATGCCTCAACAAGTGCCTTGGCCTTGGCATTGAAGAAAGTCATATCTCCAGGTATCCCGGGATCAAGGGATTGAAGATCAGTGATGATGTCAAACAGATGTTGGAGAATGTTTTGACCGGAATAGAAGGATTGAAGTTCCTCCCACATGGACATTGATGTGTCATGATACATGACCATCCTATAGGGCTTAGTATCCATAGAGTTGAGAAGCCAGGATTGCACACGACCGTCATCACGAAGCCACTCGTCCGTGGGAAGGGTAGGAGTGGCCCGGGTCAAGTGATGAAGCAGTCCTTTCATCTGGAGCACCCGACGAATAGAGTAGACCCATTCCACAAAGTTTCTTTTGCCAGTGAGAGAGATAGTGGTAATCCTGAGTTCATCCCGTAGTTCAGTAGCAGGCGAAGCAGTCCGAGGTGGCAGAGATGAAGTACCAGCGGACTCACCGGAGGCAGTAGTAGTATCCATAAGGCAACCTGAAGATCAATCCGCAGCGACTAGAAAAAAAACCAGTGTGCGAGCAAGATCGGCGGCTAGACAAGCCGAAGTGGTTAGAAAAACCAGCGAGCAAGGAGAAAATGCAGCGGTAAGAACAAGCTGCGTGGGACTATGAGGCCGCATGAGAAGAAGGAACTCGCAAGTAGAACCGGACGAAGCGGAACGGAAGAGAGGCCGCACGGTCTCGGTGGCAACATGCCAGCAGCAGGAGGCCGCGACCAAGTGCGGAAACCGCAACGAGTAGATAGACCGCAGCGGTTAAGGGAGACAACCCGCAATCTCAAAGCGGCGCGGAGAAGAGAAACCGCACGGTCTTGGCGTCAACACACCAGCGGTCAGAGGCCGCGACCAAAGTACGGAGCTCCCTGCGGGTAGAGAAGCCGCAGCGGTAAGATATGCCTATGTGGGAAGCTCGCATAGACAAGGGAGAGACCGAAATCACCGCGACTAGAAAGGCAACAGCAAGAAGGGAAACCGCAACGGTTAGAAATGGTCGTGTGGGAAGGGAAGTCGCCGATGACTGGAGAAGCAGGACCGGGAAGGGAATTCACAGCGACTAAAGATCGGAGACCGCACGGTCTCGGTGCGAATATAAGCGGTAAAAGGAGTTACCAAGACCAAGGTGCGGTGTAAAAAAGGAGGAAGTCGTAGCGAGAAGAGAGAAGAAGGCCGTTCGGCTAGGGGCAGAGACCGCAGCGAACAGGGGCGGGGCGGTGGGGGGCCACCAGTCCGAGAGGTTATATAACGGGAGGAGGGGTGGAACAACGAGAGAGGGAGAGCAAAAACAAGGGGGCGGTAAGAAAACTTCTAACCGCACAGAAGCATCAGCGGTTAGAAAAAAAAAGGAATCTGGGGACCAAACCGCCCGGTTAGCAAGCAGGCCAAGCGGACAAAAAAGGATAGGCCAGACCCTATCACTCTGATACCATGTAGAAAGTGAGAGTAATGAATCTTGTGGGTAGTATTTCTCTTATAAACAATAAGTATGAATACAATTATATAGGCAGAGAGGAAGAGAGAAATCCCAAAAATACAACGTGAGACTAAACCTAAGACAACTTGAGCTAATAAATGAGTCACAATTACAATGGACTTTTACATATTATTCCACTATCTTCTACCACATATAAATATATATGCATGTATAATTTCTTCACTCACCTTTTTATTATCTATTGTCCGTGGCTGAAATACGCACACACTACACTTATAAGCATGAGTATTATGCACATGAATGTTAAGGGGTTATGGAAAAACTTAATATTTGTTTTGCATATGAACTTCCTCTAGGATATACACCGCTTGCGAATATTAAATGTACAGTTTAATATTTTCAAGTGTAATGATATTAATATCATAATATGTATGACATGTTAAGTGAAATGAGTACTTAATATGACATGTGTATCTATACACTTGCATTCATATTATAAATCATTGTACAAGTGTGAAGCTAAAAACAACAATGATGATTGTACATACATGAATTTACTATTTGCTTGACAGCATACATGATCTCATTATTGCACTTGCATGATCATTACCTAGAGCTATCCAAAGAAAATGTTATAATTATTACACGATTTATATACCTGTCAGTAGGAAATGTGTTAGAATCTTTAGTTTCAAGTCCTCGATATTTGTAATCAGCCCTTCCTGTTCCGCTTGTCTATCAATCCTTTTTCAGTTCTCTAGTATCTCCTTCTAGTTAGCTCCTAAGTGTCAGCGAAAAATAAGTCTTCTTGTAAATCGCTCTACTGAATCAATTCAGCTCTGTTTTGTGCTCTTCGAACTCCAGATTAACTTACTTTTGTCGTCACTCTAACGTCATTCAGCTTCTTTTCCTCCTTGAATGTTCTATCTTCACTTTGTGCCAAGAATTTCCGCCCTCGAATTCTCGAGTCTTGTCTCTCAATTCTGAGCAAATTGAAAAAATTATTGTGTTTCCTGAAGCCAATCTTTCGTATCCGGCCAAACCCGCTTAAATTATAAGTACGCTTAAAAACTTGAATCTGATTTGCGTAGCAAGTATCCGTAACTTTTCACTTGATCTTGGCAGAACTTGTTAGTTTTCTATTCCAATATCCTCATAATTAGCTTCCTTGTCTTGAATTACAAATCTTGTTACAATGATTATCATCTGAATCCTCGCCATAAGAGACCCCAGTCAGGAATATCTCAGAAAGTTTCAGAACGAAACTTCCTAAATATGGGAGATTGTAAAAAACCCATATTTTATAAACAAAATAATAATTATTATAATTAAAAATGTAATTTTTAGAATAACTCAAAAAAAGGAGTCTAAATTGACTTAAAGAAAAAATTGAGTTAAAATTGTGGCAGATTTTATAATAATGATAATTAGGTTTCCCCTTATACCCAACCTCAGTCGAGCACCCTCTCCCCCCCGATTAAAACTCCTGATCCAGGGTTCTCCCGCAAGCCGCAAACTTGTCCTGATCCCGCATCGCTACCGCTCGCCGCTAGGTATCCCGCAACCCTCATTTTCGCCGCCTCTCAGCTCGCTCCCCGACGTCCCCTCCTGCTTCTCCTCCCTCCCATAGGGTCAGCGCCTCCTCTTTCTCTAGCTGGCGGTCTCCCATCCTCCAAAGGGTCGGTAACCTCTTCTCCTTCTCCGTTGAGCAAATGCAGCAACCTCTCCAGCCACCTCTCCCTCTGACAGCCCTTCTTCTTCCTCCTAGGGCCGACAGTAATTTTCCTCTCCTCCTAGTGGCCGACAGCAGCCTCCTTCGACTACCCCAAGGCTCGGCAGCCCTAATTTTCCCGCTTCCTCATCATTTTGGCCAGTGATTGCAAGAGGGACGCCTAGGGTTTCCTTCCCTCACCTCCTTGGGCCCAGATTTGACTTCCTTTGGCGCCGCTCCTCGATTCAGTTGGTGGGATCTCGCTCAAAACCCGCTCCGATTTAGGGTTCCGTAAACTAAGCGCCTCTAAGTCTCCGTTTCTGCGTGACAATCCCTTCTCCCCTCACTTTTGAGGGAAGTAATTTTCTAAACCCCACTATTGTTTGAGTTTGCAAAGAAATCAATGCTTGTATAGCGTAGGGTTCTTCTTATTGACATTAATGTTTGTACTTGATCAGGTTCAAATAGGGTTTTTAAATCTTGCTTGCGCCGCTCAACCGCCTCTATCAGATTCAGCTTCAGCCTTAAGACAAGTGGAGAAATTTCTCTCTTGCAAACAATGGATTAGCTTGATTGCGTCCTTCCTTATGTTATGTGAATTTACTTTTGAATACCTATTTCATCAAATTGTTAGATTGGGTCATGAAACGCTTGTAATGACATGAATTAGTGAACGAAGGTGATTTTGATTGGATTGATCTGTCAAATGAATGTAAATCTTGAATATCTAGTTTGACAAGTTAGTAATTTATGGTTTAATATATTTGGAATGACTTGAATATGCGATCATGAATGATTTTTATTTTGATATTCACCTAGATAAACGAATTTCTCATTTGATGAATAATTTGAAAAATGGTATATTATTGAGCATGAACAATGGTGTCATAATAATAATTGTAATGATTTCTGGTTAATAAATATTTGCGTGGTGTTTTTATATCATGCTTGTGTCGGATCATACACATGTGTACTTAGAAGATAGTCGTGTCTTGGAGTAGATCAATCTAAATGAATATTTGATATCCTAGAAAATGATGTACAGTAGTCTTATCACTCGTGAATTGTTGAACCCCCCACAAAATATATACCTCTCTATCTAGTTTCTTTTGTGTCGCTGAATCTTGTATCTTATGTCTGTCTGATTTTAAGACCTGAGTGAATATTGTTCCATAACTTGATTTCCCTTTTCGATATTTATGAACTCTACTATTGTACATTTGAATCGATTAATTAGTAACATGTCTTGATATTCTAGGAATCTCCTAAAATATGAATCTTTTAATTCATTAATATCTTAAACAATTATTGAAAAGTAGTGTCTAATTGGTGCATCTTCTTGCTTGCATAGTCACGGCAAGCAGGAATTTTTCTAATAAGACTTGAACTTGGACTTGAGTGTGAACCATGTGTACCCACTAAAAACACCTGCACACTTCATTGTTTACAACTTATGATATTGCTTGAGCAATTATA
Organism: Platanthera guangdongensis; assembly: GCA_039583875.1. Taxonomy (NCBI): domain Eukaryota; kingdom Viridiplantae; phylum Streptophyta; class Magnoliopsida; order Asparagales; family Orchidaceae; genus Platanthera; species Platanthera guangdongensis. The sequence continues at coordinate 43,007,852 of CM077166.1, forward strand.
TGTTATACTACAGAGTAGTCTAATCATTTAACTTGTTTCTTTTTGGCTATTTTACTTATCGATCTTACTAGCTTTGCTTCATTGAAAACTGATACACATGCATTTCTGCTTCTTTTACTAGTTTTGCAATTTACCTTGCTTCTGTGCATTTCAATGTTCTGAAATTTTTCCTTCTTGTTTTGAATTCGTCTTAGCGTTCGTGTCTACGTCGTTTGCTTCCTGAGCCCGATCTGCGCCAAGCTTCAGGTTTTGTGTTTATGCTTCATTTCATTTACTGTCAGAAATTTCTTTTATGTGATAATTATGGTCAATAAATCATGGACAACTGGTAGGCCAAATATTATATGTACTAGAATTTAATAATAATTGTATGTCCTGTCATTGCATGAAAATTGTCGCTGAATTTGTATCAAAAGTTTAATAAAATGTTCGTGTTTTTATTTCTCACTATCATGTTTTAAAGCTTTCGCATAAAAACAACTATTCTTCCTACAAATTAATTATTTTAAAACTATTACCAGCATCTCTGCTCCCGCCTTACATACATGAATTTTCTTTTCGCTCATACATGTGGCATCACGACTTGCCCCAAAGCACACTCTGACTTTTTTTGAGACGGGTCGTGATAGGAATCTTGTGTAGATATATGCATGCTCCCAAGATCAGACATCAGGATGTTAATTACCGTGTACTGCAGTACCCGAAGAAGGCTCCCATTCGAGATTGAAGTCTTTACTGATGTGCATAGGGCCGGAAGCCGCGATGACAAAAAATCTACAATGGGGTACTGCACCTTTGTTGGTAGAAATTTGGTGACATGACGTAGCAAGAAGCAAAAATATTGTGGCCAGATCTAGTACTGACGCCGAGTATCGGTCAATGTCTCAAGGTCTCTGTGAAGGTTTATGACTGCGTACACTGTTGTAAGATCTGGTTCTCCAGAAGAATGTTCTCATCTCTCTATTCCGTGACAACAAAGCTGCTATCAGCATAGCTCACAATCCTATCCAACATGACAAAATTAAGCATGTTGAGGTCGATCGTCATTTTATCAAAAAGACCATCTGTACAAAGGAAACTTAGTCACCCATTTCGTTCACGCTAAATATCAACTGGCCGATGCCTTTACCAGAAGCTTGAGTTGTGATGTTTTTACTGATAATATCCATAAATTTGGAACGATAGATATCTACCGTCCAACTTGAGGGGGAGAGTTGAGTTGTAATCAATATTTTATTTCAAGTCTCTATTATATGTATTTTACCTTATCAGGATTATTTTGATCCTTTGTTGTTCATATTTACTCAATATTTGTATGAGAAAATGGCTCCTTATTCAATCAATGAAATTACTTTAGCTCTCAACCATCAGTTGGGTTGACCCCATCTTCAGACATTTCTTTTCAGGCGTGCAGGTCGGGAGATTCGCCTAGGATAAGCATTCGAGGATTCTACCTTTAGTTTTTTTCTTTTCAATTGTCGTATCAACTATTTATAACTCAAATGTATCACTCTTAAGTTTCCAAATTTCAGACTATTTGTTTTTTTTTTCATTTTTAGTTGGCTCTTTGAATCAAAATTTGAAGTATTTATTTAACCTTGACTCCAATTTTAAAATTTTATATTGTATACTTCAGATATTTCTTGCTACGCACCAATTTATATATTGTTGTTTAGCTTACTTCATATCAAAAGTGCTGACCAAGTTTTTGAATTGATGTTAAGCTAGGTAGGGGTGTTAGATGACAACGTAATATTTTGCTCATCTTTTCTCCACAATCTACAAGCCTAGGATCCTCAATATCAAGATAGTAAAGTGATCAAATCACTTCCATTAAAACAATTTTTAGAGAAAGTTCTATGGAACTAATGTTTAACAATAATTAAAATTTGTTAAAACAATCAGCTGTTTGCTTCAACCAAATTAGGAATCCCCTACGGCTCCCTACTATGTGCTACGAGAAAAATCCCATAAGAACATTACTTGTGATTATTTATCTACCATGTAAAATTGCTTTTTTATCATATATGATTGGCCCATATATTGACTTGGAATTAAAATATATAGAAGTTATGTAGACAGTTTTTAGAAACAAGATAATATTTACCAAAGTAATTTGCCCATAACCATATGAGCTGATTGTCTTCTCCATATTCGTCTTGAAGCTCCACCGTACAATTGACATCAAGGAGCTTCCGGTAACAACTTCCAGATTTGGCAAAGACCTGTCCAAGGAGTCGAAAGTACTGAACAGCATAAACAATGCAGTTAAGAAGTCATGGTTTAGTGAAGACTAAGAAAGTACCTAATCTCAATATCTCCGGTTTGGTAAAGTAAAATTAATCCACATGATTTACCATCCCTTCTCTTGAAAATTGTTGACCAGCAACAGTGTTTAGAAAGGTTAACTTTGCGACAATAGTTGCTTTCTCCCTAAGTGTAAAGATAAAGAAAAATACACAGACAAGACCAAAAGCTGAACTGAGTTAAGAACAAGTTAATGAAATTTAGTGTGCACAATACCTGAATCAAAGATTTCAGGGAGTACAATCGTACTGCATTTTCATAACAAAGCAAAAGAAGCGGATTCAATAAAATCTCAGAAGAGTTTGAAGTATCACTAGAATGCTGCTCAATCTCTTGATTTATAATTCCACTAGAATCCTCATTATTTTTGGAATCACTTTTGGGTGAATAACCATCTAAAACTTGTTCCTTCCCATTAGCAATTTCAGAGGCAGCGCCATCTGATTTGAAAATTAATCAACAGCATATGTCAAGTACTTTGACAAACAAAATAGGCATTGCTACCGTTCTGTTCTAAGTAATTACTTGCCTATGACATACATAGAAATTGCTGCCGTGTCCTTTTTTGTGTGCATTGAACGTGAGTTCTTTGTATTGCCCTTTGTGCTGTCAACAATAGTAACATTACCATCTTTTGTTAAAATGAACATTAGCACTTCTGAAGATTCTTTAAGATCATCAGGCGTTAGATGCTTTGGACTGCTCATCATGGAATTTACTTGTGGAATCATTTGCATTACAATAGATATAACCTGAGAACTTGTGCTGGATACGTGATCTATTAGAAATAAAGTTGCAAATGAACTCATATCCAGCATTGCAACCTGGAACAGCCAAGATCAAACAAGATGAATCATCAACATAGCACCAGAATATTACATGCATTCAAAAAAATCAGGATATTTAGCATGTCTCTGTGGTAGGGGTGTGCAAAAATAATCGAAGAACCAAGAACCGGACTAGAACCGAACTGTTTGATTCAGTTCCAAATATGCTCGGTTCGGGTCTGATTCCCACAATACCAGAACCGACAATTCAGTTCGGTTCCAGGTTCCATAGTTCGGGTACCTGTAACTAACCCAAGAATCAATAATCAATACGTGAAAATAATTGAGAATATATTCGTATGACTGAAGAAAATAATTGTTATACTCATGTAGTTGTATGACTTCAATGTTATAGAGAGCAATGATTCAATTATTTTTAGACATTGGGAGCTATGTGGCGAAAAAGAATCATGAGTTGTAAGAGTTTTTTTTTTCAATTATTTTGAGACATGGGTAGACCAGATAACCGAACCGGAACCGAACCGATGCGAACGGTTTGGATCCGGTTATATACTTTAGGATCATGGGTCAGTTCCGGTTCCAAAAATTTGTAACTAAACCTATATGGATGAGTTCTTGATTTTGGGTGGAACCGAACCGAATCTATCCAAGTTGCACCCCTAGTTTGTGGGAGAGAAGAAATCCAAAATAAACCACAAAAAAGGAAGGACATTCTACCTGGCCACTTTCAAACCCTACAGCTAATTTGTCACCACAATTTGAAAATTGCAGAGTTCGAATGGGTGAACTTAATGTGAAAACTGCAGTCAAATGAAATCCTCCTCCATGGTCAACAGGGTGAACTACAAGAAATTATCAATACTCAATAAGGAAAATATATGTGAGCAGTAAAAATTACCAATGTAAGACATGCTGAAGTAATCAAGAACACCAAGCATGACGGTTTGGCGAATGTATTGATTTTGTCAAGTGTTAGAATAGCTGGTAGATGAGTCCAAGTATAAAACATTTTCTTTTCAGGTCAAATCCAGCCAAAATGGCACTTACATAACCATGGTCTAGTTACTTTTACATAATTTTCAATCTTAAGGATCTTATTTATTCCAAGTAAATTCTATTTCATGCAAAAGGACTTAAATCCCGCCATGCAAGGATCTGATTCATTTAGTGTAGCATTGCACAAGAGATGGAATGAACCAAATTTTAGAGCCAGGTTAGAACACAACCTCAACTACAACTTGATCTCTGAATGAATAGGCAAAATGTTAGAAGAAAATGATTGAAATAATTACACCTATCGAGTGAGATAGAGATTTTGATTTAACTCGAAATGAAAAAACCCTACCTACTTAACACAAATTCACGTACTACCAACATCAGCAATATTTGCAATTTTATTTCATGCTTAGTACAAATTTTTAAACATAAAAGCAGTAGTAACTCGTCTTCCTTTCTTTTTTCTCTTTCAATTTGTAAAATGCACACCTTGCCATGTAAATTAAAAATGAAATGGACACAAGCAATTCATACTATAAGAATGCATGGTGCTTTAACCATGTGAAAGTTTGAAATATAAATGATTATTATTTTAAAAAGTCTCAATAATTACATGAAACTTCCCTTTTTATATGTAGTAGTAGAGGAAGAAGTATGTACATTTGGATATGTGAAACTAAATACAAGTATGAAAACTACAATGGGCCCCTATGTGAGATTTTAATCTTATAATTTAACACTCCCCCTCAAACTGAAACATATATGTCGATCATTTTTAGCTTGGTACAAATATCTGAAAAAGAAAAAGAAATTGGTTTGGTGAAGATGTCGGCCAACGCCTTTGAAGGAACAAACATAGTGCATGTTTTTTTTCATAAATTCATCTCTGATCAAGAGACAATTTCCACCAATATGTTTTGTTCTTTCATAAACCAATGAATTTTGAATGTGTAGATTGTAGCTTTATTATCATAAAACATCGATAAAGGATAATTGTAGATTTCTCCCAAATCTTTTAGAAGTTTTCTCAAACACTTTAATTCACAAGCAGTCTAAGTCATACTTCTAATTGCTTCAACGCTTGACTTGGGCACTACTAATTGTTTCTTGTGTGTTCATGTGACCAAATCTCTGTCATATGTGAAGAATTCAGAAGCGAATTTCAATCTTATTTATCATCTGCATAGCTTGCATAAAAATATATTTTAATGTGTAAGTGATTGTTTCTTTGAAACAATAGTCCTTTTTCTGGAGACTTTTTGATGTATTCTAATATTCTTAAAGCATCTTGCAGATGACACTCTCGGGGAGCTTGTATTAATTGACTGACCCTTTAATACGAAGGAGGTATTACAATTGAGAAATATGGCTATGGGAGGAGGGAGACGGAGGAGGGGAGGAGACGAAGGGGATGCAGAGAGGAAGAAGATAGTTAGGGAGCAACCCTAAATTCCAAACATCCAAAACATGCCAATTAAGATAGTCTCCCCCTCTTATATACATGAGGGGGTGCTGATAACAAAAACAAATAATGCTGAAATTAAGATAATGGGCCGGCGTGTGCGCAATCGTAACAGTGTCGGCGTCTTGAAAAACTGTCTTGGCCTCAAGGAAATGTCTTGGCCTCAAGCCTGTGGTCAGTGAGCTGGCGGCGGACGGTTCGTGGCGTCAACAATGCCTGAGGGGCCGGCCCCCCAAGGGTTCCCGAGGGACTCGAAGTCCTCCCAGGTGACTTCCGGGTCACAGTCGCCGATGATGGCGTGGAACTTTTTGACGACGCAAACGTGCGCAGGGGAGTATGGCTGGCGGCAACGGAAGCACAGACCCCTGTTGCGAAGGTCATTGTACTCGTTGTTGGAGAGACGCTAGGGCGGAGGGCGTCTAGGGCGTTGATCCCCGTGTCCAGGTCGTGGCGGGACTGCCGTTGGCCGACCCTGCAGAAGGCCCACCAGCAGAACGGTTGGCCGAGGGTAGATGTCGGCCTCGACCAAGCGGGCCAAGTCGAGAGCATCGGAGATCGTCCGTGGATTGTGCGTGCGGAGGCGGGAGCGGATAGTGGGGAGGAGGCCTTGCATGAAAAATCCCAGATAATGGTCGGGCGGCAACCCGGGAACATGAGTGACGAGGGCAACGAAGTCGTCGATGTAGTCATCCAGACCGGCGGATTGACAAATGCTGCAAAGGCGCTCGAACGCTGAGCCGGAGTAGCGGATGTAGTACCGGCGGATCATCTCGTGTTGCAGTGCGGCCCAGGAGAGCAAAGGGTTGGACTGGAGAAACCACCGTGCCCAGTGGAGCGCGGAGCCATCCAGGCCGACGAAGGCCGTGGACACCTTGTCCTGTTCGGGTGTGTAGTTGAGGTCGAAGTAATGCTCGGCCTTAGCAATCCAGCCCAACGGGTCCACTCCCGAGAAAACAGGGATGTCCAAAGATAGGGCCGATCGGCCCAGACCCGCCGGAGCAGCGGCGTCGGTCTCCAGTCGGGGGGGGTGGTGCTGCGCCAAGAAGGGAAGTCTCGTCTACGGAGGATCCAGAAGCGTGGGCGGCGGTCATTTGCGGCATCACGTTGATCTTGGCCATTAGGGCGTGGATGGTAGCTGCCAACGATGCGTGTCTCAGTTCTTGGGCTTCAATGCCTTTGTTGAGGGCCTCAACTGTGGATTCGAGGGCCTCGGTAGTGGTGCGGGGTGCCATGGCGGCGGGAGGCTCGGCGGCGGAAGTGATCGTAACAAACGGGGGCTGCAGGGGCGCGTGCGGGCAGTCGCGGAAGCAGGCAGGGGCGCACGCGGGCAGTCGTCGAGGGCCTCGGTGCGGATGCGTGGCAAGACAGGCGTCACGGAAGCCGGCAGGGGCGTGCGTGGGCAGTCGTCGAGAGCGGCAGAGGCGCGGGCGGGCCGAACTGGCGGGGGCTGCAGCGGAAGCGTCGGCCGTGGAAACCGCACGGGTCGGCGCAAAAATATGTGGTAGGGCTCCGACGGCCAAAAAGGCGGGCGGAGATGGCAGGTCGGACCAAATTAATACGAAGGAAGCATTACAATCGAGAAGAATGACTATGGGAGGAGGGAGCCGGAGGAGAGGAGGAGACGAAGGGGTTGAGGAGAGGAAAAAGATAGTTAGGGAGCAGTCTTAAATTCCAAACATCCAAAAACATTTCAATTAAGATAGTCTCCCCCTCTTATATACATGAGGGGGTGCGGATAACAAAAACAATTAATGCTAAAATTAAGATAACGGGCCGGCGTGTGCACAATCGTAACACTCTTCCAACAATATAGGAGATGTCAGGTCTGGTTATGGTAAGATAAATGAGTTTACTGACTAGATGCCTGTTGAGTAATGTCCTGTACGAGAGGGGATGCCTCGTCCCAAAATTTGTCAGTGCCCATAGACATAAGATTCTGAGAAGTTTGAGTTCCAAGGTTACCAACTTCATTGAGTAGATCTAGAGCATACTTGCATTGAGAGAGAACTATGGAATTATTACATCACGCAATTTCAATTCCCAAGAATCTTGGAGGGCCCGTACCTTCGATAACAAAATGCTCCTAAAGATGTTTCTTGATTTTCTTTATTCTCGGGGAGTCATTTCTGGTAAGAAGAATGTCGTCAATGTTGACAGAAAAAACAGGTCATGGTCGTATTTCCATATAAAGAGAGAGTTAGTCAACACTACTTTGAGAGAAACCAATGGTGGAAAAGACCTGAATGAATTTGTCAAACCATGTGTGAAGGCTTTATTTGAGGCCATATATGACATTTTGAAGTTTACACACCTGAGACTCCCCATAAACAACATAAATAAAAGGTTGCTCCATATAGATTTCTTTGTGTAAGTCACCATAGAGGAAGACAACTTTGTCATCATGTTGAGACATTTTCCAATTCTAGTTGACAACAACAAAGAAGAGTATCTGCATAGTATTAATACGAGCAACCAGGGAGAAAGTATCAAAAAAATCAACATCATATGTCTGGGTGAACCCCTTCGCAACTAGCCGAGACTTGTACTGATCCACAGTGTCATCTGGGAGAAAGTTAATGACAGACTCATCGACACTCGACTCCATCTCCTTCAGATGGGGTAGGGGCAAGAGTCCAGGTATCCTGTGATGTTAAAAAGGAGATTTCCTCATCCATGACCACTTTACAACAAGGTATATGAAGAGCTTCCTCATGTGTAGCGGGAACAATGATGGTAAAAGTGACCATGGAAGCTTGCTACAAGAGGGACTAAGATTAGCATATAAGACAACATTAGTAAGAGGATGATGTTTGCTCAACCTTACCCCTTTGCGCAAAGCAATGGGAAGATCCGTTCGAGTCTGCTTAAATGTGGGAACCTTCCAAGAGGAGAGCGCTGGCCCGGGAGCTGCTGACGGGGAATCTGGAGTGGAAGAAGAGAGGACAAGTGGGGCAGCAGAGCGTCAGTGATAATGATATAGAAATGGTGAAATGGGAGGTGCACGTGCAAAAGTTGGTGTTGGCAGTGGGATATCAGGGTAAGGAGAATGAATGATAGTGAACAACGAAAAATAGGTGGGAGGAGAGGTTGTAGATGGACATGGAGAGATCTCAAGAGGAAGGGTCCCTCCATTCTCGAAAAATAAAGGGGTAAACTTAGAAAATGTTACATCAACAGAGACATTGTCCTTTGGAGATATGGTCGAAATAACGACATCCCTTCTAAGTTGGAGAGTGCCCACGAAGATACATTTGGTGCGAGCGGAGTTTCTTGCGACCAGAAAAGTGAACTTATTTCAATGTGCAATAGGCATGTACTTATTTCACTGTGCTGGTCGGGTTTTTGTAAGAGTTGCGACCTTGCGGGGCTCGGATAGGCTATAGAAAATTATGAATCTCTTCCCTGCAGGAAAAGATGTGGTTGGGAGGATTCAGTGTCCTGAAAACAGACTCCAAGGGTGCAGGAATTGCTATCCAGCAGAGAGAAATGGGACTGTTTAGGGTTTCCGGGGAAGGATGAGCAGTAACATGGGGAGTGTGGTGGTTACAGCCAGCGGTGGAGGGGGCGGGGAGAGGTGAACAAAAGGGGGAAAAGTATGATTGGGCTGCAGGAATTAATATCAGAAGGAAGAATATTATGTCAAAGAGCACGGATGGAGAAACTTCAGTCGAAGATGAGAATTGGAACGTGAGGAGGGAAGTTGGGTTGTGGTGGATTGTCGAGGGTGGGGAAGTCTCGGCAGGGGAGAACAAAGGTTGCAGCACTTTCAAAATTGAGTCCAACACACAAAATGGACTGTCAACACTCTGGATAGTGGCAGTCACAGGATCTAAAACCGGTTGTGGATCAATTTCAGGAGGGAGGGGCAGTTATAAGTGTTTGAGTGTGGTTATGAGAGTAATTAAGGGTGGATGAGGTAGTTAATGGCAGTGTTCATAAAGGATTCATAGACATAACAATATGTTTACGACAGTTTTTTTTACAAAATATCAATTTAGAATATATCGGCCGATATATCAGCTAGCCATTGACCGATATATGGCCTGATATATCGCTGATATATCCCAACAACAAATCAAATGCATTTTTTAATTTATGTTACTGTTGTAGTGTAGGAGTTTATTTTTGTATTAATATTTGTGTGTGAGTGGGTATTAGTCCCACATTGCTAGTTCAGTATGTAAGTGTCGTATATTTCCTATATAATGCCCATACAAAGATGAATAATACACAACTTTTATTTCTATTTTATTTCCTCCAACATGGTATCAGAGCTACGGATCTACAACAACAACACTCAAGCCTTTATCCCACTAGAGTGGGGTCGGCTATATGGATCTTTTGTTGCCATTGACCCCTACCTTTTGTCATAATCTCACTAATGCCTAAGTACAGAGCTACGAATCTGAAACCTAAAATTTTATTTCCGTGAGCCGCCACTCCATTCTGAAGCTTCTGCTTCTCTGTCTTTCGAACCCGACGGGCTGCGCTGCTAGGGCTCAAGACGAGTCGCTCCCTTCCCGCTCCCGTCGAGGGAATCGCCGTTTGATTCCATCGACAGGACTGGCTGCCTCTGCGCTTGTCGCTATGGTCGACGACAATCCTAGTCGATCCAATCTTCTCTTCGTCGATCCCATCTTCTTACATCGCCTTCTCCCGTTGGTCTGGATCTGTCGCGCCGCCTGCTGGCCTTTGACGCTCTCCTGCGACTATTTTTTGATCCCGATGAAGACGACGATGGTCTTTACGTTCTTCGCATCCTGCGATGATGTTTTGATCATGCCGCCGGACTCTTCTTTGCCATCATGCCTATGCTGCTTCCGACGAAAGGCGGTTCTCTCCCGACTTCCAACTCACTCGACGACGACGCACACTCTTTTTTCCGCTGCTTTCTTCTCATCAACGATCTGTCTGTCCCAGATCAACTCCAGATCTGGCCCTGGCTTCCTGCTGCTGCTACTGCAGGTGATGCCTTCTGCCAGTCTAACAGCTGCCGATGCCACCTGCTGGTATCATTTCCTCCAGTATTTTTCATCTTGCAGTCTTTCCCTGCTTGTTTGTGTCCCAGGGAAGTTCCCTGTTGCTAATGTGGAGCCTCCTCGGCTCTATGGAGCGGATCTCATCCCTGACATTCCCTTTCGGCCTTCCTATCAAAGATCCCCTGCAGATCCAGCCACTGCCTCCTATTTATGTGGACTCCAGCAATTGCCGATGGTGTTTTTGTTGATTCCAGCCGCTGCAGCCGCTTCCGGAGGTGACGATGTCTCGTTGATGCTAACGTGTGAGTTGTTTTTTGTTGTTTTCTTGCGTGGCCTATGTTGTTCGTGTCTTGCCTTGTGTTATGTCTTCTTGCATGTGTTATCCACGTGAGGGGGAGTTGCGATGAATGCGACTCGGATGGTCATTCCCGAGTTTTTCGCTTTCGTTCAACACGGCCTCTAGGCTTATGTCGTATGTGTCTCCCCATATGTCTTTCCACTGGTCGTGTGTTGGGGACGCGACTGATGTTGGTGTTCTAGTCTCATCGGGTCGAGTCGCGTGGGACTGTGTCGTGAGAGACCGCTTGTTGTGCTCCTACTTGTAATTATTGTGGTTGCAAAGGCCACACTCGGGAGCTTTGTTACAAACTGCACCCACATCTCGCCCCTCGTGGTAGTGGCCGTAGTCGGGGGCCAGGATGTGGGGGCCATCGCCAGGGTGGTTCCAGACCTCATGATACTGCTTACTCTACCGACATCCACGACGAAACCTCCAGTGTTGTTCCCGGGATGCTTACTGCCTATGAATTGGATGTTTTCCGCCGCATGTTGCATTCTCAGCCTGATCAGCCTCCGGGTGTCCGTGTTTCCATTGCCTCTATTGCTATGCCGAGTACTCATGTCGACATTGTGTTACATATTCCGGCAAGGTTGCGGCAAGGAATCAGCATGGCGCCGGGGAGAAGAGAGACGAACTGATTGTGGAGAGAGAGACAAAAATTAGGAGAGAAACAGAACTTTATTATTGTTTAATCCATTTTACAGATACATGGCTATTTATATATTAATACAGGTTCAACGGTCAAAAGGAGGGTCTGCAACGGTCGCAAGGAAGGCACATGAAACACCAACTCATTGCAATCAGGTATCATTTAATGTGTCCTATGTAGCCCTTTATGTAACCAGCTAAGTGTGATCCTGGCGGTACAGCTGGCTACATCCCATCCCTTACCGAAAAGAAACACGTGATATTGCTTGCCCTCTACAAAAACACTCTTGTATGCAGTGTTGGAGACCAAACCCTAACTTGGTTGAGGGAGTTGTGTTCCTGTGGGTCGAAGCTGTTAGTGGCGCTATCGTGTGGATCGTGGACGCCGGTGAAAAGACGGTAAAGCACGAAGCCATTGGATGAGAGTCGACGATATGCACAAGGATCTGCGCGGCTGGCAAGTCGTCGCTGCCGTGGTGGATCATGCTTGTAGCTGCCTCTCCATAGGTAAGTGACTTCCATAGTTCCATCTTCCTTGATGTCTGATAGTTTAGTCGTGGATCCAACCGAAGGAGAAGCTTCCATGACCGAAAAAGTTGTCTTGTGTTGTTCTGATTCGGGATGCTGGCCCATTATCTTGGAGAGTTTTGTTGTCTCCTCTGTGGTTGGAGAAAAAAATTTTCTTATTAGAAATACGACTTTCATGTAAAGTTTGGATGACATCAGTGTGAGAGTTTGCGTTAACATCCCTTTTTGCATGCATGGTCATAGCTTTTGTTGGGTGCCTGTCTCTGATTTTTGTAGCGCGATCTGTTGTTGCATAGGTATATTTGACATATCAATTAAAGAATTGATATTAGTAGTATTATGTATAAGAGGGAGGATGACATGTGAAGGGTTAAGATTGATATCATCCTTGTCCGGAAGCAACTTGGGAATGTTCTGAGATGTGTTTTCGGGAACCTTTCCTGAGTCAACAAGCAAACGATTGTTGTTAGTATTATCGGTGGGAGTAATTGAGGGGATGACGTTTCTAGGAATCGCGAGAACGTCCTTGGATTGGCGATTGCCCCCATGTTGTAGTAAGTTGTTTATTGTGTCTGGATCCAGTTGAGACAAGTTGGTCCAGGTCGCCTGTTCGAGTAGTAAGCCTTCCCATTGTACCAAGGCTTGGTCTTCATTCTCTGTGGTCGAGCGTCGTAAATCTAAGATTGCAATGAGGTGTATTACTGGTTGTCCCAGTGTTGTTTGATGGAAGTGACTATATGGCTGAATCTATCGAAGTTAAAAACATTTAAGAAGTGATACATGGAATACTGGATGGATCTTACAGTCTTCTGGGAGGTCCAAACGATAGGTCACTTCACCGATTTGTTCTAAAACTGTGAATGGACCATAATAATGAAGTTTGAATCGTTTATATTTCTGTGGGTGCAGGGTTGCCTGGCGATACGGATGAAGGCGCAGCAAAACTGTATCGCCAACAACAAACACCTCCTCCCGCCGTTTGCGATCCGCAAATTTCTTCATTTTTGCTTGTGCTTGTTTTAAATTATGTTGTAATCGTAGTATTATGTTTTCTCTGTGTTGTCTGACTGGAATGATGGCCATGCCTGGCCCGCCAGCTGCAATTGGAACAAATAACGGTGGCGGGAGGTCGAAGACCGCCTCAAAAGGTGGCATTCCGGCAGCAGCATGGAAAGTTGTGTTATAATGGTATTCGGCCCAGCTCAACAACTGGGCCCAATGCCTTGGGTGCTGATATGTGAAAATACGTAAGTACTGGTTGATGCACCGATTTACGCGTTCCGTCGGTCCATCGGTCTGCGGATGGTACGCAAAACTGAAGCGTAGCTTGGTGCCATTTTGACGAAAAAATGTTAACCAGAACTTAAAAAAAATTGAATCACGGTCGAACACCACCGTCTCTGGTAGACCATGCAACTTTCCACAATAATCCCAATAAACCTTGGCTACCAGAGGAATAGTGGGCCGACAAAGGTGCAAAATGTGCACCTTTTGAAAATCTGTCAACCATAACTAATATAGTAGTATAGGATTTCGAAGTAGGCAGATGAGTAATGAAATCGAAAGAGATATCTGCCCAGATCTTAGTCGGGATTGTTAGGGGCTGCAATAGCCCCGCGGGAAAGGTGTTGCGGCTCTTTGCCTTTTGGAATAAGTCGCAACACTTGATATATTATGTAACATCCTGCAGAAATCCCGGCCAATAAAAATACTGCGAAATTTGTTTCCAAGTCATTATACCAGAATGTCCCGCAATCTTAGTATCATAGGCTTCGAATAATAATATGCGACGAATGGGTGACTCTGGTATATACAGTTTCTGCTTATAATAGAGGCGCGAACCAATTTTTGTCCAATCTGCGACTTCTAGGGGTTTATCTTTAAGTAAGTGCGGAATTTTTAATGCCTTAGAATCCTTAGAATACAAGTTTTCTAAATCATCAAAAATATTTGAATAGGTAAAAAAAATATTTTGTAAACCGTTTAGATGTCCTTCCTTGGATGGCTCATGGATCCTGGAAAGAGTATCTATCGCACTATTATCTTTACTCGGTATATACTTAATTGTATAATTAAATCTCAAAAGTTTTGACAAAAATCGTTGTTGTTCAGGCATAGTAAGTGTTTGCGTCATTAAATTGTGTAAAGTTTTATGGTCTGTCAATATTGTAAATGTTGTTTCAATTAACTACTGTCGTCACTTGCTTACAGCCGTGGTGACTGCAAGCAATTCCCGAAAGTAACTTGATTTAGCTTGTTTTTTAGGTGTTAATTTCTTACTAAAAACGCAATGGGATGAGCATTCTGGGATAAGATGACCCCAATACGTACGCCTGACGTGTTACACTCAATCGTAAATGGTTGTGAAAAGTCTGGGAGGGACAATACGAGTGGGGAAATTAATAGGGACTTAAGATGATTGAAAGTATTAGCACAAAGTGGTGTCCAAATGAAATGATCCTTGGCTAACAAATCGGTTAATGGAGCTGTAATGGTGGCGTACTGCTTGATAAAACGTCTATAATACCCGGTGAGGACGAGAAATGCCCTAAGTTGTCGAACGGTTTTGGGTTCCTGCCATTGTTGAATGGCCTCTAGCTTACTCGGCGTTGGGCCTACTCCCGTGGCTGAAATTACATGTACAAGAAACTCAATGGACTTAGAGTTGAAGACACATTTTGAAGATTTCAATACTAATTGGTTTGATTTCAGGACGTCAAATACTTGTTGTAGGTGTTGTAAATATAGTTCTTTAGTTTTGTAATATATTAAAATGTCATCAAAAAAAATGACAACGAATTTTCCGAAAGTAAGGACAAAATATCATATTCATTAGAGCTTGGAACGTAGCTAGGGAGTTAATAACCCCAAAGGGCATTACTAAAAACTCGTACAGTCCTTGATGAGTTTGGAATGCAGTTTTGTGTATGTCTTCAGGCCTCATCCTAATTTGGTGATACACTAAATATAAATCGAGTTTTGAAGAAGAAGTGGCTCCATGTAATTCATCAAGTAACTCGTCAATCGTGAGCATAAAAAAACTGTCTTTTATTGTGATTGAATTTAACAAACGATAATCGACACAAAATCGCCAGCTTCCATCTTTCGTTTTAATTAAAATGACGGATGAACTGAATGATGAATGAATGGGTTAGACATTCCGGCATCCAGCATTTCTGATATTAGTCTTTATATTTCGTTTTTATGAAAATAAGGGTATCTATAAGGCTTTGCTTTTGCAATAGCACAATCATCAATTAAAGGTATATGGTGGCCTAATGACCGTTGTGGGGGAAGACCACTTAGGAATTTTAAAAAGGGCCGCATATTGAGCAAGTAATTATTGTATTGGAACCGTTGTTTGTGGAAGTTTATCATTCTGATTATCTAAATCCTTAGTTACGTTGTTGTGGAAACAAAGCAACATGACATCTATGGAATGTTGAGCCAATAGTTTATTGAATTGGGAGGAAGAAACAAGATCAAGAGTAAGAGAAGTGACACATTGAATATGTCTCGGAATGTCATTATAAACAAAAGTTAATTGAAAAGTTTTATAGTTTGTCGTGACATCCCCTAATGTTTCTAACTAGTGGAAACCTAAGATTATATCCGCACCATGTAAATCTATTAAGAATAAATCTAAAGTGAAAAGGATATCTTGTATGGTTAGAGAAACATTAATACACTTTTCGTGACAAACCATGACATTCCCGTTGCCTACATAAATTTTGAATGGTGGAATTGCCGTTCTGGGAAGATTGGTATACAAAGCTGATCGTCGAGTCATAAAATTGTGGGAACTTCCATTGTCAATAAAAATGTGTACCGGTGTGTGACCTATGTTACCCTGGACTCGTAATGACTTAGATGAATAGGTGCCCATAACTGAATTGCAACTAATTTCTCGATTGACATCTGATTCGGGGTTTATATCGCAATATTTGTTGTCTAATGTGTCCGCGGAGCCCTCCAATTCCTCCAACTCTCCCTCAAAAAAAAACATAACGGGGCGATTCTTACATATGTGGCCCGGTACAAATTTTTCTTCACGTGAAGCATAAACCCCGCTCTCGTATTTGTTGCATTTTGTTGGTGTGAGTCGTTTAAACGGCTGGGGTTTTTATGTGTTGAAGTGTTTGTGGTACTATTTTGCCATGGTTTTTGCATCCTATTGTCTTTCAGATACTGATCTTCGAAAATTCGAGCTACTTTATATGTGGCAAATAATGTGGTTGGATTATGAGCGATAACAGCTCGTTCAATACATGGTTTTAGTCCGGAGATAAAAATTTTTCGGAATTTGTCTTGAGATAGTCCATCAAATTAGCAAGATAAATCTTCAAATTTTTCTTGATATAATGTCACAGTAGAAGATTGAACTAGTTTAGTAAACTTACCAAAGGGGTCTTCATATTCTGTGGGCCCAAATCTATCATGAATAGCCTCTTTGAATGTTTGTCAATCTTGACATTGGTCGTCCCACATGAAGCCTTGGAACCATCATGCGGCAGGACGATCTAAACACATCGAGGCGATAAAAAGAAAATCCATGGGATTGACGTTGTTATACCTGAAGTACATTTCGATTTTGTAGAGCCAATCGGTAGGATCCCTGGATGAAAATCGGGATCAGAGCATCTTAACGGGTGCTTGATTATAACCATCTGGTCCCACGTCAATGAATTCTTGTTTGGATATTGGCGGCATCAAAAATTCTGAATGTTGCAAAGATGTTGTGCCGAAGGCTGGAAAGGCTGGGGTTGTCTGTGTCGCTTGCGATTGAAATGGAAGAGCACCTAAAAGGCTGGGAGATGATGTACTGGCGCCTCCCATCTCTAAAACATGAACTCGTGGTCTGGAATGGCCTTCAACTCCACCCAATGATGCATTGATGGTGTGAGACGGAAGGGATTCAAAAGTCCGCCGATTCTGTTCAGGAGGTTGAGCACTTTACTGATCCTGCAGTCGGGTAGGCAATGTCCCAGGACCCGGTACTGTCATATGATCTATAAGATCTCGCAGTTCAGAACGAAAATCCATAAATTCTTCGTAAAATTATTGATGCGAGGCCTGCAGATTAGCATGCTGCTGTTGAGAAGTCTCCAGGTTCGCTCGCATCTGTGCAAGATCTTCGACGAACTGTTCTTGAGTGGCATGTAGTGAATCTGATAGAGCATTTTGTTGATCAAGATACAGGCGATGTCGTTGATCCAAATCTTTCTGAGTGACTGGCTGGGAGGAGGGTGGCACGTCCATGACGTGCAAATCAACGAGGACACCAATTTGTTACACGACAAGGTTGACGACAAGGAATCAACACGGCGCCGGGGAGGAGAGAGACGAACTGGTTGTGGGGAGAGAGACAGAAATTAGGAGAGAAACAGAACATTATTATTGCTTAATCCATTTTACAGATACATGGCTATTTATATATTAATACAAGTTCAACGATCAAAAGGAGCGTTTGCAACGGTCGCAAGGAAGGCACAGGAAACTCCAACTCATTGCAACCATGTATCATTTAATGCATCCTTCTATGTAGCCCTTTATGTAGCTAGCTAACTGTGATCCTGGCGGTACAGCTGGCTACACATTGCCTCCTCCTCTGAGTGGGTGATTGATTCTGGTGCCACTCACCACATGTCCGACTCCTCAGGTTTTCTCTCTTACACTCCTTTGTCAGGTAAGGACAAAGTTATTTCTGCGAATGTCATGCTGTCTCCCATTGCTGGCAAGGGCCATATTTCATGTTCCCCTTCTATTTCTCTGTCATCTGAACATCATGTTCTCTTTTTTCCTCGCAATTTACTTTCCATCAGTGATATTACTCGGTCCTTTAATTGCTCAGTGACCTTTTCTCCGGATTCCTGTGTCTTTCAGGAACTGGGTACGAAGCGAAACATTGACCGCGATAGTCTGTATTACTTGGATCTTCAGCCCTCTTCTCAGGCTCTATCCTGCAACACTGTTACAGCTGATGATATTCGCCGATGACACCTGCAGCTTGGACATTCGTCCCCTACCTATCTTCAAAAATTGTTTCCTATTTTTTTTACCATTTTTACAAACTTTTATCTGATGTCTAAACATGTGAGACATAGTTCATCGCATTTATCTTCTCCCAATACCACTCCGTTTGATGTTGTTCATTCTGATATTTGGAGGTCGTCCCCAAGTCATCTATATCAGACTTTCATTGATTTGTCACCTTTATTGATTATTTTTCTCGCACAACGTGAGTGTATTTGTTAAAAAACAAGTGAAGTCTTCTCTTGTTTTCAGACATTTCATAAAATGGTTCACACCCAATTTAAAGGTTGTATTCGTGTCATGCGCAGTGATAATGGGGAGGGGGGGGGGAATATGACGATCGGGGGGCGTTTGGCTCCTACCTCACTAGTCATGATATCATTCACCAGACCACGTGTGTACACATCTCTACCCAAAGTGGAGTTGCCGAACGAAAAAACGTACATCTTTTGGATGTCGCGCGTTGTCTTCCGACTACTATGCACCTCCCCAAATCTTATTGGGGTGGTGTTGTTCTTACCGCTACTCACCTTATCAATCAGCTCCCCTCACGAGTTCTTGACTATGTTACACCCCTAACTCGGCTATCTACCATGACTATGTTCTATATTTCTCATTTGCCACCTCGTGTCTTTGGATGTGTCTATTTTGTACATATTCATTTGCCTCACCGAGACAAACTAGATCCTCGAGCTCATCGGTGTGTTCATAGGATACTCTTCTACGACGAAAGGGTATCGGTGTTACACCCCCCCTTCGGGCGTATGTTTTGGACTATGAATGTTACTTTCCGAGAGGAGGAATCATATTTTTTTTATCATTGACTCACTCTCTTCGTCAGGGGGAGAGTAGTGGTGATATGGATATTCCTCTTCTTATTCACTCTCTGCCACCACAACTTCCTCCGCCTCAGGAACTGGGCCTTCTTATCTCTGTCCCTTTGCCTGATACTCTGATCTCACCTTTTCCTCGCGTGTACCACTGATGCTCCTCAGGTATACATGCTAATAAGTTTCTACCACTACCAGTGCCCGCTTCTGCCTTAGATTCTTATGATGCGGATCTGCATATTCCGCTTGCTTTGTTGAAAGGTAAATCTACATGTACTAAACACCCGATTTCTAACCACGTCTATTACCATCATCTTACCCCGACCCATCAAGCCTCTGTCTCCTCGCTTTTTTCGGTTGTTATTCCTAAGACATGGCATAAAGCTTTGGGTATCCCGGCCTGGACTCAGGCTATGAAAGAGGAGATGTCAGCCTTGGATAAGAACCATACCTGAGATGTCTCTTCCCTTCCTCTTTGTAACGACCTAAAATAAAAATCCGTATAAATGTTTTGAGAATATCCCCGATGATGAAAAGACACATATTTTATGATCTAATCCTTACATGATGATTTTATGGGTTAACTTTTTTAATTATATGGACTTGCATGATGTCTATGTGGGCTCTGTTCTTATGGGCTGAACTATTATGAGCTGTTTTGCTTGTTGTGTTGGCTTGGTATGATGTGCTGGCTGAGTGTTGAAGTGTTGGCTTGGTGTGATGTGCTGGCTATGTTTTGAAGTGCTGGCTGAGTGTGTTGTGCTGGCTGGAATTAGGTGCTGGCTGTTTTGGAAGAGCTGGCTGTGCTAGGTGTTGATTATGTGTATATTTGGGTTCGGTACTTAACATCTGGAGCGGTGGTTTGGCTGGACATTGCCGCTAGCCGCTGAGTTCACTGTTTAAATGTCGGGCCGCTACTTCGTTCTCCCGCACTTCTGCTTCTGCGAATCCCGCGGCCTCCTTCTCCTCTTTCTTCGTCTTTCTCCGGCTGCTCCTCTACGACAAAGAGGCATCTCTTCTCTATCTTCCTCTCCTACCACTTCCTTCTCTGTGCCGAGCCACTTGAGCTGTCGTTGCCGTGTTCCCGTGCCGACGCTGCTTTGCCGCCGAGTCGCGTGCGCCGATGACTCTGCTGGACCGATTAGGGCTGCTCTGTTTCCTCTTCTTCTTTGTTGAGCTAATGTAGCGCTGCTGCTGTTTCTTTCTTCTTCCGTTAGGACTGTTGTTGTCGATCTCCTTCTGCTATTGTTTCAAGGTTTCTCCCTCTTCTTCTCTGGCCGGTTATTTCTCAGCTTCTTCTTTTTCTTCTACAGCTACACCTGAGTATTACCATTCCTGTTTTTACAGTTGCTGCTCTTGCTGTCTCTGCTCCCGAGCTGCCGCCTCCCTGCTGCCTTTTTCATTTGGCTGGTTTAGTTTATGTGCTCTACTTAGATTAATTCTTGAATTTTATTTCTGATTTTGGGAGATTATGTTGTAAGCCAAGTTCAATTTTATGCGTTGCTGGACAACTGGATTAAGAGGACGGGAAGTCCATTTGGGGGGCTGGCTTTTAGCCCAATTTTGAGGTATATGACGAGTTGTCCGACAAAGCATAATGCTTTGGCCTTTAATTGGTATTTTTGATTATTATTTAACTTTCTAATACAACTCTTACGCTCCATGTTACAACGAGACACAACCCAAGTTAAAATGCGTGTTATTTCAGTGGTTCCCAAAGCTTAAAACTTCGAGGATGGCGTCCCGTGACAACCGTGACATACATGCGACAAAGGATATGAATAAAGGGAAGGAAAGAGTGAGTATTTTATTTCTTGAAATTATGAGTATTCAATTATTTTGTCATATGTCATGTTTTTGAACAAACTTGCATGTGCATATGAGTTTCGCCTTAAAGATATATCGCTAAAAAAATAAAGTGGGCGAGGGAACAATTAAGCGATAATTATTCTGAGGGGAATTATTTTATTAAAAACTCCTATTTACGCGTTAAGATAAAATTCAATTAAAAGTCTGCATGGGGAAATGTGATGACTTCGAATCCGATGATGTGGAGACATCCACTGATGGATTCACCAGTAGGGGTGAACCTACAATTACGCTCTTCGGGGGCGGGGCCCAATTCAGATGCATCACCGAAACATTTCTCATTTTATGTAACTAAAGTTAAGGGGATAATTTAAGGACTGATCATGAAAATAATCAAGTGACTAATTTTATTATACTGTAAGCATATTGGTATCATCCCTCTTGTTTGCATGTATAACTGTTTCACGAAATACTATTCTCACATAGTCATAAATTTTATGACTAACCCTTAGTGGATTCTTTTTTTTCAGACAACAGGTGGAACTCCAGGTGTACGGGGAAGGTTCGCACCTGAAGAATTAGAGAAGGTATGACTCAATGTCTACAAAGGAATCGAGGAAGGTTCTGAGAGTCATAAACTACTATGTTCAGAAAATTACTGTAAAGTTTTAGCAGATTTCGAGTAAACAACTGTATGGTGATGTAAATAAATAAAAAGATAGAATAAAATTGTACTGTTCTTAAATATGTTGCGACTCTATTGACTCTGTTCAATTTCTGAAATCATTGGGAAGCCCAGAGATTTTGGGTCTTCACACTCTTAGCAAGAAAGCTATTGGCTCGAGATGGGTGTTTTCGATCAAACAGAATCAAGAAGGGAAGTTCGACGGTACAAGACATGGCTGGTCGCCCAGGGGTACACTCACACGGGGAGTTAACTACCATGAGACTTTTGCTCTTGTAGCTAAGATAGACTCTATTCGGGTATTGTTGTCACGTGCGGCTTGCATGAACTGGGACCTTCACCAACTGGATGTTAAGAATGTGTGTCTCCATGGTGAGCTTGATGAAGAGGTATACATGAAATTCCCTCCTGGGTTCGTGAAAAAGAGGGCTGAAGGTCTTGTTTGTCGGCTAAGGAGGCCCTTATATGGCTTGAAACGGTTTTCTAGAGCATGGTTTGGCAAATTCCTCATGGCTATGCTCAAATTTGTGTACAAACAGACGCAGTCCGATCATACTATATTTATTTGAAGACAAGATCAAGGTATTGTGGTTCTTATTATTTAATGGGGATGATATTGTGATCACTGGTAACAATGTGGAAGAGATTAAGAATCTCAAATCTCTCTTATCTGCCGAGTTTGAGGTGAAAGGCTTGGGATGATTACGATACTTTCTGGTTATTGAGGTGACTAGATCAGATCAAGGTATCATTATATCTCAGCAGAAGTATGTTCTAGATCTGTTGCAGGAGACCGGGATGCCGGGATGCTTGGCTGTGTTCCTGCAAACACCCCGATGGAAGAAAATCATGGAATCAGTGAAGATGTCAACAGTGAAGAGGCGGATGTCTCATGCTAGCAGAGATTAGTTGGAAAACTAACATATTTATCTAATACTCGTCCCAATATTAGTTATGCAGTTGGTATTTTGAGTAGATATATGCATTCTCCCAGGATCAGACATCAAGAGGCTGTATACCGTGCGTTATGATATTTAAAGAAAGCCCATGGTCGTGGTCTTTTGTTATCCAAGAATGACCACTTGAGGATTGAAGTTTTCGTTGATGCTGATTGGGCAGGATGTCGTGATGATCGAAAATCTACAACAGGTTACTGTTCCTTCGTTGGAGGGAACCTGAAGACATGACGCAGTACGAAGTAAAATGTAGTGGTCAGATCGAGCGTTGAGGCAGAATACTGTGCAATGTCACAAGGCCTATGCAATGGCCTATGGTTGCGTACTGTTCCACATGACAGGTTCTTCGTCTCTTTTCTCCTTTTTCTGCGACAATAAAGCAACAATCAAGATAGCTCACAATCCAGTTCAACATGACAGGGCAAAGCATGCTGAGGTAGACCGACATTTTATCAATGATCACTTGGATAAAAAAACTAAGGTCACACCGTTCGTCCACTCAAAAGATCAACTAGCAGATGTGTTCACTAAAATCTTAGGAAGTGATGCGTTCATTGATGACATCAAAAGACTTGGAATGACCAACATCTTCCGTCTGACATAAGGGGGAGAGTTGAGAGATACTTATTAGTATTTACAAGTCGAATATTTTCTTATCACGAGTGCTTATGTGCGTAAGTGGATTTTAGTCCTACATCGTGTGTTTAATTCCACGAGTCCTTTGTAATATTATAAATAGCCCTCTGTGGATGAATAATAGCATGCAATTGTGATTTTCCATTTCATTCAATGGACATGATGTACTTGGGCATTAGTGAGATTATGACCAAAGATAGGGCACAATGGCGACAAAGGATCCATAAAACCAACCCCACTATTGTGAGGCCCAGATCTCTGAGCCTTCAACGGCTTCTGGCCTTCAACGGCCGCATATAAATTCTAGAAGTATTCTGCCATGGGTATTCACACCCCCCCCCCCCACAGCACTGGGTTAACCCTTACATTTTTCCCTATGCACCGTCTTTTATCCATCTTTTATCTTTTCTTTCTTTTCATGTAGCTTCCTATACTCATATTCATATTGGATTATACACAAGTGCGTTATATTTACAACTTCCTTCAGAAGTTCTCGCTTGCTAGCTCAATTTTAGCATCCTTTATCGATTTCCATTTTCTTAACAGTGATTTGAAATTCAAACTATTTCATTCTCATGTCAATGCACATTCACTAAATTACTTTTCATATAAATACTATGCAAATATTTTTCTGAAAATAATTTACATCTAGGCATAATAAAGAGGTAAGAACTCACCTTGATTTTCTCTTCTTTTTTGCCGTTCGTTGTTCTTTTTCCATGATATCTATTATTACCGTAGATAAAAAGTCTGTTAAATTGGACTGACTGATATCTAGTACATGAAAGTTTATTACCACGAATAAACAACTAAATTAGTCATATCATCATCCAAGATATAAATTTGTCGTAGATATCATCATCCTCCTTGTAACCTCCAACCACGACATCTTTAACCAACAATGTTACATAATACACATGTTTGACTGTCAAAAATTCAATCATATCCAATAAATATGAAATCCTTCATAATCTGAAATCCTATAACTTGATGTCGTCAACAAACATCCAAATCTCAGTAAACAATTTAATATTCAAGAATAAATGATCACCAATAAATCCCCCATGAGACAGGCCCCAAGAACACTTAAAAATTCAGAAATCAACCCTACCTCAAATAGGGTTTCACTGAAATTGCTTGAAAACATGGATTAGAGCATGAGAATTCATTTCAGAAACTTTTGGTACGAAAATAATTGAAAGAAACTCTAAAACCTCAAAACCCTAGGTTTTCTACCACCGTCACTCCATGCACAAACATCATAAAAGAAACCAGACGAGTGGAGAGGAAGAGATTACCTCTCTATGGCAAGAAAAATCACCTAAATCGGTGGTGATTTGAGCTCTCAGCAAGCGACGACGGCGTGCGGTTTCCGTCGGCTTCAACGGGCTTTCGTCGGGCACAACAGGGAAAATAGATATTGCGGGGCGCTGCTTCTCCTTATAACCGAGCACCGCTTCCGCTAAAAATGACTTGCACGCCTCTTTTGGCATGAGCCAAGTTGAACTGCCCGGTTCACCTCCACCGCCAACTCCTCATTCAGTTCTTTCTTTGCATTCCAAATGTATTATTTGCATACTAAATGAACACCTTTCCTTATGTTTTCATCTCATTCAAAATCATACGTCAACACAACTGTGTCACAGGAACACAGACATTTCTTCACTCGTAACACAAAATTTGTAGAACAATTTATTATTCTGCTTACCACTTATAATTAAAACAATCACACACCAATTTTATAAATATATTCGTACTTCTTGGTGCAGCCCAACTGTTCACGAATAATACTACAATAAATAATTTGTCACAATGATCCCATTTCGTGAAAAATAATTTTGGTCGTTACAAACTCTTCCCCTCTTAGAGAGATTTTCGTCCTCGAAAATCATGGTTATTAACTCGTCTGTTATTCTCTTTCTTTTCTCTATTCAATTTATTCAGATCATGATATCATGTTCTAACTTATTACAACTTATCATAGTTCTCTCTGTAATTCAAGTCTTACTTTTCTTAGGCTTCTACCCTTTTACAAAATCTGATTTGGACAGGTTATCACTAGACTTTGATCAACTTCTATAGACGATCCTCTTAAGTTCCTATCGTGTGCAATTATTACGTACGCACTACAGCCAAACCTCTTGAAAATCTCCCTCTGATACCACTTTATGAGGCTTATTTAAAGTTATTTGCTCAGGATGAAGTAAGGAGAGTGAGTACAAAATAAAGCACATATTAAAAACTTGACTCATATCATGGGCCGTTCAGCTGCAAGTTCTCTTCATTCTTCCTTAATCAACTTCGTCTTTTTGGCGTACTCCGATTCGCATCGGTTCCCTAAGAAAAATTGACGACGGGCTTAGTCATAAAAATATGAATAAGTGAATAACATATCTCTTTTCACTGTTATACATGCATACAATAATCATCAATAGCAATATGCATAAGGATTCTTTTATAGTTCAACATTCTTATATTTGTTCAATTCCTTAGTTCTTTTTGATTCTTCAAGGATGTCTCGTTTTTTTATTCATGTTTGCTCTTTATTCATATTCTTTTCATTTATATTTGTATTCAGTGAATTCATAGTTTATTCATAACTTATTCAACTCAGTTTCATCAATTCTAATTCATTCGTATCGTTAGTCATTGTCATTATTCGTTCCTACTTTATGTGATTCACTTTCACTTGTCAGATTCTTCATCCATATTCAATTTTTGTCTTAGCTTTCTTCATAATTCGTTCAACTCATAATTTGTTTTCCATATCATTCTATTCGTTCATATGCAAGCTTCCATGTCAAAATTTCTTTTCTTATCTTTTATGTTTTGGGAAATCATCAGGGTATGTTTGAAAGCATCCGGGTCGTCAACGACCTCCGAGCTTTCAACGGCTTCTAGCCTTCAACATCCGCATATAAATTTCAGAAGTATTCCGCGATGGTTAACCCTTACATTTTTCCCTATGCACCGTCTTCTATCCATCTTTTATCTCTTCTTTCTTTTCATGTAGCTTTCTATGTTCATATTCGTATTGGATTATACACAAGTGTGTTATATTTACAACTTACTTCAGAAGTTATCGCTTGCTAGCTCAATTTTAGCATCCTTTATCGATTTCCATTTTCTTAACAGTGATTCGAAATTCATACTACTTCATTCTCATGTCAATGCACATTCACTAAATTACTTTTTATATAAATACTAGGCAAATATTTTTATGAAAAAAATTTACATCTAGGCATAATAAAGAGGTAAGAACTCACCTTGATTTTCTCTTCTTTTTTGTTGTTCGTTGTTCTTTTTCCATGATATCTATTATTACTGTAGATAAAAAGTCTGTTAAATTGGACTGACTGAAATCTAGTACATAAAAGTTTATTACCACAAATAAACAACTAAATTAGTCATATCATCATCCAAGATATAAATTTGTCGTAGATATCATCATCCTCCTTGTTACCTCCAACCACGACATCTTTAACCAACAACGTTACATAATACACATGTTTGACTGTGAAAATAATTCAATCATATCCAATAAATATGAAATCCTTCATAATCTGAAATCCTATAGCTTGATGTCATCAACAAACATCCAAATCTCAGTTAGCAATTTAATATTCAAGAATCACCAATAAATCCCCCACGAGACAGGCCCCTAGAAACAGTTAGAAATTCAGAAATCAACCCTACCTCAACTAGGGTTTCACTGAAATTACTTGAAAACATGGATTAGAGCATGAGAATTCATTTCAGAAACTTCTGGTACCAAAATAATTGAAAGAAACTAAAGAACCTCAAAACCCTAGGTTTTCTACCACCGTCACTCTATGCACAAACATCATAAAAGAAACCAGAGGAGTGGAGAGGAAGAGATTACCTCTCTATTGCAAGAAAAATCACCGAAATCGGTGGTGATTTGAGCTCTCAGCAAGCGACGATGGCGTGTGGTTTCCGTCAGCTTCATCGGGCTTTCGTCGGGCGCAACAGGGAAAATAGATATTGTGGGGCGTTGGCGCGCTGCTTCTCCTTATAACCGAGCACCGCTTCCGCTAAAAATGACTTGCACGCCTCTTTTGGCATGAGTCAAGTTGAACCGCCCGGTTCACCTCCACCGCCAACTCCTCATTGGGGTTAATTCCTATTCAGTTCTTTCTTTGCATTCCAAATGTATTATTCGCATACTAAATGAACACATTTCCTTATGTTTTCATCTCATTCAAAATCATACGTCAACACAACTGCGTCACAGGAACACAAATATTTCTTCACTCGTAACACGAAATTTGTACAACAATTTATTGTTCTGCTTACCACTTATCGTTAAAACAATCACACACCAATTTTATAAATATATTCGTACTTCTTGGTGCAGCCCAACTATTCACGAATAATACTACAATAAATAGTTTGTCACAATGATCCCATTTCGTGACAAATAATTTTGGTCGTTACAACTATAGTGGTATAAAGGGTTGAGTGTTGTTGTCGTGATAGTTATTTAGTGTATATGATTTAACAGACAACAAAACAAAATTGTTTTGTTTTGTCTGGATTGTTTTGTGATTTAGCTCTCGACCCACTTCCTACTTCCTTTGGATTTTTTCCATACGCACATACGAGATAGACGTCGATTATGCTTTACCTTTTGATTTTGAATGGAAGATCCTTATCTTTCATTATTGTTGATGGCTTCCGAATTTCCTGCTTTTTCTAGCATTCCTTCTCAATGCATATAAAATGTTTATACTAATATTGTAGATTTAGAACATTGATAAAAATTAAATTGTTAATATATCAACGAATAAAAAATTAAATGATTATAAGTATATAAATATTTAAATATTAAAAACGGATATATGAAATAACACGTATAAATCCCTAACATATTAAAACTGACATGAAAAACCCAAACAAATGTGTCCACAACATTTGACATTTGCAACCTGGGGTAATGGTGATTATGGATAAAAGGTTATGAGATAATTATGGAAAAAAGTGGGTAGTTAACTTGGCTTCAGCAAAAAAAATCAACGAGTATAGTAATCTGTCCAAATTCTGTTATGTTTGAAAATCTGCCCCTATATCCCTATTTATAGACTTACAACCAACTATACACGACCACGATCACACGAAACATAAAACCACTAACTATACAAGAAACAAATATGCATAAAAAATGTTGTGGTGGTTCTGAACGCGACTACTGCCTCGCATCGTCCATCCAACAATCTTAATTCTACTTCACGTGTAAGTAGACTCGGGCAGGTTCTGATAAGGGCCAGCCCGCTTGTGAAATGTGATCCTTATAAATATCCCTTGTAATAGTAAAAACGTCTCTCTTGATGAGTTTTTTGGGTCAATCATAAACCTGCTCTACATACTTGAATATAGGACATGAGTAACTAGGATAACCTAGACAATGCTCATCCTAACCATAATCACAATGTGCTAGAACACTACTATGAAATGTCATGAATGATCCTACAAACTCTATTGCTGTGTATTCTACAGTAAGCCCAAACTTAAAGCTCTGATATCAAACTAATGCAAGACAATCTAATGATGTAAAGGTCAATTCTATGAATGTTTAAATTATCTAAGGGATTACCTGACAATGTGAGCTTGCAAAAAAAAAATAAACAAGCAAGAATAAGATAAAAATAAACAAATTGACAATGATTAGAGATCTTCGGAATCAAAGGCTTAGAGGATATGAACGAGTGGCCAGTGGCCGGAGAAGCATTGTACTGAATCTAGATTTTCAGAGAGGAATAGGAGAGCTAGGCGGCGGTGTCTACATGTTGGAATGAGGTTTCAGAGGGATATTTGTGGGGATGGAGGGATTGGAGGGTGGATAGCAGTTGGGAGGATTTTTGGAGGTAGGGGATTCTGGAAGGAGTTTGGAGCACGGTTGAAAGATGATTTCAGTGACTGCAATTTAATTCCAGACGATCCTGGGCTGGTGCAGGAACAAAAAAGGGATGCTGGGAAGGATGCTAGCAGATCACAGTAGGGCCTGGAGCAGATTTTGACTGCAGGAGAAGGCGGTGGACTGTTGGCTTGAGTTAGGGAGGAGATGGGGGTGGTTTTACTGTTTTAGGGATTTTGGAAGTAAATGAGGGAAGGGAGAAAGCTGTAGAACATCAGGGAAAACTTCACAGGAGCCTGTGGTGATGGTGGGAAGGAATGACCGGACAACTTAGAGGCAGGTGGTCCAACAATAGGAAATGGGGAAAGGGGCCGACCAAGACATATGTTGCCTCTCCAACCATATGTTGCCTCTCCAGCCACCAGCACCTCGCCATACATCCATCGAGCCTCTAAGCTCATAATCTTCGTGAGTTTGTCTACGGTTCTAAAGTTTTTATTGAATCCTGTGTTTATTCTCCGTTTGCCGGAATATTGTTTTTGTAATCCTTGTGTCAAAGTATTTCGAGACCTATTGGGCCTTGTTTACTTATACATTTACTTTTTTGAAGTCACACAAGCATACTACATGTTCTCTTAACAAAAACTCCGCTTGATCATGATTATTGCGTCATATTATTTATAACATTTATTGTTGCAAGTTTAGTGGACGGATAATTGTTTAATGCATATAGAATTGCCTCCATTAGTCTTCATAGCTTCACTTAGAGCCTACCCTATATCACCTTGTCTACCATTTTATACATATATCACAGGGTTTCATGGATAAAAGTCTTCTGGAATTGAACTCCTAGCTAGCTTGTCAACATATTTTATATGGATAAGCATTAATTGTATACTGAGGCATAAATGTGTCCAACTGCTAATTTCAGAATGAACAGCTTGCATGGCCCAGTATATTGCCACTAGACTATGTTGGCTTCATGATCATGAGCCTCCCACAGTCACACTACCCTTCTCTATTACTTTCCTACCCTCTCAATACAAATGCAGAACAGTGAGTTTCCAAATATATATAGGAATTATCTTAAAACTGAATCATATTATGTAAGGATTGAAATCCAAAGCAAATTTGTTTAAGATATAACAAAGAAAATGGTACCTTCTTTTTTAGTTCCATTCACAAAGAGAACATTTGAATGATTAGTACTTCCCTGAAGCTTATAGATTTGAACCTGCAGGATCACAATTATCAGGAAAAAACAGAAAAATTCTTACAAAACTACTATAAAATGGTTATTCAGGTAATATATGCCACTGGAAGTATATTCATACAAGACCAAACTCATTCCCGGAAACCAAAATCATATTCACGGAACAAAAGTCCAATGCTGATAATGGAGCATTTTGTCCATCCACTTCGACACCTGCGAGCTACATTACAAAGCACAACACTTATTAAGTAAAATGTATATATATATATATATATATATATATATATATATATATATATATATATATATATATATATATATATATTGCACTTGGGAACAAATCAGAGGGTTCAAACCTTTCCATGTAAAACTTGCACCAACGTGAGGATAGGATGTGAAGCATCCCATATTCTAACAGAACCATCTTGAAAACCTGCTATATATAGCCTATCAATACCATCAGATTCTGAAGAGACTGCTTCACCAGGGATTCCACCAGTCAAATGCCACTTTGTACCAGCCAACAATGGTGTTATATTTCTCTTAGTGAACGCTTTCTACACGGAACAAATATGAGGTGAGAAAGGAAATAAAGGTTATACTTTCTATAGTTTCATGCAATAAGTGGAAATGGTACCTTTGATAAAGCCATGGAAGAGCTCTGGCCCATTGGTAATAAACATAGCTTTGTAACAGTAATATGTGGATCAATTGTCCGTACTACAACAGGAAATTTTTCAGCACTTACATGAACATCACCCTCAGGGGATTTCAGCATGGAAAGAGTAGCATCATCATAGACATTTATTTGTCCAGGGTTAGTTAAAACAAAGAGTGCAGCGGTAGAGAGATTATTTGCGGGACCAACACTGGGTACTAAAATCATGTCAGCAAAAGATCCATCAAGATTCAACTCTGCATCGGAGATGCATCTTAGAGTATCTATTCCACTGGACCATTCAAGAGTCAGAACCTGTATGACAGGATAATTATGAAGATGATCATCGTTAATGAATAGTTCAAAATTTAGAATTCTAATTTATGTCTTCAAACAAGTCCATAAATTTCCAGTCAGCTTTATGAATCTAGCTGCTTATAAATTTATCAATGAATGTCATGACGTGTGAATTATAGTACGCACATCTACTCTCGTGGTTCAAGGAGCTCAATTTCCCTATAAGCCTTGACCCACAAAGTGATGGTTGGACAGAGAGAGTCGATTATTGGTGTTGTATCAACGACACTATATGAGTGCTACCCAAGAGGATTGGGCAAAGTTTATAGATGCATCCCAGTTCTCCTACAGTTTACAGCATAATGAATCCACCAAACAGAGGCCATTTGAGATTGTGACGAGAGAACAACAAATGACTTCATGTGATGTTGAAACCACTGGAGGCCTAAAAAATTTCCAGGAGTGAGACAAGAAATATGCATAAAGCTTAAAAAATTGAAAAGGAAAAATCAAAATGGGGGAGCCTTATGAAACAAATGAAGCCTGGGTGCCAGGTACTCCAAATCGAGCTTTCCAGCCCCCATCCTCTACTGTTCCCACCTCCGTGCAACAACCACAAGATTCTAATGCCTATGGAAAAAGATGGTATATCCCTCGCTCAGATTATGGAGATAATGCAAAAGCTGAAGACGGACCAAGATCAACAGCAGTGCACATTCGCTGCCCTGACTGCCTGCCTCGATGGCCAGCGTCTGCCACCCCAGCCGGTACACCTTCCTGCGAGGGGTTCCAATCAGGGTGGGCAGCAGTACATTGTGCACTCCAATGCTCGGGAAAATCGTCAAGCAGAAGGCAACATTCTTGATTACGTGAAGCTAGATTTCCCCTATTTGCTATCAAGAGAGACCTCATGGCTAGCAAAAAACACTGCAAGCACTTCGCCAACCAGCCACATAGTTGGAGGATTGGATAGGGTTGGCTTCATTCAATTTAATGGGCTCAGTGAAGTTGTGGTACGTCCAACTTACTCGGGAGACCCAATTTAAATAGTCGGACTTCAAACAACACTGTAATCTGTTCTTTGAACCACCTCTCCGCAACAATTCACTGTGAGCCCGCATCACTATCAAGCAAACGGAACCGTAGATGATCACCTGAAGAGCAAACGGAACCGTAGATGATCACCTGAAGAGTTTTCAAATTTTACACGATCGTGTCACTTCTGTATTGTGGGAACATTGGGTGCTTTTATGAGTGACTGCGTCTCAATGTAGAATTCCAAGCGTCGCAGGACCTTAACACAACCATGAGCCCAAACCATATCTGTGAAAAACACCTCTTCATGGATAACTCGTATGAAAGCCACCAAGGAATGAGGCAGTAGTCGGGCGAATACACCTTCTCGCCCTAGTAACTTTTCAATTACACCAAAGGGCAAGGATTATGGTGGCACCACGGCCATCAAGCGCCTCACACGAGCAGAAATAACATAACAAAGCGCACAAGGGATTTGTTTCAACTGCGAAGAGTTGTCTATCGCGGGACACAAGTGCAAACATCTCTTTCGCCTAAAAGTTGGTGATCCCTCGAACAACGATGATAAAGATACCACGGGGCTAGATCCATGTACTCTTTCCAACTTAAGCTTGAGGACAAGGTTGATACGCAAAAGGTAGATGATGTGGAGGGTCACCGCAGAGGGTGATGACACATGGCCACAGATGCATGTATCTTTAATTCTTTCACAACATTTTTTATTATTTTTGCGCTAATTTTTTGTGTATCTTGTAGCCAGGTGAGTGACATAAATGTAATATTTTGGGAACCTTCTTCTCTCACTATTTATACGTGAGCAAGGGGGGTACTGTATTTTAGGAAACAAAATATCTAATTTAGTTTCTGCTCTTAGTCTTCTCACCTAGGAAGCACCAGTACGGATACAAGTACCGGGTACGATACATACCCGATATGGCGGTACGACAAAAATTACAAAATAAGGATACGGGTACGACAAATCAATACAACATAACATGAAGTTTTCAAACATTAAGCATTCATAAATATTACAAAATTTAGCATCTTATATGTTTAACTAAAAGAAATAAAATTAAACTCAAGTCTACTCATCAGCCTTTTTTTCTTCTTCATTGTTGGAGATCAACTTTATTGTGGGAGATCAACATCTTCAATCTCCAGTTAGTCTACAGACAAGTTAGTCGTTTTGTTAATAACTTGTGTCGTTTCAACACGTACTTGTAACATAAACGTATCAGTACCAGAAACATACTTGATACAAATACACAACTTAATTGGACGCACCAACGCTTCCTAGCATAGAGCCAACTTTTGTTTACTCGAGAAAAATAGACTCTTATCACAATATGCAAAATGATGTGCTAAGTCCAAGTGTGTCCGCATAGGTGTATCCGTCGAGTATCAGTGTACCGGTATCAGATACGTATCCGTTGCGGGTATGCTACCTTAGGGGAAGTATCCTTGTTTCATAGTTTCTCACCTCCTCTAAAGTTATAGC
This sequence comes from Platanthera guangdongensis, assembly GCA_039583875.1. NCBI lineage: Eukaryota > Viridiplantae > Streptophyta > Magnoliopsida > Asparagales > Orchidaceae > Platanthera > Platanthera guangdongensis. The sequence goes on from CM077166.1 coordinate 43,041,425, forward strand.
TTGGGTAGAGCAAGGATGCCCTCTTCCACTCTCGGTCCATTAGAAAGGCTAGGTAAAGGAATGATCGAGAGGATCCTCACAGAACTTCTTTCTCTCACAACCGCGCACTTGCTCACAACCAGAAACACATTTCACAATTGCATGTGGATTACCAAGTATGTGAATTGCGTAAGACAGTTGCATTTTACTTTTCCATACAAAATGTCAAAAATGTCAATAGAGATATCTCAAGGGAGATGAAGGCCCCTCAGAAGATATAAGTGGATGTGTAAGGTGTCTTATAACATTGAGTTCCTATTACGAATAAAGATTCACATGATGTTTCATGTGAGCTTACTATAGCATTTTTATGCCGATTAAGAGGAGTAATACAAAAGGGTACTGCCAAAGGCACCATTAGGAGTAAAGTTTCTACGACAGATGTGGAAGACATCTTGGCAAGTCGAATCGTGTGAAAGGGATATTATACTCCAAAGCAATAGTACCTAGATTAAAAGTGAGGTTAATAAGGAACCAACAGAAGCTCTTTGAGAAATCCAGAAGAAGATCAAAGCCACTTGTATTTGGGATGCAATGTGGGCGGCGCCAAAATAGATGGGAGAGAATGACAAGGATGGCTAGACCATGGCTCACTCATGATCCTCCTTAGCGATCGAGCTTAGATCCTAGAGATGTGGAGAAAAGTTCAGAAAGACGTGGAGGCTTCTAAGGTCTTGGAAGAGAGGACCTTCTAGAAATGTGCACAATAATCTAAAAAAGTGAAAAAATCCTTAATGAACTCTACAAATAGGACTAAGGCTGCATTTGGAGCGGCTTATCGTAGCCTATTTGCTCCGGTGAGGTTGGATAAAAACGTCATTGTCATAGAATGTATGTTTGGTATCACAAATGTTAAAAAAAAAACTAGTTTGAGGCATACGATTTTGGTATGACAATGACATTATTGTCCAACCTCATCAGAGCAAATAAATCGTAATAAGCTGCGCCAAACAAAGCCTAAAGAGTGTGCAAAAGGTTCTAATCGAATGTGTGACGCATTCAAGCACCATTTCTTCTTTGGAGGTAAATTCTTGGAGACTTATAAAGGGAAGACTACTTGTAATATCCCGGATCTTGACGGCGGGTTTAATTTTATTGTAGGGGCCGACCACGAGCAAAATTAAGCGAGTAGACGACTTTTGGAGGTAATAATCCTTGTGTTGCGATTTTATTATTTATGATAATCGGAAATGATGAGTCGTCGTAATCGGAATTTTAGGTATCTATCGGCGCGACTTTGAAGTTTCAGAATTCTTCTTATGCTCGAAGTTGGGTGTCATAGATGTCATATTCTTAATTGAGAGTATATAAGTGTTAAATTATTATAATGATTAAATCAGAAAAATGAATGAAAATGAGTCAAGTGGGAAGAGCCACGGTGCGGTTATTAAAACCGCATTTCCCCCACTTCAATAAAAGTAGAGCCTTCCCTAATTTCGGGTGTTTCGCCTCTTCCGCTCCAGCACACAGGTCGGCGACTTCTTCCGAAACCGCAAGAGGGAATCGCTAACGAGCCTAAGTCGACGCCTTCTCCTTCGCCCGGAACCAGCATCGGCTTCTTCTCCTCCCCTTGCAGGCTCTGGTGATCTCATCCCTTCCTTCCAGTGCCGGGAGAAGCATCGTTCCTAACCCTAGTCGGTGCTAGAAGTTTCCTCTTCCGTCGTTTTTGGTATCAGTGAGTATGTTTTATTGTTTCTCCTTCTGTTCTAGGGTTTCTTCATTTCTATTTAGTTGCTACACTCTTAGGTTTCCAATTTCAGATTTTTAAAGGAGATTTTCATTTCCTAAAGTTAATATTTCAACGGTTTTTGGAAACTCCCCGCCTTTAAATCGAGGTAACACATACGTTTATGTTCTTGTTCCTCCGTAAATATATAATTGCCACCATGAGTATTTTTTCCACCGAAAAACCAAAGGGGTAAAACACTTAAGCTAGATTTATCGATGAATTCCAGATTTTCGGTGGTCGTTGGAGCAAGGCATTAGAGAAGTTCTTAGCGGTCAGATCTTTTGGGAAGGAACGACTTGTCACCTCGACGCGTGTATGAGCGTCGAAGCGCCGCTGTAAGAAATTCGACTCCTTTTAGTCCGACAGTTCAGATTATTTTAATTCATGTATTAACAATGTTGGTATATGCACTTAGATTTACAAGTTCCTATAGTTAGAACCAGGTCAAAGGGGTAGGTGTATGCTTAGACTTAATTTAGCAGAATCAGTATCATGCAAATCCTAAGCCCAATGCAATTAAATAGAATCCTCACTCCGTGTTTGACTCACTGAACACCGTCTAAGTTAAATTCAAAAAAGTGGCGAGGAAGAATTTCCCTCGTGTTTCAGGTGGATGCACACCACCGTGTTCTCAGGGCCAGTAGACCACTACTGGAATTTCAAGCTCAGAGTTGATGACCCTTACTACAGATATGGAACTCCTCAGATATGAGTTTGTGTTCCACTTGAGGGACATCCAATTCAGGGCACCATCACGTTTGCCGCTCAGACTACAGTTACCAGTTTGTGCACAGTCATCGTTAGGGACAAAATTTAATAAGATAGTATTGAAACTTGTTCCAGCTTACAAAATCATATTTCAAAAATTTCAGAAATCAACGACCTAAACAGTTAAGAAAAGGGTGTGTCAGAACACACTGTAGGTCGATTCTACGTCTGATCATGAACAATCATGCACATTTTAAATTCAAGTAATATTCATTTATAATATATTTAAGTGTTGCTGGAGAGAGTAGTTTTTTTTTACTTTTCAGTGGGCCTGACACATTTGGAATTTGTTTTTACAGGGGGCTCAGGTCAGGGGATACACTTAGGATAGACGGCTCAGTCTCCAGTCGTCAGTTTGTTCAGTTGTATCACTGTTGTTGTAATTTGCTTATATTTACAAATATTTGTATTTGTTGTACTTCACCCGTGTTTTTGATATATCAATTAATTCAATTTGACGGTAATTCAGTCCCCATAGTGATATTTTTTCAGTTTTAGTTGGCTCTGTGAATTCAGCTTGACAAGGTACACTTTTAATCTTAGAATTACTTCACTTTTCCGTTGTAAGTTTTTTTTAGCACTTTCATTACTTGTACCTGCTTTATAACAGTTTATATACTGTTAGTTTACTTGTTATCGCGGACCCGACCAGACTGCTGATTCTTGTTAAACTTGGTTGAGGTGTTACAAATTGGTATCAGAGCCATAGGATCCCTGGACCCAAAAAATTCACAGAGCCATGGGATTGTATCAGAAGAAAACTCTCGTTAGAAGAGTCATCGAGTTTTGTCTAACTTTTTGTTTTCACGGGTGCATGATAATACTTTTAGTATCAGATTCGTTTTTCGGATATATCATTGATAATAATTTTTTTTCTAGGCCCTATAGGCACCTCGAACCAGCAAAGCGGGAGAACCCTCACGCTAGAACGTTGTTCATGATACCGCCATGGGTGATACTAATGCACCACCTCCACCACCCGCATTGGCAGTCCCGAAATCGACTGATTTGGCAACCCAGATTGACAAGGAAATAGTTGTCGCATTATTGGAATTCCAGAGAGACCAGCCTGCGGGGATTCCAGCTCCAGTTTCTACACCAGTCCCTGCACCTGTAGTAGTGGAGGTCAGTATGGATCGATACTTACGGGATTTTAGAGATCTCCACCCTTCCAACTACAATGGAGATGAAACACCGATGGATACAGATGACTGAATTGCAAACACCAGAGATTTACCGAATATTATGGAGTGCCCAGAAAATAAAAAGGTTCCACTAGCAACTTACCTCTTTCAGGGTGAGGCAAAAATTTGGTGGACTAAGTATCTAACAAATGATCCTGCCGGTAAGATGTTTTGTGCAATTACTCTTTTGTTGTAAAATTGTTCTCTCTTTAGTTTGGGGTAATATAACCTTTGGTCTTGACAGGTCGTACAACCGATATGTTTACTTGAAGCGACTTTTCAAGGGCTCTTGCGAATTGATTTGTGCCCTCTTCCGCTCGTCGAGGTCTCCAGGAGAAGTATCTCAGGCACTTCCAAGGGAATAAGACAGTTACCGAGTACGAGCGAGAACTTACTCACTTATCTCGATATGCGGGCTCGATGCAGGGAGCTGATGCTGAGAAGTGCAGCCGTTTTGTGGATGGCCTGCGAGATTCTTTGAGACAGCCGTTGGTGACCATGGTCAACGCAGATTACAGGAGTTTGGTGGATACAACAAGAAGACTAGAGGCTGACCAGCAGCGAGTCCAAAGGCGTGATAGTTTCCGCATCAAGAGGCCTCATAATGGGCCACCGTTTTAGCAGGATAAGAGTCAACCAAGAGACCGCTGGAATAAGAAGCGAAAGGTTGATTCTAAGCAGGGAAATAAGTATGGGGTCAAGCTCAGAGACTACCCCCTTTGCCCTAAATGCAATTGACATCATTCTGGAGAATGTTTGGGTGCTTCAGGCGTCTGTTACAAGAGTCAGAGGGCTGGTCACTTTGCACAAAATTACCCAGAGTCGGTGGGCAATCAGGTAATATGATCTTTTGCTTAGTGATTTTCCTTTACCCAGAACCTTTTCATGTAAGTTAATACTTGTACTGTATCATGACTTACCGTCGAAATACGAGCATAGCTGTTCCAGTGGGATCGATAAAGGGAAGGAAGTAGTGGTTGCCAATCCGAAGCCAACTCCAGGACGCGATCTGATTCAGCCTCGAGCCTATGGTCTTAGCCAGCAGGAGGCCAAGGAGCAGGAGAATGTGGTGACAGGTTTGGAATTTTAAAAATTTGAAATATTTAGTTCTCCTTCTCCCAGCAACAATTAAAGGTTAATATTACAAGTTTGCATATAGGTTCCTCATAGTTCATGACATACCGTCTAAGATCCTCTTTGACACGAGTGCATCGCATTCGTTCATAGAAGAATGTTTTGCGTCTAAGCTTGGCCTGGAAGTCGCCACCAACCCGACATCGTTAGAAGTCATGATGCCAAACGATTCGGTGATGCAGACCAGTTGTAAGTGTAGGGCGCCAGTTTTATTTGGAGAAGCAGAAATCGTAGTGGAGGCGTCCCTTTTGCCTATTGCTGAGTTTGATTTAATTTTGGGTGTGGATTGGCTGATTGACGTGAATCCCAAGATAGATTGCATGAGAAAGAAGATTCGGCTAGAAGGACCAGATCAATCTCTCATTACCTTTCAAGGTTTGAAAGGAGTCTCCAAGCTAATCATCTCTTCAGTAAAGGCTATGAGGCATGTCAGTAAAGGGTGTTCCGCATTTTTGGTGTTGTTTCATGCGAAAGCTAAAGCCTTTTTGCAGGAGGTACCAGTGGTCTGTGAGTTTCCCGATGTTTTTCCTGAGGAGCTACCTAGTGCCCCTCCCTCTAGAGAGATTGATTTTCAGATTAACCTTGTTCCTGAATCTGCACCAGTGGCCAAGGCTCCTTATCGCATGGCGCCCAGGGAATTGCTGAGTTAAAAATCCAGTTCCAGGAATTGTTTAATTTAGGATTTATCAGACCTAGTATATCGTCGTGGAGAGCATCAATCCTTTTTGTGAAGAAAAAAGGCCGACAGTTTGGGATTGTGTATCGACTACCGAGAGTTGAATAAACTTACTATTAAGAACAAGTACCCTCTTCCAAGGATAGATGACTTGTTCGATCAACTTGAGGGGTCTTGCACGTATTCCAAGTTAGACCTGAGGTCGAGATACCATCGGTTGAAGATTCGAGATGAGGATATCCAGAAGATGGTGTTAAGTACCAGATACGGGCACTTCGAATTTGTGGTCATGCCGTTTGGGTTGACCAATGCCCCATCTGCATTTATGGACCTGATGAACAGGATGTTCAGAGAGTTCTTGGACCGATTCGTGATTGTTTTATTGATGATATCCTACTGTATTACAGGACCAAGGAGGAGCATGCCACACATCTCATGACAGTTTTGAGCACTCTTGGGCATAATCAGTTATATGCTAAGTTTTCTAAGTGCGAGTTCTGGCTCCTAGAATTGGCATTTTTAGGTCAAGTGGTTAGTAGAGATGGACTTGTCGTTGATCCAAAGAAGATTGAGACGATCAAAGATTGTCCAAGGCCGAAGACAGTTGCAGAGGTTCGTAGTTTTCTCAGCTTGGCAGGCTACTACAGGAGATTTATTCAGGACTTTTTGAAGATAGCCCTTTCATTGACTTCACTTACCAGGAAGGGAAGAGATTTTAGTTGGACATCAGAGTGTGAGTCCGATTTCGAGCGGTTGAAGACCAGATTATCAGATGCACCAGTGCTATGTCTTCCTTCAGGTGTAGATGACTTTCAGATTTACAGTGATGCTTCAGGCCAGAGACTGGGTTGTGTTCTCATGCAGCATGAAAAGGTTATAGCTTTTGCGTCCAGACAACTGAAGAATCACGAGAGAAATTATCATGTACACGATTTAGAGTTAGCAGCTATTATCCATGCATTGAAGATTTGGAGACACTACCTCTATGACGTACGGTGTGAGATCTTCACAGATCATAAGAGCCTCAAGTACATCTTTGATCAGCAGGAGCTCAACATGAGGCAGTGTAAGTGGCTCGAGTTTTTAGCAGATTATGAGGTGACTATTCAGTATCATCCGAGAAAAGCTAATGTTGTTGCAGACACTCTCAGTAGAATGAGTTCTAGTTATGCTCTCATCACCCAACAGGAAGAATTGGTGCGAGCCTTGGAAAGGCTAGAGATTAGTGTGGTGTCGCGCCCTAGTTTTAGCCCTGTCAGTTTGGGATGGATTGAGATAAAGTGCGAGATCAAAGAGAGGATCTGTGATGCCCTGCCCTTAGATCCAAAGATGGCAGAGATTTTTGATTTGACTCGGACAGGCCAGAGAGACGATTTCATGATTCATGATGGGTTGTTGTTTAAGGGCAGAGTGTGCATTCCAGATGTCGGGCATCTTCGCGAGAATATTTTAGTTGAGTCTCATAACTCCAAGTATTTATTCACCCGGGCAGCATGAAAATGTATGCAGACCTTAAGAAGTCAGTTTGGTGGCCAGGACTTAAGGGAGATGTCTCAAACTACGTAGGGAAGTGCGAGACTTGCAAGTTGGTTAAGGCGGAATGTCAGACGTCTGGAGGCAAGCTACAACCTCTTCCAATTCACGAATGGATTTTCGAAGACATTTCCATGGATTTTGTGCATGACCTCCCCAGGTCCCTGAATGAGAATGACTCGATATGGGTGATCGTTGATCGATTGTCCAAGGTTGCACATTTTATTCCCAACAAGAGTCCAAAGTTGGCTCAGTTGTACGTGGATGAGATAGTTCAGCTTCATGGTGTGCCAAAATGATGAGTGTTGCGATTTCATGGTTGCACATTTTATGATAATCGGAAATTTTAGGTATCTATAGGCGCGACTTTGATGTTTCAGAATTCTTCTCATGCTCGAAGTTGGCTGTCATAGATGGCATATTCTTAGTTGAGAGTATATAAGTGCTAAATTATTATAGTGATTAAATAAAAAAATGAATGAAAATGAGTCATGTGGGAAGAGCCACGGCGAGGTTATTAAAACCGTATTCCCCCCCCCTCAATAAAAGCTGAGCCTTCCCTAATTTTGGGTGTTTTGCCTCTTCCGCTCTTGCATGCAGGCCGACAACTTCTTCCGAAACCGCAAGCGGGAATGTCTAACGAGCCTAGGTCGACGCCTTCTAATTCGCCCGGAACCGGCGCCGGCTTCTTCTCCTCCCTCTGCGGGCTCCGGCGATCTCATCCCTTCTTCCAGTGCCGGGAAAAGCATCATTCCTAACCCTAGCCAGTGCTAGAAGTTTCCTCTTCCGCCGTTTTTGATATCGGTGAGTATGTTTTACTGTTTCTCCTTCTGTTCTAGGGTTTCTTCATTTCTATTTAGTGGCTACACTCTTAGGTTTCCAATTTCAAATTTTTAAAGGAGGTTTTCATTTCCTAGAGTTAAGATTTCAACGGTTTTTGGCAATTCCCCGTCTTTAGATCGAGGTAACACATACGTTTATGTTCTTGCTCCTCCGTAAATATATAATTGCCACCATGAGTAGTTTTTCCACCGAAGGGGGAAAACACTTAAGTTAGGTTTATCGATGAATTCCAGATTTTTAGTGGTCGTTGGAGCAAGGGATTGGAGAAGTTCTTAGCGGTCAGATTTTTTGGGAAGGAACATCATGTCACCTCGACGCGTGTATGAGCGTCGAAGCACCACTGTAAGAAACTCGACTCCTTTTAGTCCAGCAGTTTAGATTATTTTAATTCATGTATTAGCAATGTTGGTATATGCACTTAAATTTACAAGTTCCTATAGTTAGAACAAAGTCAAAGAAGTAGGTGTACGCTGAGGCTTAATTTAGCAGAATCAGTATCATGAAAATCCTAGCCCAGTGCAATTAAATAGAGTCCTACTCCGTGTTTGACTCACTGAACACCGTCTAAGTTAAATTCAGAAAAGTGGTGAGGAAGAATTTCCCTCTTATTTCCGGTGGATGCACACCACTGTCACGACCAGTCTCGACAAAAGTCAGAGTGCGCTTCGGGCGGGACGTGATGTCACAGGCATGGGCGGAAAAAAGTCATGTCTGCTAAGGCGAATGCAGAGAATACTTAAAATAGTTTTAAAATAGTTACTGTTAAGTAGAAACAGGTTTATTTTTATATGCGTAAGCTTTTAGAACATAATAGTGAAAAATTTGAATGCACAAGTATTTTCAATAAAAATTTCGAACACAAGTTTCAGATACATGTTTTTATGTTATGACATGCTCAGATGAATGGACATGCAAATAACACTAAATTTTAGTACATATAATATAATAGCCTAACAATTGTCTATGTATTACTGTTCATAATTATCACATAAAGAAAACATCTGACAGTAAAAGAAATGAATCAAAAACATCAAACCTGACACGGCTAGAAGATCAATCATCGCAAAGCAGAAGCTTGATGCAGATCGGGCACAGGAACCTGGCGGCGCTGCCACGAAAGCTAAGACAATTCCAAAACACAAAAGAAAAGCCTCAAAAAATTGAAATAAACAGGGCGAGCATAGTAAAGTATAGAACAGTAACAGAAGCAGAAAAGCATAAGCGTACTAGTTTCTCATGAAACAAAACTATTTAATGACCAGCAAACAAAAGAGCTAAACAGAACAAGTCAGTTTTATTAGACTACTCCAGAGTATAGCCTAAAATTATTCATGTAATATGTTGTAAGCAGTGATCGATGAAGGGTGTAAGTGCTATAGAGGGCGCCCATGGTTCACGATCAGATCTGCGTGCAAGTCTTGTCAGAAAAGTAATCCTGTTTGTCGTGACCATGACGGCAGACAGATGCCCAGTTAGACGATACAGTTCAAGGATTTGCTTACAACTACGGATTTATTTTCGAATTTCATACTTAGGTGATTTTTAACGGAAACGAAAATACTTAAAGTGAGCGATCGGACCAAAAATATGTTTTACTTACACAAACATACGAAACAAAATTCGATAACACAAAAATTCGATGATACAAGATTTGATGACAGACATAAGAAACAAGATGCGGTGACACAAAAGGAATTAGATAGACCTGTATGATTTTGTGGTTTCAAGTATTCGCGGGTGATACAATTACATTTCATCTTTTTCTAGGACAATTAATATTCATTTAGATTGATTCATTCCAAGATACGATTATCTTCTAAGCAAACATGTGTTCTCTACGAGCATGATATAAAAACACCAAAACATATTTCTGCTCTCCAAAATTTGTTACAATTATTATCATGACAGTTGTTGTTCGTGCTCAATATTCTATCATTCTTCTCACTATTCATCAAAATAGATCAAATTATTCTCTCTAGTAAATATCCAATTAAAATCCTTCATCTAAGTGTATATCAATCTAAGACTTGCTCATAATCACAAATTCAAGTAATTCCAAACATATTATAGCCTAAATTATTAACTTATCAAACTGAGTATTCAAGATCTAAACTAATTGACAAACTAAATGTTCCAGGGTGAAATTAAAGAATCGTAAGAATAGACAAAACAGTTAGGATACAAATCCGTTAACAGATCAACATATATCGAAATGCAGTCATGAATCAAAGAACAGAGACATTAAATTACACACAATGACTGCAAGAGAGAGGGAGATCTCTACTTGTCTGAAGAAGGCTGAATCTGACGGAGGCGGCTAAGCGGCGCAAGCGAAATCAGAAACCCTAATTGGACATGTAGAAGAATGATGAAGGCGACACAACAAATTATCACTATGCTAACACAGGCAAATATTTGCTACAAAATTGAATCAGAGGCGGATAAGAAATTTACCTCCCTCAAGAGTGAGGGGAGAAGAGATTCCACGCGGAAAAGGAGGCTTGGCTAGGGGAAAACCCTAAATCGGAGAGGGCTTCCTTCAAGAACCGACCATGGATGCGACGAACGATGACGAAAAACACAACTACAACGAGAAATAAAAGATTATTATAGGACAAAAATCTGAATCATGAATTATACGCAAATTGGAGCACGCAAGTTCCAAAATAAATTCAAGGAAGAAAACGAGGGGAAAGAGAAAACCCTTATCAATAGGAACCAAATTCGAGCCCAAGGAGGCAAATTTGAGCAGAAAAATTCTGAGTAGAGAGGGTATTAAGGAAACCCTAAGTGTTCTTCTTGAAGATCTCGACCAAATCGAAGCAGAAGAGCAAAATTAGGGTTGTTGGAGGGAGAGAAGGCGGTCGCTGGAGGAGAGGGAAGCTTCTGCTGATGTCGTCCTCCAGAAACGGAGAAGAAGAGGTTGTCGCCCCTTTGGAGGTGAGGAGACCGCCGGCTAGAGCAAACGGAGGATGTGTCGGCCCTAGGGGAGGGAGGAGAAGCAAGGGGAGACGCAGTCTTTAGCCATAGCTGGAGAAGCATGTGGCGGAGACGGGAGGCACGGGAGCGGCGGGAGGTGGGATCGAGAGAGCCAACGCCTTGCGTGTGGCTTGCGGGAGGCGGAATTAGGAGAAAGTATTGTGGGAAAGCCCTGGACCGGGTGTTTTATTGCGGGAGAGGGGAAATTAGGTCATACATTATTTTATTATTATAACATATAAGTCAGAATTTGGGGTTGTTACAACCACCGTGTTCTCAGGGCCAGTAGGCCACTATTGGAATTTCAAGCTCAAAGTTGATGACCCTTACTACAGATATGAAACTCCTCAGATAGGAGTCTGTGTTCCACTTGAGAGACATCTAATTCAGGGCACCATCAGGTTTGTCGCTCAGACTACAGTTACCAGTTTGTGCATAATCATCGTTAGGGATGAGATTTAATAAGATAGTATTAAAACTTGTTCAAGCTTACAAAATCATATTTCTAAAACTTCAGAAATCAACGATCTAAACAGTTAAGAAAAAAGTGTGTCAGAACATATTGTAAGTCGATTCTACGTCTGATCATGAACTCAAGTACCAAGTCAATGTTAGAAAAATCATGCACATTTTAAATTTAAGTAATATTCATTTAAAATATATTTAAGTATTGCTGGAAAGAGTAGTTTTTCTTACTCTTCAGTGGGCCTGACCCATTTGGAACTTTTTTTTACAGGGGGCTCGGGTCAGGGGATCCGCTTAGGATAGGTGGTTCAGTCTCTAGTCGTCAGTTTGTTCAGTTGTACCACTGTTTTTGTAATTTGCTTATATTACAGACATTTGTATTTATTGTACTTCACCCATGTTTTTGATATATCAGTTATTTCAATTAGACGGTAATTCAGTCCTCTAGTGATATATTTTCAGTTTTAGTTGGCTATGTGAATTCAGCTTGACAAGGTACACTTTTAACCATAAAATTACTTCACTTTTCCGCTGTAAGTTTTTTTTAACACTTTCATTACTTGTACATGTTTTATACCAGTTTATATACCATTACTTAGTTTACTAGTTATCGCGGACCCGTCCGGACTACTGATTCCTGTTAAACTTAGTTGGGGTGTTAAACTACTCTCATTTGTAATCACTTGAGTTTGGAATCAAAGTATCTACTTTTTCAAACAATTCTTTAGTTTCAATCCATGCCCTTTGAGTAATCATCAAGTTTGTGACAATAACACAGTCTATGAGAATCTGTGTTACCCGGATAGAAATCATGTCTAATATATGTTTGCACGAAATGATGATGAAGTTGGCTCATTAGAGGAGAAGCTGAGGGATTGTTGAGTATTTGATAATGGATGATAATGCCGATTGCAATCGAGTAAAAAAGGACATATCAAGGGGACAACCCGAGAGGAGAAAGATTGGAGCCTTGCCATCATATGCAAGAGCTCTTGATGAGGAGCTTCAAAACCTAGAAGGGAGCTATACGATAAAAGCAAAGAGAGTAAATAAGATACAAACTTTTTGCTCGTCATTCCAAGGCCCTAAGGACCCATTTAATCAGCGAAGGACGCAAGAAATTCTCTATGTGGGAGGAATATTAATTTATTCAAAAATAATAATTAATAAATATAGAAAAATGTGATGTAATATGTCTAAATATAGGAAAAATATCAACATTTTTTATTTTTTTACAAAAAGAAAATTTATGAACAAATATAGAAAACATCTCCATTTTGCTGCCATGAAAAATTGAACTAAAACCACTCACTCAAATACATAACCTAACATGAAGCCAATACCGTTATGCCAAACCTACTTTATTGAAACTTTTAGGAATAAATTCAATATATAAGGTCAAACAATAAGTTTAATTTAATTTTTGTTAGTGATTTCGTTTAAATACAGTGAGGGAGGCTGCCCACACTGAGACCTATGTGGGTCCACCCTTGCATTTAATACAAAACACAATATTGCAATTTAATCAGAATAATTGTAAAAACAAATTAACAATAAAAGAAGTTCAAATAACGTACTAAAAGGCATCTAAAGTGCAAAGATAATTATAAATTCACGATAAGAAGAATAAGCGGCTGAGCTTGTTATTTGGACTGTGATCATATCATCTCCTTCGTCCTCCACTTAAAGCTTGTCCTTAGGCTCGGGCCAGAAAATGATGCATTGATATCACCTTGGGCTTCTTCCAAATCAACTTCTTTCTCATCTCTGTTGTCTTAAATTTCTAGTAAAAAAATCTTTCAATGGTTGTTGGTGTGTAAACTGTTAGAAATTTTATTTTAAAACATTTAATTTAAAATGTTTTTGGAGACATGTGACGTTTGGTGTTTGAGATCCTCACATTTGATGGAAAAACTCCAAAACAAAAATGGAGGCAAACCAAATACTTGGAGGGGAACTTTCATAATGGAAATGATGAACTTTTAATCCCACATTACTTAACACCCCTCATGTGAGTGAGTATATAATGTAATTCACTCTTTCGTATTTGTTCAAAAGAACATAAGAAGAAACTATGAACAACACACGTGCGTGCGCGCACAGCACCGGATCCGGATTTTGGATTTAAGGAATAATTGAATTGAATTGTATTTTTTTACAAACTAGTTTATATATTTTTGAAAGTCTCATAATCCCACAAACTTTTCAATCTACATCGAAATGCACTCGACACATGCGTCATTTCAACCCGCTCTGTTTTTCTTGCGTGGACATGCGTCGAATTGATCTTGACGCATTCGTCGACTTTACCGTGTTGCGAATGAAACTCGGCGCACGCGTCGATTTCCACCTGCTCTGACTTCTCTTGCGTCAACTTGCATCGACATAATCTCGACGTGTGTCGATAATGTCTCAACGCAACTTGCGTTGACTTCTCTGCTAGCTTACGGTACGCGCTGTGTTCTTCACACGTTTCTCGCCATTAATATTTTACATTGGAACTCCAACATTCACCTACACGATTAAAACTTACTAATTATAACCGTTTGAATTTAAACATGGTTATTTTCTTGCCATTTTTAAGACTCCTATTTAGGAGAATTTTCTGATTCGTTTACGGTCGTCTTTTGAAAAATCAGTCGTCGCTCTCTCTAGGTCTGACGACGATCCAAGGGTTTAATATGTAGTTATTTATGAATGAAAGCACCATAAATGAGAAAGGTGAAAAACCTAAAGGCGTGTTCTTCAACATTTACAGTTATTCATTACATTAATCCATTGATGAAAAGAAGATGGAAAGCAGATTTATTAAACCCATAGAGGATCATCAATCAATATTGAAAAGACCTAAGAACCAAAATTGCAGAAATACCTCCTTCATGAGTAAGATGCACAAATCATAAGAAAATGGACAGCATATATCAGGAGTAAATCAGAATTTTTTTATTCGGAAGACAGATATTTGTTTTAACTTTGTTTAAATTACTAAACAACCTAATTGCTGGATCTAGAATAATTTTCATAATGATAACAAAAAAGAATTCGGAAAAGTGAAAAGAACAAACCGTTATCACTTCTTCAGACCCCATATCATCGCCACCATAGACAAAAAGTTGACCGCCTTCAGCATTATTTGATTTAAAATTAGCAGACCAGTGTAAAACAATGACAGGGAGCCTGCGATCTCCAGAAGCCAGCTGCAACTTAACTACATTCTTAGATGATATGCTGCTGTGTTTCCCTTTGACAGAGGAACTTACAGAGAGATCCCATAACAACATATCCCCATCAATGTAACCAACAGCAAGAATGGAACCTGAGTTGGATACCCAACAAATAGAGCAAATCTCTTTCTCCTCTTGTTCGCCAAATACAGTACCAGGAAGATGAGTGGAATCTTCAGATAAAGAGTCAACGTATTCCTTACCCTTCAGCTGTAGATCCTTAGAACTTCTCACAGTAATGGCATGGCTTTCAATCATATCCCAAAGTATAATCAGACCATTCTCATAAGCAATTAGCACTCTGAAAAATGTAATGTATATATTTATATCAGATTATTTTAAATTAAATTTTGGAATTACTCTCTACTTCTTTCTCTCTCTTACAAGCATACACACAGATTGAATACACCTTCAAAATATATGATAAAAATATAGAGATCTGATCTAGAATCAGAAGAAGCCCATAAGTATTGCTGAACTTTGCCGGTCAAAGAATGGATATCAACATTTTCAAAAGCTCATTAACTCAAAGAAGAATATTTGAATTCCAGGTGAGGAAAATGAATTTGCAATTGGCCGGCGAGGGTGGTGCAGGAGCCTCCGGTGGAGGTGGTACGCGAAGTAACATCGAGCAGACATCAGAGAAAGAAGGGGTAGTGGGTGAAGCCAGAACCTGGGCCCGAATACTGTGCAGGTGTGGCGGGACGCGAGCCATAATCATAGCAATACAAACAGCCTCCTTCTGGGCGCGTTGGGCAGCGAGATCAGTAGTAGCGGGCTGGTGCTGAATCCAGGCTTCCGTGAGAGTTTTAGCACGGGCCACGAAGGAGGTCATGTCCAGAGCTTTGCCAACATCCAAGGCTTGAAGATCAGTGAGGATGTCAAAAAGGTGTTGAAGGCTGTCCTTCCCGGAGTACAGCGAATGAAGTTCATCCCACATGGCTTTAGCAGTCTCATGATACATGATCATCTGGTACGGCTCACCCTCGACCGAGTTCAGGATCCAGGTCTGGACACGACCGTCATTGCGGAGCCAATCATCAGTAGAAGGAGTTGGTGGGCCCTGGGTAAGGTGACAGGCAAGGCCCTTGGCCTGTAAGACCCGGCGGACAGAGTGGACCCAGGGAATGAAGTTGGCCTTGCCAGAGAGAGAAATAGTAGTAATCCGAAGCTCATCTCGGAGTTCGAGAGGAGCCACGTGGTCGGCAGGGGGTTGAGCGGTAGTGGAGTCGCTGGAGGACATGGCGACTGAAGAGCAGCAGACAGCAGGGCTCGGAGAGAACAACCCGCGCGGCAAGCAGTGGGAGAAAGGAGGGCCCGCAGCGGTCTGGAGGTCGCGGCGGTCTGGAGGTCGCGGCGGTCTGGAGGTCGCGGCGAGTTGACTGAGGCCGCGGCGAACAGGAGCAGTCCGCGAGAGGAGGGCGCGGCGAGTTGGAAGAGGTCGCCGCTCAGTGGAGCAGATCGCAGCTGGTGAGAGCAGAGCTGGAGCAGTTCGCGACAGAGGCCGCGGCGAACTGGGGGCAGGTCGCGGCAGCGGACAGGAGCAGTCCGCAAGAGGTCGCGGCGAACTGGGGCAGGTCGCGGCAGAGAACACAGTGGATACAAGAAGAGCCCGCAGCGGACAGGAGCAGTCCGCAAGAGAAGGCGGAGAGAGAGAGAGTCCGCGAGCACAGAGGCTCGAGCGGACAGAGAAAAAAAAGAGCGAGCTAGAGGGAGCAGTCCGCGAGCAAAGAGGCTCGAGCGGATACAAGCAGAGCCCGCAGCGAGAGAGAGAGAAGCTAGAGGGAGCAGTCCGCGAGCAAAGAGGCTCGAGCGGATACAAGCAGAGCCCGCAGCGGACAGGAATGATCGTCCGGAGCGGATAGAGAGAGGTGGGCCCCACGAGTCAGAGCAGAAGATGGCTATAAGAAGCCTGAGGAGGGTGGAACCACGGAGGGAGAGAAGAGGAGCGGAATCAGAAGGGCAGTCCGCACGAGACCGGAGCGGATGCAGGAAGGCAGTCCGCACGAGACCGGAGCGGACAGGAATGCAGTCCGCAGGGTAGCCGAGCGGACAGAAGCAGAGGGGCAGTCCGCAGGAGACCGGGCGGACAGAGAAGGGGCAGTCCGCGGCTAGACGCAACCTGGCTCTGATACCATGTTGTAAGAGCCCAAAGCTTGTATGTATTATTTTAGTATGTAAATACAAGGAGAGAATACAAATATATAGGAGAGAAGAGAGAAGAATAAATCATATACATGATGTGAGACTAAAGAAGGAGAGGAAAAATGGGCCATTAAATGGGCCTTTTACATGGGCTTTTCTAATAAAGGTTAAATAAAGTATTGAAGGAAGACACTAAAGATGAAAGTGCAGTTTAAGTTGCCTGGGAGAAAGTATGTGTTACAGTATGCCTATGAATAGACCAGGATATCGGAAAACCCATTATTAGATTTGCATACAATGACATAGACCGGGCCAATGTCCACTATACATTATACAAATAATTTAGGATATTATGTCCAATATGCCAGAATAACTAAAAGTAAACAATGCACAATGGATTTTAATCAAATGTGAGATACTCAAATTTCAATAATGATCAATTGCCAAGTCTAACTTAAGAATGACTGGCCAAACATTAGACTTGCAAAACAAAATAAATAAGGAAACAAAAAAGAATATGCTAATATAAAACTTTTCTCCAGCCATCATCAGTTCCAAGAAACTAGTTTACGGCATTGAATTGTTTATTATTGAGTGTAGTAAAAACGTAACATATTTATTGCTCAAGCATCCAAATAGCTCGCTGAGGGAAAACAAACTATCCTCACTTTACAATAAGACATTACACAAGAATAACCATGGTTTTCGGAGTTGAAACAGAGAAAGGAAATGTTCAAGGTTCAATTGATGGGTACACTGGGATTGAACAGCGTTGACATAATAAATATAAAAAAAATATTTATTATAATTTAAACAATAGTATATTTCTAATAACAATAGTGACAAAGTAAAACAACAATCAAAATAATATCAAGTATTTGCAATGTTTTAATATTATCTAATATTATAATTAATCTGCAGTCACAATATGTAATAAGTTGTTAAGTACTTGTCAGAAAATAATTTTAATTTAACTCAAAAATGGAAAATTGTTTGAAAAATAAGATGGAATTTTGGATCAAATTGAGCCCGAAAAGAAACCAATAATTTAATCACAAGTGGAAAGGTCAAACAAAATTATATTTAAAATTGGATTTTAAGCGTGCACAGGTAAGAAAAAAATGCTTTAAATTTAATCAAAATTTGAGTCATAATATATATAAGTCTTGGAAACGTGTGTGGGTTCCTGCTACCTCCGCAAAATGTCCGAAAAACTCCTAAGTAGTCGGCGAGGCCAACTTGGCGAGACCGCCAAGTCGCGCGGTTACTACCCCGGCGAGACCGCACCCCACTCGTGGCTTGACCGCCCAACTCGCGTGGCGAGATCCGTCTACTCGCGCGACCACGACGCCAACGAGTTGCTGCTACTCGCTTGGAGAGTTCCTCCTGCGCGAGCTGCTACTGCGCGAGCTCCTCCTGCGCGAGCCGGCCAGATGCGAAACCAACACCCCTAACCGCAAGATCACCTTGCAACACCTCCTGTCTCGCTCGCACTCCGGCTTGCCCGGTTAGAAAAACAAACCGCCCGGACACCACTCTTCTCGCGGCGGGATCAAAACCCTTAGTGCTGCGGTGCACTCTTTCTCTCTCTAAAATAGGAACAAGGAATTTAGGAGTTTATCTCACTATTTCATCAATCATAAAAGGGACTACAAAGGGCATATATATAGGCAAAAGAAAACAAGTAAAAATCTCTCTCCTAATAAATACAACCTCTCAACTACCTACTCCTATCATTAAAACCTCTACAACATTTAATAAATACAAATTCTAATTTTTTCTTTTCTTTGGCTCGGTCAACAAGTCAACTCCAGCAAACTCCCCCTCAAACTTGGCAAATCATGCCGAGTTTGCTTTTCAACTTCAAGAACGTCTCTACTTTCAATGCCTTAGTGAAGATGTCCGCAACCTGCTCTCCGGTTGGGCAATACACCACCTCCACTGTCTTCTGCTTCACTTGCTCCCTAAGGAAATGATACCTCGTCTCAATGTGTTTGCTACGACCATGTAGCACAGGGTTCTTTGCGAGCTGGATGGCCGACATGTTGTCCACCAACATTGTTGTTGGCCCATCCACTCCATGATGCAGACTCTCCAGAAGGTTCCTTAGCCAGATAGCTTGGCAGGTGCCAGCAGCCGCTGCAATGTATTCTGCCTCACATGACGATAGAGCTATCGTGGCTTGCTTCTTCGAGCTCCAAGAGAACGCACCCGTTCCCATGTTGAAAACATACCCGGAAGTGCTCTTCCGATCATTTACATCCCTGCCGTAGTCACTGTCCGAGTAACCTACCAGCGTCAATTCCTCTCCAGTTGAGTACTTCAGCCCATGGCCTCTTGTCCCGTTGATGTACCTCAGGATCCTCTTCGCCGCTATGAAGTGGTCTTCCTTTGGTTCCTCCATATGTCTGCTCACCACCCCGACCGCATACATGATGTCTGGTCGGGTGAAGGTCAGGTAGCGTAGACTACCCACCAAACTTTTGAACAAGGTGGAGTCCACCGCTCCTTCCTTAGAATCCTTACTCAGCTTCAACCCTGGGTCTGCAGGAGTGGAGATAGGCTTGCTATCCTCCATCCTGACTTTCGTCAATATCTCTTCGGCGTACTTCTTCTGGGAGATGAAGATCCCTTCTTCTCCCTCCTTCACTTCCACCCACAAGAAATAGCTCAGCTTTCTCAAGTCCGTCATCTCGAACTCTTTCTTCATCATTCCCCGGAACTCTTCATACATCGCAGTGTTGTTCCCTGTGAAGATCATGTCATCCACGTAGAGACACACTATCATCATGTTGCCCTCCTTATCCACCTTGGTGTAGAGTGCATACTCATGTGGACTCTTCTGATAGCCATTCTTCTGCAGGTAAGCATCTATCCTTCCGTTCCAAGCTCTTGCTCCTTGCTTTAGTCCATACAATGCCTTGTCTAGCTTGCAGACCTTCCTCTCCTGTCCTTTCACCACGTACCCTGGAGGCTGCTCGATGTACACATCTTCCTCCAGGTAGCCATTCAAGTAAGCAGAGACCACGTCCATCTGCATTATCTTCCAGCCATGATGAGCCGCTAGCGCGATGATCAACCTGATGGTGTCTATCCGCGCTACGGGGGCGAACACCTCGTCATAGTTAACTCCTTGGACTTGGCGGTAGCCCTTTACAACAAGCCTTGCTTTGTGTTTCTCCACGCCTCCATCTTTATTCTTCTTCACCTTATACACCCACTTCACCCCGAGGGGTTTGTGGCCTGCAGGTGGATCCACCAGCTTCCAGGTGTCGATCTTCTTGATGGAGGCTATCTCCACATCCATCGCTTTTCTCCAAATTTTTTCTTTGGCGGCTTCTTCATAAGAGCACGGCTCAACATCTGCAAATAGACAGTATAATGAAAAATTGTTAAGTGTCGGTGCCGTCTCTTCATAGATATCATCCAACCTCCTCATCCGAGGTTGAGGACGGTTATCTTTACTTCTACTGGTGCTAGCTCCACCTGAGCTGCCACCACTGGTACTTGCTCCACTTGAGTAAGGGGTGAGAGCTCCCCCTGAACCTCCGCTAGGTGGTGATGGTGGCTCAACTCCGCCCATCTCGGCTTCAGCCTCTTCTCCACCTTCCTCCTCATCATCCTCGTAGAACATCCCCTTGATGCCTCTCGTTGCTTCATCCCAACTCCAGCTGCTTCCTTCTTCAAACACCACATCCCTTGAGATGATGGCCTTCTCCGTCACCGGGTTATACAACTTGTAAGTCTTGCTCGCAGGAGCGTGGCCTACAAAGATACACTTCTCGCTCCGGTCATCCAGCTTCTTCCTTCTCTGGTCTGGGACGTGGGCATAAGCCACACACCCGAAAACCCTTAGGTGCTTCACACTGGGCTTCCACCCACTCCAAGCTTCAAATGAAGTCTTGAATTTCACACTCTTTATTGGACAACGGTTCAGCACGTACACTGCCACCTGCACTGCTTCCGCCCAGAACTTCTTCGGCAACCCCTTGCCCTTCACCATACTCCTCGCCATGTTCATGATGGTAAGATTCTTCCTCTCTGCCACGCCATTCTGCTAAGGCGAGTATGCCGCCGTCAGTTGATGAGAGATCCCCCATTGCTTACAGTACTCGTCAAACAGCCTAGAGGTGTACTCCCCACCCCTATCCGTTCTGAGCACCTTCAGCGGTTGACTACTCTCCTTCTCAGCCATCGCCTGGAACTCCTTGAGCTTGTCAAGTGTCTCAGCCTTCTCCCTTAGGAAATAAACTCAACACTTCCTGCTGAAGTCGTCAGTGAAGGTAATGTAGTACTTGCTTCCACCTATTGAAGTAGTCTCAAACGGACCAGCGATGTCCGAGTGAACTAACTCCAACGGCCTTGTTGCTCTCCGGGACTTGTCATCCTCAAAAGTTTCTCTCCTCTGCTTCCCCTTCGTGCATGCCTCACAGACCCTATGAGGAGGTGTGATCATCGGCAGCCCATCCACCATCTTGGAACCTGACAGTAGCTTCAGGCTTGTGAACCCCAGGTGTCCCATCCGGTGGTGCCATAGCCAAGCTTCCTCTTCTTCTCCTGTCTTCGCAAGACATGCAGTCTCCTTGGCATCCATACTTAGAGGAAAGAGGTGATTCGTCGCCATCTTCACTCTCACCACTTCTTTTCCTTGACTATCCTTCATAGCTAAGGTACTATCCCTCAATAGCACACGATAGCCTTTCTCTATCAGCTGCCCAAGACTTAGGATGTTGCTCCTCAAGCCTGGCACATAAAAGACATCGTTGATCTGTACCTCCTTTCCATTCATTGTGACCGCTATCACTCCTCTTCCTTCCACAGATATCTTTGAGGCGTCGCCAAAACTGACTTCACCACCATTTGCCTCAAGGCTGGTGAACAACTCCTTATCTCCACACATGTGGTTACTTGCGCCAGTATCCAAGTACCACACCCTGTTCCTCCCGCCTGCCGCACCTTGGATGGTAAGGAACATCATCGGGTCGCCACCCGTGTTACTTGCCTCAGCATAGTGGTTGGCTTCTCCTCCCTTCCTTGGAGCCCAACAATCGTAGCTCATATGCCCGAACTTGTTACAGTTGTAACATTGAGTCTGGGACATATCTCCTCTTCCTCTTCCTTGACTTCTTCCCTGGTCCCTTCCTTGTCCTCTGCATTGGCCTCTCCCTTGGCCTCTTCCTCTTCCTCCTCCATCATGTCTCCAACCGTGAGGTTGCTCTGCCTCCTTCTGGTTGTACTGATTTCTTCCGAAGTCTCTTCCACCTCTTCCTCCTCTACATCTTCCTTGGTAGCCTCGGCCACGCTGGCCTCCTCCTCTTCCTGAGCTTTCTCCAAAGTTAAGCTGAGTCTGGAGTGTTTTTCACAAGCCGCTCAACTCGTCATCATCCTGCAGCATGCGGTACTCATGGGCTTGCAGTGAGCCGACAAGTTCATCTACCGCCATCTCGGTGAGATCCTTCGACTCCTCAATGGCCACAACCACATGTCTGAATTTCTTGGACATCCATCGCAGGAGCTTTTCCATGAAACTAACATCATCTAATGTTTCCCCATTCCTCTTCATCTCGTTTGTGAGCGTCCGTAGACGTGTCACGTAGTCACTCATTTTCTCCGAGCTTTGCATCCTCATCACCTCATACTGGGCTCGAAGGGATTGCAGCTTAACCTTCTTTGCTTTATCCACTCCCTGCATGGAGCGTTGTAGTATCTCCCAAGCCTCCTTGGATGTCCCATCATCTGAGATCTTCTCAAACGTCGCCTCATCAACTCCTTGGTACAATAGGAATAGGGCCTTCTTGTCCCACTTCTTTGCTTCTCTCAACGCTGTCTTCTGAGCGTTAGTCAACGCTGCCTCCGCTTCAGCAGTAAGCACCTCGACTCCCTCTTCAACTATCTCCCATAACTCTTTGGAGGCGAGTAACACTCGCATCTGAATACTCCAGTTCCCGTAATTTGTCTTTGTCAACTTGGGGACTTGCCCCGGCATGGCGCTTCTCATTTCCATCTCAACTCTTCACTGAACACTTCCAAGTAACTTCCAGGGGGTCGAACCTCCCTCTTATACCACTTGTTGGAAACATGTGTGGGTTCCTGCTACCTCCCCAAAATGTCCGAAAAACTCCTAAGTAGTCGGTGAGGCCAACTTGGCGAGACCGCCAAGTCGCGCGGTTACTACCCCGGCGAGACCGCACCCCACTCGCGGCTTGACCGCCCAACTCGCGTGGCGAGATCCGTCTACTCGCGCGACCACGACGCCAACGAGCTGCTGCTACTCGCTTGGCGAGTTCCTCCTGCGCGAGCTGCTACTGCGCGAGTTCCTCCTGCGCGAGCCGGCCAGATGCGAAACCAACACCCCTAACCGCAAGATCACCTCGCAACACCTCCTGTCTCGCTCGCACTCCGGCTTGCCCGGTTAGAAAAACAAACCGCCCGGACACCACTCTTCTCGCGGCGGGATCAAAACCCTTAGCGTTGCGGTGCACTCTTTCTCTCTCTAAAATAGGAACAAGGAATTTAGGAGTTTATCTCACTATTTCATCAATCATAAAAGAGACTACAAAGGGCCTATATATAGGCACAGGAAAACAAGTAAAAATCTCTCTCCTAATAAATACAACCTCTCAACTACCTACTCCTATCATTAAAACCTCTATAGCATTTAATAAATACAAATTCTGATTTTTTCTTTTCTTTGGCTCGGTCAACAAGTCAACTCCAGCAATAAGGCTATGATACATAATTTATTACTGAACAATTTACCGTAGTAATATAGAGCAGTTGATAAAGAGAGTTGAACTTTTTTTGGCTTTCCCAAGTACGAACCCCATTTTAAGCCAATAACATTTTCAATAAAAAAATTTAGCATGCCTGGGCAAGTTACCTAAAACCAAAGATGTAGATGTCGGATGTTGGAGACACATCAGTGAGTTTTTCATGTTGGTTTTTATATATTGAGGGATTTATCGGGAATATTTTATATATCAGATTTTAATATTTACTTATTTATATATTAATATTATAATCACTTTTTAAAATTTAATATATTGATATATTAACAATTTAACAACCATTGAACTTCTAAATCTTACAAATTACTACGACTAATTTATGTTACACAAATAAAAAGGATATAACGTCATAAGTAAAATACTAAGCACACATACATTTTAAAGTAACAGTTGGTAAGATATTGATACTTCCGAATAAATATTATATTTGCAACTACAACATTACAACTTTAAAAATTAAATTCCTCACACGTCAGCGATACATTATTCTTGATTTATCTCATAATCATCAAGAGTCGGGAATGTAGATGGAAAATGATCCTCATGTGACAAGCTTGATTACTCAAAATCTGCCTCGTCCCTCAAGCATTTTTCTCTTACCATTTATTTTTGCAGTGACCACCATATATTTGCTCCTGATAATGCAAGAAGGCTTCATCGTATCTTGATCGATGTCGATAATATTACCAAGTTGCACCAACGGTAACACCTCTCCAAGAATGACTTCATCATCACCATCATAATTATCCCCACCATCATCATTATACTCACCATCATCATTATCACCCGTGCCATCAACAATACCCAACATCCACTGTTGTACCTTCTCAAAATCTAGGATCTTGGCTGCCAAAGGATCTCACGATGTGTCGGAATATTTTGAATTCAACATAACAATGAACTTTACAAAAACTAGATAGTTCAATCTTTTGACGTTGAATCTATTCCTCTTCACAAAATGTATCATAAAATTTAAAAAAATACAAATAATGCATACACTAATATTGTCAACACTCGAAATAAAATATTTACATTAGACCAAATCAGAGTATTAATGGTATGTATCCAACCATCTCAAAGGTACTCAAGTTCCACTCACACTAAGAGGATGTAACCCCCCTTCCCAGTTTTTTCAATAATCAGTCATCCGACCGGGTCAGCGATATAAAGAGAACTAAAAAACAGTATTAAAACTAGTATGCAGCAGGTATAAAGTAGAAGCTACTAAAAATTTTATAACTTACAACGGAAGCTAAGAAAATAAACTAAGGGTAACCACATACCTGAAATCTGGATTCACAGAGCTACTAATCATGAATATAATCGAAATGACTGAAAATCTGTAATAATATCATGTCTGATACATGACATATAAAATGTTAACATGTTACATTGTCCACCACTACAAGTATATACTGAAAGTAAAGGAAAACTGAATGGAAAAAACACTACAAACTGACGCCACCAAACGCTCATCCTAGGCGTAGTTTTCCACCTGGGTCACCTGTAAAAACATTGCCCACGAGGGGTCAGAGAAAGAAAAATAACTACTCCTAGTGACGCTAAAAGTTTTTTCTTGAATGATGAATGCATGTCTTTTGAAAATAGTTTTGTGCATTAAAACATTTATGATATATGTTATGCATGCCTTCAGAACACTACCTGATCAAAACATCTACCTGTTCTATGTTTGCGACTTTGAGTTCTCTAACCCAAGTCCCGGCGTTTACTAACTAGTGTACTGTCTCACGTCAGGTCTATACTTGAGTTCTAGGTGACTTCTAACTTGCACCTCTACTAGGAAGGCTCTAGGCAGAGTAGCTCAAAACGCGCATCTGAAACTGACAACCCGAGACCATCTGACGAACTCAATTGTTCTAGTGTCGTGCGGACACGGTCTCGAATCTACTAACTGTCTTAAGGGGAGTCAACTCCCAAGACACTACTACTCATAGGATACCATATTCCCTATGAGGAAGGTAGTGCGCCTCTACCAAGCACGAAAAGACTGAAGTGTGCTTACTGACCTTTTGGTCAAATGCTACTCTGCTTGGGACATCTCTTTTGGTGTACTACTGAGCGACCCTTGACTTTCTTATGGTCGACTAGAAGGGTCATTCACGTCCTTGGTTGGACAAATTCCAAACTTACGTACACGGGTATAGGTTTCGTATCTAACGTTTCTGTTCATGATCTGACTACTTTGGTCTTGGAGAAGGGTGTCATCCTACACATTTTCCGCGACCATTTTCCTACCACCACACCTTTCTATGCATGGTCATGATACTTGTACAAAACCCTACACATGCGTATACAAAATATATTTCTTTTTATGTCTAACTAACAGGAATTAGGTTTCCTTACAGTGGTGCGGCGGCGCTCGTACACTCGGCGCGACGAAATTTTTTCTTCCGAAGACGATCCTACTGCTGGGGACCTTCAGAATGCTGCCCCGACCCCACCCAAGTCCTGCAAATTCAGAGCAGTCCTAATTTCATAATTTTCCCTTTACGATTTTCCGTGGAAAATTTCTATACAACTAGGGTTACAAAAATTCAAGCGTTAAACTTCAGATAGTACCTTTATGTGGAGTGATTGAAGCTCTCAAAGCGCCCAACTCAAATTCCGCGGAGGATAACGAACTTCAAAACCTATTTAGGGCATTAGGAACATAAATCAAGGTTAGATTACCTTCCAAACCAAAGGATTTTCACAAAGGAATAGGGATAACGGAGAAATAACTCACCGGAAATGAACGATTTCAACTTCCACCGGTTAGGGTTGAATCCGACTCTTTCCATGGCCAAGGAAAGAAGAGGAAGGCTCACTGATGCCTGCAAAGGAGGGAGGAGGAGTCAGATATGATTTCCGGAGGGTGATCGGCCGTCAGACTGCAGCGGGAGGCAACGGCTGGGCGTCGGTTGCGGGAGACGGACGCGCTCGTGCGCCTGCTTGCGAAACGGAAACAGAAATCGGGCTGTGGTTTTCTTCTCCCGTGAGGAATAGGTAACGAGATTAAGTGTTGCGGGATTTAATGGTTTACAGTTTTACTTATTAACCACAAGAGAGGGGGGGGGGAGAAAGAGTTATTGGCACCCATAAATTCTTAATTTTCTAATACGCAATACACTCCACACCAAACTAACCCCTTTGCACTAAACGATTTCTCCCCGCGCTTCGTTACTAAAATTAAAATGTGTGTCTCACTATAATGACTAACATAATTCACCAATTAAATAAATGCGACCCTTAGGATTAGTAGCATTGTACCTTGACGTCGTGCTGCCTCGATCAAAATCTGTCGCGACTCGACCCTACAATTTAAATAAATTTTTGTGTCAATTAACGAATGTTACAGAGGAAGTAATAGTTACGCTAAAAAATTTCATTGTCATAGTTTTAGCTTTTAAATTTTACGGGTTACTCAATATATTAAAATATACATGCATTTAAGTTAAGGTTTTGTATTTGTCTCTTCACAATGTCTTTATCAAATAATCCTTATTGGAACTAGGAAACATCAAGCTCATCACTAATAGAATTTTGAGTAAAAGAATCATTCTTATATATTCTTGAGAGACAATCAACAAAACCACCCATAAACATTGCATTCGACTTAATCTCAACTCAGCTGGGATAATAAAAAAATTGGGCTTAAATAATATCCCACTAGGTGCAGAAGGGTTTGCTCATCTTACCGGACTTACTCCCTCATCCTTTATCTATTAACTTGCATATATGAAATTGCATATATAAAGCTATATAATCTCATGGTGATCGAGAGTAACAATAAGTCAATAACCTCCTTAAATTTCTTGATGTCCCCGTGTAGTCAGCCCATGAGAGGTGTTTCTATGCCAGCTGACACGGGGATAATCCATAGGCAGCGGGAAATCGGAGACCTAACCCTACATGCTATGCAAAAGTCTGACGGTTAGATCACAATTGAATAATAAATAAGATCATCTCGCGCAAAATAAATTCACAGCAAGACAATAATTAATTAAGGCGAAATAAGTTTAAACTTTCCTCCGCATGGAGGGCCAAAGTAAGAGTGTGCGGTGAATAAATCTTGCAAACCACGATAATTATATAAACAAACCACCACAATACAATATATCCAAAAAAAGATATGTAAAGTGTTTGTTTAGTATAGAGAGTGACCTAGAGGGGGATGAATAGGTCCAATTTAAAACTTGGATACTTTAAATCAAAGAAATTTCTTAGTGTCTTTATTAACACAGTCACATCATTCAAGAACACAGTTGATCTACTAAATACAACACATATCAAATTTAACAATCATAGCACGACACACAGTAATTTTATAGTGGTTCCTCAATTTATGGATATATTCACTTTCCTCCTTCGCCTATCTAGCAATGAACTAGATTCGGCCAAATTTCTTCTTACTTTTCCTCAGATCCTCAGATCTTATACCTCAGAGCCCAGTTGGCTACTACAACCCAAACAAAACAATGCCCTATCTCGGATCCTCAAGATCCTATAACTCAGGTTCCTCTTCAACAACCCTACCTCAGAGTGCACCTCCACTCCTACTCCTCAGGCAAACTCTTGCCCTACAACCTCAGAACCTTCCAGTTCATACAATTCAGAGAAATATCCTCTTCCCCTACCTCAGGCTCACAGCCCTACCTCAGCCTTTATAATTTAGACTTACAACTCAGAGGAATCAACCTCCTACACCTCAGATCTACTAATACATCTTACAAAATTATTATAACAGAAAGAATTTGAGTTTTGAGGTGTCACCCAGGAAGAAAGACAGTGGTTATTTTTTCTTGATCAGATCTTGATGTGAAATCTTCTCCCTTAATCTTGACAGTGAAGAGAAAATGTCCAACTCTTCTTAGCTTTTTCAAAGCTTCTTGAAGGGAAGGTAGGGTTGAACTTGGCTGGAGAAGAATGAAGTTGTTCCACGATCTGCCTCTTCTCCACCTTCAGAATTCTATTGAAATTGTTCTGACAAACTTATATGAGAAGAATAAAAATGATTGCTCTCTGTTTTTGTTGTGTTGGTCTCCTTATATAGGCTTTGACAAGAGTGACCGGCTGCCCCAGTTAATTTACTGACATCTGACAGTTCTGACGGTTGTCAGAACTTCAGACTTCGAATTCTGGACTTAGAAGAATTTCTGTCTTGAAAGCTTCTGCATGAAGGTGTTGACATAGTTATGAGTGTTGACACTTCTGTACTTAGATTTTGCATGAAGGTGTTGACCCAGTTCTGATTGTTGACACTTCTGTACTTAGATTCTGTCGACACCAGTCCTGGGTGTCGACACTTCTCTTATAGGGATGTCGACAACAATCGAGTGTGTCGACACTGCTAGATTATTATCTCAACACAACTTGTGTAACATGTGTCGACACTAATCCTGAGTGTCGACACAGCTGGTTTCTTGTCTCGGCATAACTTGTGAGAAATGTGTCGACACTAGTCCTGAGTGTCAACACAGCCGGTTTCTTGACTGATGGTGTCGACCCAAGTTCTGGGTGTCGACACAGCTTGCTTCCAGTCTCGGCATAACTTGTGTGAAGTATGTCGACACTAGTCCTGAGTGTCGACACAACTAGATTCCTTGTCTCAGCACTGCTTTTACAAAGGTGTCGACACTTGCCTATTGACTTTACACTTTTGTACTTAGTTTATTTTTTCTTCAACGTAGAACCTGCACAAGTAAACTCAACATACATCAAATACGAAATTTGTGTATATCATTGAGTTGAAAGGGTTTCTTCAAATCAGGTACACAATTCTTAATGTACCCAACAAAATATAGCAAGCAATCCAATACAAATATGCTGAAAATAATAATGCAGTGCAATGAAATCTCACAAAATAGTGGGTTGATCAAGGCATTGGAGAATCCGGAGTCAGAGATGCGTGTACGACGATCCGAGGTAGAACCGGCGGCATAGAAAACGACGTAGGTGGTTGTCCTCAACGGTGGAGGGTGGAATCAGACCAAATATGGATAGATCTGGCAATGTGCGGGTAGATCCGGGCGAGGGGGAGGTGGATCTGATGTTTGGTACCGGATTCGGGCGAAGGGAAAACGGATTGGGACTGAAATTCTCAGATATGTACAGATCCGGGATGTGGAGGAGATGGGATGGTGGTTCCACGTGGGGGAGGGCTGGGGACAAGATTTTGTGGAGCTTACAAGGGGGAGACTACAGGGAAACAAGGTGGAGGCTGGCGGCGGCTGAGGGAGGGATCTAGGTGGCTGGGTGGTTGTGTTTTTGTTGGAAGAGGGGTTGGCGGTGGAAGGGGAAGTAGTCCGCTGAAGGAAGGGTTGAAACTGGGAGGCCGACGGCTTTGACAGGAGGGAAAAAAAACTCTATCATATGAATAGTAAATTTCATTACTAAATAGTAAATAGTAAATAGAAAGGGAAAATAAGAGTGTGGGACAGCAACAGGTGGTGGAGTTATGGAGGGATTGGGTGGCTGTGGGAGAGGATTTGGGAGGGGGAAAAGAGGCCTAAGGTTAGGAGAAGTCTTAGGGAGGAAAATACAAACATAGTAGTCATCACATAGGGTTCCACGGAGTCGGCACCGTGGCGGGATCGCGGGATTTCGAGAATTATTTCACCAAAATCTGCAATATCTTAAACCAGCCCACAAACCATTTATTTATTGTAAAAGGAAGATTGGGGCATCCCACCATCGACGACTAAGATTGGCCGGAGGTGGGGCCACCTAAATACATCAAAATAAATGCAAAATATTGAAATAATATATCAAATTGATTCGCAACGCGAATCCGAAATAGAAAGTCGATAAATCAGCCCCGACTTGGCCTAAAACTCGTCATCCACTGCAAGTCATCGTCTATGCACCATGGCTGAAAAACTATTGTCTAGGAGGTCTGGTATTTGATCCCGGGCCTCAACAACCTGCCGCATGGTGATGACTCCATGATGGAAAGCTGGTTGGGGTGTACGGTCTGCAGACCTGATGAAAGCCGTCTTGGTGGACTCCAAGGTGGACCCCTTGGTGGTGATGTCAGGGTGGCAGATAGGTGTGATGCATGTCCTGCATCATAAAAGCGCACTTTTATGACGCAGAACAGGAGTCAACACCTACCCGCCACCCTCGAGTCCCACCAGATGGCACACCATGGCCTCGCGCCATTGCGACTTTATTAGGTCCGCGGACCGTACACCCCAACCCATCTCCGGTCCCAGTACAGGAAACCGAAAGGTTGTTGAGGCCGAGATTCAATCTCGAGACCTCCTTGATAAAAAGCTCTCAGGCGAGCTCTCATCACCAACTGATCCGCGGCTCAGTTGGTGATGAGAGCTCGCCTGAGAGCTCTTTATGAAGAAGGTCTGGAGATCGAATCTCGGCATCAACAACCTTTTGGTTTCCTGTGGTGGGACCGGAGACGGGTTGGAGTGTACGGTTCGCGGACCTGATAAAGCTGTCATGGCGTGAGGCCATGGTGGTCCCCCTAGCGGGACTCCAGGGTGGCGGGCAGGTGCTGACTCCAGTTCCGCATCACCAGCTCTTCTTAAAACTTTAACCAATTGGGTGAATATAGCAGCATACATCTCCACATTGGCCAAAAATATTGTGTTCAACACTACTGATGCAACATAACATGTGTAAAATAATAAAACTAGCGAGCTTCAAATAATATACTTAAAGTTCAACATAAAGTATATTGTTAATCGAAAACACAATAGACTTTTTTCCCAACACTCTTGTCTAACTTTGTTGCTTCCCACTTTGCAGATGAGAACAAACCCCTCATATGTTTCTCCTTCTCCAAGATAATGTGTAGAAATAGAAACATTGTTGTGAATCTAGTCACATGCAATCGAACAAGTTCGTGAGTCCAATTTTTTCATCAACTCTCCAAACGTGTCGAGAAAGATGGTGTGGCCAAAGATAAGGGCAAAGAGTTGGAGGCCCGTGGAGATAACATTTTGAATGTGTTTCAACTTTATTATATTTTGCAACAAAATGTTATGTGTATGTGTTACACAACATGTCCAAAAGATCTTAGGCATCTTCAAAGCCATAATATTTAGTATTTGATGCATTGAATGTAACATCCCATTTTGAACTAGACCCCCTTTGAGTGACTTGTGTCACAGTGAGTTGACTCGGACAAGGTGGTAGTCTTAAGGATCTAAGATGATCATGGATGAGTCATGATCAACATGAGGGATGATGAAATTCTAGGTTTATAAAAAATGACCTCCAATTCAATATCAGATAAAAGTGCAAGATGAAAAGAATTTAATTTTATTAAATATAAAAGAAAGATTGCAAGACGAAGAGTAAGAAAAATTACAAATAGGAGAAAATTCACATTACACGAGCGTCACATTCATGGAACACGGGCGTGACATGAAGAATATCAGTTAGACGGGCCCCCGATTGACTAAAAAGGCACCCGATCGGTTGAACCAAGTACACGGGCGTGTGACATTCATGGAACAAGGCGTGACATGTTGAATATCGGTTAGACGGGCCCTAATCGACTATACGTGCACTCAATTAGTCAGACAAAGTACATGGGTGTAACCTTCATGAAACACAGGCGTGAATTACTGAATATCGGTTAGACGAGCTCCTGATCGGCCAGACAGGCACCCGACCGGTTAGACGAAGTATACAGGCATGACCTTCATTGAGCACGGGTGTGACATAGTAAATATCGACTAGACGGGCTCCCGATCGGCTAGATAGGCATCGGCTAGACAGGTTACATTGGCGTGATATTCAGTCGACACGGACGTGTACTTCACAAAACTGTTTCAAAACACGAGATTAAGTTAGCATGCCCTTGGTCACGGGTATGAAAAAGGGCGTGTACTAGCAAATTTTACCAAAATTGTTTAGAAATCTTCAGAAGATCAACAAAGAGGATATTTGGCAGTCTATCCTTTCAAGGCATGAGAAATGGCTTTCCATTAACTCTTAGAAGCGACTAGGAGGACACATCATGAGAAATTTTTTGCCATTAATTCCCAACCGAATCTATGATGGGATTTCCCCGTTAAGCTCTTCCCCTCCCTCATGTGAACCTATGTCCTCTTTCTCATTACTCAAACAGTAAAAGCAAGCATTTCCTTGAAGAAATCATGTTCAATAGTTGGAGCTTAGCCGACCACTGATTACCATGTCACCAAGGAGACAAACGTGATCCATGACCTTGAATCAGGTGAGCTTCCTCCCCTCTCCCTTGGAGCAAAATTTTTAGATCAAAATAGGAGAGATATCGAGCTCAAATGAGCTTGATTCATTAGCATCCATGGAGAAATTCATGAGAAAAGACCGCGCTAGAACATCCGTTCTAGGGCATCGATTGTCGTGAAAATAGATTCAATCAACTCCTCTCTTCAATACGAAGCAATAGGACTTGATCGTGTGAAGAATTGTGGGTAGAGGGAGTATTGAAGGAAAGACGGCCGGGCAAATCACAGTCCTTGGCTTGAGGAAGAAGATGACCAGGTTCTGTTAGATCTGCTTCAAGATATGTGCAAATCTAATATTTGTAGACCAAACTGAAACTGTCATGTGTACACAGCCAGCAAGTTAATTTTTAGGCATAATAAACTTAGATTTGGACCTCAGGCTCAGCATGAAGTTCTAGCCATTGGAAAGACCTTTCCAGAATGGGGTGACACAATATTTTAGGTGGGCAGTAGCTCCCTGAAATCCAGTTGTTGTAAACAGTGTCGTAAACTTATGAATCTCAATGTTTTGTGTATTTTTCTCAAAATATTACTCGGATGATAATAAAATTTGGTACATGCACGCATCATGACATTGGGGACTCCCCCTTTAAGTTTTAGAATTTTTGCATTTGTATTTGCTATAGTTTTGTCGATCACACGGTTTTAATTAAATGTGATGTATAAAATTATTATGATGTCCAAAGAGCCTCCAATTTTGGTGACATGCAGTGTGAGGTCATTTATTTCTTCTGGTAAAAATCTCGGTGAATTTGGAGTTGGTTTGAACCCTTAATTTACTACTTGATCGATGTCATTTTAGAATAATGAATGTGTTTCAGATATTTTAGGCAAATTTTGTGAATTGTGTACTTTTCTGATTTCAATTGTATCCAAGGTTTTTATTATGATTCTAATATGATGTGGGTGATGACTGATCAAATATTGGAGCAAATTCTATTAATGAACTTAAACATATCACTAACTTCGCAAGTAGTTCTATAAGAATCACGAGGAGCTATTCTCGTGACTTCCACATTCCTCTGCACTAGAGTCACCTCCCCGAGTTTTTGGGTAATGACGATTTGGTACTAGTAGCCGTGATGGTCTGGTAGTGTTATGATGTTAAATCGGTGGTGAGGGTGTATGTTGATGTAGTTTTGAAGGATATGATTATATCATGTCCTGCTACTTGTGTAGAAGTCCTTGGGTGCTCATTAGCACAAATTTATATTGGGTGAAATTCATATTACATTAAGGACTTGTTTGGAAGTCCTTGGGTGCTGATTAACACGAGTTTATTCATAGGAAATAAATGGGTGCGTTGGTCCACATTGTTGCACATTGATCCTGGTTAATAGGATTACTTGTGGCGAGTCTACGGGCTTACCGGTCATCACACCGACGGAAGCTGACAGATAGACTCTAGGGTAGATAGCAAGTGGTCTCGTGGACCTGTTTCCATGATGATCCTTACATAGACATTAAGACTTAGCTGGTTTTAGCGAGCAAGGGTACTCAGATTCTTCGTTGTATCGTTCTTAGCGTTGAGGCGTACGTAAGGCCTAGGTCTGGTAGTGTACGTACTCACCTATTAGTGGAGAAGCATGTTCTACTGTCTCCGTTTGGCCACGACGGGGTGCCTAAGAGGTCAGCTACTCTCAAAAAGTGAAAACTAAAGGTATATGCCGACATAGCGTTGGAAATGGTTGCGTGTGTAAATCATGGGTGAGTCATCATACATCGATACATTACATTGCATTGCCTCACACAACATAAAGACTTTCAACATATAAATTTATATAGACACGTTTATATGATGAGTTAAATAAAATTGTGCAAAATCCTTAACTTATAATTATGTTTTGTATTTTTATAAGTTAATTTCAATTTAGTTTTATTACCCAGCTCTATATGTGCTCTTTATTACATGCATGTATGATCTGATGCTTATACATGCAACTATACTTACTCTTTTGTTATTATTGCAAGTCATTGTTATAACCATGTTAGTGCTATACTAAACTGCTAGATTATGAGTCATTGAAGTTATCGAGTCAATGTTGGTCTTTCAGTGTCTTTATGTGTTTGAAGTTTAGTCCTACAGCGCATATCGGTGTCATATATCTTATTGTAACTTCTATATAATGCCACTAAGTGGATGAATAAAAGTATCAAGTGTTTCGTTTTTCTACTTTACAACATGGTATCAGTATCAGAGGCAATCTAAAAAAAACTAATTCTTTCCCGACATATTCTAGCTTCCGTTTTTGTTTCCACTTGTCGTTCTGCGCTGCTAGGGCTCACGTTGAGCCACTCCCTTCCCGCTCCCGTCGACAGAATCGCTGTTTGATTCCATCGACGGGAGTGACCTCTATTCCCCTCGACGAGGACTCCTGCTACTCTATCGGCTTTCTTCATCCTCGATTCCATCTTCCATCCGGTCGAGCGGCTCCTAATCTCGTTGAGCCCTTGCTTGTCGATTTTGATCTCGTTGGCTACTGTTTCTGTTGGAGCTGCTCCAGTTGAGCTCATTTGTGCCGGAACCCGCTGCTACCGTCGCTACTTGTCCTGATGTCGGATCCTGTGCATCATCCAGTCAGCTTCTTCCATCGAAGTGTTTCTCATTGCTCCCGCCCATTACTTTGTTGACGATCTAACAGCTCTTCCGTTGACCTGGCGTTGAAAGCAGGGTCTTGCCTGGAGCTTCTTTCGAGGATCTTTTTGTTGTTGTCCATGGAACCTCTGATATGTATGCTCCTCCACAATGTCGATGCTATCCTCCGGTGATCACGTGGACGTCCCTCTCTCATTGTTTCCATGGATGGGCGACTGTCTAAGCTTCTGAAGCGTGTATTACTGCATCTACGCATATTCCTCTCCTTTTGATACAGTCCAGCTTTCTGTCCTATTACTGTGCTTCTAGCCCTTGCTATTATGGACAATGGCTTCCCGTGTTGTTGCGCTCTTGGTCCATGCTTTTGTGCCTTGGTGTTTCTGCCTCCATGGATCCTACATGTTGTTACCTCCATGGATCCTTGTTGATGTTGCCTTTATGGCTCCCTTCGTGTCGAGCTCTTCTCCTCCTTGTCAGGCTCCCTCCTCGCTCACCATTGCTTGAGCACTCTACTCACAACTGCTTGAGCCTTCCGCTTGCTTCTGGCTTGTGCTTGTGATTTGCTCGTTGCATCTTGGATCGTGTTCTTGTCGGCAACCATTCTACAAATTTGTTTTATGTAATGTTTTAGTGTGTGTCTTGTTTACGTATTATGTTTGTGCTCCAATGTGTTTTATGCCTTTTTACACGTGTTATCCACATGAGGCAGAGTGTTGGGATAAAGGCGACTCAGCTGATTTTTCCCGCTGATCTTTCTCGACCTTCCGACTTCGTTGCACACGACCTCTAGGCTTATGTTGTATGTTGTTATGTGCCTCCTCGTATTTTCTTTTGATTAGTCATGTGTTGGGAAACAACTGATATTGGAGCTCTAATCTCAGCCGGTTGTGTTGGGTGGGACCGTGTCGTGCGGGATTGTGTCGTATGCGACCTCCCTTTGTGCGGATTATCTCCGACAGATTATCCTCGACGGATTATCTTGGTTGCCCGGTTGATAATTTGCTCCACATCTTTCGTTCACTTTCGCATATTATGTGTGCATGTTATGAAGACCCAAAATTCTCGGGCCTCCCAATGATCTCAGAAAGTGAACAGAGAGTCAATAGAGTAGTCGCAGCACATCTAAGAACAGTACACTGAACATCCAAAACAGTATTTTATTCGATCCTTTTATTTGTTCACACATTCATACCGTCGTTTACTCGAAGTCTGCTAAAAATTTACAATAGTTTTCTGAACATAGTAATTTATGACTCTCAGAACCTTCTTCGATTCCTTTGTAGACATTAAGTCATACCTTCTCTAACTCTTCAGGTGCGAACCTTCCCCGTACGTCTGGAGTTCCACCTGTTGTCTGAGAAAAAAAAGAATCCACTAAGGGTTAGTCATAAAAATTATGACTATGTGAGAACAGTATTTCGTGAAACAGTTATACATGGAAACAAGAGGAACAATACCAATATGCATATAGTATAATAAAATTAATCACTTGATTATTCTCAATACTAAATCATTAAATTACCCCTTATTTTTAGTTACATAAAATGAGAAATGCTCCGGTGATGCAAACTTGGATTGCCCCCCCCCCCCCCGAAGAGCGTAATTGTAGGCTCACCCCTACTGGTGAATCCATCAGTGGATACTTCCACATCATCAGATTCGAAGACATCACATTTCTCTATGCAAAGTTTTAAATGAATTTTATCTTGGCGTGTAAATAGGAGTTAATAATAAAAATAATCCACTCAGAATAAATATCTCTTAATTGTCCCCTCGCCCACTTTATTTATTTAGAGATATATCATTAAGACGAAACTCATATGCACAAACAATTTTGTTTGAAGAGCCAAGAAATTAAATATTGCAAAATAATTGAATACTCATAATTTCAAGAAATAAAATACACACTCTTCCTTTGCTTTTATTCATATCCTTGTCCGCATAAGTGTCACGGTTATCATGAGACGTCATCCTCGAAGTTTTAAGCTTCGGAAAACACTGAAATAACATGCATCTTAATTTGGGTTGCGTCTCGTTTTACACGTAGCATAGCATAGAGCGTAAAAGATTTGTATCGGAAAGCTAAAACAGTAAACCGAAAATACCAATTAAATTGCTACAGGCCAAATCTGATTTTATACTAGCCAGACAGCTAGAAATATGCCTCAAAATTGGGCTAAAAACCATCCCCCATATGGACTTCCTGTCCTCTTAAACGTAATTGTCCAGCAACATACAAAAGTTAATTTGACTAACCACAATATCTCCCAAAATCCAAAAATATAAAATTCATAGTTTTGGTATTCCCATAAAGCATAACACAAGTAACCAAATAGAGGGATTAAGCCAAACCAGCCAAGAAGAAGAAGACAGTAGCAATAGGGAGGTAGCAGCTCGGGAGAAGCTTCAAGGAGCTGCGATATTGTTGGCAGCAACAGCGGCTACACAGGAGCGGCTCAGGAGCAGCAGGAACCCTAGACAGCAACTGAAGAACGGCAGAAGGCCAAGAAGGTTAGGGCAGAGAAGCAGTCGGCCAGTGAAAGAAGAAGAAGAAGAAACCTTGGAGCAGTAGCAGTAGCAGAAGAAGAAAAATGGCAACAGCCCTAGCAGAAGAAGAGGGAAGCAGCAGCAGCCCCAGCAGAACCGTCGACCCTGAAGAATCGACGGCACGGCAGCGACAGAGGCGGAGCAGCGTCGGCACGGGAACACGACAGCGACAGCACAACTAGCTCGGCACAGAGAAAGGAGATGTAGTAGAAGAAGAAGAGGATGAGGAATCTTTCCTCTGTTGACACAGAGCAGCAAGAAGGAGAAATCGCCGAAAATCGCAGAAGCGGGAAGACGACAAAAGGTAGTGTGGGAGAAGAAGAGCGGACTGAAATCAGCGGCTAAGCGGCAATGTCCAGCCAAATCACCGCTCCAGATGCTATCCAACCGAACCCAAATATATATACACAGCCAACACCTAGCACAACCAGCACAACACAACCAACCAGCCAGCCAATTTAGCCACCAACCCAAAACACAACCAGCAACCAATTAATCAGCCCACTATGCCAGCCCAACATCAGCCCCCAGTTAACAAAAACAGCCAGCAACCATAATAAATCCAGCCATTTTATTCAAGCCCATCTCAAAAGGCAGCAAACCCACAACATCCAACCCACAATAACTTGAAATTTTTATTGGCACCCAAAACATTAACAAATTGTTGAAAACAAACTTGTCAGAAAATAATTTAAAACATTTTCAAGTGTCTTTTCATCATCGGGGATATGACTCAAAATATTTTTATACGGATTTTTATATTCAGTTGTTACATATGTGATGTTATTTGACCGATTTCAAGCGAGTTCACGTCGTATGTGGGTCATGCGTCGTGTGTGAGTCAGTGTCGTGTGTGGCTGTCCTCGGTTTG
Source organism: Platanthera guangdongensis (assembly GCA_039583875.1). NCBI lineage: Eukaryota > Viridiplantae > Streptophyta > Magnoliopsida > Asparagales > Orchidaceae > Platanthera > Platanthera guangdongensis. Next base: position 43,080,182 of record CM077166.1, read on the forward strand.
ATTCCCCAATTTGAAATTTCTCCTATTATCTAGTCTGATGTTTTGTCCCGCATCGCCTACCTCCATTGTAGATATTTGATGTGTCCAAGACGAAGCGTCCCCCCTTCAGCTTAAGGGGGAGTCTTGAAGTTATCAAGTCAATGTCGATCTTTTAGTGTCTTTATGTGTTTGAGATTTAGTCTCACACCACCTATCAGTGTTATGTATCTTGTTGTAAATCTTATATAATACCCCTAAGTGGATGAATAAAAGTATCAAGTGTTTCTTTTCTCAAGTTTACAACATGAACACTGACGGGTCACTTGTTTATACATTACTTATTATTGATTATATTGTAGCCCCCTTTTTCCCGCCTTCTGCCCGGTGTCTAAGAGTCGTTGGGGGAGAGGATATGAAGCTCTTAGTCTTTTTGACTAACGGTTGTTGTATCACACACTTTAGGAGTACGCCCAACAGGAGTAGCAGCAGCACACCGTGTAGGAGGGAAGCCAGACCAGGGAGATGGATCATGGTACAACGACACAACCTTTATCGTCACTTCTTTTTGTCACAGATGTGAGATTTTGAGAATTCTTAATGTAGTCTCTATTTACATTTCGTACTCTGATATATTCAGGAGCTCTTGTCGCTTCCTGTTTTTTTATAAATTATGTAGATTTTTATACTTTAATATGGATCACGGGCTCTTGCTTTTCATTTATTGATGGGTCGGCATGAGATATTTGGAAATAGCCGACAGGATAGGCATCTTGTGGTGGAGGCTAGCTCGAGTGCTAGCACTACGACAAGGCAGACGTTCTAGACAAAAGAATTCCCCCGGCAATGTCCAATTTCTGAGGGGTCTTACATTGTCTGTCATAATCTACAATATGTTGTTCTCTCCTGCCCCGTCTCATCCAAGAAGTCAAAGATTAACTTCCAGTCATGCGTGGAGCAAACATTCTTTGAAGCAAGAATGCTATTCCATAACTGCAGTGCACCATGATGTTCATCACACTTACCCTTCTGATCAGCTCATGTATCAGTAATCAGAATGAACGCCTTCAATCTCATTCATCATTCCTCCATGATCTAAAATTTTCTCCCTCATGAGTATGGACTTTCCTCCCATGTCTACATAGGTCAATAACATGTGTCATATGTTGGAAAGATGGGTTTAATATCGCAATGAACAATATACGTACTTCATATACTCATTTAGCAATGTTACGGTCTCACACGACCAATTATCTATGTGGTTAATTAGTATCGTCGGGTTATGTGTCATTAATCGAGTCAATGAGCAAGTCTGTAGTTTTTATTGTTTCATGGTTTTCTCTTTTTTTTGAGGTTATTTAGAGTCATACCACTTTACAGTGTTATAAATAGACCTCTTGGGTCATGTATGAGGTTATGAATAAACTAATCTAAGTTTCTCTTACTCTCTCTAAGGTCTTCTTCTCTCTAGTCCCTTTTTTCATCATCGCCAGAGTATTGGTGGTTGCAGCTCAATTGGTGAAGAGAAGTTAAGGAACTTCATAGTTAAACGTGCTTGGGCGAGAGTAGTACTGGGATGGGTGACCTCCTGGGAAGTCCCCGTACGGCCCAATTAAATTGTCGAGTTCGCTCATCAAAGGGAGGTTGCGGCCACCAACAACCCGCCAGATGGCTGGAGAGGGATTGGGGTGCTTGGGCTGCAGCCCGGTAGCGTTGCCTAGAGCGGAGCCGTGACATCATCACGTTGGATCGGCTAGGGTCGTTACAAATTGCACTTTATGTGGCAGGTATCATTTGCAACCAGCTTCTGACAAAATACTCAGAATTAATCCCTATATGCAGGCACAGAAAGAGGCAGCTCACTTGATACTGCAAGAGAAGTCGTTTTATGCAAGTACAAAAAACAAAAAAGAAAATAACATAACAACAATTAACAAACCAATATTCTATTAGATTGTTAGAAAAAATAAGGCAACATCAAAAAAAGAACCCACACTCGTCATTAGAGAACCCACACTCGTCATTAGACTATCCGGTCAAATATGAAAAGCAACCAACATTTTATTTATCCAATCAACATTCTATTTATCATAAAGAAAAGTAAATATATAATATTACATTTAGTTGCCCTAATACAAGGGTAGGCATACTGATCCTCGCGTGACATGTCAAGTGTAATACGCAGCGGGAAAAAATAAAATAAAATACATATATTCACCTCTCTCCCACAAGTTGGGAGTATATACCAATCATTCACAACTAGAAAGTACTATCTGAAAAATTATCATGGTTTAGTCCTTTGGTGAAGTCGTCGGTCAGTTGATCTTCAGAAGGCAACTCGTTCTTCCTCGAAGAATATCAGGTGGAGTGGGTGAGGTTTCCCTGCTTTGTGAAGTGGAGGGTTCTTGTCGACCCTCAATGGAGCAACACGGGTGGGAAGATCGTCAATTTGTGCATCCAATTGATCAAACATCTTAAGAACCCATTGCTGACATTCGAACTCCGTCATGTCCGTTTTTAAAACACTAGGAAGATACTTGTGATGAAATCTTGATGAGTGACCTTTATAGGATTCTTTAGGGTAATCGAGACGGTCGTCCATAGCATAATCACGTAGTACTCGTGGGTAGACGCGAGTCCTACAAATATGTGGTGGTGTTTGCGCATATATAGTAGACTCGGGATCATTAAATAAAGGAGATGTGTAGCGACGATGACCTGACTCGGGTAATGTATAGCACCAATTTACTGAACTCTATCATCATAAAATCGTGTTGAAGGATCAATAGGATCCACTCTAGTGCGGGGATAAGAACGACGACAATCATCATACTGATCGTCTCTAGTATAATGAGATCGTATCAGTGGATCAACACGATCTTTGGAAGTGGTATGTCGCGATCGTGGATAATCATCGTAATATCGTGAAGATCTCCCATAAAGGGTTCTACGGGGTCGAGTGTAGACGAATGGTGGTTCCTCAAATCGAGGATTAATAAAATGGGTGGACTCGTGTTCATCAAATAAAAGATTAGAGTAGCATTTGATACTATGATATGACATGGTGAAACAAATAGGTTCTAGTCCCGCTTATTCTAAACTAAGACCGAACTTGGGGCTCTGATACAAAACTGACGCAGAACGTCCCTATGTAAAATTGAATGTGTCGATACACTAATGCAAGTCCACGTGAATGGCAGTACGGAATGAATCCGATCAAGTCGGGCCCAAATAATACGTGCATATATATTTTTTTTATAATTATCCGGAACAAAATATTAGTAAAATTAAATTATATTAATTAGCACGTGTACATAATGTGAACTTTGATAATTTTTTGGTGCACAAGTAAAATCACTCACTTAGTCACGAGTGGTGTTTTCAACTACAATTTGCACAAATAAGACTTATAGCATTACAAGAAAATTAAAACAATGGCACTGACAATCTCAATGGTCGAGCACATATAACACGTCCATCAGAAATTCAACGCGAAAGAAAATAACACAATACAAAATACTCACAAATACAGGGATCTGACAACGGTTGTAGGTGCGAATCCAAGTGACTGGACTGTTGACTGCGGCTGTCACAGGGGAAGCGGCTCCACAAAATGTAGGATATGGTTGAATCAAAAAATGGGGAAGGTGTGGATGTTGTAGTGTTGGTTGTGGTTCCACGACCGATAGTGGGAGGAGGAAGATAGCGGAAGAGCAGGAAAAGGAATAGAGTTATTGCAGGAAAAAAAGCTTGCAAGTGGGTATGGGGTTGCGGCAGGGTGCAAAAATGGAAGAGGAAGTTGAAAGGACTGAGGAACTGACGGGGAGAGGAGGCCTACACAGGCGCTGGAAGAGGGGAAGCCGATTGCAATGATCGATTCCTTAGGGCTGAACCTGGACGTTCTCGAGTAGCAAGGAGGAAGGGGATGCAACCATTAATGGTGATGCGGTAGAGTCCAGGAAGTTTTGTCCTTTCCGTCTATAAGGAAGGGGATGAACGGGATGAGGGGGAAATAGGGCAGGAGGGATCGAGAGAGGAAAGGGAATGGATGGCGTGCAGACGTGCGGCTGGCGGACGGGGACGCTACAGGAGGAGGAAAGTCATATTGGATTCGTGCGGAGGGGACGATGAACAGTGCGGGGACAGACAATTTTCTTCTTCCCAATGAATAGATCGTGGGGGCTGGTTCACGGGAAAAAGAGAAATAGGAAACAGAGAATTGAAAAAAAAAAGGTTGAACTAAAAATAATAATCTGAAACTTCGCATCCCGGGCTTGCGGCGTCGCACCATAAAAGATTGTTAAAATCTGGAATCTCTCACAAAACTCAGCAATATCTCTGAACTGCAACGCCTGCCGCTATTTATAACAAGAGGGGGCGGTTGGGCACCCAGCGTGAACGTCTATGTTCGTCTGTTACGCTCGGTGTCCTCAAACACAAAATACAAACAAAAAAAATAAAATAAAATACACATAAAAGGAAAAGCGATGTTCTGGACACGCTCGCGGTCTCGGATTGTCGATCTGATCAACGCATCTTCAGCAAATCTGCAAAAATGGGTCCCGCCAAGTGTGGACCGATCTCCTCCGATTACGAACATGCGGCAGATCCCCATCAATTGGTCCCTCCCTGATATTCAACATGGAAGTTCTTATGTCATTCTATGAAGATCCACCAAGTGACGGTCCCAACACGCATGCAACAGCCACACAAATTATGTCCAACATAGAGTCGTTGATCACACAAAACCACTGAGGAGGCAAATAATGTTTCAGATGTTCCAGAGTTTCGAACTCGCCATGGAACACACCAACTCTACTTGGTTTCTTGGCAAGGCCGGAACATTACAGCCAGTTTCTGGAACAATGCTTCAAAGTTATAGCAACACCACTTAGAATTGTCTGTCGTCAATTTTTGTGAGTTCTCGATAGGGTTGAGCTTTTTCAACCCCGGGAGAATTGAAGCATCATACGTTACATCTGAAGTTACGCCTTAGTATGACTCTGTTACGGTTGCGCATATTGACGGGACACGCACACGCTGACGAGACGCTGTGGCAGGTCCGCACGTGGTGGGAGACGATGAGGACTCCATCTGGAGGAGAAGAGACGGAAGACGCATCGCCGACGTGATTATTTTATTTGCTTTTATTATGTTATTTTCATTATGTGTACGTTTTATTAATATTTGCACTATTTTTTTTGTTGTCTACACATATAAAGGGTTGCGTTGTACTCTTTCATTATTCTTGAATTAATGAAAATTAGGGTTGTTCGCTAAAGTTTTCCTCTAAACCCTAATCCCCCTCTTTTCTCTCATCTCCGTCGGCCCTCCTCGTCGGGTTTCACTTCGGGATCGTAACAATATGGTCCGACCTACCTCACTGTCTGTCATTCTGTCGGTAGTGCTAGCCAATCCACCACAAAACTCATTTCCGCATAATTTTTAGACCACGGGTTCCACCTACATCCCGACCCGCCAGATAGCTGATTCCGCCAGATCGCGCGTTCCGCCAGATCACGTGTTTCGCCTACAGGACAGCCGCCAGATCAGGCGTTCCGCCTGCATCTCGACATGCCAGATCGCGCATTTCGCTTATTCAGTTACGCCTGCATAGCGACCCGCCTGATCGCGGGTTGCGCCAGATCCCCCGTTCCGCATGCAGGACAGTCGCCAGATCACACGTTCTGCCTCTTTTTGCATCGCTAAAATTAATTACTTCTATGCCAGATCGCGTCCCCGATGAGGAAAAAAGAGGAAAGCAATTTCGCCTGCAAGGCGTCGCCCTGACAGCCGCCAGCGTGCGCTTTGTTATGTATGGAACCAATTTTGTTTTGTTGTTTTTTTTAAAGCCACAGAAAAATTCCAGGAATTATGTAGTTGTATCTATATGTTGTAACCGCACCTGCGGGTGTATTTTATGATGTTGTATTGGTGATATTGGTGAGCTTTGTTGGCTGGTTTGGTTGGCTGGTTTGGTTGGACTGGTTGGCCTTTTGTTGGATGGGTTGGATGTGTGGCTGGGTTCAACGGTTCGGGCTTGGCATACGGCTCAGCATTTCTTATAACAGTGCCTGAACTTCGTCCATCGGCGAAACCCGATGCTAGGGTTTGGGTGATTTCTCCTTCTCGTCGCCTGGTATGGTGAAATCCGCTTATTCTAGCCAATATTGCTTTCTTGGCTTTGGTGGGACCCAGTGCTTCCCTTTCATATTTTTTTGTCCAACTTGTAGTTGGTTTCTACCCTTTGTGGGCCTGCTTTAGTGTGCCCTAGTTTAGGTTGTTTTGGTTTTGGCTGGGTAGTTTGGTTCCATGTTTATTTTGGTTTTGTGGCTTGTGTGAGGATAGCCGTTCTCATCTCTATATGCCGGCTGTGCGTTTGTTTTGCATTGTTAGCTGGCTGGTTTTGGGACTGTCTGTGTTAGGGGCTGTTTGGCCTGTTTTTATAGGCAGTTATGGGCTGTTTGGCCTATGGTGGGCTGGTTTTAGCCTGTGGACAGCCTTTGTGGGCTGGTTTTACCTGGCTGTGGACAGCATTTGTGGGCGGTTTTAGCTGGCTGGCAGCATTTGTGGGCTGGTTTTAGCTGGCTGTGGACAGCATTTGTGGGCTTTTTGGACTGTGTTTGTGTAGGCTTGAATGCGGGGTCGCTGTGTGGGACAACCTCATGCGAAATTGTTGCCATAAATGTACTGAAGGATGGCACTCCGAGTAGACGTCTATTCGAGCGGGGCAAAGAAAAGGAACGAGCCACGGTGAGAATTTCTCTTTTTAATGTATGCTTTACAATGTTATTTCATGAAACTGTTTTATACCATCACTCTACATGGAAATGCTGGTATTGACTAAGCAAGTAAATGTTCTGAGGGGACTATATATAAATAACTCATCATGCATAATATAATGTGTCCCAAACTATTAAGGGTAAATCAATGTTGTGTACTGAAGTACCAGGCCAGTCGAGCCGAAAGGCATAAACGCGTGTTGTACGTACTGGTCTGGAATAACCCCAAAGGGGTCGGGCCCAAAGACTGAAATACGGAATACTGAGACTTTCTTAATAGTGCCTAGATAACATGCAAACGTAAAGAAAATTGTCGTATATAACAGACGTTCATTGTTTCTTATTGATGATTGATTTTAGACTTACTGAAACCAGGTAGTTATTGCATGAAACAGATTGTGAGAACTGGAGACAACCGTACTTACTTTTTTTATTAGCACGATGAAATTTTCACTTAGAGCCAATATCTGGAGAGAACAGTAAAATGTCATCAATATAAACCAAAGCATTTTTCATGATGGGCTAGTTCTGCCTGCAAATTTTTTGCAAGACAGCCGCCAGCGTGCGCCCATCATTACCCTTCCAACGCCTGCCTCTGCCATCCGAATGCTTCCGTCCAAAGAGCTCCCTTTCGTTCTGTCGAGGGGCAGGAGATCTTCCATCGGTGAAGCACAGTAGAAAGCTTAATATTGGTTGGAGCTGAACTATCTGGCTACAACGGTCCAATAATCATCTTTTTCTCAGATAACATAATGTATATAATCTGACCAGGTGTTGTGAGAGGAGGGCTTTCAGGAATGCATCAATATAAACCAAAGAAACCAGTCTTTTGTAGTGTCTTTTATCAGAAACCAGTTGTCTATCATTGGGTGAATTCCTAGCTGCCAAAAATCTGTTTTAAGATCGAACTTGGAAAAGATTTTTGTCTGTGGGAGTTTTTGAAATAAGACTTCTCTTTTAGGTAGAGGAAACTTATCATCTTCAAGAAAATGGTTGAGTGGCTGGTAGTTAATTACCAGTATCATCTTTCCTCTAGCCTGCTCTGTCCGTTTGTTCACATAAAAGGCTTCACATGCCCATTGTGATTTTGTGTGTTCGATTAACTCTTCATTTTGCAGTTGGTCGACTTCTTTTATAGCAAGTGCATAATGATATGGATTCATACTTTTGTGACTTGCCTTTGTGGGATTAATGTCTTCATTCCTCTTAAACGGCAGGGAGACAAAGAATTGAGGATTCTTCCAAATAGGGTGATCACACTTTTGTAGGAATTCTGTATGTGATTCGGCACAGGAGGTGCGGGCAATGTCATCCCTGATGGGGCTTAGTACTTCAATTGGGTAAAGATGTAGAGTTTTTGTCCATGCCAGTAGATGATTTTTATATCGTAATCCTTATTTGTTCCATGTAATTCGTTTTAGCAAGTGCATGATGTCAAACCCGATAAGCAGATCTTTGTCAGAAAGTTCTGATCCATAAACTTGATGTCTAATAACATATCCTGGGAAGAGTTGGATATTGATGGGTTTACTGAGAGTGATCGTGAAGAGATCGACATTTGCTGCCTGAAATGATCTGTAGCAGGAATTCCAGCATTCTTTTGGGAGGATGTTGAGCTTCATGATGGAGGATGCAGCTCCAGTATCAAAGAATGTTATCACCGGAATAGGTTTATCTCATTTTCCCGTGAAAATGTGGATCTTTGCAGAAAGGGTTGGTTGACAAAGAAAACTATCGCTGGCTGTGGTGGTATAAATATTATCAAAAAGAACGATATATTCGTTTGATTCAACAGATGAGTCTGATAGATCTGTACCCAGGGCGAGAATTGTGTCTGGGCAAGCTTCATCATTTATAGAAAAGAGTGACTCAATATCGTCGTTGTCTACACCCTCAACTTGAGGGAGTTTCGCAATGAGTCGTGAACTCTTCTCTTTGTCAGGACATTCTTTGGCAAAATGTCTTTTTTTCTACATATATAACACCTTGAAGATTTTGTGTTTCCTTTCTTTTTTCTAAGAAATTTTCATTTTTTCTGGTTCATTTTAAAGAAATAATCTTTTCCTCCATTTCTCTTACGTGTGAAAGGTCTGTCCTTTTTTCTTTTGTTGCACGTACAAGATTTGTCTTTTCCACACTTGATTTGGAGGTCATGGCGATCACAGGCCGAGCCAAGGTTTTTACTTAGGTCCTCGATTTGCTTGAGAAACCTCTTTTGGTTGCATAACTTTTCAAGCGATAGTAACACATTCTGGTAGAGCTCTCCAATAGATGTATGACTTATAGGGATGTTTTTTACTTGGAGAAGCCGAGATGCTTCATTCCCGAGAGGTTCTGGAAGCAAATTTAGGAAAGTTTGCTTCAAATTGACGTCGTCAATCCCATTGATCGCATAAAATCTTTTTGACATCTTCTCATAATGGTCTTTCAGGTCTTTTCTTTTATACGAGCAACACCTCATGCTCAAGTATTCCTCACTAGCTTGAGTTGTATAGTGATCCCATGCTCCTAAGAACTCATTGTGGACATGCATGATCAAGGCATCCACATTTAGGCTTTGTTTGATCATTTGTTGTCTGTATGTGCCTAGAGCAATCCATTATTGCCTCAGTCTATCATGAAACTTTGATACAAATCTGTCTGGGACAGCAGACATTGTTACTCCAGGTTGTAGCAGCTCAGAAGTGCACCAAGAATGCATTTCATAGATTCTGTCTCGTCATTTTGATGGTGGGATGTTATCAAATTAAAAGCCACTTGATGGATCATTTTGGAATTGGCCAGATTGTTTCGGTCCTTGATGGGGTGCTTGACCTGGGTCATGTGCTTCTTCATCTTCAAAATGTCTATTCATGTTCAGAGTACTTCTCTTGTACAGGTGGTATCTGTGGTTGTGTAGCTATTTGTTTTAATAATGAGGAGATAGGATTGTCAACCATGAGCTGAGAAGACGGTTGAGTTGCAGGCAATTCTTGTCGTGAAGATTCTTTGGATAGATATTTTTCTGGTTTTCATTTTGAAGACTGTGGTGTTTCATAGCGCATTTGCGGGAGGAAAGCTGCACTATTGAAAGGATTGGGATCAAACGGGGAGAGAGTGGATAATGGTTGAGAATATGTTGTAAGTGGAGGTAAATAAGAGGAGTAAGATGGGGTTTCATAATATCCTGGGGAGTGGTATTGTTTTTGGGTTTGGAGAGAATGCAGTTGGGCTTTTAGGCCTTTTAACTTTGCCTCCTTTTGGGCCAGAAGCGGTGAATTGAAAGAGACGGTACTAACCAATTTGAGTAGCTCATGATGCACCGCCGTTATCTCATCTTGGAGTTGCATTGTGACTCTGGTAATTGTCGAAAGACCGAAGTCGAGCCTTATCTCCATGGTTTGTTCGCTTGCCTCTATTTGTTTTAAAACTCTATTTTGTGTCACGGCATTTTCAGACTGCCAATTTATCGTAGTTTCGGCAGGAGATACATGCCTTGTTGTTCCATCAGGATTTTTAGTAGTTGGATTTTTGATCTTCCAGGTATGGGAAATTCTATCTTCATCGAACTCCATTGGAGGGAAATCATCCTGACAAGAGGTTGGTTGGAACATGTTGATTTCTGGTTCTTTAGGATAAAGAACATAATAGTCAAATTTTCCAGACTGTTCTCCTAGCAATCCAACTGTTGGATCTCCCCTTCGTAGCGTTCTTTAAGCAATTGTTGTGTTGCCTTCTGTTTGTTCTTTCTCCGTCTGGGATGATCATCCGTATCAGAGTCATCTTCTTTGCATTTAGCACACGAGCAGACGTCAAAATATTTATGTCCATCTTCGTCTTGAAATTGATATATAGGCAATCCATCTGACCTGAAGGAAAGCATGGGCGCATCAAGCCTGATTCCCTTTTCTTCAATCATGTTTATCTCAGAGGTGAAGATGGATTCTTGCTAGAAGAGGGGTCTTCGCCGTTGAACACAATTTCTACCGCGTCATCTTTCTTTCTGATAAATGAAGACTTGACGGAGTGGATTGGCTGGTTATTGCTTATTATTTTTTAATAGTGCGTGACCCGAGATTCAGGGAGAAGTTTAATAAGCTCATCTTTTGGAAGTTGCTTTGGGATGTGCACGCATGAGGAGTCTGAGAGAGCATTAATTTCCAAATAAAGAGCTTCATCAGTGTCTTTAGGAAGACTTAAGTCGAATGAATGATTTTGGACCTGATAAGTCATCTGGTAGTGCAGCGTTGCGGCATATGTTCCCGCGACTTGAGGTGCTCCAACAATCTGAAGCTGAACGTTAAGGTTGTTGTAGATATGTGGATCATCAAGCCTCAAGTTGAAGTTTGGAAATAGTGTTATAAATACAGTGTCAACATTTAAGGTAGTCTGGACAGTTGCGATGCATGCATGACTGTATTGTTGAAACCTTATGTCCAGGAGAGCTAATCTCGCTACCACCGGGAGTCCCTTCCTTGCATGCAAAGTGAGAGTCATTCTTACAGCTCTGAAATGTATGTGGGAATAACTGTGAGCCTTCCATTGTCCAAGCAGCGCCTCATCTAGTTGTATAGGAAATATTTGTTCTGCTTCTGTGGCAGGAATAGGTACTTGTTCAAGCCTCGAGGCTAGAACGAGTTCTTTCGCAGCGAGTGTCCTATTAGGGGTGAGAGCCTGTCGGAAGACTCGAGAAACTGGATGATGTTTTTTGGTGAAGGCTTTATATGGATTTAGCAAGGGTCTGTTACGGGAATACGACTGTCTTCAGTAAGGTAGTCGACTTTATATAACAAATCAGAATTTGTTGAGATAGAAGATGAACTGTAGGAATTTCGGGGGTAAGAAAAGGAAGATGAACGGGTAACAGATTATGAACTTGTCATAGATGTAAGAGGTCTTATTTCTCAGGAATCTCGTTCGGTGTTAAGGTGGCTTGCTATCATACGGAATGATACAACTGTTGTTTAATTCTCGTGAAAACCTGAGCATATACCCACAGCCGCACACCCAGCAGCTTCAAAGGCCACAACTCCGTTATTTTCACAAAAAATTATGTCACTAGTTCTGGCATAAGATTTCTGATGTGGAGGATCCCTAAAGAAGGGCAACCACAGAGCATACTATTCTCAACCAAATGCAAGCCGGCATGAACAAATCATGTCAATACTATCATGAACAAATCATGAACACCTCTAAATCATCAAAAGAAATAAGGGGGAGTTTTTTAAGTTTTCATGGCTCTGATACCAAATTTGCAACTCACAGAGAGAGGTACAACAACACAGGAGGGATACAAGATAAACAACAAAACAATAGAATACAAGAAGATATTAGAACACTCGGAGATAAAGTATTAGAACACTCGAATAACACTTCAAACTTTATTGCTTAGAGATATTGGTACAGACTGAGTATCTAAACCATTACACTGGACCCTTATTTATAACTATCCCGTAGGGGGATAACTTTTATCACACGCTACATAAGATTCTCTTTCTTACAAACCAAGTTATTCTTTTCTTGACTTCTACGGCACACCGGAATAACTTTATGTTATATCATCATTTTATATTATATATTATCTTAAGCGATAAGATTATCATCATTTTATATTATATCTTATCTTAAGCGATAAGATTCTTTCATCTTTTATGATGCAATTAAACTCTTTTATTTTAATTACATAAAATAGGAAATGCTCTAGTTATGCATCTTTTTGGTCACACCCACTTAAGGGTTTTCCGTAGGCTCACCCCTACTGGTGAATCCATCCGTATATTCCTGCTACATCATAGGAAAGTCAACATTTGCATTTCCGCATGCCGAATTTTATTATTATGTTCTTGACGTACTTTATAAAAAGTGTTTTTAAATAAAATATCCCCACAGATAGTTATATCGCTTTATGTTTTTCTCTCGCCCACATTTATTTCTTAACGATATTTAAATTAATTAAACTCATATGCACATGCACTATTTATTTCAGAAAGTAAAAGAGTAATAAAATTACTGGACTAAAACTAATTCAGGAAATAAGAAACTCACAACAGCTTTGCCTTTATCAACACTTTTATTTGCATTGTTATCATGATTATCTTGTGACGTCATCCTTTTCTTTTTGAGTCCCGGGAACCACTGAAATTATACGTACGTTTAATTTAGGTTGCGTCGCATTATAATTGTGTAAATAATTTATAGACGCTGAAAACATCGAAAATCGGAAAATGTCAACATATTAAACCACTTACAAACATTACTGGACAACTATAAATAAGCTTTGAAATGGACTAAACCAGCCCCAAATGGACATCCGTCCCCTCAAAATTTCTGTCCAGTAAAGCCTACAAAAGTGGGTAAACCATCCCTTGTAAATTCAAAAAAAATTGTTGTTCAGCACATATCAACCCACAAATCAGCAATTTAGCATCCCCAATACTCAAAAAGAGCCAAAGAGTAAAGTAATTAATCAAGTAGAGAGGAAGTAAACCAAACCAGCCAAGGGGAAGAAGAAGCCAGTGGCTTAGAAGTAGCAGCAGGGAGGCAGTAGCTCGGGAGCAGCTGCAAGGAGCAGCAACAACTTAGCAGCAACAACAGCTACACAGAAGCAGCTTGGCAGCGGCAGTAACCATAAATTAGGAGCAGAGAGAGCAGCTGAAGAACAACAGAGGCAGGGAGAAGCAGAGAGAATCAGTAGCAGCAACAGAAGCAGGGCAGTACTCGAGTACAACAGTAGAAGAAGAAAAAAGGAGCAAAGAAGTAGTCAGCCAGAGAAAGAAGAATCGGTGGCACAGCAGCGGCAAAATCGTCGGCACGGAAGCACGACAGCGACGACACAACTAGCTTGGCACAGAGAAAGAAGGAGATGAAGTAGACACAACTAGCTTGGCACTGCGAAAGAAGGAGATGAAGTAGAAGAAGGAGAAGACTTTCACTGCCGACCCAGAGCAGCAAGAAGAAGAAATCGTCGGGAAATCGCAGAAGCAGGAAGGAGACGGGTAAGCAATGCGGGAGAAGAAGCGGTCTGGCTCGTTTTATAACAGTGAGCTAAGCGGCAATATCGTGGCAAAGTATCGTTCCAGATGTTGTTAAACGAATCGAACATGCCATCCAGCCAGCACTTATTCAGCCAGCACAATACAAGAAACCAGTCAGCAAGTCAATTCAGCCACCAACCCAAAACACAGCCAACAACCAATTTCAACCAGCCCACTATACTCAATCAACCCACTATGCCAGCCCAACATCAGCCCACAAAACAAAAACAAAAACAGCCAGCCTTAATGTTCAATGCCAGCCCAATATAAACGGCAAGCCCATAATAAATAAAGAGCAACGGCTATTGGCACTCGTAAAGAAAATCCAAACAAAAAAAATATAATCAAAAATAAATCGAAAAATATGCGCTTTTTTCATCATCGGGGATATAACTCAAAATATTTTATACGGATTTTTATTTTAGGTCGCTACAAATTCTCCCCTCCTTTAGGAGTTTTCGTCCTCGAAAACTAAATAAACCAGATGAATGGTAAATACAATTTATTTCTCATAGGTATAAGCCCGGGGAAAAACTAATCCATCAGTTGGGCCTTCTTGAGGTGGAGTTGGAGCAGGTACCGGAGCAGGTGCGGGTGCGGGTGCGGGTACTGGTGTAGGTGCTAGTGCAGATGCAAACGATTCTGCATACATCTGATATAATTGTTGCGGTGTTGGAAGGAGAGGTCTGTTTGTCAGCTTTGAGCAATTTCTCTTAACGTGTCAAGGTTGATCAGTGAAAACATAAACTTTGAGGCATTCTCCTTTGTGAGAACGATCACACTTAGCACATTTTGGCGCAGTTGTTTGCAAAGCATTACTAGTTGACGGACCAGTCTGAATTGTTTTTGCGTCTCTGCCTTGTACTTCGCTTTGGGTTGACATCTCCGTCAATTTTCTTTTTCCGCTATCCTTATGTTTTTGTGATTTTCCTTGATCTATTTCCACGAGTCGCGCTCGTTCAACAAATTTACCGTACTCTAGGATGTCTAGGGGTACGAGTAAATTACGGATGTCGTCCTGTAAACCTTGTTGAAACTGACGGCATCGATCTTCCTCAGTCGTCACGAGGGAATCGGCATAATACGCCAAGTTGGAAAATTCTGCCTCGTATTGAAGAATTGTCTTTGATCCCTGAACGAGTCGCAAGAATTTGTCATGCAGAACTCGTTTTTCAGATTGGGGTACAAACCAGTTGGTGAATACCTGGAGGAAGTTTGCTCACGTTACAATTCTACGTCTGGCAAATTTTGTCGTAACTATATTGTTCCACAAACGTTTCGCGGCGCCTTCTAATAAGAACGATGCGAACTCAACCTTCTGATCCTCTGGACAGCGCATGACTTGGAATATGGTCTCAATGCGAAGTATCCAATCTTTTGTTTCTAAGGGAGACAAACCTCCTATGAAGGTCGGTGGTTTCAATTCCATAAATTGCTTAAGGTCGTAGTCCATTTGGCGGTAGTGAGGAGTAGGTGCTACAGCTACAGGCATGGTTATCAGGATCGCGATCCGGATCGTAGGATCGTAACGCCCATAACCCATTGTAAATCGATCTGGATCTTGTCGAGGATCTAAATTGGCACATATACGATTGGGATCGCGATCAGGATCTTAGGATCTTTACGATCGCGATCCTAGCCCGATTCTACCGGTCTGGCCAAAGGTAACTATAAATATGTCCAACCCTATTCCGACCCCATTCAACCGGTCCAACGCCCATAACCCATTGTTTAACTTTATCTCAATCTCGCCTCAAACCCCATCACAAAATCAAATCATGCTATTTTACCGTATCCTAAGTGTCGATTGTTGATTGCAAACTGAGGCCAAGAACGACTTCTTCGGTCATTTACAGTCCAGATTTGTTTTTATTGTTAGTAAACATTTAGTGTATTACCTGAAACAGAAATTGAACTTAAATTATATTATCTTTTTGATTCAATTATTCAAAAAAAATTAATATAGTTATTTACATACTACTCAATTTATTGATTTTTTTGTTAATTCAGAATGAAATTTAATGATACAAAATACAATTTTTTTTTTTAATCTTAATTTATGAATGTTGTAGGATCTTGCGATCCTCGATCTGATCCTACGATCCGATCCGATCCAACCTCAAAACGATCACACTTAGGATCTCGATCCTGACAACCTTGGCTACGAGAGGAGGGAGAGGAGAAGGATTTCTTGGGTTTTGTTCTGCTTGAGGAATCGTGGGCCCTAACACAGCTAGTGTAGGGAAAACCATTCTCAGGGCTTCCGCGAGTGCTTGCACCATAGTTTTCGAACGTTGCTGTTGTCCATTATAACTTTCTTCAGATCTTGTTCCTCCTTGAACTTTGCATTCGTCATGATTTGCTGTCGGCGTTGACTGAAATATACGTGAATGAGTTCCTATATAAAGAAAGGTTTACGTTTAGTGATTTATTCGTGTAATGTCCTTGTACTATCTGTGACACAATTTATTGAAAATTTGTCCCTCTGATACCAAGTTGTGAAAACCCAAATTTCCGAGCTTCTCAATTGATTTCAAGAATTGAACAACATTTCAATAAAAGAGTCACAACATATTTATGTACAGTACAAAAAACATATAACACAATATTTTATTCATTTATTTATTATTGTTACAACACTCGATAAAAGAAACTAACATTAGTACTACTTATATTCTATACAGAAGTCACAATACGGATCTCTACACGAGTTCATATGTTTTTGCTGAACATCTCCGATGTCTACGAAGATCTTTAGTCATACATTTACTAACTCTTCCGGAGGAATCCTCTTAGGAGCACTAGGAGACGCTCGTGTAACCTAAAAAAATAGGCGCACAATGGGTTAGTTATAAAAATTATGACTATGTGAGATAAGTATTTCATGAAACGTTGTGCATGCAAACAAGAGGGATAATAAC
The DNA here is from genome assembly GCA_039583875.1 of Platanthera guangdongensis. Lineage (NCBI taxonomy): Eukaryota > Viridiplantae > Streptophyta > Magnoliopsida > Asparagales > Orchidaceae > Platanthera > Platanthera guangdongensis. Next base: position 43,096,874 of record CM077166.1, read on the forward strand.
AATATGCATAGAGTACAATAAAGCATAATGTCGATCGTATATCATAATGTTACCATTAAACCTTTTTATTTAAATTACATAAAATAGGAAATGTTATACTTATGCATCTTTTTGGCCACACCCACTTAAGGGTTTTCGAAGGCTCATCCCTACTGCTGAATCCATCCGTAAATTCCTGCTACATCATAGGATTCTCAACCTTTGCATTTCCTCATGCCGAATTTTATTATTCTGTTTTGACGTACTTTAGAAAAAGTGTTTTTAAATAAAGCATCCCCTCAGATAGTTATATCGTTTTATGTTTTTCCCTCGCCCACATTTATTTCTTAGCGATATTTTAATGAGTTAAACTCATATGCACAGACACTATTTATTTCAGAAAGTAAAACAATAATAAAATTACTTGAATAAAATTAATTTAGAAAATAAGAAACTCACCACAGCTTTGCCTTTATCAACACTTTTATTTGCATTATTATCATGATTATCTTGTGGCGTCATCCTCTTCTTTTTTAGTCCCGGCAACCACTGAAATTATACGTACTTTTGATTTGGGTTGCGTCACATTCTAATTGTGTAAATAATTTATACTCGTTGAAAACATCGAAAATCGGAAAATGTCAACATATTAAACTACTTATAAACTTTGTCCGACAACTATAAATAAGCTTCGAAATGGAATAAACAAGCCTCCAAATGGACATCCGTCCCCTCAAAATTTCTATCCAGCAAAGCATACAAAATTGGGTAAACCGACCCTTGTAGATTCAACAAAATTTGTTGATCAGCACATATCAGCCCCCCAAATCAGCAATTTAGCATCCCCAATACTCAAAAAGAGCCAAAAAGAAAAGTAATTAATCAAGTAGAGAGGAATTAAACCAAACCAGCCAAGGGGAAGAAGAAGGCAGTAGCTCGGAAGTAGCAACAGGGAGGCAGCAACTCGGGAACAGCTGCAAGGAGCAGCAGCGACATCAGCTACACATGAGCAGCTCGGGAGCGGCAGTAACTCTAAATCAGGAGCAGATACAGCAGCTGAAGAACAATAGAGGCAGGGAGAAGCAGAGAGAATCAGTAGTAGCAACAGAAGCAGGGCAGTACTCGAGTACAGCAGTAGAAGAAGAAGAAGAGAGGCAGAGAAAGAAGAAGAAACCTTGGATGAGAAGGCAGTCGTAGCAGGAAACCTAGTCGACAGCAAGTCGACTGCAGCAAAGAGGCGAAATCGGCAAACCTATGGCTCTGTGAATATACTGGGTCCAAGGATCCTAAATCTCCCTCTGATATCAATTTGTAACACTCTAACCAAGTTTGACAAGAATCAGCAGTCCGACCAGGTCCGTGATTACAAGTAAACTAAGAGACAGTATATAAACTGGTATAAAGCTGATAAAAGAAACAAAGATGCTGAAAAGAAATACTTACAGCGTAAAGGTGAAGTAAAACTATGGGTAAAAGTGTACCTTGTCAAGCAGCATCCACAGAGCCAACTAATAGGGAAAAATAATACTAATGAACTGAAATACCAACAAACTGAATTAACTGAACCATCACAGTGAGTAAAACACATCAAATACAAATGACTGAAAATAGAAAGCAAAGTACAACAACAGTAGTACAACTGAATAAACTGACGACTGAAGATTGAGTCGTCTATCCTAAGCGGATTCCCCGACCTGAGCCCCATGTAAAAACAAGTTCCAAATGGGTCAGGCCCACCGAAGAGTGAGAAAAACTACTCTCTCCAACAACACTTAAAGAAAACAGTTTAGGTGAGTAATACTTGAATTTAAAATTTTGTATAAATATTCTAACATTAGACGTGACACTTGAAATTATAGTCTGACATGAGTTCAACTTATCGTGTGATCTGACACACTCTTTCATATCTGTATAAAATGTTGATTTCTGAAGTTTGAAGTTATATCCGTTGAAAGTTTCGATCTGTTTCACTGACTTCTTATTAACTCGTGTCACTAAGGACGACTGTGCACAACTAGAAACTGCATTCTGAGTGGCAAGCCTGATGATGCCATGAACTGAGTGTTCCTCAAATGGAACACGGACTCCTATCTGAGGAGTTCCAAACCTGAGACAAGGGTTATCGACCCTGAACTTGAAATACAAGAGGTGGTCTGTTGGCCCTGGTAATACAGTGGTGTGACTCTGCCAGGATCGCGAGGTTAATCCTTCCTCGTCACTCTTTCTTGAATTTCACTTAGATTGATGTTCAGTGAATCTAACACGGAATAGGACTCTAGTTAAATACACTGACTTAGGATTTTCATGATACTGATTCTGCTAAACTAAGCCTAAGCGTATCCTACCCCGATGACCTGGATCTAACTATAGGAACTTGTAAAATCAAGTGCATAAACCAACATAGTTAATACATGAATTAAACATGATCTGAACTATTAGACTGAAGGAGTCGAGTTTCTTACAGCAGTGTTACGACGTTCGTACACACAACGAGGTGACATGAATCTTCTTTCAAGAGGTCTGCTCTCCTCCAATTAGAGACAAAATATCCCCTTTCCAAAAGCTAGGAGGACCACGAATCGTTGGTAAAATTTGCGAAGTTTCCCCAATTCCCAGCACCCACACTTCAACAAATCTGAAATTAAGTGGAAATCTCTATGAAATTAGATCCCACAAAAATTTAGGGTTACACTAAAACTTGTCGAAATGAGCGAGACATAACTGATTCAAAAGGAAAACCCAAAGAAAGTTCATTACCTTAATCTCACGGCAAGGGTTTACACCAAAATCGAACAAGCCTTAACACCCAGAAATGCCAACCCCTAAAATTTCTGAAATCACCAAGGCATTAGGGTAAAATCGAAGTTACACAAGTGAAGAAAACCTAGAATAGGAGGAGAAAGGGCAAAACGCACTCACCGGAACCAAAAACGGTGAAAGAGGAACTTCTAGCACCGGCTAGGATTAAAAACGGAGCCTCCCATGGCATCGAAAGGCAAAAGGAAGGTCGTCGAAGTCTGCAGAGGGAGGAGTCGGCGACGGGTTTCGGCAAAGAGGAAGGGTCGATCATGATTTTCTGTCGTGATTTTCTTTCATCGGGTGTAACTACGGTTACAGGAGAAGAAGCGGGCGGGGAAACGAGCAGAAGTAAGAGTTGTCCGCGACATCAGGCTCAGGATTTACTTAATGCGGCGCGTTGGAGCGATTACTGAAACTGTCGGGCCGGTTGGACCGGTAGGGGGGTGTTTATATATCATTCATCATTTTTTTAAAATCACAAACTCGCCACTAAAGAGAACTCAATTAAAATTAGGAAATATCTTCACGGTTCTTTGACTAACTTAATTTGCTCGAGATCGCAACCTGAAAATAAAGTTACGCGTGATGTTAATACTGAGATGTTACGAATCCTCCCTCCTAAAAAAATTTCCGTCCTCGAAAATTACAAACGTACCTGAATCAAAGAGAAACACATATTCTTCGTTGTCACGGAGTTCGTCCTCTCCTTCCCAGGTATACTATGGTCGACCACAGTTCATCCAAAGGACCTTAATCAAGCGAATCTCTCTGTTTCTGAGCTTATGAACTCTCGAATCCACAATCCTGACTCGTAAAATACTGATACTAAGATTTGACTCAATTGGCGCATCCTTAGTACGGATCATCTGATTTGGATCTCTGACTGCTCTTCTCAGATAGGAGACGTGAAATACGTCATGTAATCCAGTCATATCCTCAGGTAAGGCCAACCTATATGCAACCTCACCTATGCGTTCTAGCACCTCGAATGGGCCCACAAATCTGGGACTCAACTTTTTCATCCGCTTAAACCTAGAGACTCCCTTGACCGGTCTCACCTTCAGATAAACATGATCCCCAACCTTGAATTCAACTGCTCTATGTCTCTTGTTGTAGTACTTGGTTTGTCTGTCCTGAGCAATCCTCATGCGCTCCTGAATGAGCCTAGCTCTGTCAGTGGTCTTGTCTATCCAGGATTCTTTGTTAGATGCTCTCTCCTCGCTTTCTGCCCAACATAAAGGTGTCCGACAATGCCTGTCATACAATGCCTCGAAGGGTGTCACGTTGATACTTGCATGGAAGCTATTATTATAGGAGAATTCTACGAAGGTAAAACATACTTCTCTCATTTGCCGCCAAAATCCAAAATACACATGTGAAGCATGTCTTCTAAGGTCCTATTAATACGCTCTGTCTGACCATCGGTCTGGGGGTGGAAAGTTGTGCTAAACTTCAACTGAGTACTTGGACGCTCATGAACGTATCTCCAATCTCTGGCATTAAATCTACCATCTCTATCTGACACAATAGACTTTGTGACACCATGAAGCCGAACTATCACATCCATGTACAACTGAACCAACTTTGGACCCTGGTCAGTTTTCTTGTTGGGAATAAAATGTGCAACCTTGGACAGTCGATCAACTATCACTCAAATCGAGTCATTCTCATTCTGGGACCTAGGGAGGCCATGCACGAAATCCATAGAGATGTCTTCAAAATTCCACTCTGGAATCGGAAGAGGTTGGAAATTGCCTCCAAGCCTCTGACACTCCGCCTTAACTAACATGCATGTCTCGCACTTCCCCACATAGTCAGAGACATCTCCTTTAAGTCCTGGCCACCAAACTGACTTCTTGAGGTCTGCATACATCTTTGTGTTGCATGGATGAATGGAGTATCTGGAGTTGTGAGCTTCATATAGTACGTCCTCCCAAAGATGGTTAACATCTGGGATGCACACCCTACCATCAAACAATAGTAAATCCTCCTGAATACAGAATTTCTCCCCCTGACCTGCCTGACTCAAAGCCCTAATTTCTGACATCTTTGGATTCAAGGGTAGAGTTGTCCTGATCTTATCCTTGATATCAGATGTAATTTCTATCCAACCCAAACTCGCAGACACAAAGCTAGAGCGTGGCACTATACTGATATCTAATCTCTCCAACTCTTGCACCAGCTCCTTCTGCTGAGTAAGGAGAGAGTAACTCGATCATCTACGACTAAGTGCATCAACCACTACATTCGCCTTTCCTGGGTGGTACTGAATGGTCACATCATAGTCAGCCAAAAACTCGAGCCACCTACACTGCCTCATGTTGAGCGCCTGCTGCTCAAAAATGTACTGGAGACTCTTATGATCTGTGAAGGCCTCACACCGTACACCGTAGAGATAGTGCCTCTAAATCTTTAAAGCGTGGATGATAGCTGCTAACTCCAAGTCATGCACTGGATAATTTCTCTCGTGGTTTTTCAATTGTCTAGAGGCAAAAGCTATAACCTTCTCGTGCTGCATGAGAACACATCACAGACCTTGTCCTGAAGCATCACTGAAAATCTGAAAGCCTTCTACACCCGAAGGAAGACATAATATTAGTGCATATGATAACCTGATCTTCAGCTCCCAGAAAGAGGACTTGCACTCTAAGATCCAACTAAAAGCTCTTCCCTTCCTGGTAAGCGTAGTCAAACAAAGGGCTATCTTCAAAAAATCCTGAATAAACCTCTGGTAGTAGCCTGCTAAGCCGAGAAAACTTCGGATCACTGCTACCGACTGTGGTCATGGACAATCTCTGATCGCCTCAATCTTCTTTGGATCAACCGCAAATCCCTCCTTACTAATCACATGACCCAAGAATGTCACTTCTGGAAGCCAGAACTCGCACTTAGAAAACTTGGCATATAACTGATTCTGCCTAAGGGTGCTCAAAACTACAATAAGGTGCGCGGCATGCTCTTCTTTGCTGCTCGAATACACTAGGATATCATCAATAAAGACAATAACAAATCTATCCAAGAACTCCATGAATACCATGTTCATCAAATCCATAAATGCAGATGGAGCATTGGTCAACCCAAATGACATGACTGCAAACTCAAAGTGCCTGTATCTGGTGCTAAATGTTGTCTTCTGGATGCCCTGCTCTCGAATACTCAACTGATGGTATCCCGATCTCAGATCTAACTTTGAATACGTGCAAGACCCCTCGAGCTGATCGAACAAGTCATCTATCCTTGGAAGAGGATACTTGTTATTAATAGTAAATTTATTCAACTCTCTGTAGTCAATGCACAATCTCAAACTGTCGTCCTTTTTCTTCACAAAAAGGATTGGAGCCCTCCATGGCGACGTACTAGGTCTGATGAATCCCAGATCAAGTAATTTCTGCAACTGAATCTTTAACTCAGCCAACTCTCTGAAAGTCATGTGATAAGGAGCCTTGACCACTGGTGCAGATCCAGGAATAAAGTCAATCTGAAAATCAATCTCTCTGGAGGGAGGAGCACCAGGTAGCTCCTCTGGGAACACATCTGAAAACTCACACACCACTGGTACTTCTTGCAAAATGGCTTTGGCTTCCACATGCAATAGTACTAAAAAGGCGGGACACCCTTTACTGACATGTCTCTTAGCATTTACCAAAAAGATGATCAGCTTGGAGACTCCCTTCAAACCTCGGAAGGTAATCAGACACTGATCAGGTCCTTCTGGCTGAATCTCCTTACTTCTGCAATCTATCTTGGCATCCACGTCGGACAGCCTATCCATGCTCAAAATCAGATCAAACTCGGCAATAGGTAAAAGGGACGCTTCCACCATAATTTCTACTCCTCCGAAAAGAATTGGCGTCTTACACTTGCGACTGGTTTGCAGCACTGAACCATTAGGCATCATAAAATCTAACGGAATCTGGTCGCTGAGGGCTTCTAGGCCAAGCTTGCGAGCAAAAGATTCCGCCATGAACGAGTGTTATGCACCCATATCAAAGAGGACCTTAGACGACACACCATTACCTATGAGGATACTTAAATGCAAGTTTATATTATTATTTCATTTTGAGGGTTGCTGGGAGGTAGAATAGATATTAGGACAAACTATTTACTAAAGTTTCAAACCTGTCACAACATCCTTCTGCTCCTTGGCCTCCTATTAGCCAAGACCATAAGCTCGGGGCTGAACTAAACCACGTCCTGCAGTTGACTTCGGATCAGCCACCACCACAGCCTTCCCTTTATCGATCCCACTTGAACCACCACGCTCGTAATTCGACTGAAATTTAAGTTACAGTACACAATTTAAATTTTCCAAAGAGAAATCCTGAATGAGAGAAAATTTCCCAGCGTATGATCATATTACCTGATTATCTACATACTCTAGGCAATTCCGAGCAATGTGTCCAGCTCTCTGACACTTGAAGCAGACCCCTGAAGAAGCCAAACATTCTCCATAATGGTCGTGATTGCATTTGGAACAAAGGGGATAGTCTCTAGGCTTGCCCCCAGACTGATTGCCCTGCTTGTAATCCAACTTCCGCTTTTTGTTCCAACGGTCCTTTGACTGATTCTTATCCCTCTGAGCCGGTGGTCCTCCTTGAGGTCGCTTGGCGCGGAAACTATCGCGCCTCTGCACACGCTGCTGAACCGCTTCTAACCTTCGTGTTGTATCCACCAAACTCCTATAATCGGCGTTGACCATGGTCATCAACGGTTGCCTCAATGAGTCTCGTAGGCCATCCACAAAACGGATGCACCTCTCAGCCTCATCTCTCTACATCGCGCCCGCATAGCGAGATAAGTGAGTAAGTTCTCGCTCATACTCGGCCACAGACTTATCCCTTTGGAAGTGTATGAGATACTTCTCTTGGGGACCTCGTAGAACAGAAAGGGGCACGAACCAGCTCGTAAGAGCCCTAGAAAAATTGCCCCAAGTAAACATATATGTTGTACGACCTGGCAAGGAAAAGGTCACACTATGTCATACTATAAGTTAAAACTTTCTTATAAACGAGGGAATTTAACTTGAAGTCTTACCTGCAGGGTCATCTGCCAGATATTTATCCCACCAAACCTTTTCCTCACCCCGAAGAAGGAAAGCTGCCAACTGAACCTTTTAATTTTCTGGACATGTCATGACATTCAGCAAATCTCTGGTGTTCGCGATCCAGTCGTCGGTGTCCATCGGGGTTCGATCTCCACTATAGTTGGAAGAGTGGAGATCTCTAAAATCCCTCAAGTAACGGTCCAAACCGACCTCCGCAGCTACAGGTGCAGGGATTGGTGCTAAAGCGGGAACCGAAATCCCTGCATCCAGCCCTCTCTGAAACTCCAATAATGCAACCGCTACTGTCTTGGCAATCTGGGCTGCCAAATCAGTAGGTTCTACAGTTGCTGGTGCGGGTGGCGCAGGGGGCGCATTAGCATCACCCATGGCTGAATCAGGAGCAGTACTCTGACGTGAGGGTTCCCCTAGTTCGCTGTCTCGAGGTGCCTAAAGAACAAAAAAGATAGGATTATTAGTCTTGGATAATACAACAGAGAATTCCATTACCAAAAGTATTTCATATACTAGCAACGCTAAAAGTTGGATAAACTCGATGACATCTCTATCGAGAGTCTGACTCTAGCGCAAACCTATGGCTCTGGGAATTTACAGGGTCCAAGGATCCTAAACCTCCCTCTGATACCAATTTGTAACACTCTAACCAAGTTTGGCAGGAATCAGCAGTCCGGTCGGGTCCGCGATTACAAGTAAACTAAGAGACAGTATATAAACTGGTATAAAGGTGGTAAAAGAAACAAAGATACTCAAAAGAAATACTTACAGCGGAAAGGTGAAGCAAAACTATGGGTAAAAGTGTATCTTGTCAAACAGCATCCACAGAGCCAACTAATAGGGAAAAATAATACTAAAAAACTGAAATACCAACAAACTGAATTAACTGAACCATCACAGTGAGTAAAGTACATCAAATACAAATGTCTGAAAATAGAAAGCAAAGTACAACAACAGTAGTACAACTAAATAAACTGACGACTGAAGACTGAGCCGCCTATCCTAAGCGGATCCCCTGACCTGAGCCCCATGTAAAAACAAGTTTCAAATGGGTCAGGCCCACCGAAGTGTGAGAAAAAAAACTCTCTCCAACAACACTTAAAGAAAACAGTTTAGGTGAGTAATACTTGAATTTAAAATTGTATAAATATTCTAACATTAGACGTGACACTTGAAATCATAGTCTGACATGAGTTCAACTTATCGTGTGACCTGACACATCTTATAAAATGTTGATTTCTGAAGTTTGAAGTTTTCCGATGACCTGTTTCACTGACTTCTTATTAATTCATGTCACTAAGGACGACTGTGCACAACTAGAAACTGCACTCTGAGTGGCAAGCCTGATGGTGTCCTGAACTGAGTGTTCCTCAAATGGAACACAGACTCTTATTTGAGGAGTTCCAAACCTGAGACAAGGGTCATCGACCCTGAGCTTGAAATACGAGTTGTGGCATGCTGGCCCAGGTAATACAGTGGTGTGACTCCACTAGGATCGCGAGGTTAATCCTTCCTCGTCACTCTTTCTTGAATTTCACTTAGATTGATGTTCAGTGAATCTAACACGGAATATGACTCTAGTTAAATACACTGGCTTAGGATTTTCATGATACTGATTCTGCTAAACTAAGCCTAAGCGTATCCTACACCGATGACCTGGATCTAACTATAGGAACTTGTAAAATCAAGTGCATAAACCAACATAGTTAATACATGAATTAAACATGATCTGAACTATTAGACTGAAGGATTCGAGTTTCTTATAGCAGTGTTACGACGTTCGTACATGCGACGAGGTTACATGAATCTTCTTTCAAGAGGTCTGCTCTCCTCCAATTAGAGACAATATCCCCTTTCCAAAAGCTAGGAAGACCACGAATCGTTGGTAAAATTTGCGAAGTTTTCCCAATTCGCAGCACCCACACTTCAACAAATCTGAAATTAAGTGGAAATCTCTATGAAATTAGATCCCACAAAAATTTAGGGTTACACTAAAACTTGTCGAAGTGAGCGAGACATAACTGATTCAAAAGGAAAACCCAAAGAAAGTTCATTACCTTAATCTCACGGCAAGGATTTACACCAAAATCGAACAAGCCTTAACACTCGGAAATGTCAACCCCTAAAATTTCTGAAATCACCAAGGCATTAGGGTAAAATCGAAGTTACACAAGTGAAGAAAACCTAGAATAGGAGGAGAGAGCGCAAAACGCACTCACCGGAACCAAAAACGGTGAAAGAGGAACTTCTAGCACCGACTAGAGTTAACAATGGAGCCTCCCACGGCACCGGAAGGGAGAAGGAAGGTCGTCGGAGTCTGTAGAGGGAGGAGGAGTCGGCGCCTGGTTCCGGCAAAGAGGAAGGGCCGATCTTGATTTCCTGCCGTCGAGTGTAACTACGGTTACGGGAGAAGAAGCGGACGGGGAAACGAGCGGAAGTAAGAGTTGTTCGCGACATCAGGCTCAGGATTTACTTAATGCGGCGCGTTGGAGCGGTTATTGAAACCGTGGGGCCGGTTGGACCGGTATAGGGGGGGTTTATATATATCATTCATCATTTTTTTTTAAATCACTAACTCGCCACTAAAGAGAACTCAATTAAAATTAGGAAATAGCTTCACGGTTCTCTGACTAGCTTAATTTGCTCGAGATCGCAACCTGAAAATAAAGTTACGCGTGATGTTAATACTGGGATGTTACAAAGAAATCGCCGGGAAATCGCAGCAGTAGGAAGGTGACGGGAAAGCAGTGCTGGAGAAGAAGCGTCCGGACTCGTTTTATAACAGTGAGCTAAGCGGCTAAGCGGCAATATCGTGTCAAAGCACTGTTCCAGGTGTTGTTAACCGAATCCAACATGCCATCCAGCCAGCACAATACAACAAACCAGCCAGCAAGCCAATTCAGCCACCATCCAAAACATAGCCAACAACCAATTTCAACCAGCCCACTATACTCAATCAACCCACTATGTCAGCCCAACATCAGCCCACAAAACAAAAACAAAAACAGTCAACCTTAATGTTCAAAGCCAGCCCAATATAAACGGCACGCCCATATTAAGTAAAGGACAACAACTATTGTCACTCGTAAAGAAAATCCAAATAAAAAAAATATAATCAAAAATAAATCGTAAAATAAGCGCTTTTTTCATCATCGGGGTTATAACTCAAAATATTTTATACGGATTTTTATTTTAGGTCGTTACAGACGTGATCATTTTATTTGCTTTTATTATGTTATTTTCATTATGTGTACGCTTTATTATTATTCGCACTAGTTTTTCGGTATTCGCACCCCGCAACTATAAGGGGTTGTGTTGTACTCGTTTTTATTATTTTTGGATGAATGAAAATTAGGGTTGCTTCCTAAGGTTTTTTCAACCATAATCCCCCTCTTCTCTCTCATCTCCGCCGGCCCTCCTCGTCGGGTTTATCATCAGGATCGATCAGACTCTTTATTTACGTTTGTTATTTTTCGCATTATATTACTATATATTTTTTTTATTTTGGGACATGTATGATTTATATTTGAAGACAACTTATAGGATTGATTGGATAGTAAAGATCATGAATAAAGAGGTCTAGTAATTTAGGATAGTGAGGGAGAGAAAGTCAAGCTCTTATTTTTTAAATAACAAATAAAAATAAAATAAAGGAGACAATATATTACCTAATAATCATGGAGAATAAATTGGGTGCGAAAAAACCCAATCTTAGTAATAATATAATGGCAAATAAAATCCCGCTAAAAAAGAATCAACATTGTATGGTAAAAAAGTACTCAACAAGTTCTATAAGGATTCCTTTATTCATAGAAAAATGAAACTTCTTTTGTTCTTTGTCAGTCGAACAGTTCTCATCCTCCTTCGTTCCCGTGACACCTCCCAGTAGAACAAGATCATCCACCCGCAGGTAACATCACGCACAACATTCAACTCCAACACTGACAAAATCGGCGCCAAACTCCTCCAACGCGTCACGTCGGGCCGTCGCAACCACAACAAACCTTTGGCGGCCTTGTCCCCCTCAAAAACACTATCGACGACCCCGACAAGACACTGTCAACCTCGATGCCCTATTATGGTGGACTGCTCTACCAGTTCTTCTCGATCGCATTCCTCCGATAAGAACTCTCAGTGATAGTGGCCGCTAGCCGTAAGCCCACTTCCATTGTTAGTTATTGCTCCGAAAAAATCCCCTTCCCCGCTAGTTAAAAAATTATTAAGATGATTTTATGGGTTCTCTTAAATAATTATGAGCATTGCAAAATCTCCTTGATTATTCGCAATTATCATTATTTACCATCAATTATTTTTTGCAATTTTCACTCTCGAAATTATTAAATCGTGTAAGAATTCAAGTCACGGGTGCAAGAGATATTCATGTAGGGTTAGGCTACGTGTGCACAAAACCTACAACGCTAGGTGATAGTGCAAGGGCGACAAACTAATCCAAACCTACATGCAATGTAATGATCTATACGCAGACGAATAAATTATAGCAATGTAAATTTTCAACAACAAGCAGATATTTAAATAGAAAACAAATATTTTAACTTAAAAATTTATAATGGTTTCCTCCGCTCAGAGGGCCAAAGCGAAGCGCGCGGCGAATGTTTCCTCCTGGAAATTATTAGTGTGCCAAAATAAATTCCCACAGAAGAATCGCAACAAAATATAACAATTCACTGAATGGAAAATGTCGAATCAAATAATAAAGTACTACAAAAGCTCACAAAGTAGAGGGCTGAACCGAGGCACTAAATATTTGGAGGGCCGGATGTGTAGATCGGCGATCGGAGATGAAACCGGTGGCGAGGAGACGGTGGCGGTGGCTGTCTTCGGCGGAAAACGGTGAAAACGGACAATAAAACAGTGGATCCGGCCGCGTATAAGTAGATCCGGGTCGGGTGAGGGTAGATCCAATGTGTAAGAGTGGATCCGGACCAAAATGGAAAGTGCGAGAGGTGGAAATAACGGATCGGGGCCGAAATTCCAAGATCTGAATGATCTTGTGAATTTGGACTAGAGGAAGGTGGATCCACGTGAAAGGAATTTAGGTAGTGGTCGGCTAGGGTTTTGGATGGTTTCCTTGAAGGAAGGAAACCATCCAAAACCCTAGCCGACCACTACTTAAATTCCTTTCACGTGGATCCGAGCGGTGGTGGAGGGAAGGGGGGTGGTCGGCTGGAAGGGAGGCTAAAGGGAGGGGGTCGGCTTGATGGGGGGAGTGATTGGCGGTTGGCAGGAGGGTGGGGGGAAGGTCGGCGATGGAGGTTTTGGAGACCGGCGGTTGTAGGGATTTGGGAACAACAGCCGCCTGTTTGGGAGGGGGTTTAGGGGTTGCTGGCGGCTGGAGGAGGGGTGTGAAGGGTGGAAAATGAACGTGGGGGTAGGGATTACCTTGAGGAGGAGTTTGGAGGCCTAGGAGTCGTCACCTAGGGTTCCACGGCGTCGGCACCGAGGAGGGATCGCTGGAATCCGGGATTAGAGTTCTCCAAATTCTGCAATGGTTCAATTCAGCCCTCAAGACTCCTATTTATATCAAAAGAAAAGCTAGGGCTTCCTCATCAACAACTATGATTGGTCGGTGGGTTTGGCCCTTAAAATACATTAATACTAAATAGAAAAAATATAAACTAATATTGTGTTTTGACTCGCGGCAACGTCCCGGACGCAACCGCGGAGTCCGATCGGCAATTCGATCAAGTCTTCCTACGCGAATAAATGAACGTGGGTCCCTCCTTGCGGCGAACCCCTCCAGGTGCATGATTCGATGGATTCCCATCAGATATGCATTCTCAAAACTTCATTATTGACTTTAAAGCACTCCTCTGCTTTGAGATTAAGAGCATAAAGACCTGTGGGCTAATTGTCTGTCATCGTCCTTGGGTTGTAGATTTGGTTTACAAAATCCACCATATTTATATAACAAAAGAGTATGTGACATAACAATAACAATACACATATTTTTCCTTATCATGGTAGTAAAACAGGAGATCTTTCCTTAGTTGTGTTTTCCTCCATCTTGCCAATTGCATCAAGGTCAGAAACAATCTACGGTGTTGTTTTCTGCATCAAAGACATATCCCCTTGATTACAATAGAATTTCATCAATGTGGAATGCAGACTTCAACAATGCAGTACCCTCCCATAGATGTCGCTCCTCCTACAGACGTTACATTATATCTTCCTGACTGATGCACCCTCTGACGCCACCTAATGAAGTAAAACAACATTGTTTTCTCGCCCATTGTTGATATTAATCACTATTGCATGCAATGACCGACTCTACCATGGCGAATCTGACAACTCCGCTCCAGTGAATTGGGAATAAATTGCTTTTTTTGTCTAGAGACAGCTATTTATCTACGTTGCAATTGCTCTTCTTCACCACTATGTATTGCAATCCATCTTCTCCCTAACCTTAGACTAGGTTTCTTTTTTGTAGTAAGCTTCCGTTCTTATCTTGTGTCCAGCACATCAACCTTTCTCTCCTCCCTCGATAGCTCACATTGCAACCTCCCTCCACTCCTTAGAGAGTTGTTGTGACTTTCTAATCGTTGATCCTGTATTATCATTCACTACTTGACAACAATCCTCTTTCAACAACGATTCCATCTAGCATATGCATGTGTCGTTGATGGTTGTCTAATCCAAGCTATTGGCATTGACATTCTACATCTAATTCTAATTTTACACCAAATAATGTTTTGTATTTTCCAAAATTATCTACAAGTTATTATATGTTAATGTTTTAACATGTGTCACAAATTATAGTATCACATTGTTTCCATTTTTAGAGCTTTGTGGGAAAGATTTTTGCAAGGGGGTATGAGAGTAGGGAGTTGTATTATATTGAAGGGTAGATGTCCTTGATAAAATCATTCCTCATTCTTCCATTTCTCTTCTTATGCTGATTTTCCAGTTTCTCACGTTAAATAGAATAATATTTTGTTTTGATATTCATTGCATTTATTTCCTATTTTCAATTCATTTTTCTCAGATTATAAATTGCAATGTGATACTTGTGTTCATACCAAACATGTTAGAACTTCAAAACTTCTTCCACTACCATAACATATTTTGAACAGCGCCATCCTCCTACAACCGATGAATCAAATCCAGCATCGAACAGCCACATAGAAATTGAATTTATTTTCAATCCAGGAATACATCTTACATTTTGTAACTTCAATTCTCGCTTGCAGCCTTTAGGAATGCATCACCAGTCCTCTCAATGTACACAGATTTTTCATTAGAAGGATAAACCGTTCAAAACCTTCTTACATTAAATCTTTAATGGATTCAACTTCCTAATTACGGTTGTCTTGTTTTTTCCATTTTTTGATATCGAATGACCTTTCTTTTTGATATTTTAAACAGAAACAACAACTTTTGTGCATATCTTTAGATTTTACTTTACCAAGTTTTTTATTGTGAAATCATCGATTACAACTTCATATGCCTGCAACATTCAAACAATACTAGAAAATTTTCTTAATTCTCACATGTGAATATTCCAGCACAAAATTCTAACTCAAACATAATTGAGTTTCAACTTTCTTCTTCCAAATGGACAGCTAATGATTTTAAGAGGATTCTATCCCTTTTGGTTCTCATATTTCATAAAATTATAAGGCACTAAAGATTTAGTTCAAGAAGTTCACCCAAAAATATGAGATCTTTTGAATTATTGAACTGAAATCAAGGACGTCCTAGAACTTCTTCATCATTATTAAGAATTTTGAAATGGACTAAAAGCACTTAGATAATTAGGGTAAGGAGAAAACTCACATTTATTCCTTTATTTCCTTGAAAATCCCTTAGAATCCATGAAATTGACCTTAACGTTGGGAGAGAACACAGAAATCTCGGATGGAAGCTACGGTTGAAGCTTTGTCACGGAACGAAGCAAAGAAAACCCGTAGAGATGAAAAGTGGAACCCAAAAAGGGAAGGAGACTTAAGAACATTGGCCACCACTTGTGGAAAGACTCACATGAGGCAACGTCAGCAGAAGAAGTGAGGAAAGAGTTCCACGTCGTTTGCGGGAAGAGGGAGATGAGGTCCACACGGGATAGGGAAATAAGTGGCGTGCGACTACTTCTTACAAGCGTGAACAGAGAATTGAAGGCTCGGTATATTTCTTTGTGCGAACCAGCTACTCATTATATGGTTTGATTTAAGTTTTTAAGCTCTATACTATTTCAACCATTGGTTTGGAGGGTATTTAATGGTTGGGGTTTATTCTTATTAAGGGGTGGAGCCCACTTTTAAGGTCACAATTAGAGCATTAGAAAATAATTTAGGTCTACAAAAATTTTGTAAACTTTTCCCATAATTAAAATTCATTTTACCTCAATTTATTCAATAAAATGGGAATATTCATGAAATAACATTCGCAAAAATAGCAAGCATTCTTCAACATTTTAAAAATAAAGCTTTTTCATGACTAATTATGAAGTTTCAATAATTAATTGGGTCATTAACTAATGCATCATTGAATAGTGTAACAAAAGTTTTTGGATGTCACATATCTAGCATCATCAGGCGGCGTAAATCATGCCTTTATGCTAAAACCTTCACCAAGATTCAAATAGGAAACTAAAAAACCTCTAAAGATACTACAATTTTTCGAGAGAAAGGAGAGACATCTTCACTAAAAGGAGGGATGAGCTTGAGCGGAACGAAGCCCTCATCGTGTTGCCGGAAACAGATTGTCGATCCACCTCGCAGAACTTTGGCAGCGCCATTTTTCCTCCACTCCAAGCTTCTCCACTCCACCATTTCTAATCTAAGAGAGGGTGATTGAAGTCCTCTCCCACGACCAAACAAAATTTAGAAACTCTCATTGCCTCCGGATCCAAAATCCCTACATCGAACGACTAAAAATGAGCCAAAATAAGTGTTTACGGTCCCGTACACGGCCTCCCACACGGTCATGTACATGGTGTGTCCTGCAATCCAGACAGAAAACATAACAGGGTTGTGTCTGGGCCTGCACACGGCCTAACGAGGTCGTGTGACCTACCGTGTCCACTGGCACATAGCCTCCCCCATGTCGTGTTCATGGACATGTTGGGCTCGGGAAGACCCCTTTGGAAGCCAGTTGTTCCCGGGTTGGTACACGATTGTGTACAAGGTCATGTGACTATCAGTGTAGAGTGAGAATCTCCTCTAAATGACCCATTAACACTCAACAAGTGGCCATATTGGAGGTATTGATTTATAATCAAAAAACTACTACAGAATTCTGCACACATATTGAAGAAAATCTGGTCAACTGATAAAGTAAAAAAAAGAGGGGTATCCAAATCAAGTGAAAAAGCTGAATTCAATAGTAAGATTTATATTATTTGTGAGTTAAAAATCTTGAAAACACTTCGCAAAGACTTGGGAGAAATCTATGATTATACTCAATCGATGTTCTTTCAAATGATAAAATTGTCATCTACATATCTAAAAATCCAATATTCCATAAAAAACAAAATATAGTAAAATTGATTATCGCATCATCATAGAGGAAGTTATCAAAAATCAAATATGCACTTCATGTGTTTCTTTGGGTAAAGAATTGGTAAAATCCATCAAACCAATTTTTTATATTTTTCATATATTTCTGTCAAAATGGGAATGATCAATATATATGCTCTATCTTGAGGGGGAGTCTTAAAGCCCAATATTTAAAGCCCCAAATAGGGCCCATTGTACATTTTCTATTTCTTGCATTTGCTACCACGTCTCCGAGTGTTAATTCTTCCTCCGCTACTTTATATAAATAGGGGAGCTCCCATGTAATATTGAGATTTTTTGAAATGTTAGAAAATACTAGAAAATATGATGTATTGACTCATGTAGGAGTTATTGTTTAGTCTCACATTATTTGTAAAGCTAAATCTTACTCTCTTCTCTCCTATATATTTGTACTCATACCTGTTTTACGGTATTCAAGAAGTATATAAAAGGTTTGGAACTTTCTCTACATGGTATCAGAGCGATACGATCCGGCATATTCTTTTCTAACCGCCTGCTTACCGGGCAGATTGTTCTCCTGCTTAGCCGCAGTGTCTTGCGGCCTGCTCCCTTTCTAACCGCATCCGGGTGGTTAGAATTTCTGTTAACCGTGGCTTCCTGCGCGGTTAAGGTCGCCTAACTGCTTCCTCTGCTCTCTCTCTCTCTCTCTCTCTCTCTCTCTCTCTCTCTCTCTCTCTCTCGTGGCTTCCACCCCTTCTTCTCATTCTCCTCCCTTTTATAACATTTCTAATAGGTGGGGCCTTCCCTCCCTTGTTTCCTCTGCCCGCACGGTTTCATCCCGGCTAACCGCTCTCCTTTTACTCGGTGCGGTCTCCATGTCTACCCGCCGAGATCCTCCCTTCTAGCTGCTCACCACCCTTCTCGTCGTGACTTATCTTAGTCGCTACTCACTGCGGTCTACTTGTCTACCGGCCGAGATCTTGCCTTCTCGCTGCCCTGCTCCCTGCTCGCCGCGACTTCTCTTCTCGCCGCAATTTGTTCTCTTCGTCGTTGCGGCTGCACTCATCCCAGCGAGCTCCGCATCTAGGTCGCGGCATCTTCCGGTGCCGCTGGTGTGCTCACCGTGACTGTGCGGCCTTCTCGATCGGCTTGTTCTCTGCCTATTCGCTGCGACTTATCTCCTCGAAGCCGGCTTCTCCTCTCTGTTGCGGGCTCCGCATATTGGTCGAGGCATCATCCTTGTTGTTGGTGTGTTATCACTGTGAGCGTGCGGTATTTGTTGTTTTGTCGCTGCGGTCTCCTTACACGTCGCGGCTTCCCTTCCCGCCGCAGTTCCCCGATTGCTGTGTGCTTCTCGTGCGGGCTTCGCTTAACCGTTGCGGCCTCCTTAGTTGTTGTGGCTTCTCTACCCGTCGCGGGCTCCGCATCTTGGTCGCAGCTTCTTGCCGCTGGTGTGTTGACACCGAGACCGTGCGGCTTCCCCTTTTCTCTCTCCAGGTGGCCTCTCTTCTCTGATCGATGCGGCTTGGCCTTCTCTTCTTTCGGCCTCTTTCCACTGCGGCTCTGTCTTCCCTCCGCGGCTAGGCTCTTTGTGCGGCTAGACCTGTTTTTGATCTTGGTGCGGTCTGCATCTATCCGTCTGGTCTTAGTTATTAAAGGCGCAAGGCGCACAAAGGCGCAAATGGGTCTTGGAGCCTATGCGCAAGGCTCAAGGCGCGGGCGCGCGCCTGAGAAAGGCAAGACGCAACCACATTCATTTAAAAAAACCAGCATCAAACATCATTTCAGCTTCTCGATCAAATTCTTCATCTAGTCTACTAATTAATCATTCATTACTATCGTTTGTATCTCTTAAAAAATAGAATTAATGTGGTCACTTATATCATATGTAAGTCTAAACGCACAATTATCTATTACAAACACAAAATCTATAAAATATTATTGAGTTCTTGCATAATTGTTTTTCTTAATTTTTGAAGAAAAAAATTTACAACAAAAATTTCACTTAGACACACATTTTATATTCTAAAGGCTCAAATAAGGCGCACAGAAGCCTGGTGAGCCCGGAGCCTTAGGCGCGCCTGAGGCGCCTTTAATAACATAGTGCTCGGTCTAGTACCTGTTCGTCGGCTTGTGTTATTCGTGTTGCGGTCTTCTCCTAACCGCAGCGGCGTGTTTCTTTCCGCTGCGGGCACATTTTTTACCGCGCTGGTCGTGGCCGTTTCTTGTCGCTAGTGTGTTGTCACCGTGTCCGCTGCGGGTTGTTCCTTGCAAGATGATCAGCTGTCCGTCGGGCTCTGTGGTGTCTATTTCCGATGGTGGTAACTCCTGCCTTGCTCATTGTTCATCCTGGATTTTGGGTTCCGGGGCGTCTCACCACATTAACTCGTGGAAACCACCACAATATTTAAACTATGTGCATCCCAAGTTCATTATTGTTGCTAGTAGGGACACAATTCCCGTTTCTGACACGGCAGATATTCACCTCACTCCCTCCATTAGTCCCGCTCTGCCCGTCATGTTTAGGGCTCTCCTTTCAACCTTCTCTCTATTGGTTGAGTCACTACTAACTTCGATTGTGATGTTATTTTTCCTTCTAACTTGTGTGTTGTGCAGGATCGCAAGACGCAAACTATCATTGGAAAAGGGCATCTGTTGAATGGTCTCTATATCCTTGACCTCTCTCCCCCAACGGTGTTGTCCTCTATTAGCTCTGTTGATTGACATCGACGTCTGGGTCAAGCTGCTCTAAACATCCTCAGAAAATGTCTCCCCGACGTGTCCGTCCAAGAGTTCACGTGTGAGTCTTGTATTTATAGTAAACATCATCGATCTACGTTCTCACCACATCCTACTCGGAGTCATGCTCCCTTTGATCTGGTACACTCTGATATTTGGGGACCCTATAAAATTGCAAGTGTTTTTGGATATTGTTACTGTCACATTTGTAGATGACTACTCTCGGGTGACCTGGCTGTATCTCCTCCGTGACCGCTCTGAATTGCCTAATGTATTCCGTACCTTTTTTATTGAAACTCACAACCAGTTTTCCACTATAATTAAAACTCTCTGCACCGATAATGCCCGTGAATACACGAGTCATGCCTTCGCTCTCCTCTGTGCTGAGTTTGATCATCCATCAAACCCCTTATGTCTATACCCCCTAACAAAATGGTGTTTGTTGAACGCAAGAATCGACACCTGCTTGAGGTCACCCGCTCTCTTATGATTCAAATGAATGTTCCCAAACAGTATTGGAATTTTGCGGTCTCTACCGCCCGCACTCTTATTAACCGCATGTCTTCATATATTCTCAATTTTGCGGTTCCCTTCAATATTCTTTCTCCCTCCAAACCTCCTTTCTCCATCACCACTCGCGTGTTTGGTTGTGTGCTTTGTTCATTATCTTGGTCCGTCCACTGACAAACTTGCTCGTCGTGCCACTAAATATATGTTTGTGGGCTATTCTCGAACTCAGAAGGGCTACATTTGTTTTTCTCCCAAAGATCACAAGATGGTTACTCCTGCTGATGTCACCTTCCTCGAAGATCAGCCATATTACTCTCAACCAGCTGATTCTCCTCTTCCACCACCTCTCCTGCGGCCTGTTATCTCTGTTCATTCAAACCTTCCACCTCTTCTTCTCACACCGATCTCACCTAAACCACCTACACCACCTGTCATTTGTGTATACACTCGTCGTCCCGCTTTGTCTAATGCCCTACGAGAGTTGCCCTGTTCTAATGATGTTTTGCAGCCTGCAGATCTGACAACCGCTTCCACTGCCCACCTGGTGGCCGACTATGTCTCTTTTCACAGCCACTCTTCGGAACTCCGACAGAGTGCTCTTTCTTCATCCTCTATCTCCACCCCTAATTCTGTACAGGAGGCTCTCCAGCATCCCGGGTGGCGGGCGGCTATGGACGAGGAGATGTCTGCTCTTTGGAAAAACCACACTTGGGATTTGGTCCCGCTTCCTCATGGACAATCTTGTGTGGGATGTAAGTGGGTGTTTGCCGTCAAACAGGGTCCGGATGGGACGGGTCACCGGTTGAAAGCTCGTCTTGTAGCTCGCGGCTTCACTTAACAACAAAGATTGGATTATGATGAGACCTTTTCTCCAGTCGCTAAACTCAATATTGTTTGTGTTGATATCCCTCGTTGTTCACCCCCACTGGCCCTTGCACCAACTGATTGTCAAAAATGTCTTTCTTAATGGCGATTTACAAAAGACCGTTTATGTGCAGCAATCTCCCGAGTTTGAGACAACGGGGGAGACTCTTGTCTGTTGTCTGAAGAAGTCTCTTTATGGTCTCAAACAATCTCCTCGGGCATGGTTTGACAAATTTAGCAAGACCGTTAGTGTTATTGGGTTCACTCGAAGTTCAACTGACTTCTCTCTATTTACTCGTCACCGTCCAACGGGCACAGTAATTCTGTTGGTTTATATGGATGATATTCTGATTATGCGAGATGATCTTTCAGGAATACAGATGATCAAACAGCATCTAGCAACTGTGTTTCAAACAAAGGACTTGGGAAGCCTTCGATATTTTCTTGGTCTCGAAGTGGCTCGGAGACCTGATGGGCTTGTGTAATCTCAGAGAAAGTACTGTCTTGACCTACTTCATGATGCGGGCTATTCTGGATGCAAGCCTGCTGACACTCCCATTGATATCAATCACAAGCTTTGTGCTCATGCCTCAGACTCCGATTTTCTCCTTCCGAATCCAGAGTATTATCGTCGTCATGTGGGAAAGCTGATATACCTCATTGTTACTAGACCTGATATATCATTTGTTGTTGAAATTGTCAGTCGATTCATACATGAGTCACGTATCTCTCATCTTCAGGCTGTCGAATGTATTCTTTGTTACTTGAAGACTGCTCCTGGACAAGGGCTTGTATACAAGCCCTCTTCATCTTCATTATCACTGATTGCATATTCTGATGCTGATTATGCTGGCTCTTTGGATGACCGTCGTTCCACAAGTGGATACTGCACTTATTTTGGAGGACATCTTATTACATGACGCAGCAAGAAACAGTCTGTGGTTGTTCGCTCATCTGCTAAGGCTGAGAATCGATCTATGACAGTTGTTGTGTCTGAGTTCACGTGGCTTGAGAGTCTCCTTGATGATCTAGGAGTCAAGCTCTCCTCACCCGCAAATTTATTGTGCAACAGTTAAGTTGCTATACACATTGCCGAGAATCTGGTCTTCCATGAACGGACAAAACATATTGAAGTTGACTGTTACTTCATTCGGGAGAAGGTTCAGTTGAAGAAGATAGAGTTAACACATGTTCCTGCTGCTCAGCAAGTTGTTGATATCCTCACCAAGGCCTTACCACGACGTCTCAACTATCAGTTATTGCCCAAGCTTGATGCCTACGACTTGTACGTTCCAGCTTGCAGGGGAGTGTTAGAAAATACTAGGAAAGATGATGTATTGACTCGTGTAGGAGTTAGTGTTTAGTCCCACATTGTTTGTATAGCTAGATCTTACTCTCTTCTCTCCTATATATTTGTACTCATACTTGTTTTTCGGTATTCAAGAAGTATATACAAGGTTTGGAACTTTCTCTACATGAAACAATATTTATTTATATTTCAAATTCTCACTATGTATTTCAACAATCAATCATCACAAAGTAAATTAGAATTCCAATTTGGAACTTACACTAGTACTTAAGCCCAGTAGTGGGAATGGCTGCTTAATCAAGTTCTAAAACGCAAGATAGATGTGATTCTGTCACTAAAAATACCGTCATGCCCAGATTTCAAGAGTCAAGGTTGTTGGAAAAATGAAAAAATGGTGTAATGGTTGTTGGACTTGGTTCCAGCAGTGATACGGGAGATGAGGTAGAGAGATGAGGTAGATATTCAGTACATGGTCCGTGCCGGCATGGGTCACAAAGTTGAATTACTGGTGTGGTGGATTAGGTAAGATTGGGAACATTCAATGGCTAAAGGAATGGAGAGTTGAAAATGCCTCCCAGGGCATGGATGAGTGCACACATGAGGGGCAGTTCTCGTTCAGGATGATAAATAGGCTTTCGGTCAGGCTTGAACTAGGGGGAGTGGGACTTCACTGTTAACATTGACGGTGAGCAGCTACAACAATGAATTACATGGTTACAATAAGAATTTGGGTGGTAGTTATTGACCCATAAGGGTTGTCGATAGTTATACGGGTGTAATTGGGTAGTGGAGGATGAGGTATTTTACTGTGGTTATGGGTAGTGGGGTGGTTATGGAGTAGACATGAGGGGGGATGTTAAGAATGGTTGAGTGGAGCAAAGGTAAATGATAGGACAGCTATGAGTGGGAAGACAGTTATGGGTAGTGGGAGGGTAGTTACCCATGGCTTCGTTGCCAATGATCTACGAAATCGGCACCTTAGGACGACTGTGAGGGCCCATAGACCACTATTTATGGGATCATTGAAAATATGGGATCCTTGAAAATCGAACCTTAGACAACTATTTATAGAATTAACCCCACTACAAATGACCAAGATTGCCCAGAGCATAAATTTACTAATTTTATATGAAATAAAAAAAACATAAATGTCGTCACTCTAAACGCGACTACCGGCTCGGATCTTCTATACAACGATCTTATCTTAGCATCATGCGTATATAGACTCCCGCAGGCTCTGATAAGTGCCGACCCATCCAAGATCTGTGATCCCCATCACAAAGATTGGATAAAGAAAATAAAGATCCATTCAGATCGCAGGAATTGTAATTGTAGAATTGGGATTCATCCAATTCCGGCAAGATTTGAAATTGGTCTGAATTCCAATGCAGTTGTTCAGCTACAATATGGTTTTCAAGAATTGGAATTAAAATTGGCCCAGAATTGTTATTTTGCCCATGGTTGCAGGATCGGGCGCCGCCAGGTTGCTATCACCGCCGAACGATGGGAAGTTCCCCTGTCGAAAGGTGGTGAACTCGGCGTTAATGTTTTTGTCGTTGCAGATGGGAGAGTGGAAGAATTGGCACTGTGACAGGCCGATTGTGTGCACGTCGTCATGTCCCGAGAACCGAGTCCCATTGTCGAGAACTTGAAGACGAGCGCGTCGAGCATCAATGAAGGCCCCTGAAGAATACAGTTCATCGTGCTCTAACTGGCGGTGATGGCATCCCGCCTCCCAAGTGTTCATTCGGAAGTCAATAGGGATGTCAGGAGGAAGAGGGAGAAGAGGAGGAATAGCGAGTTATCGGTGACAGGATCGGGCAATGACGGCGAGATCGGGCAACAACAAGGGATCGAGCAACGACGACGAGATCAGGCAACGGCGAAATCGGTATCCTGCTCGATTCGTGCAAATATCGGGGAAGGAATTTTGGCCGAAAATGGGCAATATTTTCTTTTACCCCTAAAAATTGGTCAAAGTATAAAACAGGATTCTATGGAATTAGACAAATTCCAATTCCCCGAGAATTCCTTACATCTGAACATTGGAATTAAAATGCGCTGCCCCAATTCCAATTCCAAGGATCCGAACGGGCCAGTTCGAATCCCTAGAATAGGAATTGGGCCAACGGAATTCAAATTCCAGTGTTCAAATGTAAGAAATTTCCACAGAATTGGATTTGTTGGTCTCATTCCATGGAATTTGGTATTTACTATGGCCAATTCTTAAGGGTAAAGGAAGATATTGCCCATTCTACCCCGATATTTCCATGCGTCACACAAAGCTCCTAATCTCATCATCGTCATACCTCATCGTCGTCATCCGATCTCGTCGTTGTTGATAAATCTCGTCATCGTCGCCCGAACTCATCGTTGAAAACTCGCTATTCTTCCTCCTCTTCTTCTTCTTCCTCATGGCATTTCTATCGACTTACGAATAAACACTTGGGAGGTGGGATGCCACCACCGCCATCCAGAGCATGGAGAACAACGATCTTCTGAGGCCGTCGTCAATGCTAGCCACACTCGTCTCCAGGTTCTCGATAAAGGAACTCAGTGCAGACACGATGATGTTCTCCGGCACGCACACAATCGGCTAGTCACGGTGCATGTTCTTCCAGTCCCACATCTACAATGACAAAACATCAATGTTGACGTCGCCACTGTTCGATAAGGGAACTACCCATCAACCGGCGGCGATAGCAACTTGTGGGCACTCGACATACAGACACCCAATCTTGCAGCCATGGTAAAAAAAACAATTCCAGACCAATTCCAATTCTAGAAAATCATCATGCAACCAAACAACTGCATTGAAATTAAGATCAATTTCTAAAATTGGAATTCAAACTAATCCTGAATTGGATGAATTTCAATTCTACAATTCTCATTCTTATGATCCGAAAGAACCCTAAGGTTTTTGTGGATTGGAATTTCCTACTCCATGGATAGTGCACAATTCTAGTTGCTCTTTGTTAATACAGAATTACAAGAAAAGTTTCCTTTAAATAGAGAAATTATACTTCACGAACAAAAACTAGATATTTCAGTTTATGATTGTTCCTCACCAGTCTCGACATCTCCAACAAAGATATAGCAAGAGCACTTCAACACTTCACGAACAAAAACTGGATAACTTTCAGTTTATGATTGCCAACTAAGTATATAATACACCGGATTGCCTTTTTATTACATGGTTTAACCATCTTTTTGAGCACTGAGATGGTATGGTCCAAAAAAGACCATAACAGTTCTACTAAAAACTGTAAGCTCCAAACCTTGGACTCACAAGAAATAAACTGTGGACAGTACTAACTTATAAATAATTAATATCCCTTCATACAAACTGCCAACAAAACATTATATCCAAAGAACAATGCACTGATAAAGAGCATAAGAGAAACAAAATTTACATAGGTGATCCCTAAAATCATACCTAGTGCCTAAAGTACCAGGCTGCGGCAAAATCCCTACTATCTGCTGTTGATCAGGTATTGATACACCAATTGATTCTGTGAAAATAGCTACGCTTAAGTACAATATATAGGACGTTGCATCTATCTTACTCCAAAATTGAGTTAAAGTTAAAGAGTATAAAGATCATAGGATTTCTGCTTTCTTCATAAGTTCTAAGTGCCCAAAAAATGGACCAAAACATGAACACAAAGAAATTGAATCTGCTATGATATCAATGGAAAAGATCTAAGTGCCAAAATAAATGGATCTAAACATTAACACAGAGAAAATAAATCTAGTATGATATCAATGGAAATAAAAATCTTCCAAAAAATCACAAAAAAGAACATAATCAATATGTTATGATCCCACACGACCAATTATCTATGTCGTTAATTAGTGTCATCATGTATTTATGTTAGTATCTTTTACTAATCGACTCAAGGTATGAGTCCGTAGTGTTTATTGTTTTGTGCTTTTATCTTTATTTTGGGGTTATTAACACTCATGCCAATTTGTAGTGTTATACATAAATCCCTTTGGGTCATGAAAATGAAATAAATGAATTAATCAAAGTTCACTATCTCTCTCTCTCTCTAAGTTCTTCTTCCTCTTCTTTAATTCCTTTCTCTTCATCCTCATTCTAGGGTTAGGGTTGAGAAAAGCTCCTCTTTCATCTCCCCTCGCATTTGTGGGTTAAGATCGAATCTCTTATATTTCCGCCCCCATCACCACCTCCGACGAGATCCTGGAATGGGTCCATGACACAACAATAGTTGGTAAATTACTAAAAGTGTCAAAATACAATAGTTGATTGTTTGGATAGCTCCAATGATGCACTTCAAAAAATTCTTTTGTGCTCACCTTACTATACTTTTTAACAAGTTCAGGAGAAATATTTTGCATTCAACATTCCGATAGATCCTTCAATTTTTCAAGTAGAAACTAAGAGTATGTTTGAAATATAGATTTAAGGCTTAAGTTTAAAGCTGCTATTGCACTAGTTCTTCTAGTTCATTTGATTAGTTCAGCTTCAATTTTTTTCATCTTTTTCTTATTACAACAATTATATCTCAATCATAATCTCCTACTAGTGTCACTGGTTCACCTTCTACCTCAACAAGAAATATGATGCAAGTAGGGATGATTATGCGCCACTTTGGGATTATGTATCTCTTATCCATAGTAGAGAAATTGGTGGCGGAAACAGAAAATGGAAATGCAATTTTTGTGAGATAGATTTCAGTGGTTCGTATTCTAGAGTAAAGAGTCACATGCTAAAAATATTCGGGAATGGTATTAGGGTATGTCCAAAAGTAACTCAAGAGTATTTAAAGGAGCTTCAAAAAGTGGTTGCTACATCAGAAGAAAAATGCAAACCGGCTCCCAAGGTATTATCGTTTCATAATACAAGTCAAGCTTCTCAAATAGTTGGGGAAACGAAAAAAAGAAGAGGGGGACCTATTGATATGGCTTTTCAAAATAAAGCTAGAGATGAGTTAAAGAGTCATATAGCCAGGATGTTCTATTCTGGTGGTTTGTCATTTCATCTAGCTAGAAATCCATATTATGTTAGTTCATATAAATTTGTTGTTAACCACAATCTAGATGGATTTGTTCCTCCTGGATATAATGCTCTCAGAACAACAATATTGCAGAAAGAAAAATCAAATATCACTAAAATGCTTCAGCCAATTAAAGATACTTGGCCCCTATAGGGAATCAGCTTAGTCAGTGATGGTTAGACAGATGCTCAAAGAAGACCTTTGATTCATTTTATGGCGGCCTCCGAGGATGGTCCTATTTTTTTAAAGGCAGTTGATGCATCAGGTGAGTATAAGGATAAACACTATATTGCAAATTTGATGATTGAAGTTATTAATGAAGTTGGTGTCGAAAATGTTATACAAATTATCATTGATAATGCACAAGTGTGTAAGACAGCAGGAGCAATTGTGAAGGCACGATTCACACATATTTTTTGGACACCTTGTGTTGTGCACACTTAAAATCTAGCATTAAAAAATATTTGCGCAGCCAATAATACTGATCGTTGTGCAACAATTAGAGAACAATGTGGATGGATAACTCAAGTGGCTATTGATGCTCAATCAATCAGGACTTTCATAATGAATCATCAATACAGGTTGAACATGGTAACTCTTTTGTTTCACTGAAGTTACTTGCAGTTGCTGAGATACGATTTGCTTCCATTATAGTGATGTTGAAGAGATTTAAACTTGTGAAGATGGGCTTCCTTAATATGGTTGGATGTCCTGAATGGGCAATGTATAAAGCAGATGATGCTGAGAAAGCTCTAGAGATTAAAAACATCATCTATAGTGACAAATGATGGGATGATGTGGACAAGATCCTTGATATAACAAGACTCATATATGATATGCTTAAGGTTTGTGATACAGACAAACCTAATCTTCATCTGGTATATGACATGTGGGATTCAATGATAGAAAATGTGAAGCTTGAAATATATAAACACGAGAAGTTGACGGACTTGGAAGCTCATTGCTCTCTTTATGAGGCAACTTATGATGTCATCGTTGATCGACGGACCAAGAATTGCACGCCACTACATTGCATGGCTCATTCTCTTAATCCAAGATAATTTTTTTCTTATTTGATATTAAACATTTACTATGATTTATTTATTTACTATGTATTTTTATTTATAGGTATTACAGTCGAGAATGGCTTGAAGAAGGGTCAAATAGAGTTGCTCCAAATACAGATTAGGAGATTTCTTTGGAGAGGAATAAATGCTTAAGAAGATATTTTTCTGATGTGGTTGAGAGGAATATAGTAATCAATGAGTTCTCTAGGTTTACGGGATTTGGTCAAGCTTTCAGTGAACCAGATAGTTTGGAGAGTAGAGCTTCATTATTGCCTAAAGATTGGTGTAGTTACTATGGAACTTCGACACCTAAATTACAAAAAATTGCTTTGAAGTTGTTAGGTCAACTTTCTCCATCATCCTGCTACGAGAGAAATTGGAGCACATACTCATTCATTCACTCATTGAGAAGAAACAAAATTCTACCACAACGAGCTGATGATTTGGTGTACGTGCATAGTAATCTACGTTTATTATCGAGGAGAAACGAAATCTACAGTCAGGGAAGGAGTAGAATGTGGGATATAGGAGGAGATGCATGGGCAAATCCTTTTGATGGAGTTGGCATGCTTACGGTTGTCAACTTGTCTTTAGATGAGCCAGAAATTGAAGATGCCTTGATCTCCAATAATATGGAGGAAGATGAAGAAAATGAGTGATGAACATCATTTTATTTGAAATGATTATGAATAGCTTATGTCTAAGTACTTCATTTTATATTGCATTAGTTACGAACTTGTACTTCAATTGATTATTTAAGGTTCATGTTTTATTATTTTGAGAATTTATAATTGTATTTGTGATATATGCATATATATTTATTAAATTTAATACAACGTATCCTGCTGTATCCCGTATCCTTGATTTTAAAATTTTGTCGTACCGTCATACCGGATACGTATTGTACCCGGTACCCGACCCATTTCCTAGGTTGGCACCTATGGTTAACTTGTACTTTGAAGTATTGCAGGACAAGTTTTAGTTAGATAAGCAAATAGATAGGACTGATATAAATTTTGGTAAATATGCGCAAAGCGTAAGTTGTAACCATGGTTCTTTAAGAAAAGTTGTTATCTACCAGAAAGGGGCTTTGCTGGCATATTATAAGGCATGCTGAATAGCTTGCCTTCATCTAAATTGTACTTAAGTACTGAAAAAAGACCATTCTCATCTCCGATATACCTACATAATTAAGGACAGAACAGTTAATAAATGTTTGGCTATCTAAATCCAGCTAGGAGCTAAATACGAAAAATGAAGTAATTAGAATGTGCTACGAACATCAAATATGTTCCAGTAATAACAGCAAAGGCAGTAATGTTGACTTCCCACCGTAAAGAATAAGATAATTTCCTACATTGGAGATCCCAAACCTGCTCAAGTCAAGGAGATCTTTAATAACCTTCAAAATAATACAACAGAAGATAAATTTACATAACAATAAAGCTTCCTCAAATCAAATATTGACAAATCATAAAAACATGTAACAAACTTGGAACCTTTCATACGATAAATATTAGTTGTACATATTAGTTGTAACAATAAAGCGTCCGCAAATCAAATATTGACAAATCATAAAAACATGTAACAAACTTGAAAATAAATTTACATAACAATAAAGCATCCTAAAATCAAATATTGACAAATCATATAAACATGTAAATATTTGGCACTCCCGGAAATCATAGAAAAGATGTATGGACCACCTGTAGTTCAAATGGGAATCTGAAAACCTTAATTTTCCAACTTATACTCAAAAGAGGTAGTGTTTATTTAAAAAAGAAATAAATTAAATTTTAAGTAATTTAGAATTGAAATTTTGTTTGAATCCATTAAAGCACCCAAACTTATAAAATTTAATAAAACAACATAAAAGGGCAGCCCGGTGCACAAAGGCATCCCCGCCCAGCGAGGGTCCGGGGAAGGATCCCACCACAAGGGTGAAATGTTGGCAAACATTACCATGCATTTTTGCAAGAGGCTGCTTCCAGTACTCGAACCTATGACCTCAGCATATATTAAAAGAGTCTCCTTGTCAAAATCTTGTATTTAGTTCTAATGGTCAAGAACATTGGTCAAAGTTATGATGACCCGAAACTTTAAGACATTCCATTATCTTAACATGAAATGAAAATTTAATATGTTCAAATATATGTGAAATAAGCGGTAATGCAAAGGGCAATTGAAGAGAAAATGAATGTTAAATATATAATCTTATAATGAATAAGATAAATATGTTATAAATCTAAATAAGTTGATATCCAAGGCTGGTTCTCAATTTTTGGGGGAAGAATATCGATCTGTGAGTGAAGTCGAGAGGTTTTGGAAGTTGTCTTGGGAAGTGTGGGAAAGTTGGGAGCTTCTCGGCTTCTCTTTGGGAGAGTTCACCAGTGTTCTTTGTGTGGCTTTCGTCGTTTGGGATGACAGATGTTACTGTTCTTTCTACTCCACTTTCGATTCTTCAGCTCGGCGGGTGGCTTTAGTCGTTAAGGTTGACGGATATTACTCTTTTTCTTCTCTTTCTTATTTTTTGATGGCTCCGATGATTCGAATTATTGGCTTTTCACCGAGGATGAGTCTTGGACTTTGGATGAGTCTTGGACTTTGGATGAATCTTGGACTTTGGATGAGTCTTGGACTTCCGGTATCAAGGATGGCTTAAGATAGACCTCTAGCAACCCATATGACTCCTATTTTATGCTTCTTCTTCATTAGTTTGATACTTCTAGCCCTAGATTTTCTATTATGACAACTAATCAATCAAGGGATTATGGGGTCTCTTTTGGAGGGAATACGAGACATATGTGGAGCCCGTGAGTTTTCATATTATGGATATTTATTTTGCCATGCTACGAAACACGGATACTTAAAAATGTTCCGCGTATCGGCTCGTCCGCACATCAGATACGGGAAATGCACGGAAACGCGTTTCTGAAACTCTTGAAAACGCATTTTTAAATAAAAAAACATTTTAAATTCAGAATCACATATCCAGCTTACGAGATACGAGATTCTCGTGCGGTAAAAATCTCACTGCTTATTCATTTTATGGCTTAGCTTTAGGTTTACATGATTCATCATGTGCCTGAAGTTCTGTCGCATCACGCCACCATCGAGAGGAGAGATCTTTGTGCAAAGCTCTCCTGCATCACGCCTGTCTAAGCTCTCCCCTCTCTTGTTGTTGCTCCATTGTCGTTCCAGATCCCGCTCCCTGCTCTCGATCCCACACTGCTCGTAAGTCTTCCTCCACATCTTCTTCCTCCTCTTCTTCCTCTTCTCCTTCCTCCTCCTACGTTTGTTCTTCTTCCTCCTCTTCTTCTTCCTCTTCTTCTTCCTCTTCTTCTTCCTCTTCTTCTTTCCCCACTTCCTTTTCTTCTTCTTCCTCTTTTTCTTCTTTCGGGTTTGATCATTGTCATTTCCAATATCTTGCTTTTTTAGAAAGATACCCAAGATTTATTCCTATAGAAACTGTCTATTAATGTAAGTTCATGGTATATTTGTGTAGTTGTCATTTTGGCATTGACTTAAGTCATATTTTGATGATCTAAAACTTCAGATGAGTATTTTGACATGCCAAGGCATGATACCAAGTTTCAATCCATCAAATGCAACTTTATCATGTTATACTGGTACCAAATGTCTCAACATGATCAATCAATGCATCTAGTATTGGTTTGATTTTAGTTCTAAATAGGTCAATCGCATTGCATAACACATTATAATTGTTTTGCATACTATCTTTAAACATGGTCAATCAATGCATAACACATTATTTAGAACTCATCATATGTATGGTCTATGTTGAAGTCATATTAAAAAAAATTCACTACAATTCAAGATATGTACACTTTGTTTGTTAATTGTCTTATTTTTATATTAATTAATACTCATATTAAAATAATTAACAAAATTTAAAAACATTTCCGTATCTTTATTTTTTGAAAAAAAAACGGTTTCGTATTGTTTTGCATTGTATCAAATATCCCATTTTTGTCCTCGTGCACCAAAGTCTCCATGAAAGTTAATGTCCAAGTGTATGTTTTATTTTGGCTTTACTTTTTGTTTCTACGTTTACTTCTTTTTGTGGCATACCCCTGAATATGTAGAGTTTACATTGGGCATTGCAAGGAATATATGATGCTAAGGTTATTAGGATGGTAATTCTTTATATCCTTAACTTGAGTAAGACAAGATAGATAGAAATCTTTCTAATGATTATGTAACACTATGTTAGTAATTAAAAGCATTCATGAAAGGCATTGGAATAAGGCAATCCGAGCATGTAAGAAATGTGCCTGCCCGAGAATGTACATTTACCGAATGATATAGTGGTTGATGAAAAAATGTGATTTACGTGAAAATTGTGCATTATGGAAAGTAAGTGTCTGATGAAAACCAATTTTAGGGTTTTGAAAATATGATAGTTATTATGAGATTGATTTTAACTTGAAGAAGGCCAAGCGGGCCAAATCGAGCTTTGTGCACGGCGAAATTACTTTCAAGTTTCAAGACGTTGAGCGTTGTTAAGCCGTTAATTTTTTTTAGGAAGAACTTTCAAGTATTTGACGGGACATTCCGTCACAAGATCAATACATCCTCAAGTAAAATCACAATAACAATTTATGAAATAACGGTAACAAAGCATCGTGAACGCCTGAGAGAAAATTATATTTAATTAAGTAAATTGTATAAGACTACACTAATTAATGAAACGAGAGAGTTGGAGTTAACCAAGCATATGCAAAACTACAGCAAGGCAGAAGCCACTTCAATTCCAATTGCGTGGTTGGATTGGATGTGTTGTAGTGGAGGCCGCAGAACTCACTCTCAGGTAGAATGAAAATCGACTTTTCGTACATTCGACAAAGTGACAAGCGATGTGAGGTATGGAGGAAGTCTTCTGGAAGGGAACGTGCAGCGCGATCGCCAGAATAGGTTGACGGGATCGACGGCGACCTGAAGGGAGGAAGGCGTTCTCCACTGGTTGAGCGACGACGGTTGCAGTCGGGCGTAGAGAGGGTTGAAGATGCTGATGGATTCGGCAGTGCTCCTGCCGATTATAAACACCGACGCTAAAGATTCCTCTGAAGTCGATGAGGAAGACACGGCAAGATTGTCTAAGGTGATTCCTTGGGTGGTCGGGCTAACATGAGAAACGATGCAGTCCTTTCCCTGTCTTTTTCCCAATCCCTTTTCTTCCAGACGTCAAGGTTTTATAATAGAGCTTCAAGAATTTTTTGGCAAAAAACTATTTTATTTGTTGCCAAAACAATACCTTCC
Source organism: Platanthera guangdongensis (assembly GCA_039583875.1). Taxonomy (NCBI): domain Eukaryota; kingdom Viridiplantae; phylum Streptophyta; class Magnoliopsida; order Asparagales; family Orchidaceae; genus Platanthera; species Platanthera guangdongensis. The sequence goes on from CM077166.1 coordinate 43,130,971, forward strand.
CTCTTTTTTTAAACGTATATCTTGCCTAAAATTTCTTCCATTTAAAAATAATAATCTCTTAATTGAAATTATTTCGAGCTTTACACTTATGTATCCTTAATTAATTAAGCTTGTCTTTTTCATCATAGCTACTTAAGATTACCGGACCATTTATTCATGGTCTCATTGGGTGGTCAATCCGACAAGCTGACAATACAAATTGATGCGAGGAAAAAGAGTCACACGATACAACAAATAAATAAATAAAAAGGATAAATAACGTTAGCGTTGGTGGACGCGAAGGAGGATGCATCAGTTCCTCATTTGGAATCGTGTTGTGACGGAATATTGTGCTTTATCAGAAGAGCACCATTAAGAAATGGGTATCTTAATGGCAAGAATCATGTGCCTTTATAAACAATGTGTTGTTATTAAATAAGTGTGCCTTAATGGAAATCATGTGCCTATTTAGATCGATGTATCTTCGGTGGGATAAAAGTAAAATGTGTTTTATCGAGAAATATTGGATGGCTTATAAGTACAACGGGTGATGAATGGTTTGAAAAGACAACATATCAACAACAACAACACTCAAGCCTTTATCTCATTATAGTGGGGTCAGCTATATGGATCCTTTGTCGCCATTGTGCCCTATCTTTTGTCATAATCTCACTAATGTCTAAGTACATCAAGTTTTTCCTTATAGTTTCATTCCAAGTCTTTATTGGTCAACCCCTCCCTCATTTAACATGCCTAGTGACTAGACTCTCACAATGCCTAACTGGTCCCTCTAAAGGTCTCCTTTGTACGTGTCCAAACCATCTTAGTCGAGCTTCTCACATCTTCTCTACAATTAGTGCTACTCCTGTTTTATCCCTGATACATTCCATTCCAAATTTTATCCAGTCTCGTGTGTCCACACATCCACCTAAGCATTCTCATCTCGGCAACTCTCATTTTGTGATCATGTACACAATTCACTGCCCGACGGTCAGAACCATAGAGCATCGTTGGTCTAATTGCAGTACTGTAAAACTTGTCATTAAGTTTTAATGGTACTTTGCAATCACATAAGATCCCTGACGCGCCTCTCCACTTCAACCGAGCCGCTTGGATTCTATGTGTCACATCTTTGTGAATACCTCTGACTTTTTGAACTATCGATCCAAGATAATTAAAACACTCACTACGGGAAAAATCTTGATCACCCAACTTAATAACGAAGTCATCCGTCCTTCTTTCACTTCTACATTTAAGCTCCAAATAGTATGTCTTTGCCCTGCTCAATCTAAAACCCTTCGTTTCTAAAATATTTCGTCAAGATTCAAGTTTTGTGTTTACATCCTCGCGCGTCTCATAGACCAAAACGATATCATCCACAAACAATAAACACCAAGGTATTGCTTGTTGGATATGTCTGGTGAGCTCATCTAAGATAAGGGTAAAGAAATAAGGGGTAAAGAGTTGAACCTTGATGTAAGCCAACAGTGATAGGGAATTCTTGTGTTAATCCTCCATATGTTCTCACCATTATCACTGAATTTGTATACATATTTTCATTATGTCAATGTATAATACATTTACACATTTCTTTTCTATGACTTTTCATAAGATCTCTCTTGGAACTCTATCACAAGCCTTCTCAAGGTTGATGAACGGCATATGCAAATCTTGTTTTCTTTCTTGGTAGTTGTCAATAAGTCTCCTCGAGAGATGTATAGCTTCCATAGTCGACCGCCCTGGCATGAATCCAAATTGATTGTTAGAGATTTTAGTATCTCGTCTTATTATTCTTTCTATTACTTGTTCTCATAGTTTCAAGGTATGACTCATCAATTTAATTTCTTTATAATTAACATAATTTTGTATATCTCCTATATTTTTATACAAAGGTACCAAGATACTTTCTCTTCATTAGTCTGGCATGCTCTTTGACTTCAGTATCTTATTGAAAAAGCATGTGAACTACAAAATTCCTTCATTCCCTAGGCATTTTCATACTTCGATGGATATATCGTCTGGCCCAACCGTCTATGTGATAAATTAAAACTATGTGGGTTTGAATCCGTATGTTGTGACTACGGAGTACATAGGTAGTTGAGGGAAAACTTCCACAAAAGGGAGTCCATATATCACTCCCCGCAAAGATAATTTACTACCTTTGCTCTTGATTGGTAATTACATTTCAAACATATTGTACTGATTTAAATTCATTATAGGTAAACGTATCAGGTGTATGAGTACACAACAATTCTATTTAGAGGTAAAGATGGAGGTAATCACCACAGATTGCGGTATATTGTGCAATGAGGTATGCATGATAATAATTTTAGTCACACATGTATATACACAGATTGAGGTATATTGCGCAATGGTAAACCGGAGGTTGGGTCCTCCAAAGTATTCCCCTCTCCAAAGAGAGATCAAATGACTAACAATCCAAGATGAAGATCTTGCCTCCTAAGGGGATCCTTATATAGAAGGAGACCCTACTTCAAGACAAGGACACGACATGACTAAATTCATATCATAATAATAAATATTATAAACCTAATTGCTAGACAAGCTTCAATTAAGTAAAACTCTAAAATAAGAAGGCAAGTGATGTTCATGTAGTACATATGCAAGATAACTAGAAAGTAAATACATAAATAAATCTTAACAAGTTGCTAGAAACTTGGACACAAAAAACTAATATGCCCAAAAAATAGTGAATAAACACATACCACAACCAATCAATAAACATACAATAATTACGAAGTAGAGAGTTGGGTGGGTGTCCGTTGAGGTATCGTTGGTCGAAGAGGCAATGAAGGACTACACTTGGACTGTCTGAGGGAAATAAATGGCAGGTTAGGACCGTACACCTGCAGACTGACTGTTTTGGGAGGGTTGGATGTTGGACAACAGTGGTTTTATGGCTTCAAAGTGGATGGATGGGCAGGTTTTTTAGTAACAAAAATTGGATGGTTGAATTTAGGAATTCTTGAGTGCTGAACAGATTTCCCAGAGTCCACTATTCAATTTTGTTGGCCTATTCCGGCTTGGGTAGGGGAGATATGAGGGGAAATGAGCCCGTGGATGAAGGGGAAGGGGCAAGCGGAAATTCCAGTGGTTGTGTAACTTGTGTTGCTTCTTTGGGCTGGGTACATGGCCAAGGTAGGGGAGGCGTCAATTTACTGCTTGGCAGGAACAGTTATCAGAGTAGGGGTTCACGGATTTGGGGGAGGGAGGATTGGTCTATTGTTACTTGGTTGGGAGATGGGTTGTGGGTTAAGGGAGTAAGAGGAGTTAATGGGTTGAGGTTTGGTAATTATGTCTTAGTGGGTGGTTATAGATAGGGGGAGGTGGTTAATGGGTAGTATACTAAGTCGTTATGGTTGTTTTATGAAAGTTACATGTAGTTATGTTGATAGTGGGGTCAGCATGGTGATGGAAGCCGGATGTAGTAGTGGTGAACGGAGGAGAAGTGGTGGCTTAAATTGAGGATGAGGGAGGAGTGGATGGCCAACCAAGGGACTTGGATAGGGATGGCTTGACCGGCCAAGGAGTGGCGAGGGGGAGGGGTGGTCAAGCGTATCGCTCGAACTCCGGCTTCGGCACCAGCAATCAAAAGGATAATTCTCACACTAACTTTCAATGCCTCTCAAACCAGTCTTCTGCCTCTATATAGAATGAGGAGACATGAACGCTCTTAATTCTCTGATCATGGCGGTCTCCAAAATATGCTAAATAAAAATCAGAAAAAAACAATAAATACTAAATTGATGATCCACTGAAAATGAACGGTCTTGATAGTCGCTATATACCAAATGTGTGGTGCAATCCTTACCACATTCCTTATCTTGTATAAAATTATGGGATCAGATCAATTTTTGACCGATGTAACAAGCATTATAATCTATAGCTAGGTCAGCAACATTCTCATGACGCTACACAAAATCTGTAAGAACATTCTGAACCAAATAAATATTTTCTACAAGTAAATGTTCTATAATAATAGTTGTTTCAAGTGATAATCTCTAAGATTGACAAAAAATAAATGCTTCAAAGAAAAAAGTATAACAATAACAACACTCAAGCCTTTATCCCACTATAGTGGGGTAGGCTATATAGATTCTTTGTCGCCATTGTGCCCTATCTTTTGTCATAATCTCACTAATGCCGAAAATTAGCATCAACTGCAGGAGTGAGTAAAGTAATAACAGTACCTGAATATCATTCTCATTTGAAACGCCCAAAATTAACCCTTTATTCTCGAGGAACTGAAACAAAGAGAACTACAAAAGTTGAATAACTGTAAGAGATAAGGAGATAACAAATAGGAATGTGTGCGCGTACCAGCGCATAAAAAAATAAAACTCAAACTACAGAATTTTTGGGTCATAACATATTTCGTTAGAACAGGTATAACCTAGGTTTTCATATTGGTTATATTGGCTCCCCACCAAAAATTCCAAGTTTTCTTGAAATACCCGAAGTGCCATAGATCGACATAACTGGGTAAAGTAATGCTAATTTAATAGAGAACATTTTATCAAAATAAAATCATGGAAATTATTGAAAGTACACGATTACTTCATTTTTTTAATATAACCTGCATATCGCAACTGAATGTTCAGTTCTATACTTACCAAGTATGACCTGACATTTTAATGCAATAATAATATATACACTATATTAAAAGTGGAAAATCTTATTTAATAAAATATTCGTTTTTCCAATTTTACCCTTTCTTTATTATAATTTTTACATTTATAAAAGTGGCTTTAATTTATGTTTTCCTTTTTTTATTTTTTAAAATTTATATCTACTAAACTACTGCTATAAAGAAAAATGATACTTTGGTGTATCATTCATTATGTAAATTTTACCCTTTCTGTACTACAAATTGTACATTTTAAAAGGTGGCTTTAATTAAAATGTGGCATTATCCTCAAAAATTCTATTAAGTTTTATATTCAAACAGGCAAAAAAATCATGGAGATGAAGAATGAAGGCTGTACTGTCGCATCAAGGCATGGGAAAACCACGTGCACGATTGCTTATATGTATATATACAAACATATATGGGTATGTATATAAATAAATGTGTATATGCGCAGTAGATGTACATATATATATAGGGTTAATTACTGGGACCTTCCCTCGGAGTTTGCATAATTACAGGTTGCACCCATCTATCTTTCAAAATTATATTTACCTCACCTCTAAGTTTCCCAATTTACAAAAATGCATCTTCCATTAGAAATATGAATGAAAAATGATCAAATCAGTCAGATTATTTTATGAAATTTCAATTTTATCCTGTTATAATGATTCTAGGTTCATTACAAAGGCTAAAATGCAATGCACCCTTTTCAACGTAGAGTTATTATAAAGGATAAAATTGAAATATCATAAAATAATTTGGCTGATTTTATCATTTTCCATCTATATTTCTAACGGAAGGGGCATTTTTTAAACTGGGAAAACTTAGAGGGGAGGTAAATGTAATTTCAAAAAGTAGAGGGGTCCAACGTGTAAATATGCAAACTTCCAGGGGAGATCCCGGTAATTAATCCTACACACACACACACACACACACACACACATATATATGTACATGTAGATATGCATATACATGTACACTCATATACATCGCTCTTTACTAATAGATTGGACTGGCTTATATACATGTGCACCCACACACGCGTGCATATATATGGACGTGTGTGTGTTTGTTAAAAGAAATGTCAGTTTGAGATCTTTTCTTCATCAACGTCTAAATTATTTAATTTCAGCATTATAATATTATGTATGTCTAATTTTTTGCATGTGTATATTTCATGTTTGAAGACGACTTACTGGATTGATCATCCGGTAAGACAATGAATAAAGAGGTTCGGTAATTTATGACAGTAAGGGAGAGAAAGACAAGCTCAAATTATTCTGGATTGACCATCCGGTAAGACCATGAATAAAAAGATCCGGTAATTTAGGACAGTTAGCGAGAGAAAGACAAACTCAAATTATTTAAGCAGCCAAAAAATAAAATAAACATATCAATGCTCAACAATGAGAATAAATTTTTTAAAAAAACTGCATGTTAGGAATAATGTTATAGGAAAGAAATTACATTGGAAGCTAAAAAGCAAACAAGAAAGGGCAGCCAATAACGAGATAAAACAAGGTAATTCTTGATTCTTTTTGTCAGTTTGAAAACCCTTGTCTTCCCACTGTCCATATTCGCCAGATGGATACCAGCGTGCACGAAGAAACCCATGCAGCGAAGAAACCCATGCAGATCGGCTTTGATGATTATGATCGTCCATAATTCGGAGCCAGATGTCAGCCTTCTTCATCAATTCTCTCCTGAGACTGTCGTACACCACGAACCTCGATCTGGAAATCTCCTTTCCGTCGAAAGGCATAGCCAGAAGGCCTCCATAATCCATTATCGAACTTGTCGTCTTCTCCAATGGTATGTCTGTCAGTCTCTTCCCTCCATGTTCCACACCAAGGACCTCAATAGCCCATGTTCCACACCAAGGACCTCAATAGCCGCAGCTATCTTGCTGAGAACAGGCTTCCCTTGCTAGTCATAGTAGAGAGGAAAAGAGGATGTATTCAATAATGATCATAATGCTAGTCTTTTACTCATACATATACTTGAGTAAGGGGAAACCTAAAAACAAGGAAAAAAGACATAACTACCCCGACACGGGGTGTACATATACAAAGATAAAAAAATGACTTGTACATAACAATTCACAACTCTCCCCCTCAAGTCGGACGGAAGATATCAGTCATCCCAATTTTTTGGATATCGTCGGTAAACACATCACACCTCAAACTTTTGGTGAACACATCAGTCAGCTGATCCCTGGAGTGAACAAACAGAGTAACAACGGTTTTCTTATCCAAGTGATACCTTAATAAAGTGTCGATCCACTTCGACATGCTTTGTCCTGTCATGTTGGATCGTGTTATGAGCAATACTAATTGCAGTCTTATTGTCACAGAATAAGGAAAATGGGGCTGTCACAGGAAAACCTAAATCATGTAACACGGTACGCAGTCATAATCCATCACATAAGCCTTGGGTCATGGCACGATATTCTACCTCTGCACTTGACCTGGCCACCACATTTTGTTTCTTGCGCCGCCACGTTACGAGGTTACCACCAACAAAGGAGCAGTATCCTGTTGCGGATTTTTTGTCATCATGGCAATCAGCCCAATCAGCGTCAGTAAAAACCTCAATCTCCAAGTTGTTGTTCCTAGAGAATAGGAGGTCGCGACCAGGAGATTTCTTTAAATACCGCAGTAGACAATACAACGCTTCTTGATGTCGAATACATATATCTGCTAAGAATACCAATTGCATACGTAATGTCGGGACGTGTATGGGATAGGTATATAAGTTATCTGACGAATCTTTGGTAACGTGATACATCTGCATGATCACCATCACCATCTTCATCAATCCTGTGATTTTCCTCCATAGGGGTGTTCGCAGGAACACAACCAAGCATATCAGTTTCCTTTAGGAAATCCAATATGTACTTCTGTTGGGATATAAAGATACCCCGCTCCGATCTAACCACTTCGATGCCCGGGAAGTACCGTAATCTTCCCAAGTCCTTCACTTCAAATTCATTCGATAGGAGGGTATTGAGGTTGACAATCTCCTCTGTATCATTTTCAGTACTCACGATGTCATCCACGTAGACAATGAGAACCAAAACACGTTGTTCATGTCTCCGGATGAACATGGTATAATCCGATTGTGCTTGCTTGTACCCAAACTTGAGCATTGTTGTGAGAAATCTTCCAAACCAGGACCTTGGAGATTGCTTCAAGTCATATAAGGATTTCCTTAGGCGGCAGATAAGCCCTTCAGTTCCTTTCTTCACAAAACCAAGGAGGAAGTTTCATGTACACCTCCTCCTCAAGCTCACTGTGGAGAAATGCATTTTTCACGTCCAGTTGATGAAGTTCCCAGTCCAAACAAGCTGCACATGATAACAGAACCCTAATAGAGTCCATTTTTGCTACAGGAGCAAAAGTCTCCTGATAATCAACTCCTTGAGTCTGGGTGTATCCTCGAGCGACAAGACGTGTTTTGTACTATTTCACCTTACCATCTTGATTTTGCTTAACAGAGAAGACTCACTGGGAACCTATAGCTTTCTTTTCTGAATAGAGAGCAGAGATATCTCACTGATGATTTTTGTCCAAGGCGGACATCTCATCATGCATAGTTTGTGTCCAAGTCGGTATTGTCGATGTTTCCTGCCATGTCTTACGAATAACAACTAGAGAAAGAGATGAGACAAAAGTCTAATGAATCGGAGTAAGATGACTATAAGCAAGCCAAGAGGCATATGCAGGTCGACATCATCAGAATCTGAGTCCGAAGTCGGCACTGGTAGAGGTGGAGCGGCGATGACCTGTGTGCCTGAACGACGGTGGTATACATGGGGAAAAGAAGAGATCATAGTAGAGGAGTCCGGTATCGGGATAGGAGGAGCTCTAGGTACCGGAGTGGAATGAGGTGAAGGAATGGAGGAAGAGGATGGAAGAAGACGCAGAGGGACAGCAGCAACATCATCTATAGTAGTACTCTCCTACTGACGAAGAACATGAGTCGAGGACGAAAAGTAGGACTCCCCCTCACGGAAGGTAACATCCATGGTACAGAACATACGCCGGGAGGGGGATGATAACAGCGATACCCTTTGGTCGTGGAGGAATAGCCAAGGAAGACACAACATTGAGCCCGAGGGTCAAGTTTGAAACGTTGAGGTTGGTGCACATGCACGTAACAGACGCACTCAAAGACACGGGGTGGCAAATGGGAAGAATGAACCACGCCAGAGGTAGAGAGGCGGGCTAGAGGAGTAGTAAAGGAGAGAACACGAGAAGGAAGACGGTTGATAAGATGTGCAGCAGTAAGCACCGCATCACCCCAATATGGTTTAGGAAGATGCATCGTCAAGAGGAAACAACGAGCAACCTCGAGGAGATGTCGATTTTTTCGTTCGGCCACTCCGTTCTGAGTAGATGTGTAAGCACAAATTTTCTGGTGGATGATACCGTGAGAGGTGAGGTAAGCGCCAAAGGAACCACGATCGTCATACTCCCCTCCATTATCACCTCGAAGAACACGGATAGTGGCATTAAATTGATTTTTCACCATGTTATGAAAGACATGAAAAAAGTCACTTTTCTTTTTTAACAGATAAACTCATGTAGTACGCGAGAAACAATCAATAAAGGTGACGAACCAGCAAAAACCAGTCAACGATACAACGGGAGACGGCCCCCAAACATCAGAATTTATAACATCAAAATGAGTGCTACTGGGAAAAGAAAGATGTGACGAAATCTGTCGCACATGTTTAGACCGATCACAAATATCCCAAGAAAATTTCTGAAAAAATGGTAAAAAAACAGGAAATAATTTTTGCAGGTAGACGGAGGACGGGTGTCCCAAACACAAATGCCAACGGTGAACATCATCTGCAGTAATAGTAGAACTGGAAATGGCCAGAGAACTGGGAGGAGTGCCCAGGTAGTACAAGCCGCCACTGCACCTACCACTGCCAATGTTCCGCTTCGTACCCAGATCCTGAAAAACACAAGAATCAGGAAAGAATGTTACGGAGCAGTTAAGAGATTTTGTAAGATTACTGATGGAAAATAAATTGCGTGGAAAGAGGGAACGTGAAAAACAGAGGTCCGGACCACAACAAATTCCATATTCAACCCCATTAAGAAGACATGAAGACGGAAGAGGTCCTCCCGTTGCTTTAACAGGACAGCATTCGTTGTACACGATGGAGTGAAATGTGCACAGTAGTCCAGTTCTTGATACAAGCTCTCAAACTCCGAGAAGAATGATGAGACAGTCATCGACCCTTGACGCAACTCCAAAATGCGGCGAGTGAGCTCATAAATCTGGGTGAAACTACGAATCTGAGAGTATGTTTCACAAGCACGAGTCCAGATCTCGAACGCAGAGTCCATAAGCATATAGCTCTGATAAACCTTGGGCGACATTGAATGCAGAAGTCAAGACACAACCAGAGAGTTGTCAGAATCTCTGCGCTTCCAGGAGGGAACAGACACTGGAGGCTCCGAAATCAACCCATCGATATAGCCAAACATTTGTTGACTACGGATGTCATGATGAGCAGCACGAGACCATTCCAGGTAATTTGTGTCATCCAGAGGAACCGTGGTAATCTTCAAGGAGCTATAGTGGTCATGGGGCTGCTGAGGCTCAACCATCGGAAGCTGGATCACACCCGGAGAAGAAACAAATGAATCGGGTTCACCCATACCAACACAAGAAGCAGCACAACAGATCAGTAGCACCTTATTCTGTCATGCAGATCAACAGATCGGCGCATAGGAAGCGGTACAGGAGCGGCACAGGAGCAGGAAAGCGGCCCGGGGCAGCAGCACAGGCAGCGGCATGGGAGCAGGGCAGCGGCACAATAGCGGCACAGGAGCAGGACAGCGGCACGGTAGCAGCACAGCGGCACGGATCGGCGCCAATAGGGCTTCGAGAAACTCGTTTTTCATGAAGAAGAGGGAGAGGCGGGCTGCTTCATGGAGGAACGGCAGCGGCGTTCCTCTCAGCAGCCGGCAAGAGTGCCGCCCGGCATCACGATGAGGAAGAAGCACGACGGGAGAGCGGTGGTCGTGTGCAGAAAGAACGCGACGGGACGGCGAAAGCGATCTGAGCAACGGCGAGTTCGGGGAAGGCTAGGGTACGTGGTTTTTTCCGGCTCTGATACCAAGTGGAGAGGAAAAGAGGATGTATTCAATAATGATCATAATGCTAGTCACTTACACATACATATACTTGAGTAAGAGAAAACCTAAAAACAAGGAAAAAAACATAACTACCCCGACAAGGGGTGTATATATACAAAGATAAAAAAACGACTTGTACATAACATTTCACAACTGTTATTGCCGATAAACCCCACTCTTCTCACTACTAAAAGAATATTTAAGTATTTTGTGGTTACTCTTACATATTCCTAAGCTTCTCATCTGCTAAACAATTGGTCCGAGCTAAGATTTTTTGTAATGAGCACTTGAGATTGTCACTCGATTAATCGATTATTAACCTCAAAAATACTCATTTACTTTCAGATTGAAGGCCTAAAAAATCTCAAAGTAGATCACACATCGTGTTTTTTTAATTCTATTTAAATTAGTTATAAACCCGCTTTCGGATTCTGACAAGAACACTGGCATATTTTTTGTTAAAAGCTGTCATTTAAAAAACATTTTCGACACTATCAACTACGTTATCTCCTAACGTCATCCATTATTGTTCAAAGACACGTGATGGGCTAGTTCAATCTCATGCTATTTTATCCATTGAATTGAATTTTCATCTCTAACCTATGCAATCACTTGGACACAATTAAAATTAAAAGGTGTCATTAATAATCACCAATATTCGTTATTTTTAAAATAAGAGTGTGTCGAACCATGTTCCAACAAATTCCTTCATTTGATAATAATAAAGGGTGATATTGGTATACCATATATGGCTATTGATACCCCATTTTTGTTTGTACACCTTAAAAATATATTTGTACACCCACTCGCTATTTATACCCCAAGTTTAAAATTTTAAACGGTAAAATACGATGTCTAACTAAAACACTAAGAATCACATGTTGTGCAATAAAGGTAATATATTGATTGTCATCAAAAAAGAAAGTTAGTACAACTCCGCAGTATTCAATTGCATTTAGAATCAAAATTACTATACAACAATTTGGGTAATGTGCCTAAACAACATCAATACTTCTCAAACACATGAAAAACAAAACCGAAGGAACTCGTGCAGACAATCGAGCGCACATTGGCCAATACCTTGGTTGACTGCGGCATTACAAAAAGGATTGGTCAGCATGAGGCTCCGGTGCAATCCAAACACCAGGGTAAACCATGGTGATCAAGATTCAAAGCAAGTGTTCATGGAAATTAATAGGAAATGCTGCACAAGCATGGAAGAAAAACTGAGTAACTTGATCGACCAACTGGATACATTGACAACACTTTAAGCTATGAGTACACAAAGTGCACCAAGGAATCACTTAAGCATCACACAGACCAATGTTTTAAGGATTTTTTTTTGTGAGAATCAGTGAAAAGATAGAAAGAGACGCCTTTTTTCATATTCAACAATCAATATTTCAAAAAAATGGATGGAGAAAAGCATCCTCACTCGATGGAGAAAAGCATCCTCACTCACTCTCTCTGCATCCTCACTCATAGCTTAGAGAGAGAGAGAGAGAGAGAGAGGAGAAGAAGAAGAAGAAGTAACCTGGAACAGAGCAGCGGCGGGAGCGGCGGCGGCGGCGGGGGCGGCGGGGGCGGCGGGGGCGGCGGGCGCGGCGGGGGCGGCGGGCGCGGCGGGGGCGGCGGGGGCGGCGGGCGCTGCGGGAGCAGCGGTTGGCGTCAGATGAGAAGGGGTACAAATATTAGATTTAGGGTCGTAAAAAAAGGGGTTTTAATTTTTGAAATGGGGTATCAATAGCCATATATGGTGTACCAATATCACCACCCATAATAAATCTGGATTTCGGATAAGATAAAAGCAATGTAATGTAATATTGTGCAGAGATTAGTGAGTGGCGTGATACATGTAATGAGATACCATAATCATTAAGATCATGAACTCCCCTTTAGTATGTGCTGCCCTTAAATTCAATATCCTTAAATACACCAAGATTAGTTTGTAAATTAATGTGGTTTTTCAAAGTATCACATCAATTTATTCTCCCCCTGACTTATTGATGTAAACCGGATTAGGGTTATGAAGTTAAATAATTATTTTTAGCAAAATATTTTATTTTGTAAATAAAGTAGAGTTTTGAACGTCAGTCGATTTTTAAACGAAACTATTTTAGCGAACTATTCTAAGTTAATACTTAAGCTCAAATTGGGGGGTTTGAAAAACATATCGAAATATTAATTTCAAGAGCAGGGCCGAGCGGCCAAAATGAATTTACGCGCGCAAATCAAACTCATCGCTATGAACTTTACGAGATTCGTTAATTCCGTTCGAATGAAACCTCTCAAGTACCCGTTTGGGTTCGAATCGTCCACAATTTTTTACGGTCACAAGCGAAATTAGCAGACGATAATTTATGATTACGATATTAAAGTGGTAAGAACGCAAAGGCAAACCCAACAATTATTTTCAGAATGCATAAACTTAATACTAATTCAATGGAGCAAACCGATATACCCAAAGTGGCAGTTGTGTGGCCGTAGATCCTCCAAATCCATTCACGCAGAGGGGAACAGCTGGAACAGCAGCCGCGTGGGTGAAATCGAGGTCGACGGTGTTGCTCTAAGGCCGGGTGTCGGACAAGAAGTCCAGGGTCGACGACGCCCGACGAATCCGCCAACGGAAAGAGCGACGGTGGCTGGGACTCCACAGAGACTGTGAACGCGGAGCGGCACTGGTGGCAGACGCGGCACCCGTCATTTGCTGAGTCGTAGCGGCGGAAGGAGGAGCAGCGTGGCCTCTTTGGTACGGCGTCAGGGTTAGGGCACCGGATGGTGTGCTCGGCAAGGAAAAGGAAGCAGAAATAAGTTTCCTGTTCTGTCTGATGGCCCTTCCCTTCCTCACTGTCGTTTTAAATAGATGGCAATAATTGATTTTGTCCAAAGATTTCTTTCCTATTATTAAATTTCTGATTTTGACTCTTTCCGACTCTACTTGCCCAACCTTTTGGGACGAATTTTGAATTTTAAGTTTATGATTTCTTGAATAAGTTAAGCTTGCCTCTACGTCCTACTACTAATAATATCGGACCTCTTTATTTATGGTCCCAACGGCCGGTCGAACCGATGAGCCGGAAAATAACATGAGTACAAAATATTGAAATGAGTACATGAAAAAAAACAAGTGCATGAAAACAAAAATGCATAAATAAATACATGAAAATTATGATGTGCCGCAAGATGCATCAATTCCCCCGGAGTTGAAAGAGCTCGACCCCGGCGAGGACTCCCAAAAACTCGCAATAGAGAGATCTGGGCGTCGGCGGCGTAGCTCGTCAGTGTTGATCAAAGAGCTATCTGTGATGTCTCGTCCCCCCAGGAGACCAAGTAGCGTTGGTAAGTCCCGTAGCGAGTACGAAACTCTTGTACATCAAGAACCTGGTCTACCTCCTCGGTGTGAGGCGTCTGCAGTGGAGATAAGTCGGGTGGTATCACTGGAGCTGTCGTAGGTGGACTCGGGCTGGAACTAGGTGGCTCTCCATATAATGGAGTCAGATCGGACACGTTAAATATTGGTGACGTACCGAATTCAACAGGCCGATCTAGAAGATAGGCATTCTCACCGATGCGATTCCGGACTTGGAAAGAACCAAACTTCCTCTGTTGTAGCTTATGGTATGTACCCGGAGTGAATCTCTGCCTCCTGAAATAAGCAAATACTCAATCTCCTTCTGAAAAGAATAACTCCCAGCGATGACGATCGGCCATGGATTTATATTTTTCAGAAGTCGCTCGCAATTTATTAGTAATAGATTTATGCAATTCCTTTAAATAATCAACATGGGCTTGCGCATCAACGGAAATACGTTCATGTATCGGCAGGGACTGGCGATCAAGTATATGAGGTATAAGGAATCCGTAAACAATCTCGAAAGGAGATTTAGCAGTAGTGCGATTAATAGAATTATTGAATGGTAATTCAACCTATGGCAGTATAAGATCTCATTATTTCGGATTCTCCCCAGTCAGACACCTAAGAAGGTCCCTCAAACTCCTATTAACGACCTCAGTTTGTCCATCAGTCTGAGGGTGATATGCGCTGCTAAATTCGAGTTTGTGCCCAGTCAGTCTCACAGCGTTTTCCAAAAATACCTCATAAAACGAGTATCCAAATCAGAAGTGATCGACCTAGGAATTTCGTGCAGTCTGACGATTTCTTTAATAGTTCGGCGACGTGTACTGCACTAGAAGTTTTCCTACACTGAATGAAATGTGTCATCTTCGAAAATCGATCTACGACTACAAAAATAGAATCGACCTTCTTCTAAGTGCGAGGAAATCCTACCACGAAGTCCATCAAGATGTCATCCCATAGCCGCTCAGGTATCGGTAAGGTGGTGTATAATCATGTGTTTTGAGCATACCCCTTATATAGCTGACAGGTGGTGCAGTGCCTAATGAATTTGATGACATCACGCTTCATATTTGGCCAATAATGATGTGTTCTGGCAAGATCTAATAATTTAGACTGGCCTACGTGTCCGCCTAACCCAGACGAGTGGAGCTCTCTAAGTAGTGTCTCTCGAAGTGGTCCTTTGCAAATGCAAAGGCGAGTGCCTCTAAACAAATAACCCTCACTCACTATGTACTATGTGGTGGGATTTGTCCCACCGTGCTGACACAAAATCCAAATGTCGCGAAAAAAAGGGTCAGTGGAGTATAAGTCTCGCTGTGAGTCTAAGTCAGTGATGCAAGGCTGCATCGTGACTCGCAGATGAGTGCGTCGACAACTCGATTCGTGACATCGGGTTTGTGCTTCAAGTGAAACGTGAACTCATGCATGTAAGCAGCCCACTTGGCATGACGTCTGATCTCCTTCTGGGAGTTCAGATGCTTCAGAGCCTCATGATCAGTGTTCAACACAAACTCGCGTTGAATCTGGTAATGTATCCAATGACGGAGAGCTTGAACGATAGCGTAAAACTTTAAGTCGTAGGTGGAATATCTAGTTTTTGTCTCGTTCAACTTCTCATTAAAGAATGTGATGGGTCGACCCTCCTGACTCAAAACTGCGTCAATGTCCTTGATTGATGTGTCACAGTCAACCTCAAAAATTTTCTCAAAATCAGGTAACGCTAACACACGTGCACTCGTGAGTCTCTCTTTAACCAAAAGAAACGCTCGCTCTGCTTCTTCAGTTCAAATAAATAATCCCTTCTTCAAACAATCAGTCACAGGTGCTATCATGGTACTAAAGTTTTGAATAAATTACTGATAAAAAGAAGCTAGCCCATGAAATCATCGAGACTAAGTAATCGTCCTAGAGCTAGGCCATGATTTTATTGTTTTGACCTTCTCTCTATCAACTCTAATGCCCTCAGAAGAAACGATATATTCTAAGAAGTTCAGGCTATCAGTCAAAAACGTGCATTTCTTCAAATTTATATATAACTTATTTTCTCGTAGGATCTCTAAGACTTGCCTAAGTTGAATCATGTGCTGATCTTGATCAATGCTATAGATCAAAATATCATCAAAGTACACCACTACGCAAACTCCTATGAGTGGTCTAAGCACCTGATTCATCACTCTCATAAATGTGTTGGGAGCATTGGAGAGACCAAAGGGCATCACTAGCCACTCGTACAATCCTTCCTTAGTCTTAAATGCAATCTTCTATTCGTCCTCAGGTCGAATTCTAATCTGGTGGTATCCACTTTTTAAGTCAATCTTTGAAAATACACGGGATCCACTAAGCATATCTAGCACGTTATCCAATTGGGGAATCAGAAAGCAATATTTGATTGTAATTTTATTTATCGCTCGGCTATCCACACACATACGTCACATCTCATCTTTCTTAGGAACTAGAAGTGCAGGAACGGAGCACGGACTCATAATCTCTCTAACGTGACCCTTCGAAATCAGATCGGTCACCTGCCTATGTAGCTCATCATGTTCTTTCGGACAAATGCGACAATGGGGCAAATGGGGTAAGCTAACTCCTAGGATGAGGTCTATGCAATGTTGTAAGTCTCTCATCGGGGGTAGCTAATCGGGAAGCTCCTCCGGCATGATCTTAGAGAACTCATTTATGAGGGGTCGCACAGTACTAAGGATATCCAATGTAGCGGGGGTGGTGTCGATACTAGATAACATATAGACGACATCGCTATCCCTCATCTCCTCCTTGAATTGGGACCCTGTCAGCAACATGGTGGCGGAGGGGAAGGATATCGCGGAGACAGTGGTAGAAGGGGGTGAAGTCCTCTCTGGGGCTCTGGGAACAAGACCATTCTTCTGGAGAAGAAGAACGATCTTGCGACCATTGCGCTCGAAGGAGTGAGAGTTCTTTACACCATCATGAACTATGTGCCTATCGTACTGTCATGGTTGTCCTAACAGGATGTGACAGACCTCGATAGTAGCTACATGACACCATACACGTCCAGATATGTAATGCCTATGGAAAACTCTACGAGACACTGGTGTGTGATAAGAATGGTAGTGCTACTAGTGACCTATGACAGACTATAGGGTTGTCCTTAGGGCTGCATTTTTAATTTCAGCTTATCCACCATGCGTTGAGAAACAAAGTTCTTCATACTACCGTTGTCTATAATGATGGAGCAGAACTATCCATGTATGCGGCGATGGTACAAAAGATATTGTTTCCCAACCAGTCGTCGTCAGTAGACGTCTTGGGAGTTAGGAGACTATGTTAAAGAACACAAACTAACTGCTCAGGTTGTTCTCCCTCAACTTCGTACTCACTCTCTAACTCAGTCTCAGAAGTCGGATCAGTCTGGGAGTCATTAAGAAAGACCTCATACTCAGGTTCTGACCCACTCTCAGAATTGATGAAGGCGACGAAGTGGCGTCGCGAACACTCAGAAGACTTATGACTCGGTTCCATACACTCAAAACACCTAAACGTCCCAGGTTGAGGCCTAGTGTCTGCATTCTCCTTGCCCTTGTTGGGAGGGGCAGGGAGTGATGGGGTGCTCGTGGATGCTGTCGGTCGAGAGGACCCGGCAGGGGTGAAAGTGTGAGTCGGGTGGGGCTTGTTAGTAGACTTATTCCCATATGTTCTTTTCTGCAGAATCTCTACTCTATGTGCGCGACTCAAGACCTCTCCTAACTCCTTGTAATCAAGGAGTTCCAACTGGTCTCGGATGGAATAGCGTAACCCGTTCAGATATCGGGAAACAGTCATGTCATCGTCCTCTCGGAGGTCGAGGAGAGATTGCAGGACTAGGAACTCGTTTGTGTACTCATCGGCAGATAATTTGTCCTGTCGTAGATTATGCAACTTACGATACAGGGTTTGCATATAATCAGACGGAATGTATCTCTTACGCGGTTGAGTTTTGAAGTAGCTCCATGTTGTGATCGGGGGCATGAATAAATTGAACCTAGACCGTTCTAACTATCCCCACCAAACTAGGGAGGATGCTTTCAGTCTAAGCGTGGCATACTCAACTTGCCTAGCTTGGGGCAATTGCTTACAAGCCAGGAAATAATTCATCCTTTCACACCACTCTAAGCAACTCTCGGGCTCTATTCGCCCTTTGAAATCACCCATGTCCAGCTTGATTCTCATATCCCAACGGGGTTGGTGACGTGGTTCGTTATGTGCTTACGGGTCGGGGTGTGCGAGTTCCTGAGGTCGATGGTCAGGGTCGTTTTCGACCACTGGGGCAGGTGTTCGTTGACGTGCAAGGTTGCTTCAATATTATTAACTGTAGTGCGCAGTCCGTTCATGATATGTGTAACACTACCCATACCGGTGGTGAGAGTTTCGACTGTTCTCATCAAATCGCTCATGCGTCGGGTCAAATCTCCTTCGCTGTTTTCTAATTGATCGACCCGTTTTTCCATCGAAAAAATTCAAAATATTTGTTGTTGATAAAATTTTATTTTAAAAGAGAGTGCTTTCGAGCGGGAGGGAAAATGATCCCGAGCGGGAGGGAAAATGATTTTAGTGAAGAAAAACAATTTTTTTATATAAAAATTATAATTTAAAAATATTTTTTTAAAATATAAAAAAAATTAAGCTCGACGGATCGAACGATCCACGGTAGAAGTGAATCGACTCCTCTGATACAAACTGATGTAAACAGGATTAGAGTTACGAAGTTAAATAATTATTTTTAGCAAAATAATTTATTTTGTAAATAAAGTAGAGTTCTGAATGTCAGTTGATTTTTAAACAAAACTATTTTAGCGAACTATTGTAAGTTAATCCTTAACCTCAAATTGGGGGTTTTGAAAAACATATCGAAATTTTAATTTCAAAAACAGGGCCGAAATGAATTTACGCGCACAAATCAAATTCATCGCTTTGAACTTTAAGAGATTCGTTAATTTCGTTCGAATGGAACCTCTCAAGTACCCGTTTGGGTTCGAATCTTCCACGAGTTTTACGGCCACGAGTGAAATTAACAGACGATAATTTATGATAATGATATTAATGTGGTAAGAACGCAAACACAAGCCCAACAATTATTTTCAGAATGCATAAACTTAATATCCATTTGTGGCAGTTGTGTGGTCGTAGATCCTCCAAATCCTTTCACGCAGGGGGAACAGCAAGAACAGGAGACGGGTGGAATAAATCGAGGTCTACGGCGTTGCTCGAAGGCCGGTCGTCCGACAAGAAGTCCGGGGTCGACGACACCCGACGAATCCGCCAACGGAAAGAGCGACGGTGGCTGGGGCTTGACAGAGACTGTGAACGCGGAGAGGCAGTGGTGGCGGACGCGGCACCCGTCGTTTACTGAGTCGTAGCGGCGGAAGGAGGATCGGCGTGGCCTCTCTGGTATGACGTCGGCAACTTGGCGGGTTAGGGCACGGGATGGTGTGCTCGGCAAGGAACAGGAAGCAGAAATAAGCTTCCCATTTTGTCTGATGGCCCTTCCCTTCCTCACTGTCGTTTTAAATAGATGGCAATAATTGATTTTGTCCAAAGATTTCTTTCCTATTATTATATTTCTGATTTTGACACTTTCCAACTTTACTTGCCCGACCTTTTGGGATGAATTTTGAATTTTAATTTTATGATTTCTTGAATAAGTTAGGCTTGCCACTACGTCCTACTACTAATAATAACGGACCTCTTTATTTATGGTCTCAACGTCCGGTCGAACCGATGAAATAAAACAGGTGCATGAAAACAAAAATGCATAAATAAATACATGAAAATTATGATGCGTCGCGGGATGCATCACTTATTGGACACACCACCTGTTGACGCATCAGATGAGTTCTTTCTTATCAGAGGTGCTTGCCACACTTTAGATTCACATCTCATTCTCAATGTCTCTGGTATTCACTTAGGTGATTGTCACACTCGCGATAAATTTTCATGCATACCTCCTAGTGAGCCCTCCCCAGACGTGTCACTTTCTCTAAGAGACATTTGACACATAATGAGCTCGCATTCAACTCGGACATCTCATGTAGTCATTTTGATGTGTCGCACATGTGATGAGTACTACGTTCCACCCAAGGAGCCTCCTGATAGGTCATCCTATTTTAAAGATATTCAGATCATTGTCAAAATTCACCTAGACAGTGTGTTGTGTCTATCATGTTTCAATTGCATGAGCTTGTTAAGTCGTTTATTCATCTTTGCATCTGTTACATGAGTTGGTCTAACGGAGGATCAATATTAGTAATGAATTTTATAAATATCATGCGGATAACCAATGTCAGGAGCAGGTATTTCTTTACGTAGTTGATGTCGTCAATCAGCTCATGCACTCACCAAAAACACGTCATTTAGAGGCAGCTCACAGGAACCTACGGTATCAAGTACTCTCCTGGAAAGGGTATCATGTTCACCTCGAGCAAAGAATTAACTGTTGAAATCTTGTTGATTGGGCTGGTTCTATTGATGATCGAAGGACCACCTCCGGGTATTGTTCTCTAATCGGTGATAATTTGGTAACTTGGAGGAGTAAAAAGACAACATGTGGTTGTCGGGTTAAGTGCCGAGAAAGAATTCAGAAATATGGCCCATGGGAAGGATTGTGGATTAGGACTATTTTGAAAGATTTTGGCAAGGAAAGCAAGAACCCATGGAACGGATTGTGGATTAGAACTCTTTTGAATGATCTTGCCATGGAAAACAGGGACCCATTGAGACTTTATCGTGATAACAAGACTGAAATCAACATTGCTCACAATCTTGTACCAACATGATCGTACAAAGCACGTGGAGGTTGATCGTCAATTCATCAAAGAGAACGTAAAAAGAGGAGCTCACGCACACCACTTGTCCCTTCTGATCAAGAACTAGCAGATGTTCTCACCAAGGGATTATGTTCAAGCGCATTTGGAAAAATCATGTGCAAATTGGGCATGCATGACATCGCACGCCCAACTTGAGGGGAAGTGTTGGAATTGTGATGTATTTTGTATTTTTATATTTTTGCATTTTTAGTTTTCCGCTCTTGCCCTTTGTAATTTCTCCCTCCTACATTTAGGGGAGAGCCACTTTGTGAATAATTATTATCATTTCTCTATTCTCCAATAGAAGTACATGTTGATGTTGACTGGGTTGGACTAGTTAGTGATAGGCGATCTCATGAGGATATCAGTCATTTATTAGAGCTAATCTGGTAAATTGGAGAAGCAAGAAACAAACTTTATTGGCTTGTTCTAGTGTTGAAGCTAAGTTTAGAGTCATGGCTCATGATATATGTAAGGGAATGTGAAGTAGGGGTAGGCTAGTGGTGCACAAAACCTACAACACTAGGTGATCGTGCAAGGGTGACACGCTAATCCAAACCTATATGCGATGTGAACATCAATGTTTCGACGAATGAATATAAGCAATGAAAATTTAGTGTCACACAGATATTAAAATAGAACAAACAAATATTTATTTTAGGCAATATTTTAATGGCTTTCCTCCGCTCGGAGGGCCAAAGCGAAGAGCGCGGCGAATGTTTCCTGCTGCAAATTATTAGAGCACCAAAACAAAGTCCACAAACGGGAATCGCAACAAGATATGATAAATCACCAAATGAAAAATGTTGAATAAAATAGTACAATACTACAAAAGCTCACAAAGTAGAGGGCTGAACCGAGGCACTGAAGATTTGGAGGGCCGGATATGTAGATCGGTGATCGGAGATGGAGACGGCGGCGTGAAGACGATGGACGTGGCTGTCCTCGGCGGTAAAGGGTGAAAACGAGCAATAAAACGGTGGATCCGGCCACGTATAAGTAGATCCGGGCCGAGAAGGAATAGATCCTCTATTTAGAGTCGGATCCGGGCAAAAATGGAAAGTATGAGCGGTTGAAATAACGGATCGGGCGGCTATAACCCTAGATCTGGACGGATCTAGGATTTTAGGGGTGTTAGAATGGTGGATCCACGAAGGGGAGTTGGCGGATTGGGGAGGAGGGGCGGAGGAGACCGGCGGCTGGTTAGGGCAATTTAAGGAGGCGGCCGGCGGTGGGGAAAGGTGAGGGCTGGTCGGCCAGCAGTGGGGAGGGGACAAGAGGTGGAGGCGACCCTGTAGCGGCGGTGGAGAGGCGGCGGGTTTGAGGGGAGGAGGCGGGTTGGGCGGCGGAAAAGGGGCAGCAGGCCGACTGTTTTTCGGAGGCTGGAATGGCGGGCTGCAGCGGGTGAAACGAAGGTTTGAGGCGTGGAAAATGAAGGTGGGGGTAGGGATTACCTTGGGGAGGAGTTTGGAGGCCTAGGAGTCGTCACCTAGGGTTCCACGGCGTCGGCACCGGTGAGGGATCGCGGGATTCCGGGATTCAATGTCTCCAAAATCTGCAATACCATGGTTCAGTCACTTAGACCAATATTTATAAGAAGAGAACAAATTAGGGTTTCACCATCAACGGCTATGATTGGCCGGTGGGATCGGACCACTAAATACATGAAAATAAACTCAAAAAAATAAACTAATATATGTTTTTGACTCGCGGCGACGTGCCGGACGCAACCGCAGAGTCCGATCGTCGATCCGGGCACGTCCATATATGGTAAGTCGCCAAATCAGCTCCTAACGGGCTCAAAGCTCGTACTCGTCTCTGCTCCGCATCAATCTCCCCGGCTTGAAATAATTCATCTCCCGATGAATTGTGATCGGAATTCTCTCGCTTGATCGTCAGGTACAACTCGAAGAGGTCCATCGGAAGTCGTCAAAGTGTCGTCGGCGGAAGAGTGTCCTCGCCAATCAACTTCCCCGGACTGAAAAGATGTCATCTCCGGTAAATGGAGATGGTCGTGCTGAAGTCGAAGTTCAGGGGCGAATCGATCAAGCTCTTCTGCAAGTATCCAAGCGTCAACTGCGTCGGGGTGGCCCAGCCAATGTACCAAGTAGCGACAGCATGACCCATCTGAAGTAGGAACAAGTCGGTGGAATCTGAACTCTGTGATGCTCTCATCTCTCATCTCTCGAAAGGTGGGTCCCGGTGCCATCGGTGGTGTCGGTGGTGAAACCAGAGAAGACGAGTCCCCAGGTGGGTGTCAACAATGGGTGGACTGGCGTGGCCATCAGACGGTGGTGACGTATGAGGGTGGTAAGGTAACGACGGTGGGAGTGGGGTTGGCTGGGTATCTCCACTGCTCGGGTCCACATAGTCGTGAGGTTCGTAGTTTGGAGTCAGATCCTCAACACTAAACACCAAGTTAATTTTTATACAAGCCAGAATATCAAGTCGGTAGGCATTTGTCTCAATGCGACTAATAATAGAGTACAGGACTCATTCGCCTAGCACTTAACTTCTTGGCATGCCCCGAAGGGAGCCTCTCGGGGTGGATTCGTACCATTATCCTTTCGCCTTCATTAAATATTTATTCTCGTCTTCGCTTATCTGCATGGGCTTTATAATTTTCATTACTCGTTATTATTCGTCGGCGGACCGACTCATGCAACTCATGCAAATGTCATGTAAAAGACTCAGCAGACTCATGCAGGTAATGCAAATGATGTGAAAACAACAGGACAGACACGGTACACTCCTTATAGGGAAAATCTAATAATGTCTGAGATGTCTATAAAATGTGGTGGCCTATCAGGAGGTTCTTTCGGTGGAATATAAAAATATTCATCTAGTGTGAGACGAGTGCTCAAATGATCTTGAGAGACATCTATACTCAAATACAAGCTCGTAACGAGCCAGATGTCTCTCAGGGAACGTAACACATCAGGGGGCTCACGAGAAGGTGTGTACGACAAGTCATCGCGGATAAGACGACCACCTGGATGAAAACTGTGCACACAGACTAGAATTCGTGACTCTAGAATATGGTGAGCGTCCCAGACAAGAAAGAACTCATCGGGTGGTTCAGCAGGTGGCGTGTCCCAAAACTCATCCAGAGTGTGAGGTGTCATAAGGTAGGTCCTCACAATATGAGTATACTCAAGTGGACTCAAGGTAGGCCCTACATATGTCATGCTCCACTCAAGGTCCCTTCTCTGGTGTAAGGTCAGAGATGATAATGAAAGAGGCGTCATACCTGAGTGGCTCACCCGAGTCTCATCCTCACCAAGATGTGGCGGATCATCAGGAGGCTCAACAGGAGGCTCGTCATAGGGCTCGCCACTAAGGTCAAGGTCCTCCCGATGAGGACCATCGAAAGGGGTAGTGTCCCTGTGCACGGGTGACATAGCCACTACGAGATCAACACCAAGCTCTGAGCTCTCGATCGTTATGTGGCTCAGGGTAATGCCAAGGGAAAAGTGACATAGACCTACACTCAAGAATAGGTTTGCGGGTGCGGTGTCAAGACATGAGTTTATGGTATGAGTGTCAATCAACCCCGGACATGCCAAAAGTGGAGATGTGGGTGAGGGGCACAACACTACAGACTCAATAGGTCGCTCAGGCTCACCCTCCGTCGGAGTCACAAGAGACGGGTCAGAAACAAGAGATAGGTCACCACGGGGCTAAGCATCTCGTTGTGGTGAGAGCAATCTGTATCAGGTATCACTTCTGTCGTGGGTGGTAGGACAGTGGTAGGCACCGTGGTGACCTCAGTATAAGAAGGACTCGTACTGCGGAGGTCAAGGTGAGGGTCTATGTTACGGGTCAACAGATGTAGTCGAGGCGGGAGGGGTGGATGATGATGATGGAGGTGATGGATACCGTCGCCGGAACTGCGGCTGCCTAAGAGAGGTTGCTCGTTAGAGGAGAGAGCCACCAATGATCTAACATTCAAAGGGGATGAGAACTAGAAATATTTCTTGCTTGATTCATACACACATCTCATGCCTTTTTATAGGCTACAACTCATAAGAAGACAAAAACACTCATGATGACACCTAATACTAGACCCGGGGCTCGAGGCTCCCACATAATAATAACAACTAGACACCTAGATAATAGATATAATTATAATAATACGCGACACGTAACATCTCATCCGTCCTCCGAAAAAGCTTGACCTCAAGCTTTACCTGATGCCCTCGTCGTCAGAGTCCTCAACGTGTAGGTAGAAAAGTCGGGGGCACCTGTGGCCACGAGTGTACTGCTCGTCGCAATTGAAACACAATCCTTGTGCGCGGTGTTGCAGCATCTCAGCCCGAGATAAGCGGCGAACCTCTGGTGCTGGAGGACCCTCGCGTCGGGCCTGTGGAACAATGTCGGTAGCAGGTGGATATGCCTCTTGGGACAGCTGGAGACGACGATCACAGAGTCGGGCCAGGCTCATAGCAGTCACTAGGTCCGGAGGGGCCTCAAATTCTACATCCAGACACAGTCGCTCGCGAAGTCCCACGGTGAAAATGTTGACCTGCATATCCGGGGCAAAAGGGACATGCCCTAATAGGAGCTGAAATTGTTCCATGTACTCGTCTACGGTACCCGTTTGTCGTAGAGTTGTGAGTGCACCGAGGGGGTTACTGCGAATAGGAGGTCTGAAACGTAAGTTGCAAAGCCGCTTGAAGTCGTCCCAAATTAGATTCGGCCGGTCAGTGAGAAGTCGAGAAGCCCATAAAACAGCGGAGTCGAGCATATGGAAAGATGCAAGATGGATTTGATCTGCTGCCGGAGTTTGCTGGTGGTCGAAGAATTGTTCACACTTGGTCAGCCAGCTCAAAGGATAACTTTGTCCATCATAGGTTGGAAACTCTAATCTGGTATAGCGCGGCACAAGTGCAGCGTCGGGGCGCGCGAGAGGCGATGGTGGTGGTTCGTGGACGGTGAGGGGCGGTGGGGCATGGCGGAGAAGTGGTTGTGTCTGACTGCTGCTTGCATGATCATGTGGCGGGGCGGTTGACAGATCATCGATGCGCTTGGCGAGCGCAGCAATGGCCTCCTGATGACAGTCCGCGAGAGGAGTGTGCGCAGCTTGTTGTGCCATGAGGTCATGTAGCATGGACATAATTTGGTTGAGTTGTTCAGAGGAGTCGCCCATAGTGCGGGATGAGGAGCGAGAAGAGGAGCGGGTGACCGGGCGGCCGGAGTGCGCCGATTCGGATGACTGAGAGTGGCCGCAAGAGCCGCGGTGGCGCCCAATATTGACAGCAAAGAGATGGGCCAACTGATAAAGAAAATGAGGTTTAGAATGGCTGCCTGAGCTGTTTTAATGAGTAAAATGAGGTTGTTGTAGTGAATTGGGGGGGGGGTAAAATAGATAGGAGGCTGAGATGAAAGGTTGAGAGTAGAAATAAAAGGCTGGTTGAAGAAATAAAAAGAGAAATGATGGTGGGGTCCACGGACAGGAGAAAAATGAAAATTTAAAAAAAGGGCACGCGGGCCGTGAAGTACGCGAGGCATGCGGCTCGATGAGGGTAAAGGCGTTGGTGTGCGGGGTGGGGCTCGAGGAGGATGGAGGAGGCGGAGTGGGCGTCTAGCAGCGGGGAAGAAGCGGAGGTTGTCGGATCCTGGCAGAAAGCGTGCGGCTCAATGAGGGTAAAGGTGTGCAGTTGATGTCGTTGCGGGATGCGCTCCCAGATGCAGGTGACGACGGCAGCGTATGCCAACAGCGCGCGACTTCGGCGAGCGAGAAAGCTGTCGGTGCTTGCTTCGACGGGCGTGCCAGCGCGCAGAGACAGTGCGGGTCGGAGGTATCGGGGCCGCGGAAGCGGAGAAGAGGTGTGAACGGCCGTATAGGGGGGAAACGACGTCGGACTGGTTGGATCGGCCCGACAAGGGCAATAAACACTGGATCGGGAGGTGCGGCAGCGGGGAGGAAGGCTGGCTCTGATACCAAGTTGGTACGGGTCAACAGATGTAGTTGAGGCGGGAGGGGTGGATGATGATGATGGAGGTGATGGATACCGTGGAGCCGGAACCGCGGCTGCCTAAGCGGGGTTGCTCGTTAGAGGAGAGAGCCACCAATGATCTCACATTCAAAGGGGATGAGAACTAGAAATATTTCTTGCTTGATTCATTCACACATCTCATGCCTTTATATAGGCTACAACTCATAAGAAGACAAAAATACTCATGATGACACCTAATACTAGACCCGGGGCTCGAGACTCCCACATAATAATAACAACTAGACACCTAGATAATAGATATAATTATAATAATACGCGACACGTAACAGTCCAACCGACCAACTCTGGCGGATTTCAAAGATTGTTCGAAATAAAGGGCAAGCCGATACGTCTGCTGGAGGGACTTAGAGCTATGATAAATCACCTTAGTACGGATGTCAGATCGAAACCCAGACCGAAATCTGCAAGTGGTCATGGCTGACTCCTCACGGATATCGCTCCTCACTACCAACTCATCAAAGCAATCCTTGTACTCAGCGACAGACATGGATTCTTGCTGAAGGGAAAATAATTGGTCGAGCAAGCGACTCTGATATGATGAAGGTAGGTACCTCTGACACAATGTATGTTTCATGTCCACCCAACTAGTGATGCGACGAAGACGATCTCGCTCGTGGGTCCTCTCAACGCTAGCTCAATATGTCCTCGTCTGATCTAAAAGTCTAAGTTTCGCAAACTTAACGCGACGCTCACCAAATAACTCAAAATGACCAAGATAATAATATCCACGAGCCAATAATTGAAAGACTCGGGACTCGATGAGCCGTCAAAGGAAGGGGTAACTGTACGAAACTGACTCTCAAGATCTCTCTCAAAGTGACGATCCTTATAATAGTCATCCCTAAGGTAATCGAGTTGAGTCGAAGGATCAACACGATCCGCGCGCGTGCAAGAATATGAACAACGACAATCATCATACTGATCGTCTCTGGCATAGTGAGGTTGTGTCGGTGGGTCGACACGATCTCGAGATAATCATCATGATAACGTGAGGATTTCTCTGAAGTCGCTCTATGAGACTGGGTATAAGCGGACTCAAAATCCCCAAAGTGAGGAGAGGAACGACGACAATAATTAGTCATGGATGAACCTAAAAACTCTATATGACCTACCACTACATATATAAATGGTCTAACCTGACTCTGATACCAAAAACGATGTAAGGGTAGGCTAGTGGTGCATAAAACCTACAACGCTAGGTGATCGTGCAAGGGTGACACGCTAATCCAAACCTATATACGATGTGAAGATCAATGTTTCGACGAATGAATATAAGCAATGAAAATTTAGCGTCACACAGATATTAAAATAGAACAAACAAATATTTATTTTAGACAATATTTTAATGCTTTCCTCCGCTCTGAGGGCCAAAGAAAAACGCGTGGCGAATGTTTCCTACTGCAAATTATTAGAGCACCAAAACAAAGTCCACAAACAGGAATCGCAACAAGATATGATAAATCACCAAATGAAAAATGTTGAATCAAATAGTACAATACTACAAAAGCTCACAAAGTAGAGAGCTGAACCGAGGCACTGAAGAAATGGAGGGCCGGATGTGTTGATCGGTGATCGGAGATGGAGCCGGCGACGTGAAGACGATGGCGGTGGCCGTCCTCGGCGGTAAAGGGTGAAAACGAGCAATAAAATGGTGGATCCGGCCACGTATAAGTAAATCCGGGTCGGGGAGGAGTAGATCCATTATTTAGAGTCGGATCCGGGCAAAAATGGAAAGAATGAGCGGTGGAAATAACGGATCGGTCGGCTATAACCCTAGATCTGGACGGATCTAGGATTTTAGGGGTGTTAGAATGGTAGATACACGAATGGGATTTGGCAGATTGAGGAGGGGCAGTGGAGGCCGGTGGCAAGTTAGGGCAATTTAAGGAGGTGGCAGGCGGTGGGGAAAGGTGAGAGCTGGTCGGCTAGCAGTGGGGATGGGACAAAAGGTGGTGCGGCGGCCCTGTAGCGACGGTAGATCCCGATTCTTCTTCTTCTTCTTCTGCTCAGAAATGTGACTTAAATGTGATGATTTCTGCCCAGAAATTAGTCCAGATTTCTGGGCAGAAATTTGGATTTCTGCCCAGAAATCTGTCAACATTTCTGGGCAGAATTCTGGACTGATTTCTGCCCAGAAATCAGTCCAGATTTCTGGGCAGAATTCTGTTTATGTATGCCCAGAATTATGTCCAGATTTCTGCCCAGAATTATGTTTATGCTTATTTGGATTCTGTTTATGTATGCTTATATTTTAAAAATGTTTACTTGGCTTTGTAGATGTGTGCATCTGGGTCCGGTTCAAAGCCAGTTAGAAAAAAGTCCTGAAAGAATGCATCAGGTTCGAGAGGTGATCTGGGTTGGCAGCATGGGATTGAAATTGATAGTACAAACAAAAAAGTGCAATGTAAGTACTGTTTAGTGATTAGATCCGGTGGGATTTATACATTGAAACATCACCTAGCCGGAACTAAATTTAACGTAGAACCTTTCACTAAAATACCTGAAAATGTTAAAATACAATTTTTGAATATTCTTCAAACTCATGGGGAGGAGATTGTTAAAAAGAAAAGAAATATTGAGGAGGTTATTCATTATGATGAAGAAGTAGAAGTGGGTATAGGAACCAAGCAAAAAGGAAAAGAAACAATGGATCTTTTTGTTAGAAAATCAAGTCAAGCAACTATTAGTCATATTTTCAAAAAAGATGCACGTGAAAAAGTCTGTCAACAAATTGCTCGGTTTTTTTATACAAGCGCAATTCCATTCAATTGTGTTAAGAACCCAGAATTTGTAAGCATGATTGAAGCAATCGGACAACACGGCCCCGGAATGAAACCACCATCTTACAATGATATTAGGGTAAAATATCTAAATCAAGAGGTGAGCAGAACTCTTGAGTTGCTAGAGGATTACAAGTTGGAATGGAAGAAAGTTGGTTGTACTATTATGTCAGACGGATGGACAACAGAAAAAGAAGATTCATATGTAACTTCTTGGTAAATAACCCGAAAGGTACCGTGTTTTTATCATCAATAGATACATCGGATTTCTCCAAAACTGCAGATAAGGTTTTTCAAATGCTAAATGGTGAGCTCAATGCCTCAATTATTGTTGTATGTTTAAAAGCATAATCTCGGGTGTTTTCTCATTTATAGGTTCATCTTCATAATTTGGTTATTGATGATAGTTTGACGAAAATGGGACAGACGGACAGCTAAGACAAAAATGCTTACTCATCTTGGCTTTAGAGTTGCTAACGTAGAGTCTGAAGTTACACTACTCGGGTACATTTACAATCATAACTGTTTTTTTATGCATGTTCTTATTTTGTCTTAGACTTAGGATCTATTTTAGATTTCTCGTAATAATAGTCTTATTACTCTTATAGTAAACAAATGGAAATGATTAATTATATGATTCTTGGTATAGAATATTGTGTAATTGTATGATATGATTGATATCAAATTCAATTTCCTCATTTAAGTCTTGTTTTAAGAATATAGTGGGATCTTACGATCCACGATCCGATCCTACGATCCGATCCGATCCAACCCCTTAAACGATCCCACCTAGGATCTCGATCCTGACAACCTTGGGCTGGAATGGCGGGCTGCAACGGGTGAAACGAAGGTTTGAGGGTGGAAAATGAAGGTGGGGGTAGGGATTACCTTGGGGAGGAGTTTGGAGTCCGAGGAGTCGTCACCTAGGGTTCCACGGCGTCGGCAACGGGGAGGGATCGCGGGATTCCGGGATTCAATGTCTCCAAAATCTGGAATACCATGGTTCAGCCACTTAGACCAATATTTATAAGAAGAGAACAAATTAGGGTTTCACCATCAACGGCTATGATTGGCTGGTGGGATCGGCCACTAAATACATGAAAATAAACTCAAAAAAAATAAACTAATATATGTTTTTGACTCGAGGCGACGTGTCGAACGCAACCGCGGAGTCTGATCGTCGATCCGGGCACGTCATATATGGTAAGTCGTCAAATCAGCCCCTAACGAGCCCAAAGCTCGTGCCTGTCTTTGCTCCGCATCAGAATGTAGCTTTGTACTCTCATGAATCATTTTGGCTTACTGAAAATTGGCCCCTTCGACTTGCAGTGATAACAAAGTTGCAAGCAGCTCATAACTCTCTACAGTATGGCCGCACTAAGCATGTTGAAGTTGACCGATGTTTCATTAAATAAAATATTATAAAATGAATTGTATGTACTCCTTTCATACACTCAGAGAGACAACGTGCAGATGTTCTACTAAAGGGTTGATCGAAGAAAAAATTGTAGTGTTTATTAGCATGTTGGTTATGAATAATATTACATGCCCAACTTGAGGGGGTGTAATAAATAATAGTTTTGTTTTTTATTTTCATGAAATACCCTCTACCATAAGTAGAAGATTCCCTTTTTTCATAATTAATCAAGTTATTTTCCCAACACATTTACATACATAAAAAAGGGTGGCAGCCCTGTGCACAAAGCATCCTCGCGCAGTGAGGGTCCGCGGAAGGGTCCCACCACAAGGGTGAATATAGGCAAACCTTCACATCTACATATGTAGAGAAAATGCCGAAATTTTGTATATCCTTCTTCAATGTATAAAAACAATGTATGAGTACATATATATAGGAAGAAAAGAGAGAGATGAGTCTCATTTACAAGGTGTGGGACTAATACAAGACTAGTAGAATCAAAACTACATAGGCCTATACATGGGCTTAAACATAGGCATTTTCTAACACTCTCAAGTTGGAGCGTACAAGTCGTAGGCCCCCAGCTTGGACAAGAACTGATAAAATAGGATACTCGGTACGGCCTTAGTGAGAAGATCAGCAACTTGATCAGTCCCCGGAACATGCTTCAATTCCAGCTTCTTCATTTGAACTTTGTCCTGAATGAAGTGGCAATCAACTTTAATGTGTTTCGTTCTTTCGTGAAAGACCGGATTCTTAGCTGTGTATAGCAGCTTGACTGTCACATAGTAAAGTAGCTGGTGTAGGAAGTTTTACTCCTAGATCAACGAGGAGACTTTCAAGCCATGTAAGCTCAGATACAACATACGCCATCGAACGGTATTCAGCTTCAGCTGAAGATCGAGCAACCACAGCTTGTTTCTTACTGTGCTAGGTAACAAAGTGCCCTGTGAAGTAGGTACAAAATCCGTTGGTAGACCGTCGATCATCCAGGGAACCAGCATAATCTGCATCTGAATACGCAATCAATGTTGGAGTAGAAGAAGAGATTTTGTATACTAGCCCTTGACCAGGGGCTGCTTTTAGATATCTCAGGATGCGTTCGACGGCCTGTAGATGAGATGTCCGAGAAGAATGCATAAACCGGCAGACAACCCCAACAGCAAAGGATATTTCTGGACTCATGACTGTCAGGTAAATCAGTTTTCCAACAAGACGTCGAAAGTATTCTGGATTTGGAAGAAGTAGATTTGTATCTGAGGCATATGCACAAAGCTTTTGATTGACATCCATAGGAGTATTGGTCGGCTTGCATCCAGAGTAGTCGGCATCCTGAAGGAGGTCGAGACGGAGCTTCCATTGAGATAGGACAAGGCCATCAGGACGTCTTGCAATCTCAATGCCGAGGAAGTATCGAAGGTTCCCCAAATCCTTTGTTTGAAAAACAGAGCTCAGGTGTTGTTTGATCAATTGT
This sequence comes from Platanthera guangdongensis, assembly GCA_039583875.1. Lineage (NCBI taxonomy): Eukaryota > Viridiplantae > Streptophyta > Magnoliopsida > Asparagales > Orchidaceae > Platanthera > Platanthera guangdongensis. The sequence goes on from CM077166.1 coordinate 43,163,629, forward strand.
ATTCCCTTTGAGTCATCACCTGTGATTAGGATATCATCGACATAAACCAAAAGGAGAACGGTGTTTGTTTTGTGATGTCGAGTAAACAGAGAGAAATCTGCTGAACTCCGACTAAAACTAATTTTTCGCACAGCCTTACTGAACTTGTCAAACCATGCCCGAGGGGATTGTTTGAGACCATAAATGGATTTCTTGAGGTGACAAGCTCGGGACTCCCACGTGGCCTCAAATCCCGGAGGTTGCTGCATGTATACTATTTCTTGTAGATCACCATTTAAAAAAACTTTTTTGATATCCAATTGATGTAAGGGTCATTGGCAATGCACAGCCACTGAGAGAAGGACATGAACCGTGTTGATCTTGGCCACTGTAGAGAATGTTTCCTCATAATCAAGACTCTGTTGTTGAGTAAAGCCACGAGCCACCAGTCGGGCCTTAAGACGGTCAATTGTCCCAATAGGAGCATGCTTGATAATGAAGACTCATTTACAACCAACAGTAATCTGGCCAGGAGGGAGAGGAACCAGGTCCCATATCTGGTTAGCCCAGAGGGCTGTCATTTCTTCGTTCATGACTGCCCGTCAGCCCGGATGTTGGAGAGCCACCTGCACAGAGTTAGGGACAGAAATAGAGGATAATGAAGTAGCAAACGTGTGAAGTGTTGGGGACAAGCGATGTAGAGATACATAGTTCGTCATGGGATGGGCAGTGGAGGCTGTTATGAGTCAAGCCATCTTGGGTTCATCTGGTGGTGACCAGATCTTAAGGAGTGGCTAAGCATATAAAGGAATTATTCTTATTTGGCGGAAGGTGAGAGTGAGCATCGAACCCTAAGGTGAGTTCTCTCTCCCTCATTCTCAACATGGTATCAGAGGAGGTTTCTTCCGCTTCAGCCTAAAGGCTCGCGGCCCGTCGATAGCAGGGATCGAACCTTCGTCAGCGATCGATCGTCAGCCATCGATCGTCAGCCATCGATCGATCGGTCGATCCTCTCGATCGTGTCTTCTGGCTCGATCGTCATCTTCTGGCTGCTGGGATCGATTGTCAGCAACCCACCTCCGTCCTCAACAACATCAAGCAGCCACCTACAGCCACCAGAGGTTCTACAGATCGTCAGCAACCTTCATCCATCGTTCTTCCCTCAACTGGGTCAACTGAATCTTGGTGGCTGTTCAGGAGGCACAGTAACAGAAAACCATATTGCAGTATTTTCTTCAGGAAGCAGGTTTATTTGACAGACTGGTAGATCAAGAGGAGCAGTGGCAGCCGTCTATTGGTGTTGTTGTCAGTGTTTGTTCCTATGGAGGACAAATTGAAGGGTATTGGTGCCTCTGAAGGGGTGGTTAATCAATCTAAACACTATGGTGGAGGAAGTTCTAACATGGACTTAACAATCATGGTGTTACTCAAATCAAGCTCAATGGGAGAAATTATCTTTTATGGGCCCAATCTATGCGGATATTCATTGGAAGTCGTCGGAGACTTGGGTTTCTCACCGGATACAAACCAGCTCCTGACGTGTCTGACCCCCTATATGAGGAATGGGAAGGTGAGAACCTCGCTGTGATAAATTGGCTTGTCAATTCTATGGAACCCAAGATTGCAAGTCATTTTTTATTCTGTTAAACTGCGAAAGAGATGTGGGAGTTGATTGAACTGAATTACTCAAAAAAGGACTTGGCTAAAATATATCAGCTTCAAACTGAGCAAGTCGACATGACAGGAATGGCTGATTTCGAAGAATATTACAGCAAGTTGACCCATAAGTGGGCTGGAATAGATCAGTATTCCGCTATTTAGACTATAGAAGATTACAAGACTGACCTCATGCAACGAAGGGTCTTTGAGATGCTTTCTGGTCTTCCTCCTGAACTTGAATTCCAGAGAATTCAGATGTTGGGTAGAGATTTCGTGTCGGATCTAGAGACAGTGGCTCATTATATTCGAGGGGAAGCAAGCCGTATAAATTCTCTTCGTTCAGACATTCTGGTTGGTCATGAAAAATCTGCCCTTACTGCAGAACAGAAGAGATGGCACCCGAGGAACGTGAGACTAGAGGACAAGAGCAAGATGAAGTGTCATCAATGTGGGAAGAAAGGTCATGGGGAGGAGAAATGTTGGGATCTTCATCCTCACTTTATCCCTCCAGGTTAGATTCGTGGTGTCGATGGGAAATATGTGAGATCCCAAACGGCTATGTATGGGAATTTGGAGAATACTGGGTACTTCAGGCAGAGAACGAGAGTTTGACTAGAGAACTGAATGCCTTAAAAAGCCAATGCTACCGGGCGATCTCTTTCTGGTGATTTTGTGGGGACCGTAGCTCATGCTCATTCTACTCCTGTGTCCTCGAAAGGACCATCTACTTCTTGGATCATTGACTCAGGGGCTTCCGACCACATGACTGCGTCTAGCTTCCATGGGGATCTCTTCTATTTCTTCTGCCTCTGGCAATGTGAGACTGGCTGATGGATCTTCGACTCCTGTGGTTGGTAAAGGGGTTATTCATCTTTCTCCCTCCGTGTCTCTCAAATCTGTTGTTATCATTCACACATTCCCTACAAATCTCTTATTTGTGAGCAGTTTAACTAAACAACTTAACAGTTCTATCACTTTTTTCTCCTCCCATTGTGTTTTTCAGGATCTGGCGAGTGGGAAGACGATTGGTGGAGGACATGAGTCTGGTGGTGTGTATGTCTTGGACAGCTGTCAAGCTTTTGGTGTTCAGAAGTCTACCAACCCTGATCAGTTGATGTTGTGGCACAAGAGATTTGGACATGCTTGTTTGAAGACTTTAAAAGCTACTTTCCCGCATTTTCTTAATATTGAAAAACCTACTTTTTGATTGTCAGTCTTGTGAACTGGCTAAGCATTGTAGAACCAATTATGCCCCTAGTCGTAGTCGAAGTTTAAATTGCTTTGATTTGATACATTCTAATGTCTGGACTGCTCCTATTTGCTCTGTGAATGGTTTTCAGTATTTTGTCTCTTTTATTGATGATCACTCGCGCTTTACTTGGGTGTATCTCATGAAAAAGAAGAATGAAGTTTTAGAAATATTTCAGTTATTTTATCATTATGTGCAGAGTCAATTTGGAACTAAAATTAAGATCCTTAGGAGTGATAACGGAGGCGAAAACACATGCAGTGGCCTTCAGAGGTTCCTGGGATAGCATGGCATTACTTTCCAAATCTCATGTCCAAGGACTCCTCAACAGAACGGATAGCCGAAAGGAAGAATCGTCATATCTTGGAGACCACTCGTTGTCTGTTACAAGAGATGCATGTTCCTAAGAGGCCATGGTATGAAGGTGTTCTTACCTCCGTATATCTTATTAATCGGATGGCTATAGGTACTTTGGGGGGAAAGTACCCCCAAAAGCTCCTTTGCCCAAATATGCCTCTATTCTGTCTTCCCCCCAAAATTTTTGGATGCAGTGCTTTTGTCCATATTGTGGCGCCTCATAAGGATAAGTTGGGCCCACAAGCAAAAACATGTGTCTTTGTGGGACATGCTGCAAACCAAAAGAGGTACAAGTGTTATTCTCCTATTCTTCGGAGAAGGTTTATCTCAAAGGATGTCACGTTTTTTTAGAATACTTCATATTACTCTGATGAGGGAAAGGTTATCACATTTCAGGAGAAGATCAAAGATGATAATGATACAGAGCCACCTCTTCTTGTTTCGGTTGACGGGTTTGCTCCAAGATGTGTGGATATTCCTGTTAAAGAGAAAGTTCCTACCAAGGATATTTGTGTGTACAGGAGGAAGAATATTCAAGTGTGCCAGAGAAGGAAACATAGAAATCATGATCAAGAGTGTCTCACTCATGTTCCACCACACACCATCACTCCGCCAAATCCGAGCAACAACATCACTCGGGAGACCACTTCTGCGCTGCAAGTTCATAGCGATCGGACTAGATATCTCATAGATAAGTATGTTGGGTATAATTCTATCTCTCACTCTTTACAAGCATATTTTGCCTCTGTTTTCTCTATTTCTATCTCTAACAGTTTTTCAGAGGCTATCTTGTGTCCTCATTGGACGAAGGTCATGGATGAGGAGATGAATGCTCTCCAACGTCAAAAAACTTGGGAAATTGTTCCTATCCCACATGGGCGTCGTCCTGTCGGATGCAAATGGATATATACAACTAAATTTCTTCAAGATGGAACTCTTGACAGATATAAGGCGAGATTGGTTGTTAAAGGCTTTACTCAGGTTGATGGAATTGATTTTCAAGAGACATTTGCCCCGGTCGCTAAGCTGAACTCCGTCAGAATGTTATTGTCCATTGCAGCTCATAAATCTTGGACGTTACATCGTCTTGATGTTAAAAATGTCTTCCTCCATGGTGATTTACAGGAAGAAATTTATATGACGCATCCCCCTGGTATGGATGTTCCTGAAGGACATGGGTGTCGCCTTAAGAAAGCCTTGTATGGCCTCAAACAGTCGCCTCGAGCCTGGTTTGTCAAGTTAAGCGACAAACTTGTTCATCTATGTTTCACTCGTTGCACTATTCTTGTTGTCTATGTGGATGACATTATTATCACCGGAACTGATGAACACCACATTACTTTGGTAAAAAAGGAATTAGCTTCTGCCTTTGAAATTAAGGATTTGGGAATCCTTGGGTACTTTCTCGGAATTGAGATCGCTCGATCTACGGGGAAGATTATGATTTCTCGGCATAAATATGTCTTGGATCTTCTTAGATATGTTGGATATTTGGGTGTCAAACCCGTGGATAGTCCTGTGGATCCGAGTTATGACATTCACAAGGAGAATTCTTCTGATCTTGAGAGGAAGTTGGAATTTCAACGTATTGTTGAAAAGTTGATTTATTTGACTATTACCAGACCTGATATCTCCTTTGTTGTGGGCTTGCTAAGTCAATTCATGCACAATCCTAAAGTTCTTCACTATCAAGTTGTCCTGCGGATTCTCAAATATTTAAAAAAGGACCTCGGAAAAGGCATTCTCTATCAAGATCATGGTCATCTTAAGGTCTACAGGTATTGTAATGCTGATTGGGCAGGCTCTTCCTCGGATAGAAGATATACAAGTGGTGTTTGTCCGTAGAGGTAAAAAACAAAATGTTGTTGCCCGTTGCTTCACAGAAGTCGAGTATCAGGCTATTGTTGTCACTATCTGTGAACTCATCTGGGTTAAGTCTATATTGGGGGAGATGGGCTTCCCTGTTTCTGAAACAATGCATCTTTAATGTGATAATCAAGCGGCTATTCATATAGCTAACAACCCCATCTTTGATGAGAGAATCAAACACATTGAAGTCGACTGTCACTTCATTCGGGACAAAATCCAAGACAAGACTATAACTGTGGTGTTTGTCATCAGAGGATCAACTTGCTGACATTCTCACCAAAGCTGTTTCTGGGAAATCTCTTCATTCTTTCTCGCTCAAGCACGGGATGTTGAATGCTTACGGTGTTAACTTGAGGGGGGTGTTATGAGTCAAGCTAACTTGGGTTCACTTGGTGGTGACCAGATCTTAAGTAGTGGCTAATCATATAAAGGAATTATTCTTCTCCGGCAGAGGGTGAGAGTGAGCATCGAACCCTAAGGTGAGTTTTTTCTCCGTCATTCTCAACAGAGGCTGGTGTCAGATCAGCAGGTCGCAGAGTGTCAGAGGTTGAAGACGACTGCATCGGGGAGGTGGAGCGAGGAGGGCGGCGAGTGTAGACACGGATAAGAGGTGGCTTGTGAAGAACGGGAGCCGGGTAAGGGAAGAGTGGTGGTGGAGAGGTAACTAGGATGACAGATCTTGGCAAGGATTGTGATGGTAGAGGTGGGTTCGGAGCAGAGAAGAATGGTTGATCTTCCAGAAAGATAACTGTTGTAAAAGCTCAAATCTTGTATGTATTTCTCAGATGGGTAAATACAGGGAGAGAATACAAATATATAGGAGAGAGGAGAGAAGAATAAATCATATACAAGATGTGTGACTAAAGAAGGATGAGAGAAAGCAATAAGAGGGCCAATAAATGGGCCCTTTACATGGGCTTTTCTAATACTCCCCAGCAAGCTGGAGCGTACAAGTCGTAGGCGCCAAGCTTGGATAGGCACTGGTAGAAGAGGGTACTTGGTAGAGCTTTGGTGACGATATCTGCAACCTATTCAGTACCCGGAACATGCTTGAGCTCGACCTTCTTCATGTGGACTTTCTCTCGGATGAAATGACAATCTACCTCAATATGCTTCGTTCTTTCGTGAAAGACCGGGTTCTTAGCAATATGTATAGCAGCTTGACTATCACATAGGAGGAGAGCTGGTGAAGATAGTCGAACACCAAGGTCGGTAAGGAGACTCTCAATCCATGTGAGTTCCGAGACCACAACCGTAATTACCCGATATTCTGCTTCTACTGAAGACCGAGCAACCACTGCTTGTTTCTTGCTCCGCCAAGTAATCAGGTGTCCTCCAAAATATGTGCAGAACCCGCTAGTAGATCGTCGATCATCGAGGGAGCCAGCGTAGTCGGCATCAGAGTATGCCACTAGTGTAGGAATAGAAGATGAGGTTTTGTACACAAGGCCTTGACCAGGGGCTGTCTTGAGATATCTGAGAATGCGTTCCACAGCTTGAAGATGAGAACTTCGAGGAGAATGCATATAGCGACTAACAAGTCCCACAACGAAGGATATATCGGGTCTTGTTACTGTTAGGTAGATAAGTTTCCCAACTAGATGACGGTAATACTCTGGATTTTGTCGAAGAGAATCAGAATCTGAGCCCTGAGCACACAGTTTGTGATTAGCATCCATGGGATTGTTTACCGGTTTGCAGCCAGAATAGCCTGCATCATGAAGAAGATCCAGGCAATATTTGCGCTGAGAGAGAACCAGACCATCGGGCCTTCTTGCCACTTCCAGACCTAGGAAGTACCGAAGGGGTCCCAGATCCTTAGTTTGGAAGACGGACTTAGATGCTGCTTAACGGCCTGTATGCTGTCCAAGTCGTTTTCAGTAATAATGATGTCGTCGACATATACCAATAGGAGGACCGTACCCGTTGCTCGGTGGCGAGTAAACAACGAGAAGTCAGCCGAGCTTCTAGTGAAGTCAATTGTCCGGAGAGCTTTGCTGAACTTGTCGAACCATGCCCGAGGTGATTGTTTGAGACCATATAACGATTTGAGAAGGTGACAAACCTGAGGCTCCCTCGTGGTCTCAAACCCGGGAGGTTGTTGCATGTAAACCGTTTCCTGAAGGTCGCCATTCAGAAAAGCATTATTGACGTCGAGCTGGAATAGGGGCCATTGGCGATGGACAGCGACGGAGATGAGAATGCGGACTGTGTTAAGCTTAGCGACCGGAGAGAAAGTCTCATCGTAGTCGAGACCCTGTTGCTGGGTGAAGCCACGAGCAACTAGACGAGCCTTGAGTCGATCAATGGTCCCATCAGGCGCATGTTTGATGACAAACACTCATTTGCACCCAACGGATTTCTGGCCGGGAGGAAGGGGCACCAGGGTCCAAGTCTGGTTGGCACAAATAGCATCCATCTCGTCTTCCATGGCAGCGCGCCACCCAGGATGTTGAAGAGCATCATGTACAGAGGTAGGAAGAGAGATCGAGGATAGGGAAGTAGCCAAGGTCTGAAGCGGTGGAGAGAGGCGATGTAGAGAAACATAGTTAGTCATTGGATGAGCTGTAGAAGCTGGCACCGGAGCAGCAGAACACGGAGAACTTGAGGTCGAAGCCGACTGCATAGGGGTAACGGGAGGAGGAGGGCGGCGAGTGTAGACCCGAATGACGGGCGGCCTAGGAGGGTCAATATTGGGAGGGGGGAGGGAGGGGGGAGGCGAGTGGACCGGGATCAACGACCGTGGGAGGGAGGGTGGTAGAGTGGGTGGTAGTAGAAGTGGTGGTAAAGGAGGAAAGAAGGGTTGATCCTCCCGGAAAGTAACATCAGCAGAGACGGAGACTCTCCGGGTGGCTGGGGAATAACAGACATAACCCTTTTGGGTGCGGGAGTAGCCGACGAAAATGTGTTTGGCCGCACGTGGATCGAGTTTGTCGATAATGGGGCCCAGGGTATGGACAAAACATGTACAACCAAAAACCCTGGGTGGGAGAGGAAAGGCGGGTGCAGAGGGAAAAAGAAGGTTGAAGGGGGAAGCATGCTGGAGAACCGGGGAGGGCAGACGGTTGATAAGAAAACACGCAGTGGAGACCGCAAAGTTCCAGAAGATTTTGGGAACATTCATGTGCAACATGAGGGAGCGAGCAACATCGAGAAGGTGACGGTTCTTCCGTTCGGCGACCCCGTTTTGTTGAGGGGTGTAGGGACATGAGGGCTGATAAATAATACCGAATTCGGTGCAGAGAGTATCAAACTCGTGGCTAGTGTACTCCCGAGCATTATCAGAGCGGAATTGTTTGATAGTGTAGAGAACTGCGTACGAGTCTCGATCACAAAAGCCCGAAAGACCCGGAGAAGCTCAGAGCGATCATGAAGGAGATACAACCATGTGGTGCGAGAGTAATCGTCAATAAATGTTATAAAGTAACGATAACCAGAGATGCTTGGAATCTTATACGGTCCCCAAATATCAGAATGGATCAGATCAAAAGGAGCAGAGCTCCGAGTACAATGTGCGGGATAAGAAGAACGTGGTTGTTTGTCAAGAATACAGGAATCACATTTAAAAGCAGGAAGAGAGACGTCAGGAAGCGCCTTCTGGAGGACAGGTAGAGGAGCGTGCCCAAGACGACAATGCCAGTCAGTAGAGGAGACAGAGGAAAGGGCGGTAGAAGAGACATCGAGGAGGTAGAGCCCGTTCTGCAGTCGACCCCTACCAATGGTAATCTGCGTATGTCGATCCTGTATCAAAAAAATCAGAAGAGGTGAAGGTGATAAAACAGTTCATATCAGTAGTAAGACGGCCAACAGATAGTAAATTAAAGGGAGAGGCCGGCACATAGAGAGCAGAGCGAAGAGAGAGAGAGGGATGAATAAAGAGATCAGCACAGCCGGAGACCGGAACAAGCGCACCGTTGGCCACAGTAATAGACGGGGGATGAGGAGCATCCGAGAACCGTGGTGGCAGCAGAGAGGTAATGTGGTGGGTGGCGCCCGAGTCCGGGATCCAATGAGAACCAGAGGAGAGACAGGCAGTACCTGTAATGGAGGAGGAGGCAATACCAGCAGGAGAGGTGGAGGCAACTGAAGCGGATGGAGAGTTGAGGAGCCCCTGGAGTTGTTGAAGCTGGAGGCGAAGAGCCTCAAGGTCTGTACCAGTGGGTGGAGAGCCATCAGTAACAGCAGCAGTAGGCGGGCGAGGAGGGTAGCCATGTTTCTTGTGACAGACTGCTTCAGTGTGGTCATCCCGGCCACAGAAGGTGCACTTGGGCCGACCGCGACAACCACGGCCCCGATCGCGGGAGCCCGTACATCCACCCCGAAGAAGAGAGGGTGGGGGAAGTAAGGGAGGAAGGGCCTGTTGAAGAAGAGCCGGCGAGGATGGTGCAGAAGCCTCCGGGGGAGGTGGTACGCGGAGTAACATAGAGCAAACATCGGAGAAGGAAGGGGTAGCAGGTGAGGCCAGAACCTGGGCCTGGATACTGTGAAGGTGCGGCGGGACTCGAGCCATAATCATAGCAATACAGACCGCTTTCTTCTGGGCGCGTTGAATAGCGAGATCAGTAGTAGGGGGTTGGTGCTGAATCCAGGCCTTCGTGAGAGTTTTAGCACGGGCCACAAAGGAGGTCATGTTCTGAGCTGTGCCGAGATCCAGAGCTTGAAGAGCGGTGATGATGTCAAACAGGTGCTGAAGACTGTCCTTGCCCGAGTACAAGGAATGGAGTTCATCTCACATTGCTTTGGCGGTCTCATGATACATAATCATCTGGTACGGCTCACCCTCTACCGAGTTCAGGATCCAGGTCTGGACGCGACCGTCATTCCGGAGCCAGTCATCAGTAGGAGGAGTTGGAGGTCCCTGGGTAAGGTGACGAGCAAGGCCCTTGGCTTGCAAGACCCGTCGGACGGAGTGAACCCAGGGGATGAAATTCGACTTGCCGGAGAGGGAAAGAGTAGTAATCTGAAGCTCATCGCGGAGTTCGGGAGGAGGAGCCACGGGGGCCGCCGGGGGTTGAGCGGTGGTGGAGTCACTAGATGACATAGCGACCTGGAGGAGAGGAGGCGCGGACAGAACCAGCGGACTGATGCACAGCAGAAGACAGGCCGCAGCGAGTACAAACACGCGCGACAAGGAGCGGGCTGGAGGAGGGCGCGGCGAGCTGGAGGATGTCGCCGAGGATAGGAACAGACCGCGGCGCACTGGAGCCGGGCAAGGAGAGCAGAGAGAGGCCGCACGGTCAGAGAGAGGTCGCAGCGGTCAGAGAGAGGCCGCGCGGAGAAATACAGGTCGCAGCGGGCAGAGACAGTCCGCGCGAACAGAGACAGGCCGCGCACAGAGAAGTCCGCAGCGGGCAAAAACAGGCCGCCCGGATAGAGAGGGGAAGAGCCGGAGGAGACCGCGACCAAGATGCAGGTGAGAGAGGAACAACCCGCACGGTCAGGCGGACCAGAGAACGGAGGAGAGCAAACCCGCGAGGAGAGAGACTCGAGCGGATAGAGTAGAGACCGCAGCGACCAACAAGAACCCGCAGAAGAGGCAGGCCGCAGGAGGCCGGGCGGGTAGCGAGCAGAAGAGAGCAGGAAGAAGCCGCAGCGAGCTAGAGCAGGAGGCAGGCCGCAGCGAACCGGAGGAAGCCGCAGCAAGCGAGGGAGTCCGCCGCGAGCAGGAAACGAGAGGGGCAAGCCGCAGCGCGGGAGAACAGGCCGCGAGAGAGAGAGCGGTCTGGAGGAGAGAGAGGGAGGGTGGACCCACGGAGAAGAAGAGGGAGGGAAGGCTATAAAAGACGGAGGGGAGGGGTGGAACCACGGGAAGAGGAGTTCAAGGCAGAGGAGGAGCGGAGCGGACAGACTGGCAGGCCGCAGGAGGCCGAGCGGGTAGCGGACAGAAACAGTCCGGGCGGGTAGAAAAAGACAATCTGCTCAATTCGAACTTGGCTCTGATACCATGTTGTAAAAGCTCAAAGCTTGTATGTATTTCTCAGATGGGTAAATACAGGGAGAGAATACAAATATATAGGAGAGAGGAGAGAAGAATAAATCCTATACAAGATTTGGGACTAAAGAAGGATGAGAGAAAACAATAAGAGGGCCAATAAATGGGCCTTTTACATGGGCTTTTCTAATAATAACATCAGCGGAAACGGTCACCTTGCGGGTGGTAGGAGAGTAGCAAACATAGCTTTTCTGAGTTCGGGAATAACAGACGAACATGTGTTTGGCCGCCCGAGGATCCAACTTGTCTGTGGTCGGATCAAGTAGGTGAACATAGCAGGTACACCTGAAGATGCGATGTGTGAGAGAGAATGACGGAGTCGAGGGGAAGAGGAGACTAAACGGAGAAGCGTTTGAAGGATGGAGGAAGGGAGACGGTTAATGAGATAACATGTCATCGAAAGCGCAAAGTTTCAACAAACCTTGGGTACCTACATTTGAATCATGAGGGAGCGAGCAACATCTAGAAGATATCGATTTTTACGTTCAGCCGCTCCGTTTTGTTGGGGGGTATAGGTACACGACGTCTGGTGAATAATTCCAAATTCAGAGCAGAGATTATCAAATTCATGGAGTGTATTCGCGAGCATTATCCGTCCGAAGAGTTTTAATTTTGTCAGAAAATTGTGTGCAAATTTCAAGAACGAAAGTCTGAAACACGCGGGGAAGCTCGGAGCGATCACGAATTAAGTACAACCAGGTCGTGCGAGAATAATCATCAATAAAGATAATAAAATAACGATAATCATATATACTAGTGATTTTGTACGAGCCCCAAACATCAGAATGTACTAGAACAAAAGGAGCAGAGCTCCGAGTACAATGAGCAGAAAAAGAAGAACAATGTTGTTTTCCCAAGATACATGAATCACACGTAAAAGTTGGAAGAGAAATATCGGGAAGAGCCTTCTTGAGGATCGGAAGAGGAGCATGCTCGAGACGCCGATGTCAATCAACGGAGGAGACGGAGGAGAGGATGGTAGGAGAATCATCAAGAAGGTAGAGTCTGTTTTGCAGTCGTCCTTTACCAATGATATTTTGTGTCCGTCGATCCTGCATCAGAAAAGAAGAGGTGAATGTAACAAAGCAATTCAAATCGGCAGTGAGGCGACTAACAGATAGTAAATTAAACGGGGATCCCGGGACATGAAGAGCCGAGCGGAGAGAGATAGAGGAAGTGAGAGGGATATCAGCAGAGCCGGAGACAGGGATGCTGTCGTCATTGGCTACTGTGATACACTTAGGATATGGCGAAGTCAAGTATTGATGGAGCTTCAGCGAGGTGATATGGTGAGTAGCACCTGAATCCACTATCCAGCGCGGACTAGTGGAGAGATAAGCGATACCTTCATTGGAGATGGAGGCAACGGAGGCGGGCAGGTGGCTAAGCATCCCGTGAAGTTGTTGGAGCTAGAGACGGACTTCTTCAAGATCAGTACGAGTGGCAGAGGGACTGTGAGCAACAACAAAAGCAGTCGCACGAGGAGGAAGACCATGTTTGCGGTAACAGGTCGTCTCAAGGTGTCCATCCTTACCGCAGAAAATACACTTGGGTTGCGGCCGCCCACCTCGGCCCCTTCCCCAAGAGCCAGAACGTCCTCCACAAGCAGGGGGGAGAGGAAGTAAAGGCACAGAAGAGTGTTGGAGAAGGGCCGGTGAGGGAGGGCTGGTAGTGTGGGAGGTGGTGAAACCCTCAGCAGCATGGAGCACACATCAGAGAATGAGGGAGTCGCAGCAGACGATACGATCTGAGCCCGAACACTCTGAAGATGAGGCGGGACGCGCCATTATCATGGAAATACCGACTGCTTCTTTTTGAGCGCGCTGGGCAGCAAGATACATAGTGGGAGGCTGATGCTGGATCCAGGCTTCAACCAGAATTTTGGCCCGAGTGACAAATGAAGTTAAGTCGACAGCACCGTCAGTGTCAAGAGTCTGAAGATCTGTGATGATGTCATATAGGTGTTGGAGACTGTCCTTGCCAGAGTAAAGGGAATAGAGCTCATCCCACATTTCCTTGGTCGTCTCATGATGCATGGTCATACGGTAAGGTTCGCCATCAAGGGAGTTGAGAAGCCAGGTCTGAACACGACCGTCGTTACGCAGCCAGCCGTCAGTAGGTGCTGAAGGAGGATCCCGAGAGAGATGATGCAGAAGTCTCTTGGACTGAAGTACCCAACGTACAGAGTGCACTCATTCAACAAAATTATTCTTCCCGGTCAGGGAGATTGTGGTGATCCTCAACTCATCATGCAGTTCAGGAGTAGGAACCAGGCGGGTTGTAGGAGAGGAAGTCGGGTGCTCGGTAGAATCAATCGAGGACCCCATGGAGAGACGTTCTGGCGGCTAGAGGAAGCAGTTAAAGCATGTACAGCGAACAGCAACTAGAGGTAATGCACAGTCACCAACGAGCGATGGACAAGCAGAGAGCTCGGCAGAGGAGACCGCGGCAAGAAGGGAAGACCGTTGTAAAGCCGGAAAGAGGAGGAGACCGCGGCAAGAGTAACAAACCGCGGATGAGGAAAACCGGTTGAACACAATCCAACTGGACGGCGCGGCTGCAGAAGAAGACCACGTGGTAAAAGAGAAAACCGCGGTAGCTAAGGAAGTCAGCAGGAGCACAGGAGTCCGCAGCGAACACTAGAAGACCGTGCAACAGATCGCGCGATAAGATCAAACCGTGCGAACACGTCGAGAAGAAGCAAACACGGGGCGGGGCATGCGACAAGATTAAGTCGGCACGAGCAAACCGGGCGACAAGCAACCCGCACAAACAAGAAAGAGGCCGGAGTGGCTTAAATTCGCACGAGAAGCAGGTCGCGGGGAGGTCGGAGGGTCCGCAGCGACTAGAGGAGAAGGTCGCGCGGTAAGAGAGGAGGTGGGACCCACGGAGCAGACCAGAGAGATTATAAAAGGAGAAGAGGAGGAGAGAAGGGTGGTTCCACGAGAAACAGCAACAGAGAAACTTGCGGTTAGAGGAGTAAACCGCACGAGAGAAGCAGTAGGTACCGCAGAGAGGTGCGGACACTAAACCGCAAGGAGTGTCGTGTGGTTACTCAATTACTATCTGCCAAAGAGGGAGCTCGCCGAGTCCGCATGAAGGAAGGAAGAGACCGCCCAAGGGGAGGCGGTTAAAAAATCAGAGACCGCCCAAGGGGAGGCGGTTAAAAAATCAGAGACCGCCCAAGGGGGGTCGGATGCTCTGATACCATGTAGAGAAAATGTTCAAATCTTGTATATCCTTCTTCAATGTATAAAAACAATGTATGAGTACATATATATATAGGGAGAAGAGAGAAAGATGAGTCTCATTTACATTGTGTGGAACTAATACAAGACTAGTGGAATCTACACTAAATAGGCCTAAACATGGGCCTAAACATGGGCCTTTTTTAACAACATAAAAACACAAAAACATGTGTATACACAACACAAAAACAGGTGTATATCAACACATTTACATACATAAAAACACAAAAACAGGTGTATAGAGACGCTTTCTTTCACCTTCACTCACTGACTTAACAATGTACTTCAAAAAACTATCTAACTCTTGCTTTTGCAAGAGCATATGCATTTACATACAAAGATGTACCGATGCACACGCATATGAACACACGAGCATGCTATATAATATGAATTTGGATGTTGACATTTGTCGTATAAATGAAGTTTTTAAGAAAAAAAAATATTAGGAGATGATAGTGTATCATTTAGACGTTTCATCAACTAATATAGTGTTGGACATTTGGTAATCAGAAATGCAGCGAAGTTGATTTATGGTTATTAATGCTTCTGACAAGTATGACATCAAATAGTAGTATCAACTAAACTTGCAATTGACGTAAGACAGGTGAAGTCAAAAAATATATATATATCAAATCTATGAATGTTTGAATAAACTTTCCACAAACCCGGCGACTATGCTTGCAACAACTGAAATTATAAATAATGACATAATAATCACAACATAAGGAACGCTTGTAGAGAGGTAACAATATTGTAATAAACATGTAAGAGTACTAGAAAATCAACACTTGAACGAACGAAACACGACACATTGTAGGATTAATACTGCCGCAAAGATTACAAATGTAAATTATCAAAAATATGAAATAAACACGCAATTCAATACAAAAAAATGACAACGAATCAATAAACTCACAATAATCACGGGATATAAGGCTTGGTGAATGCTCGTAGAGATCCCGGTAGTCGGAGAGGCAACGAAGGACGGAGGCTCTATTTGGCTCCATGTTTTAGTAGTTGTGGAATGCTATTTTTCCATAAATCATGTCAAACAGTGATTTTAAATTAACAGTGGCTAAATATAATTTTGATAATAACCTGTTTTTCCTTCTTTTCCAGTCATGCCTAGACCCCCCACAATTCGAAATCAATTTTCGGCTTCCACCTTTCGCGACATCCCCCCCCCCTGCGGCCTTCTCCTCTCTTGTCAGCGAAGCTGCTGTTAGGGTTTTCGCGATTTCCCCCTCCCCGCGCGCGACATTTCCCCCATGCGACCTTCTCCTCTCTCGTCGGTGAAGCAGCACTCTCCTCTCTCGCCGACAAAGCAGCACTCTCCTCTCTCGCCGACAAAGCAGCACTCTCCTCTCTCAGCCACGAAGCAGCACTTTCCTCCCTCGCCGACAAAGCAACAGGCTCTCTCTCGCCAACGAAACAGCATTCTCCTATCTCGTTGTCAATAGCAGCAGGTTCCTCTCTCCCCGACGAAGCATCAGCCTCCTCTCTCCCCGACGAAGCATCAGCCTCCTCTCTCGCCGATTCTACTTTGTATAACTTTTCCTTCCCATTTTGTGCAACAGTCTCCTCTTGTGCATTGTGTTTTTGTAGATCTGTTGTTTTCGGTCAATAGTTGTAGATCCTCTTGTGCGTTGACAGATTTTTATATATTTATAGTTGTAGATCCATGGTTTTAGATCAACTGTTTTAGGTCGTAGCATTTTTGACAGATTTTTGTAGCATTTTTGTAGATCCATTGTAGATTCATAGTTGAAGATCCATTGTAGATCCATTTTTGTAGGTCTTTGGAGATGATTTTATTCATGTAACATTGATTAACATTTTTGCACAACTAATGTTTATCATATGCTTTTATGTATGTGCATAGATTATGGATAAACCTAAGGAAGGATAAATTCCCGCCAACTGGGAATCCTCTCATGTCCTACTTTATTGTGACTTGTGTATTCGGGAGATTGAGTTGGGAAATAGGCCGACAACCCACTTCAACAAATATGGATGGAAGAATTTGGTAGTTGTTGAGAGAGCCCAAAGCTTGTATGTATTACACAAGTATCTAATTACATGGAGAGAATACAAATATATAGGAGAGAGGAGAGAAGAATAAATCCTATACAAGATGTGGGACTAAAGAAGGAGGAGAAAGAAAACAAAGAAAGAGGGTCACTAAATGAGCCTTTTACATGGGCTTTTCCAATACTCCCCCGCAAGCTGGAGCGTACAAGTCGTATGCGCCAAGCTTGGATAGGCACTGATAGAAGAGGGTACTAGGTAGAGCTTTGGTGAGGATGTCAGCGACCTGTTCAGTACCTGAAACATGCTTGAGCTCGATCTTCTTCATGTGGACTTTCTCTCGTATGAAATGACAATCTACCTCAATATGCTTCGTTCTTTCGTGAAAGACCGGGTTCTTAGCAATATGTATGGCAGCTTGACTGTCACATAGGAGGAGAGCTAGTGAAGATAGTTTAACTCCAAGGTCGGTAAGGAGACTCTCAATCCATGTGAGTTCAGAGACCACAGCAGCCATTGCCCGATATTCTGCCTCTGCTGAGGATCGAGCAACCACTGCTTGTTTCTTGCTTCGCCAGGTAATCAGATGTCCTCCAAAATAGGTGCAAAACCCGCTAGTAGATCGTCGATCGTCTAGGGAGCCAGCGTAGTCGGCATCAGAGTATGTCACTAGTGTAGGAATGGAACATGAGGTTTTGTATACAAGTCCTTGGCCAGGAGCAGTCTTAAGAAATCTGAGAATGCGTTCCACAGCCTGGAGATGAGAGCTTCGAGGAGAGTGCATATAGCGACTAACGAGTCCCACAGCGAAGGATATATCAGGTCTTGTAACTGTTAGGTAGATAAGTTTCTCAACTAGACGACGGTAATATTCTGGATTTTGTAGAAGAAAATCAGAATCCGAGCCCTGAGCACAAAGTTTGTGATTTGCATCCATGGGAGTGTTAATAGGTTTGCAGCCAGAGTAGCCCGCATCATGAAGAAGATCCAGGCAATATTTTCGCTGAGAGAGAACCAGACCATCTGACCGTCTAGCCACTTCCAGACCGAGGAAGTACCGAAGATGTCTCAGATCTTTAGTTTGGAAAACGGAGCTCAGATGTAGCTTAACGGCATGTATGTTGTCCAAGTCACTTCCAGTAATAATGATGTCGTCGACATATACCAATAGGAGAACCGTACCCGTTGCCCGGTGGCGAGTGAACAATGAGAAGTCAGTCGAGCTTCGAGTGAAGCCAATTGCCCGGAGAGCTTTGCTGAACTTGTCGAACCATGCCCGAGGGGATTGTTTGAGACCATATAGTGATTTGAGAAGGTGACAAACCCGTGACTCCCCCGTGGTCTCAAACCCGGGAGGTTGTTGCATGTAAACCGTTTCCTGAAGGTCGTCATTCAGGAAAGCGTTCTTGACGTCGAGTTGAAATAAGGGTCATTGACGATGGACAGCAACAGAAATGAGAATTCGGACCGTGTTGAGCTTAGCGACCGGAGAGAAAGTCTCGTCATAGTCGAGCCCATGTTGCTGGGTGAAGCCACGAGCAACCAAACAAGCTTTGAGTCTATCAATGGTCCCATCAGGAGCATGTTTGATGACGAAGACCCATTTGCACCCAACAGGTTTTTGGCCGGGAGGAAGGGGCACAAAGGTCCAAGTCTGGTTCGCCCACAAAGCAGCCATCTCTTCTTCCATGGCAGCACGCCACCCAGGATGTTGTAGAGCGTCCTGTACAGAAGTAGGAATAGAGACCGAGTATAGTGAAGTAGCCAAGGTCTGAAGAGGTGGAGAGAGACGATGGAGAGAAACATAGTTCGCCATCGGATGAGCTGTAGAGGCCGGCACCGGAGCAGCAGAACACGGAGAAGCTGAGGTCGAAGCCGACTGCATAGGAGCAACGGGAGGAAGAGGGCGACGAGAATAGATCCGAATAACGGGCGGTCGAGGAGGGTCAATGGTGGGAGGAGGCGGAGGGATGGTGGGAGGGGAGTGGACGGGGATCACCGGCCGTGGGAGGGAGGGTGGTGGAGGAGGTGGTGGTAGAAGTGGTGGCAAAGGAGGAGGGAAGAAGGGTTGATCATCCCGGAAAGTAACATCAGTAGATACGGAGACCTTCCGGGTGACCGGGGAGTAGCAAACATAACCCTTTTGGGTGCGGGAGTAGCCGACGAAAATGTGTTTGGCCGCACGGGGATCCAGTTTGTCAAGAGTGGGGCACAGGTTATGGACAAAGCAAGTACAGCCAAAAACCGGGGTGTGAGAGGGAAGGCGGGTGTGGAGGGAAAAAGAAGGCTGAAGGGGGTAGCGTTCTGGAGAACCGGAGATGGGAGACGGTTGATAAGAAAACACGCGGTGGAAACCGCAAAGTTCCAGAATACTTTGGGAACGTGCATGTGAAGCATGAGAGAGCGAGCCACATCGAGCAAGTGGCGGTTCTTGCGTTCGGCGACCCCGTTTTGTTGCGGGGTGTAGGGACCAGAGGTCTGATGAACAATACCGAAGTTTGCGCATAGAGTGGCAAACTCGTGGCTAGTGTATTCCCGGGCATTATCAGAGCAGAAATTTTTAATGGCGGTAGAAAATTGCGTACGAGTTTCTAACACAAAAGCCTGAAAAACACGAGAAAGCTCGGAGCGATCATGTAGTAGATACAACCAGGTGGTGCGAGAGTAATCGTCAATAAAGGTTATAAAATAACGATAACCAGAGATGCTAAAAACTTTGTACGGTCCCCAAATATCAGAATGTATTAGATCAAAATGAGCAGAGCTCCGAGTACAATGTGCGGGATAAGAAGCACGAGGCTGTTTGCCAAGAATACAGAAATCACATTTAAAAACAGGAAGAGAGATGTCAGGAAGCGCCTTCTGGAGGATAGGTAGAGGGGCATGCCCAAGCCGACAATGCCAATCAGTAGAGGAAACAGAGGAAAGTGATGTGGGAGAGACATCGAGGAGGTAGAGCCCGTTCTGCAGTCGACCCCTACCAATGGTAATCCGCGTCTGCCGATCCTGTATAAAAAAACCAGAAGAGCTGAAGGTGATATAGCAATTCATATCAGTAGTAATACGACCAACAGAGAGTAAATTAAATGGGGAGGCCGGCACATAAAAAACGGAACGAAGAGAGAGAGGGATGGAGGAAGAGATCAGCACATCCGGAGACCGGAACAATCGCACCATTGGCCACAGTAATAGACTGGGGATGAGGAGCATCAGAGAACCGGGGCGGCTGCATGGAAGTGATGTGGTGGGTGGCTCCCGAGTCCAGGATCCAGCGAGATCCGGAGGAAAGACAGGCAGTACCTGTAGTGGAGGTGGAGACAATACCTGCAGGGGAGGTGGAGGCAATGGAAGCAGAGGGAGGGTGGAGGAGCCCCTGAAGTTGTTGCAGTTGAAGGCGAAGAGCCTCAAGATCTGTACCAGTCGGAGGAGAGCTATCGGTAACAGCAGCAGTAGGCGGGCGAGGAGGGTAGCCATGTTTCTTGTGACAGACCGCTTCAGTATGGCCATCTCGGCCGCAGTAGGTGCCCTTGGGCCATCCGCGGCCACCACGGACCCGCCCACGGGAGCCCGTACGTCCACCCCGAGTAAAAGATGGAGGGGGAAGTAAAGGAGGAAGGGCCTGCTGAAGAAGGGCCGGCGAGGGTGGTGCAGGTGCCTCCGGTGGAGGTGGTACGCGAAATAACATAGATCAGACATCGGAGAAGGAAGGGGTAGTGGGGGAAGCCAGAACCTGCGCTCGGATACTGTGAAGGTGCGGCGGGACGCGAGCCATAATCATAGCAATACAAACAGCCTCCTTCTGGGCGCGTTGAGTAGCGAGATCAGTAGTCGCGGGCTGGTGCTGAATCCAAGCCTCCGTTAGAGTTTTAGCACGGGCCACGAAGGAGGTCATGTCGAGAGCTTTGCCAACATCCAAAGCTTGAAGATCAGTGATGATGTCAAAAAGGTGCTGAAGGCTGTCCTTGCCCGAGTACAAAGAATGAAGTTCATCACACATGGCTTTGGCGGACTCATGATACATGATCATCTGGTACGGCTCACCCTCCACCGAGTTCAGGATCCAGGTCTGGACGCGACCGTCATTTCGGAGCCAATCATCAGTAGGAGGAGTCGGTGAGCCCTGGGTAAGGTGACGCGCAAGACCCTTGGCTTGTAGGACCCTTCGGACGGAGTGAACCCAGGGGATGAAGTTGGACTTTCCAGAGAGGGAAAGAGTAGTAATCTGAAGCTCAGCGCGGAGTTCGAGAGAAGCCACGTGGTCTGCCGGGGGGTGAGCGGTAGTGGAGTCGCTGGAGGACATGGCGACTGGGAGGAGAAGAGGCGGGTAGAACCAGCGGACTGAGGCACAGCAGACAGCAGGGCGCGGCTAGTACAAACCGCGCGGCAAGCAGCGGGCTAGAGGAGGTCGCGGCGAACTGGATGAGGCCGCGGCGAACTGGATGAGGCCGCGGCGAACTGGATGAGGTCGCGGCAAACTGGATGAGGTCGCGGCAAACTGGATGAGGTCGCGGCGGTCAGGAGCAGACCGCGGCAGAGGCGGGCAGGGAGAAGACGCAGCGGGAAGAGGCAAGCCGCGAGCAGAGAGAGGCCGCAGCGGGTGGAAGTAGAAGGCAGAGATCGCAGCGGTCTGGAGTAGATTGCAGCGGTCTGAAGCAGATCGCAGCGGACTGGGGCAGATCGCAGCGGACTGGGGCAGGCCGCTGCAAACCCGTGGCGGACTGAAGAAGAGACCGCGAGGATGAAGAATCCACGCAGCAAGAGAGAAGAGAAGCGCGCAACGGACAAGAGGAGAGCCCGCAGCGGACAGGAGCAGCCCGCAAGAGACTACGGATAGGGAGTAGAGAGGAGCAGTCCGCGAGCAAAGAGGCTCGAGCGGACAGAAGAAGAGCGTGCAGCGGACAGGAAGGAAAGCCCGCAGCGGATAGAAGAGGTGGGCCCCACGAGTCAGAGCAGAGGATGGCTATAAGAAGCCTGAGGAGGGTGGAACCACGGGAGAGAGAAGAGAGGCGGATGCAAAGGGGCAGTCCGCAGGAGATCGGAGCGGACAGAAAAGGCAGTCCGCAGGAGATCGGAGCGGACAGAAAAGGCAGGTCGCAGGGAAGGCGGGCTGTGCGAGCTGGGCGGTTTGAAGACAAGGGAAGACCGCAGCTAGAGGCAACCTGGCTCTGATACCATGTTGAGAGAGCACAAAGCTTGTATGTATTACACAAGTATCTAATTACATGGAGAGAATACAAATATATAGGAGAGAGGAGAGAAGAATAAATCATATACAAGATGTGGGACTAAAGAAGGAGGAGAAAGAAAACAAAGAAAGAGGGCCACTAATTGGGCCTTTTACATGGGCTTTTCCAATAGTAGTGAAATTCAAAGAACGTACCTAGCTATTATATGATCGTGCTCAGCTGAAAAATAAATGGGACCAATTAAAACGAGAGTGAAAATTATGGAGGGAACTGAAAAAAGGAGAGACCGGCTTGGGTTGGGACCTGATTAAAAAAACAATTGATGTTTCTGATGAGTGGTGGCAAGAGCGAATAAAGGTTATATTTCCTCTCTCTTTGTCTATCAACTTCTATTGAATGCTTATAATAACAAATAATACTTGTCAATGTAGATGATTCTGATGGCCAAAAGATTTTGATATTTCGGAATTGCTCCTGAGGTAGATAAGAAGCTCGATAGGATGTTCAGTCAGGTTGTTGCTTCAGGGGACAATATTTGGATTCCTACAACTAAGTCAATGCCACCTATATTTTTGGATGAGGAAGCTGTGGTTGGGGATGAAGATAATGGTGTTGATAATACTAACTGTTTTGTGCTTAATTGTGATGGCATGCCTCTGGTGGCATAAAGGATAGCGCAACTAAGAAATTAGGTAAATGAAAGAAGAAAGAAAAAGGCACGAAGCAAGAAATACTATCACGCATGGATGATCTAGTGGAATCCTCGCGTTCAGTTAGTAGTAGAGTCTCGGCACCAATCCTTCCTCCAAGTGTATTCCTCTTGGATGAAGCAATTGAAGAGCTTGAAAAACATGAGGAGATTTTTGGTGATCCGGAACTGTACGACTTTGCCACGGTGATTCTTTTGACAACCGCGAATCGAGCATTGTTCTTAAAACTACCACCAAATAAAAGGGTATCTTGGTTGAAGAACTAGTACACTCAAAGCACTAGTACTGTTTAGAGTTGGGCTTCATTTTGGTACTATGTTATGATGAACTTTATTTTGGAACAATGTTTTGTTGTACTTTATTTTGGAACTATGTATGACGCACTTTATTTTGGAACTATGTTTTGATGCACTTTATTTTGGAACTATGCATGTTGCACGTTTGTTTTGAATGTTCGTATTTTGTGGATAATATTTCTATGTTATTTGCTCATTTTGGATGTTAATGTACATGTTTATGTACTCAGTTTATTGACAATGGCTGAGCCGCTGAGCCAGCAGAGCCACAGTTAACTGAAGATGAGGAATATGAGTTGATGTTGACTCATCAATTGAATAGATAGCATCATTATGTGCATTAGGCCAATGTACTTGCTTCATCAGTTTGTGTGATTCACGAATATGTTTCATTATACTGTGACAAGACACCGTGCATGACATCAAAACAAACAGGCCATAAATGGTTATGTGAGATAATTTTTGGTCACCCGGTGCGATTTCATAACATGTTTTGTATGTCCAAAGAGATATTTTTTGACTTGTTACATTAACTGGAGCAATCTCATGGCTTTAAAGACTCACAACGAACACCGTCAAGGGAGGTGTTGGCGGTTACTTTATATATTTTGGCATACAACGAGTCGATTGGAGTGACAACTGAGCGCTTTCAGCATTCAGCTGAAACAATTAGTCGTTTTTTCATTATGGGTTTGAAAGCAATTACTCGTTTACAAGGGGTGAAAGGCCGAATTAATGACTGTGTGCAATGTTCAATAAAGCTCATTGTTCGCTTCTAAGCAGTATTGAAAGAACATTGGGGGTGAAACAATGTGTAATTGTGGTTGCAACAATGGCTCTAAACAACTACATTAGACGACATCCTACACGTGTTGATCTAGAGTTCGGTCCATGTGACGAAGATGAGACTTTGGTTTACCCAAAGGATTACGAGCATAGAACGGAGGAAAACCTAAGTAATGCAAATCCTAACATAGATCTTGTTAACACTTAAGGGTCTGGGTCGATTGCTATGGCAGCGTTACGAGATTTCATAGCCAATCAAATCCAAAACTCATAAAAGATTGTGACGTACGTCGAAGTTGGAGGACAAATGTATCTGATTATGCTGTATGGTTTCATTATGTATGTCAAACAATGCAATATTATCATTTATAATATGGTTTTTATTAAATCACAACTTTTCCCACCACTGCTTCTTCCAAATAGTTAAAACAGTTTTCTACTTCTGAACAGCACCGAGAAATCTGCACTTCCAAACAGTTTCACGGATTTTCCCACCATTCTGCAAAAAAACAGATTTTCTCACAACTGCTTCCCATCACCGATTCTCTCATCGCTGCAGCCGAGCCAAACAGAGCCTGAAACAAGGTTGCTTGAGAGAATCTGGTGGCTCAATGGGGTGGAAAAAAATGGGTGGGCTGGGTTTTGAGGAATAGTGAGGCTGGTAGCACGATTTAGGAGTTTCAGGGTTCTGCAAAGAGTTGGGAAGGCTATTTGAGGAGCTGAGGTGCTGATGATCAGAGAAATGGATGCTGAAATTAACTCCAGTGGCTGGAAACAAGATCTGGGAGGGAATTTGGACAGTTGGGGGCTGAAAAACAGAAAACAGGGCAGCGGGAATCAATTCCAATGGCTGGAATCTCAAGCTGGGAGGGGTTCTGGATTGTTGGGGGCTGAAGAACAGAAAACCAGGCTACTGAAATTAATTCCAGTGACCAGAATCTGAAGCTGGGAGGAGTTCTGGATGGTTGGGGGCTGAAGAACAGAAAATCGGGCTGCTGGAATTAATTTCAGCTACTGGAATCTGAAGCTAGGAGGAGTTCTGATGGTTGGGGACTTGAGGGGGAGATGGACAGCTAGATGAGCTTGACCGGGGCTCGGTTGGGATGTGGGGGAGAGTTCTCGAGTGAGTGGGGGAGAGGATTAAGAGGATAGTGGGGAATGAGAGACTATGAGAGATTTTAGGAGAGGTGGGCCTTAATTTTAGGAAGTGGAGATAATGGGGAAGTGGGGTAGTGGAGAGGTGGCTTAGGAGTCGAGAGTGTGGTGGGAGGGTGGTGGCCAGCTAAAGATGGTCGGAGGTGATCGCCGGAGGAGGAGGTGGTGGCCGTAGATGGTGCCGGCGATCACCGGAAACTTGAAATGGAAGGGTATTGAGGTGGGAGTGGTGGTGGGATTTCTTTGGGGAGGAGAGGGGTCTAAGGAGGTGGCCAGCTGGAAATATGGAGGAAAGGTGGTGTGAAGTGAAGGAGACCGGCCAGGTGATATGTGACGCAGGATGGCCCGATGTGAAAATGAATGTGCCGACACGCTAATGCAAAGCTAAGTGGATGTTCGGAATGAATGCAACCAAGTCCAACCTAAATGATGTGTGCACACTGCACGCTTTCAAACAATCTGGAATATAAAAACTGCAATTATAATTATATAAATAAGGCAAATTTACACTATGTGAATCTAAAATTTCAAGTGCACGGACAATATCAAAGCTTTTTCCGCACCCGCACGGAGGATGATCAACCACAAATTGTACAAATAAGTGTTATATAACTAATAGAACAGAGACAACAGCGCTAGCAATCGCAAATACCCAAGCAAACAGATAGTTTTCTCCAATATTTAACTTAGAAAATAAAAAAATACTTTAAATTAATACTCACAAAGCACTGGAGATCCGGTGGCGGACAAGCAATGGTGGACGATGGCAATGTGGGGTCGAACTCGGCTAAAGGAGTGTTGTCTTGGAGTGGAGCTTGCTGGTGATCCAAACAGGAGAGAGGAATATGGAGCATGTTGGATCGAGAGTGGTAGGCAGGCGTTGGAGAATGCGGCAGGGATTGCTTGCAGACAGTGGACTGTTGATGGGGACGGAGGCTGGTTAGAATCGGCGGTCTGGAGTTGTAGGGATTAAAGGCATGGTGGTAGTTGGGATAGAGATAACGGAACTTTGGAGTAATTGCAAGAAAGAGGACCTGTTGGTGGGGGAGACGGACAGTGCAGGCGGCTCGAAATGAGGAGGTCGGAAGCGCACAAAGGTGGAATAGGTGCGGTGACTCGGACGAAGGTGACTCCACAAGAAACGGGGTTGAAAAGATTTGTTGCGAGTGATTTAGGGCTCCGTCTTGATTGTCGGCGAGGACCGGTTGAGGGTGAGCGGAACTAGCGAATGGAGGGAACGACCGGCTCACGCTGGAAGACGATGAACAGGAGCGCTAGAAGATGTGTCTCGATAGGGGGACGAATAGGTGACTGGAGGCGCAGGGATGGCTAGCGGCTTAGTGCGACTGGAGAACGATGATGAACAGAAATGATTGGTGCGGTTTTTTTCTGCGGTTACGGACGATGGAAGGAGATGCACGGTGCGCTTGGCAGTTTTCTCATTCCCATAACAGGGGGAATCGTGGGATAGAACACGTAAACAGTAAAATTTAGGGAAAATAACTGAATGGGAACATTAAACTGAAAAGGATACTGAGGCGTCGCACCCCGGGCTCGCGGCGTCGCACCATGAAGATTGTCGGATCTGGATTCTCTCACAAAACTCAGTAATGACTGAAAATAAGAACCTCTGCCCCTATTTATACCGAGAGAGGGCGTTGGGCACTCGTCGTGAATGGCAACGATCGTCTGTTACACCCGGTGTCCTAAAAAAAATACAACTCCAAGAAATATAAAATATATATATAATGAAAAATGACGCTCCACACGCGCTTGCGGTCTAGGATCGTCGATCCGATCAACGCATCTCTGCCAAATATGAAAAAATGGGTTCCGGCGAGTAGTGGCACGATCTCCATCAAACATGAACATGCGGCCGATCTCCATCAATATGCAAGGAGAAAAGAAGAGGCAGAAAATAGTGTGGCCGGCTGGAGATATGAAGTGGGCAGACGAGTAGCGGGCTTGTAGGGTGGGGAGGAGGGGAGGTAGGCTAATGGAGGGGGAAGGAAGAGGAGGATAACTTCGCACTTGAGTTCCGAGTTCGGCACCAGGTGATCAAAAGGGCAACTTCGACTCAACTTTTAATACATTCTAAATGAGTCTTCTATCCATATTTATAGACTCGGAGTCATCATAGACAGTCATGATTCTCCGATCACGACGCCCCTCGAAATACATTAAAATAAAAATCAAAAAATTACAAAAAATTAACTAAAATCATAGATCGCCGATCAACACAAAAATGGGTTAACTCTAATCATCATGTAGGCCCTTGGATTCGTGATCCCCATTAGTATATTCTACAAAAAGTTAACAATTTAAACTTGTGTAGTTACCAAAACTTTGAGTTTAGGTTGAATCAATAATTTGCATGTACGATCTTCCAGTGAGTATTATCATCACATCAACTATTTTATCCTCGATATCGGCATACAAGTATGAAGAGATGATTCAGTATATCTACAATAGATAGTATGTTGGCTCAAGCAATACAAGAGTTTTATAAAACTAAGAGAATCCAGGAATGCATGCATTCCACTGAATTCAAAATAAGTAATATAAAAACCAATGCCAATACAATTATTTCAGTATTTGCATAAGTTGCAATTTGCACCTGAGATGGATGGAAAGGGCGTCATTAAAGGTTTTATGGAATATTTTCATTTGCTTCAGTATCATACAAGGGATTAAAGGCTGATTAAACCCTCTAAACACGATCAAAACAATTTTAACTTAGAAAAAAAATGAAACTCAGGAATGATCATCAAAGTTTATTCAGATAAATTCAAACCTCTAAATATTTGTAGGGCAACTTTTTCGGTGATATAAGAAGACCTTCAATATTATCACCTCCAATAATTTTTATTCTACCATCCCTGCAAATAGGCATCCAGAAGGGACTGTTAGGCCAGCAAAAGAAGGGCATGCACCATAAACAAACACTTTATTTTTATTTATTTTTGCACAGACATATCTCTGATGGAGGCATGGGGCTAATTTTATATAGATCTCCCCATTGCTCACTATTTCTCTTTAGCAATACATCTTGTAGAAATGGAGAAAGCCAACCTTGTATATATGTCCACTTGATACAAATACAAAGAATGAGTACATATATATAGATGAGAGAAAGAGAGAGAAAAGTCCTATACACAATGTGGGACTAAAGAGAGGAGAGAAAAAGCAATAAATGCTATACAAATGGGCCTAATGTTAAGTGGGCTTTTCCAACACTCCCCCGCAAGCTGGAGCGTATAGGTCATATGCACCCAGCTTGGACAAACATTGGTAGAACAGAGTGCTTGATAAGGCCTTTGTGAGGATGTCGGCAACTTGATCAGTTCCTGGAACATGCTTTAATTCAAGTTTCTTCAATTGAACCTTTTCACGAACAAAGTGACAGTCAACCTCGATATGTTTTGTGCGCTCATGAAAGACCGGATTCTTTGCGATGTGTATGGCGGCTTGACTATCACAAAATAGAACAGCAGAGGAGGGGAGTTTTACTCCCAGGTCAGTAAGGAGACTTTCAAGCCATGTGAGTTCTGAAACAACTGAGGCCATCGATCTGTATTCAGCCTCTGCAGAGGAACGAGCCACCACAGCTTGTTTCTTACTCTTCCAAGTAATAAGATGCCCACCAAAATACGTACAGAACCCACTAGTTGACCTTCGATCGTCCAGGGAACCCGCATAGTCGGCATCAGAATAGGCAACCAATGCGGGAGCAGAGTCGGAGGTTTTGTAAACCAGCCCTTGGCCTGGAGCTCCCTTAAGGTATCGGAGAATCCGTTCAACCGCTTGGAGATGAGAAGCCCGGGGGCATGCATGAACCTACTGACAACCCCAACTGCAAATGATATATCTGGCCTTGTGACTGTTAGATAGATCAACTTGCCCACAAGGCGTCGATAGTATTCCGGGTTCGGAAGTAGCAAATCGTCATCCGAAGCATGAGCGCATAATTTGTGATTTGCCTCCATCGGGGTACATGCTGGCTTGCAACCAGACTGACCAGCATCTTTGAGAAGATCGAGACAGTACTTTCGTTGGGAGAGTACCAACCCGTCCGGCCGCCGGGCGATCTCGAGACCAAGGAAGTAGCGAAGTTTCCCCAGATCTTTAGTCTGAAAAACAGTGCTCAGGTGTTGTTTGACGTCTTGAATCCCCTTTGAGTCATCCCCAGTGAGAAGGATGTCGTCAACATAAACCAACAGAAGAATGGTGCCAGTGGCCCGGTGTCGGGTAAAGAGGGAGAAATCTGCAGAGCTCCGAGTGAACCCCATGTCCCGAACTACCTTGCTAAACTTGTCAAACCACGCCCGTGGGGACTGTTTGAGACCATAAATTGACTTTTTGAGAAGACAGACCCGAGACTCCCCCGTGGTCTCAAACCCGGGCGGTTGGCGCATGTAGACAGTTTCCTGAAGGTCGCCATTTAAAAAGGCGTTCTTGATATCAAGTTGATGAAGAGGCCAGCGGCGGTGTACCGCGACGGAGAGAAGAACGCGGACAGTGGTAAGCTTGGCCACCGGAGAGAATGTTTCCTCATAGTCGAGGCCCTCCTGTTGTGTGAAGCCACGGGCCACAAGACGGGCCTTCAGTCGGGCAATAGTGCCATCCGGAGCATGCTTGATGACGAAGACCCATTTGCATCCAACAGGGTGCTGACCGGGAGGTAAGGGAACCAAGACCCAGGTCTGGTTGGCCCAAAGGGCCGTCATTTCTTCGTCCATGGCAGCCCGCCAGCCAGGATGGTGAAGCGCCTCCTGCAAAGAGTTAGGGACTGAAACAGAAGATAAGGAGGTGGCAAAGTGAAGAAGAGAGGGGGAGAGGCGATTGAGCGAGACGTAGTTCGCCATCGGATGAGCGGTGGAGACGGGAGCCGGAGCAGCAGGGAGCAGAGCACCAGAGGGCGAAGCCGACTGCAGAGGAGCCACAGAATGAGGAGAGCGACGAGAATAGACCCGGATAACCGGAGGTGGTGGACGGACCGGAGGCGGGGAAGGGAGAGAGGCTGAGGAGTGAGGAGCAGGAATGACAGGACGAACGACGGGAGCGGGAGGCAGAGCGATATCCGCAGTAGGAAGAAAGGAAGATCTTCACGGAAAGTTACGTCAGGCGAGACAGTAACCTTGCGGGTAGTAGGCGAATAACATACATAACCCTTCTGAGTGCGCGAGTACCCAACAAAGATCTGCTTGGTGGCACGAGGGTCCAACTTGTCCGTGGAGGGACCGAGGTGGTGAACGTAGCAGGTACACCCAAACACCCGTGGCGGAAGAGGAAAAGGCGAAGTTGTGGGAAAGAGGAGGCTGAAGGGAGTAGCATACTGGAGGACGGAAGACGGGAGGCGGTTGATGAGGAAGCAAGCCGTGGAGAGAGCGTAGTTCCAGTACGGTTTGGGGACCTGCATTTGAAGCATAAGCGAGCGAGCGACATCAAGAAGGTGACGATTCTTGCGCTCGGCGACACCATTCTGTTGCGGAGTGTACGGACATGAGGTTTGGTGAAGAATGCCGAATTCAGAGCAGAGAGTGGCAAACGTATGGCTGGTGTACTCCCGCGCATTGTCAGTACGAATAGTGCGAATAGGCGCAGAGAACTGAGTACGAGTCTCGAGGATGAAAGCCCGGAATACGCGGGGAAGTTCAGAGCGATCCCGAAGGAGATATAACCATGTCATGCGAGAGTAATCATCAATAAAAGTAAGAAAATAGCGATAGCCAGAAATACTAGTAACTTTGTACGGACCCCATATATCGGAGTGTACTAAAATAAAAGGAGCGGAGCTCCGAGTACAATGAGGGGGGAAAGAAGAACGGGGCTGTTTGCCCAAAATACATGTGTCGCAACGAAAAGCGGGGAGAGTGACATCAGGAAGAGCCTTCCGGAGGACTGGAAGAGGAGCATGTCCCAGACGGCGATGCCAATCCGAAGAGGAGGTAGATGCGAGGACAGTAGGAGAGTCGTCAAGAAGATAGAGCCCATTCTGCAGCCGTCCTCTACCAATGATAGTCTGCGTCTGCTGATCCTGTATGAGAAAAGAAGAAGAAGTAAATGTCACTGAGTAATTAGAATCAGTAGTAAGGCGACCGACAGAGAGTAAATTGAAAGGAGAGCCCGGAACATGTAGAGCCGAGCGTAGGAGGAGAGAAGAGGTGAGAGAAATATCAGCACATCCAGAGACGGGAACCGACGCCCCATTAGCAACAGTAATGTACTTCGGGTGAGGTGAAGACAAGTACTGTGGTGGCTTAACAGAGGTGATATGATGAGTGGCACCAGAATCAAGGATCCAGCGCGTGCCAGAGGATAGGCAGGCGATACCTTCATTGGAGAGAGAGGCAGCAGAGGCAATCGAGGCAGGCGGACGGCTGAGCAAGCCATGAAGATGCTGGAGCTGAAGACGAACCTCGTCGAGCTCAGTACGAGAGGAGGCAGAGTCGGTAGTAGCAGCAGAGGCATGTGGACGAGGAGGTCGGCCATGTTTGCGAAAGCAAGTGGCCTCAAGATGACCAACTTTACCACAGAACGAGCATTGAGGCCTAGACCGGCCACCGCGTCCCCGGCCGCGAGAGTCAGAGCGGCCACCACGGGCAGAGGGGGGAAGAGGTAATAAGGGAGCAGGTGCCTGTTGAACAAGGGCCGGAGAAGGAAGTCCGGGAACATCCGGAGGCGGGGAGACTTTGAGAAGCATTGAGCACACGTCGGAAAAAGACGGTGTAACAGTAGAGGAGAGGATGTGAGCCCGGACACTGTGAAGATGAGGGGGCACCCGGGCCATCATCATGGCGATACCCACAGCTTCCTTCTGGGTACGTTGAGCAGCGAGATCTAGAGTGGGAGGCTGATGGTGGATCCAAGCCTCAACCAGAGACCGGGCTTGAGCAACAAAGGACGTCAAGTCGGTTGCGTCACTGCTGTCAAGGGCCTGGAGAGCGGTGATGATATCATAGAGATGGTGGAGACTATCTTTGCCGGAGTAGAGGGTGTGTAGCTCGTCCCACATGCCTTTGGCCGTCTCATGATACATGGCCAGACGATAAGATTCTCCATCAAGAGAGTTGAGGAGCCAAGTCTGCACACGCCCATCATTGCGTAACCACTCCTCAGTAGGGACACCAATAACGGTCTGGGTCAGATGATGAAGGAATCCCTTGGACTGAAGGACACGGCGAACTGAGTGTGCCCATTCCACAAAGTTCTTCTTGCCAGTGAGCGAAATTGTAGTGATCCGGAGCTCGTCGCGGACTTCCGGTATAGAGGTCGGGCGTTCAGGAGGAACTGCCGTACCGACGGAGTCTGCAGATGTAGACATGGAGGCCGCAGCGAGCTTGAAGGAGGCCGCAGCGAGCTTGAAGGAGGCCGCAGCGAGCTGGATGAGACCGCAGCGGGCTGGAGGCCGCAGCGAGCTGGAGGAGACCGCAGCGGGCTGGAGGCCGCAGCGAGCTGGAGGCAGCAGCTAGAGGAAGCAAACAGACAGCGGACTGGGTGAGGACGCGGCGACCTGGATGAGGTCGCGGCGAGCTGGAGGATGGTGCGGGCTGGGTCAGGTCGCGGCGGGCTGGGTCAGGTCGCGGCGGTCTGGGTCAGACCGCGGCGGACAGGAGTGAACTGAGAAGAGAAGACAAGCCGGGGCTGACTTGCGAGCTGGCGGGCTGGCGGGCTGGCGGGCTGGCGGGCTGGCGGGCTGGCGAGCTGGCGAGCTGGCGAACTGGCGAGCTGGCGAACGCTGCGCGAACGGCGGATGAAGGAGATCAAGGAGAGAGGTCGCCGAGGTCGCGCCGGACAGGAAGAGGCCGCAGCGGACAAGGGGAAGCAGTGGACCCCACAGGATGGTTATAAAAGGAGGGGGGGCCAGAGGAGGAAGGGAGATTGGGGGGGAAGAAGTGGATCCACGGGAGAGGAAGCGGACAGGATAAGTGAGGCCGCAGGAGAGATGCGACTAGAGGGTGCGGACTGGACAAGGGAGGCCGCAGAGACCGCAGGCTGCAGGGCGGACAGAAGAGGGAGTCCGCAGGAGATTCGAACCTGGCTCTGATACCATGTAGAAATGGAGAAAGCCAACCTTGTATATATGTCCACTTGATACAAATACAAAGAATGAGTACATATATATAGATGAGAGAAAGAGAGAGAAAAGTCCTATACACAATGTGGGACTAAAGAGAGGAGAGAAAAAGCAATAAATGCTATACAAATGGGCCTAATGTTAAGTGGGCTTTTCCAACACATCTGAATATAAAACAAACGCAAGTACATCATAGCAGCGAGCATTTACTTATAAGACTAACCCAAAATATTAGTAGTGTGGAGGAGAGAAATCAGATAAAGCTGTCAATTGGAATTGGAATCAACAAACATACTACATGAGAGGCTATTTATAGCCACATCGTCAATAATCTGGTCCTAAAATAACTAAACAACAACACTCAAGCCTTTATCCCACTATAGTGGGGTCGGCTATATGGATCCTTTGTCGTCATTGTGCCCTATCTTTTGTCATAATCTCACTAATGCCCGAATACATCATGTCTTTCCCTATAATTTCACTTCAAGTCTTTATTGGTCTACCCCTCACTCGTTTAACATGCCTAGTGACTAGACTCTCACAACGCCTAACAGGTACCTCTAATGGTCTCCTTTGTACGTGTCCAAACCATCTTAGTCGAGCTTCTCGCATCTCCTCTGCAATTGGTGCTACTCCTGTCTAATCCTTACATATTAATTCCTAATTTTATCCACTCTCTCTCTCTCTCTCAGTAATCAAGGTCTTATGATCTGGTTAAAATGAAACAATCTCCTCCAGGGAGGATATGTTGATGGGATGGGGGCATTAGTGTTTAACATCACAAAAAGGTTTTGTGGATATTTTGTATTCTATTTTGTATTTCTTTTTATTCTTTCCCCAGTTCCTCCTCTCATATATATTGGGGTATGCCTCCTTGTAATTAATATAATGAATGAATTCAATTGTTTTCCACATGGTATCAGAGCACACGGTTAGAGTATAATCATCCACTCGGTCAACTCACGCATCCCGCTCCACTCGTGCACGTGCCTCCATCAGCCGCTCCGCTCGCGCTTCCCGCTCCGCTTCGCATCTCTAGACATTCGCCTTTGTCTAGCCGCTCAGTTCTCATACAGCGGTTAGTTGATGGTTCTTGCCTAACACCGAAAATGTTATCCTAATTTGGAGCCATTTTCGGTGTCGGTCTCTATTGTAGATTCTCTAAGGATTTTGTTTCATTCTTCTTTCTATGAGCAAACCCTAAGGGGTTGTTTTCTTTGTGGGTGTGGTGTTCTTTGCCTTGATTCCTCGATCTCTATTCTTTGATTATCATGTCGGGGAATGGTGAGTCGCCTACAATCTCTTTTGGCGCCAGAGTTTCCTTGGCTACTTTGTTATTCGGTGGACCTACTCGGCTAAATCATGACCATAATACTCCTCAAATCACGACAATATGTCTGGATGCTCCAATTTTCTCATGTGGTCTCGGGATATCACCCATGCTTTGAAGAGTCGACGCTTGTTTGGCTATGTTCCGGGGACTACGTCGGCGCCTGCCCAAGATTCCTCTACTTGGTTGCAGAGGAAGTCTGAGAATTCTATAGTTGTCATGGTTGGCTAATTCCATGGTGGAATCTGTAGAGGAAAAAAAGAAACCTTGTATATATGTTCACTTGTATCAAATACAAAGAATGAGTACATATTTATAAGAGAGACAAAGAGAGAGAAAGGTCTTATACATGATGTGGGACTAAAGATAAGAGAGAAATAACACTAAAAAGAACATAATGGGCCTTTGTCAAGGGGGCTTCTCTAACACTCCCCCACAAGCTGCAGCGTACAAGTCATATGCACCCAGCTTGGACAAACACTGGTAAAATAATGTACTTGATAAAGCCTTCGTGAGAATGTCAGCAACTTGATCAGTGCCCGGAACATGCTTTAATTCAAGTTTCTTCATTTGAACTTTCTCCCGAATAAAATGACAGTCAACCTCGATATATTTCGTGCGCTCGTGAAACACCGGATTCTTTGCTATGTGTATGGCCGCTTGACTGTCACAAAATAGAACAGCAGATGAAGGAAGTTTTACCCCCAGGTCATCAAGGAGGCTTTCAAGCCATGTGAGTTCAGAGACAACTGATGTCATCGATCGGTATTCAGCTTCCGCGGAGGATCGAGCAACCACGGCTTGTTTCTTACTTTTCCATGTAATGAGATGACCACCAAAATATGTACAAAACCCACTGGTTGACCGCCGATCGTCCAATGAGCCAGCATAATCGGCATCTGAATATGCAACCAATGCTGGAATAGAGTTGGAGGTTTTGTAAACCAGCCCTTGACCCGGAGCTGCCTTAAGGTATCGGAGAATCCGGTCAACCGCCTAGAGATGAGAAACCCGGGGAGCATGGATGAATCGACTGACAATCCCAACAGCGAACGATATATCAGGCCTCGTGACTGTTAGGTAGATCAACTTTCCCACAAGGCATCGATAGTATTCCGGGTTCTGGAGAGGCAGATCATCATCAGAGGTATGAGCACATAGCTTGTGATTTGCCTCCATCGGAGTAGTAGCTGGCTTGCAGCCATACTGGCCAACGTCTTTGAGGAGATCAAGACAATACTTCCGTTGGGAGAGGACAAGCGCATCCGGACGTCGTGCGATCTCAAGACCGAGGAAGTAGCGAAGATGCCCCAGGTCTTTGGTCTGAAACACAGTGCTAAGATGTTGTTTGACCGCTTGAATCCCCTTTGAATCATCCACAGTGAACAGGATGTCATCAACATAAACCAGCAGAAGGACCGTTCATGTTTCCCAGTGTCGAGTGAATAGGGAGAAGTCTGCGGAACTCCGAGTGAAGCTCATGTCCTGAACAACCTTGCTGAACTTGTCAAACCACGCCCGAGAAGATTGTTTGATACCATAGATGGATTTCTTCAGAAGACACACATGAGACTCCCCCGTGGTCTCAAACTCGGGCGGTTGGCGCATGTAGACGGTTTCTTGAAGATCACCATTCAAGAACGCATTCTTGATATCAAGCTGATGAAGGGGCCAGTGGCGATGCACAGCCACGGAGAGCAGGACACGAACGGTGTTGAGCTTGGCCACCAGAGAGAAGGTTTCCTCATAATCAAGACCCTGCTGTTGAGTAAAGCCACGGGCCACCAGGCGGGCCTTCAGACGGTCAACAGTGCCATCAGAAGCATGTTTGATGACGAAAACTCATTTACACCCAACAGGTTGCTGACCGGGAGGTAAAGGGACAAGGACCCAGGTCTGGTTGGCCCAAAGGGCCGTCATTTTCTCGTCCATGGCAGCCCACTAGCCTGGATGTTGAAGCGTCTCCTGCACAGAGTTTGGGACAGAAACAGAGGATAATGATGTGGCAAAGTAAAGAAGTGGCGGTGAAAGGCGATGAAGAGAGACATAATTCGCCATAGGATGAGCGGTGGAGGCTGGAGCCGGAGCAGCAGGCCGTGGAGCGTCAAAGGGCGAAGCCGACTGCAGTGGGGCAACGGGACGAGGAGAGCGACCGGGGAACAGAGATGACAGGGCGCACCACGGGCTCCGGAAGAGGAGCGAGATCCAGAACAGAGAAGAAGGGAAGATCTTCCCGGAAAGTGACATCCGCAGAAACGGTCACCTTGCAGGTAGTGGGCGAATAGCACACATAGCCCTTTTGAGTGCGCGAGTAGCCCACAAAGACATATTTGGCCGCACGGGGATCCAACTTGTCTGTAGATGGGCCGAGGTGGTGAACGTAGCATGTACACCCAAAAATGCGGGGAGTAAGAGGGAAGGCCGGAGTGGAGGGAAATAGGAGGCTGAAGGGAGTAGCACTCTGGAGGACGGAGGACGGTAGACGGTTGATAAGAAAACAGGACGTGGAGAACGCAAAGCTCCAGTATGGTTTGGGAACTCGCATTTGAAGCATAAGAGAGCGAGCCACGGCAAGGAGATGACGATTCTTGCGTTAGGCGACATCATTCTGCTGTGGGGCATATGCACAAGACGTTTGGTGAATAACCCCAAACTCTGAGCAGAGGGTCGCGAAGTCATGGCCAGTGTACTCGCGCGCATTATCAGTGCGAATAGTTTGAATGGGCGCAGAGAATTGAGTGTGAGTCTCAAGAATGAAGGCCCGAAATACGCGGGGAAGCTCAAAACGATCGCGAAGGAGATACAACCATGTCATGCGAGAATAATCATCGATGAATGTAAGAAAATAACGGTAGCCAGAAATACTAGTAATCTTGTACGAACCACATATATCGGAGTGTATCAAAACAAAATGAGCAGAGCTCCGAGTACAATGAAAAGGAAAAGATGAACGTGGCTGCTTGCCAAAAATACAGGTTTCACACTGAAAAGCAGGAAGAGATATCTGGGAGAGCCTGCTGGAGGACGGGAAGAGGAGCATGACCAAGACGTCGATGCCAATCCGAAGAGGAGACAGATGCGAGGAGAGTAGGAGAGTCATCAAGAAGGTAGAGCTCGTTCTGCAATCGCCCCCTACCAATGATAGTTCGCGTCTGTTGATCCTGTATCAGAAAAGAAGAAGTAAAGGTCACAGAGCAATTTAAGTCAGTAGTAAGGCGACCAACAGAAAGTAAATTGAAAGGAGAGCCCGGAACATGAAGAGCCGAGCGCAAGAGAAGGGAGGAGGCGAGAGGAATATCAGCACAGCCAGAGACAGGGACAGCTGCCACATTGGCCACAGTAATGTACTTCGGGTGAGGAGAAGACAAGTACTGAGGCGGTCGAACAGAGGTTATGTGATGAGTGGCACCAGAATTGATGATCCATCGCGGTCCAGTGGAGAGGCACGCGATACCTTCATTAGAGATGGAGGCAGCGGAGGCAACCGAGACCGGCGGGCGGCTGAGCAGGCCATGAAGATGCTGGAGCTGAAGGCGAACCTCGTCGAGGTCAGTACGAGTGGGAGAGGAGTCGGTGGCAGCAACAGAGGCCTGCGGACGAGAAGGATGACCGTTCTTGCGATAGCACGTGGCTTCCAGATGCCCGTCTTTGCCGCAGAAAGAACACTTAGGCCGCTGCCAGCCACCCCGACCACGTCCCCGAGAATCAGAACGGCCCCCACGAGCTGAAGAAGAGAGAGGCAGTAAAGGTGCAGGGGCCTGCTGGACAAGGACCGGAGAAGGAAGTCCAGAAAAATCCGGACGCGGGGAGACCTTGAGAAGCATCGAGCACACATCCGAGAAGGACGGGGTAACTGTAGAGGATAAGATCTGGGACCGCACACTGTGAAGGTGATGTGGGACCCGAGCCGTCATCATGGCGATACCGACAGCTTCCTTCTGGGCACGTTGGGCAGCAAGGTCCATAGTAGGAGGCTGATGTTGGATCCAAGCTTCGACCAAAGACCGAGCATGGGCAACAAAGGACGTCAGATTGGTCGCCCCACCACTATCAAGGGCCTGACGCGCAGTGATAATGTCATACAAATGGTGGAGACCATCCTTGCCGGAGTAGAGGGTATGGAGCTCGTCCCACATACCCTTGGCCGTCTCGTGGTACATGGTCAGGCGATAAGACTCGTCATCAAGAGAGTTAAGGATCCACGTCTGCACACGACCATCGTTGCGTAACCAGTCGTCAGTAGGAGTACCGGTAACGACCTGGGTCAAGTGATAAAGAAACCCCTTCGATTGCAGGACCCAGCGAACAGAGTGCGCCCACTCCACAAAATTCTTCTTACCGGTCAGAGAGATAGTAGTAATCCGGAGCTCATCACGTACATCCGGAAGAGAGGTCGGGCGGTCTGCAGGAGAAACCGCCGTTCCGGTAGAGTCAGCAAAAGAGGTCATGAAGACGAACTGCGGCTATGAGAAAAGACCTTCAACAGAGGAGTCCGCACGGGTAGGGAAGTCGCACGACTAGAGGGGAGACCGCCCGGTCACGGTGTGAAGACACCAGCGGCAAGGAGGAGGCCGCGACCAAAGCACAGAGAGTCCGCACTGCACAGGAGCAACCCGCACGAGGAGGCCGCAGCGGACAGGAAAGAGAAGGCTGCAGCGAGAAGAGCCAGAAACCACGCACGGCAGGGAGGTAAGGAGAAGACCGCGACCTAAATGCGGGAAGGCAACAGTCCGCACGGTCTGGCTGAGCACAGCAACGGTCAGAGCAAAGGAGGTCGCAAGAGGAATGCGAGCGGACAGGGAGAAGAAACCGCGAGTAAAAAGGCTCGAGCGGAAAGAGAAGGCAGCGAGATGGAGAAGCAGATCGCGGCGAGTTGAAATAGTTCGCGACGAGTAAGAGTGGAGAGAGACCGCGACGGACAATAAGAGCCTGCAGCGGATAAGAGGAGCCCGCAGCGGGTTGAACAAGAGCAGTGGGGAGAACAGGGCCGCGGTGGACTGGAGCAGTCCGCAAGAGGGAAAACGCAGCGACCGTGAACAATCCGCGAGCAGGGAGCCCGCAGCGGATATTAACAGCCCGCGGCTGGAGAAACACAAGAGGCCGCAAGCGAGAAGAGAGCGCGGTCTGGAAGCAACTCGCAAGGAGGGGAGGGAAGGGAAGAAAGCGGACTGGAAGAAAGCCCGCAGGGAGAAGAGGAGGTCGCAGCGGACTGCAGAAAAGCAGCGGACTGAATGAGAACTGTAGTGACAGGTGGGCCCCATGATACAGGGAGAGAAGTGGCTATAAGAAGCCTGAGGAGGGGGAGTGGAACCACGGTGAAGAAGAGGAAGCGGATGCAGAAAAGCAGGTCGCTGAACACAATGAGGTCGCAGCAGGCCGCAGGCCGCAGCGGGCAGACGAACAGGCCGCAGGAGATCAAAAGAAGCGGATAGAGTTCGGGAGTCCGCGATCGTACCTGGCTCTGATACCATGTAGAAAGGAAAAAAAGGAACCTTGTATATATGTTCACTTGTATCAAATACAAAGAATGAGTACATAATTATAAGAGGGAGAAAGAGAGAGGAAGGTCCTATACATGATGTGGGACTAAAGATAAGAGAGAAATAACACTAAAAAGAACATAATTGGTCTTTACCAAGTGGGCTTCTCTAACAGAATCCATTGCTCGGAATTACCTGTTCTTAGATATTGTTATTGATATTTCGAAAAGGGATGAGGCTACGTACTTATGCAGGGGGAATGTTGCCTAGATTTTAAGCTGAGATAGAAGATCTTTCTCCTACGACATGGTGATTGTCCGCCTTAGGTCTACTACCTTGAGTTCACTCAGTTTTATCAAGAGTACGATCACTTTGACTCTTTCACTCTTATGTCCCCTGAGGATGAGATTCTCGTTCGGTCTCATGAAGACAGGAACAGAATTTTTGAGTTTCTTCATGGTCTGCATCGAGACTTCGATAAGATCAGTGTTCCAATCCTGGGGCGCTCTCCCACGTCATCTCTTCCAGAAGTTTATAGTATTGTCCAAAAAGAATTTGATAGGAAACGGACTTGGACTCCTGATTTTTCTCCTGAAGGTTCCGCCCTAGCTGCTCAGTTTGGCACTTGTAATATAGCTCCTCGTGATACCAGATTCAAGTCCACTAACAAAGATCATTTGATATGTGATATGCAAGAAGTCTCATCATATTCGGGACACTTGTTTTTGGATTCATGGCTTTCCTACACCACGAGGTGGTTCAACACCGTGAGGAGGTCGTGGTTCTGGTCTCTCTCAAGGCCGCTCATCTCAGTCAAGGTATGCTCATCTTTCTGATTCCTCGGAGGAGATCTTGCCTTTCTCTGATACTACGGGGCCTCCATTGGCCCTATCCACCGAAGAGATCCAAGTGTTCCTCCGCTTGATGCAGGGACAACCTACTGAGGCATCTACTTATTCGTCCTCATATGCTCATCAGGGTCCCTCAAGTGCTTATGTTGCGTCTTCTCGTCCATCTACCCACAGGATTATTGATTCTGGAGCAACGAATCATATGACTTGTTCAGTTACAGGTTTTGTGTCTTATCTTCCCTTGTCTAGTCGAGACAAGGTGAGTATTACAGATGGCTCCTCCCTTATTGTTGGGAAATGATCCATCTCCTGCTCCTCTCTCACTCACTCTTATGTTCTTGAGGTATCGAAGTTTACTCACAATATTCTCTCCATTAGTCATCTGACTAATTTCTATGAACTATTTTGTAACCTTCTTTCCTTTGTTTTGTATTTTTCAAAAATTGAAGACAAGGTGATTCGATCTGGTAGTCTGTTGGATGGTCTCTAAGTGTTTCACTCATCCATCCCTATTCCTCCACAGGCTCTTCATGTGATCAGTCGGACACTTTGGTTTCCCGACATTGTCGCCTAGAACATCTCTTTATCTAGTTTATGAAAAATTTATTTCCTACTATGCCATCTGTGTTATTAGATAGTTTTCATTGTGATGTTTGTGTCAATGGCAAACACCATCGTACTTCCTTTAATCATGTTTCATTTCTTAGTTCTACACCATTTGATATTATGCATAGTAATGTTTGGGGGTTTTGCCCCGTTGCGTCTATTTCTAGGTGTTTCTGGTTTGTAGTTTTCATTGACTGTTTTTCTCGCACAACATAGATATATCTAATGAAATCTAAAAAAAATTGTTATTTCAACGATTTCACAACATGATTTCTACACAATTAAACATTAATATCATAATTCTTCATACTTACAATGATCGAGAGTATATTGACTTCAAATTTGAATATTATCTTGTTACTCATGGCATTATCCACCAGACATCTTGTGTTTACTCACTTGCTCAAAATTGGGTGATTAAAGACAAGAATCGTCATCTTTTGGAGGTTGTCAGGTGTCATTTACTCTAAATGCACCTTCCTAAATATTATTCAGGGATGCGGCTCTCACAGCAATCTACCTAATTAACTGTATGTTATCACATGTTTTAGGGTATAGAACCCCCCTTAACACTCTTCGAGTTCCCCCCACCAATTTGCAGCCTTGTGTCTTTGGACGTGGGTGCTTTGTCCACATCTATCAGAAAACTAAACCCGGCGCTTGTGCTCAATGGTGTGACTTCATCGGATATTTTCTTACTCAGAAGGGTTACAAATGTGTGACCCGATCCACAAGAAGGTTTTTGTGACAATAGATGTCACTTTTCGTGAATACAAGAGCTATTATGGGCCCTTACTTTGGGGGGAGGGGGGCCTCTCCAATGTTAGAAGTTAGCTCCATAACTCCCGTTGATTCCCCCTTTACTACTTTGTTACTCATTCCGTTGATTCCCCCTTTGCAAGTTGCTCCATTACCAATTCCCTCTCATGTTGCTTCTATTGGCCAGGAGAAATCCCATGTTCCTCTCCTGCAGGTTTACTCTCAACATTCTAAAGGAACAAACATGTGAGCCTCCTTTAGAACTCTAGAGCAGACATCTGATCCGTCTTCAGAATCCATTGCTCTAAGAGAAAGTACTTCCACACATCACTCGTTGTCACAGTTTGTTATTCTTCTCTAACAGCATCATATAGGTCTTTGTCTCTTCTTTGTATGTTATGTGCATTCCCACATCTTGGCAGGAATCCCTTTCAGACAACAAGTGGAAGGCAGCTATGCTTAGGCCTGTGCAGCAAAACCGAAAACCGCACCAAACCGCAAAATCGCACCGCACCGCGCCTTATTTCAAACCAAAATGATCGGGTGCGGTGCGGTTCGGTTTGGGAGGTCTGAAAACCGGCACATGTACGGTTCAGTTTGACTTGGAAATCTTAAAAACCGACCACACCGCACCGCACAGTGAGTCGATTAGTTAGTCTAAAATTTTTTGGGTTGAATTACCTAAAACCGGGGGAACCGGCAAACTGCACCCAGCTTTTTAGAAAACCGAAATCGTGACTGCCCAACTACTCCAGTCCCCAGTCCATTTCTAAGTTTAGTTTTATAATTCTTAATATAATAAACCATTTATGATTTAACTCATTAAAAAACTGAAACGTGAAAGTGTTAAACCCTCAAACCCTCTCTTCCCGTCTTTCGCACTCCGCAGAAACGTAAAACAGCAATTTGTGAAACCCTAGCGCCGCAGCAGACTTCCAGCCGCGGTAAATTTCACTCCTATTCCGGTGATATCTAATTTCTGCTCCTATTCCGGCGATTTCCGCACTCCGCAATAGCAGATTTTCCACTCGCAGTCGCAGTGTCGCACTCTGTCCTCCTTAAAAATCTCAGTCATGATCTTCCCCGCCGGAGATCACTCCAACTTCAGTCCCCTACAACTTCAGTTGCAACCGATTTGAATAAGAGGCAGTTAAGGGAGTTCTGTCATTTGCAACAGCTCAATATTAAAATCAAATCCAATTTCAGTGCTCTGATTTGAATATTGCGCTGCCACCAATTATTTTTAACAACATTGTGAGTCATTTTTTTTCGAGTTTACATGCATATTGAGCAGGCGTAATCCATTTGTGATCGTACTTTTTTTACAATTTGAAGCAGTTACAAGGAAAAGAACTGATTGTTTGGCATCAGTTTGTATTAATTGTCTTCGTTGATTGTTTTATAATTGTCTTGCCATGCAGGGTCATGGTTAATGTCAAAATAGACTAAATTGCAAGGTAAGACCATGTATTAATTACTTTAATTGATTGTTTTATAAAAAAATATCTGTAGTAAAAGATCAGAAAAACTGTCAAAAAACGAAACTGCACCGCACAAACCGACACCAAACCGCACCGAAACCAAACCGCACTGCACGGTTTCGGTGCGGTGCGGTTTTGGCCGGCCGAAAACCGCACCCCTGCGGTGCGGTTTCAATTTGCCCCAAACCGCACCGCTCGCAGGCCTAGCTATGCCTGAAGAAATGCATGTTCTTAACAAAAATCACGCATGAGACCTGGTACAACTTCCTCAAGGGAAGACAGTCGTTGGATGTAAATGTGTGTTTTTTGTCAAACAAAATACCCAAGGTGTCGTAAAGGGATACAAGGCAAAGTTGATTGCAAGAGAGTGTACACAGACGGCAGATCTTGACTACCAGGAGACCTTTGCTCCGGTTGCACACATGAATTCTATAAGGGTTCCCTTATCTTACGTAGGGGTGCAACTCGGATCGATTCGGTTCGGTTCCACCTAGAACCAAGAACCGACCCGTATAGGTTCGGTTCCAAATTTTTGGAACCAGAACCGATCCACGGTTCTAAATTATGGAACCGGATCCGAACCATACGGTTCGGGTCGGATCCGGTTCGGTTCTCGGTTCTAACTTCATTCCGTAAGGATGTCTATTTTGGCTAACTTGACCTTATGATTTGCTATCAATTCTGAGCAATTTAAGCTTAATAGAAGCTTAACTCATTACAAGCTACATGCCAAAAATTTAATTTGTCATTATTCTAGCAAACACAAGAAAATAAGACATTGTCTGTTTGGTGATCTTGTTAGTATGACAAACTGACAATCAGATTAGCAATTTATTATTATTATTATTAGGAATAATTATCAAAACTTCTTTAGCTCGGGTGGCTGAACCGCTGAGGCGCTGAACTAGATTAAGGTTAAATACTTATTCGGGTCGGTTCTCGGGTACCCGACCGTTGGAACCGAGAACCGACCCGAACCGCCGGTTCTCGTATTCTCTGGATCCAGACCCGAACCGATCAACACAGGAACCGACCCGAACAGACCAATTCGGTTCGGTTTCGGTTCGGTTCTCGGTTCTTCGGTTCCTTTTGCACAGGCCTAATCTTACGCTGCCTGTAAAGGATAGAGCCTCAGCCAACTAGCTTTGAAGAATGTGTTCCTTCATGAAGACCTAGAGGAGGAAGTATACAAAGATCTACCACCTAGACTTTCCCCTGAAAAATCTGAAGGGAAGGTTTGCAAGCTAAAAACGGCTTTATATGTCCTGAAGCCATCTCCTAGAACTTGGTTTGAGAGATTTCACAAGGCTATGACAAGCTTCGAATACTACCAAAGCAATGGTGATCATTCTTATCATGGCGTCGCCTATGCGTCGCCTAGGTGATGCCTAGGCGTCCCGGCGCACATTTGTAAACAAGGCGATGGGCGCCTTTTTATAAAAAAAATGGGAATAGACTGTGGTTTATGTAAAAACCGTAGTCTATTCTATGAGCCAGAATAGACTGCGATTTATATATAAACCGCAGTTTATTCTTCGTCTCAGGAAATAAAAAACCGCAGTTTATTCTTCGTCTCAGGGAATAAACTGCGGTTTATATATAAACCGCAGTTTATTCTGGCTCGCTTTATTCTGACTGCGATTTATATATAAACCGCAGTTTATTCTTCGTCTCAGGAAATAAAAAACCGCAGTTTATTC
Source organism: Platanthera guangdongensis (assembly GCA_039583875.1). Classification (NCBI taxonomy): domain Eukaryota; kingdom Viridiplantae; phylum Streptophyta; class Magnoliopsida; order Asparagales; family Orchidaceae; genus Platanthera; species Platanthera guangdongensis. The sequence goes on from CM077166.1 coordinate 43,208,427, forward strand.
TTCGTCTCAGGGAATAAACAGTTTATTCTGGCTCGCTCATAGAATAGGTTGCGATTTATATATAAACCGCAGTCTATTCTCTGAGACAGAATAGATTGCGGTTTATATATAAACCGCAGTCTATTCTACATAGAATAGACGGCGGTTGTAGACCGCATTTTATTCTACAACAATAGACTGCGGTTTTTATAGAAACCGCAGTCTATACTATCTATTTTAAACCGTGAGCCATAAAAATCTCGATTTTACCTCGACATTTTGGTTCTTACAGATGTCGCTTCTTGTGTAAAACCCTAAAGGCGATTTTGTTAAAGTTTCTGCTATCCTTGTTCTCCTTTGTTTCGATTTGAAGATTCTTCTTCCACAAATCTCATATTCTCACTTAGGTATATTTTTTCTTAAGACTTTTCTCAGTTTTGATCTTTGTGCTAATTGTTAATGTCTTTATTATTACTAGTTGTAGTAGTATAAACATTGTGTAGCAGTTTAGGAGGCACCCACTGAATCTTCCAATCTCATGTATTGGATATATTAAATGTATATAAACAACACAATGTGCATTTTTGTATTAGATAGTCTAAAAACACACTAACTCTATATATTAGCCTAAATATTATATTTTAAACCTTATTGTACATGTTTAAACTAGCTGACTCTATAGTTCTTATATTAGTATTTAGCACTAATATAGTAACATATATATTTATATGTTTGATTGTGTGGTAGTAGCTCAATATCATAGCGCTACTTTATGAATTTTATTTAGGGTTTTTGAATGGTTTAGGGTTTTTTAGGGTTTTCTAATTACAGAAAAATGGTTGATAAAAGATCATCAGAGTCAACAAGAGACTTTACGAAAATGAATGAATTGAATAAGCTTAAGCTTGAAGGGAAAAAGCTTATTATTTCTGTGAGTGATGATTGCCGCATTATTCCCGTGCCTGAGACAAATAAATTGATGAGTTTTATGGGATCTCTTATGAGTTCTTATGTGTCAATTACATATGTTGCATGAAAGGAAGTTGATAAACAAATTAAAGATCAAATATAGGCAGAATTAACTGTACGTATTTTTGTTATCAATAATTAGTGAATAGTGATTACATAATTGTGGTGTTTTAGTTAATTTTTAATTGATATTGTCTATTATTTTAGGACTTATTTTGATAATATTGATGTTCTTCGCAATGCATTAATGAAAAGTGTAGATAAGGGAAAAATCAACCATGTATATATGTTCACTTGTATAAAATACAAAGAATGAGTACAAATATATAGATGAGAGAAAGAGAGAGGAAGGTCATATACATGATGTGGGACTAAAGAGGAGAGAGAATAATAAAAATACATAATGGGTCAAGATTAAATGGGTTTCTCAAACACTACTCCGCAAGCTGGAGCGTATAGGTCATATGCACCCAACTTGGACAAACACAGGTAAAACAAGGTACTTGATAAAGCCTTTGTAAGAATATCAGCAACTTGATCAGTGCCCGGAACATGCTTTAATTCAAGTTTCTTTAATTGAACTTTCTCTCGAATAAAGTGACAATCGACCTCGATATGTTTTGTGCACTCGTGAAACACCGGATTCTTTGTTATGTGTATGGCTGCTTGACTATCACAAAATAGAACAGCAGAGGAAGGAAGTTTTACTCCCAGGTCAGTAAGGAGACTTTCAAGCTATGTGAGTTCTGAGACAACCGATGTCATCGATCGGTATTCAGCTTCCGCGGAGGATCGAGCAACCACGGCTTGTTTCTTACTTTTTCATGTAATGAGATGACCACCAAAATAAGTACAAAACTCACTGGTTGACCGCCGATCGTCCAGGGAACCGGCATAATCGGCATCCGAATAAGCAACCAATGCTGGAGCAGAGTTTGAGGTTTTGTAAACAAGCCCTTGACCCGGAGCTGCCTTAAGGTATCGGAGAATCCGTTCAACCGCCTGGAGATGAGAAACTCGGGGAGCATGCATGAACCGACTGACAACCCCAACAGCAAACGATATATCAGGCCTCGTGACCGTTAGGTAGATCAACTTTCCCACAAGGCGTCGATAGTATTTCGGGTTCTGGAGAAGCAAATCATCATCAGAGGCATGAGCACATAGTTTGTGATTTGCCTCCATTGGGGTATTAGCTGGCTTGCAACCAGACTGGTCAGCGTCTTTGAGAAGATCAAGACAATACTTCTGTTGGGAGAGGACAAGCTCATCCGGCCGTCGTGCGACCTCAAGACCGAGGAAGTAGCGAAGAGGCCCCAGGTCTTTGGTCTAAAACGCGGTGCTGAGATGCTGTTTGACCTCTTGAATCCCCTTTGAGTCATCCCCAGTAAGTAGGATATCATCAACATAAACCAACAGAAGGACGGTTTCAGTTGCCCGGTGTCGGGTGAATAGGGAGAAATCTGTAGAGCTCCGAGTGAAACTCATGTCCCGAACCACCTTGCTGAACTTGTCAAACCACGCCCAAGGGGATTGTTTGAGATCATAGATGAATTTCTTTAGAAGACACACATGAGACTCCCCCGTGGTCTCAAACCCGGGCGGTTGGCGCATGTAGACGGTTTCCTGAAGATCTCCATTTAAAAAGACATTCTTGATATCGAGCAGATGAAGGGGCCAGTGGCGGTGCACAGCCACGGAGAGAAGAACCCGAACAGTGTTGAGCTTAGCTACCGGAGAAAAGGTTTCCTCATAATCAAGGCCCTGCTGCTGAGTGAAACCACGGGCCACCAGTCGGGCCTTCAGTCGGGCAATAGTGTCATCTGGAGCATGTTTGATGACGAAAACTCATTTACACCCAACAGGGTGCTGACCGGGAGGTAAAGGGACAAGGACCCAGATCTGGTTGGCCCAAAGGGCCGTCATTTCTTCGTCCATGGCAGCCCGCCAGCCTGGATGTTGAAGCGCCTCCTGCACAGAGTTAGGGACAGAAACAGAGGATAGTGATGTGGCAAAGTGAAGAAGTGGCGGTGAAAGGCGATGTAGAGAGACATAGTTCGTCATTGGATGAGCGGTGGAGGCTGGAGCCGGAGCAGCAGGTAGCGGAGCATCAGAGGTCAAAGCCGACTGCAGTGGGGCAACGGGAGGAGAGCGACGAGAATAGACCCGGATAACAGGTGGATGTGGACGGACCGGAGGCTGGGCAGGAGGAGGAGATGATGAGGAACGGGGAGCAGAGATGACAGGACGAACGACGGGCTCTGGAACAGGAGTGACATCCAGAGCAGAAAAGAAGGGAAGATCTTCCCGGAAAGTGACGTCCGCAGAAACAGTCACCTTGCGGGTAGCAGGCGAATAGCACACATAACCCTTTTGAGTGCGCGAGTAGCCTACAAAAATATTTTTGGCTGCACGGGGATCCAATTTGTCTGTAGAGGGACCAAGGTGGTGAACGTAGCAAGTACACCCAAAAATGCGGGGAGTAACAGGAAAAGGCGGAGTGGAGGGAAAGAGGAGGCTGAAAGGAGTAGCATTCTGGAGGACGGAAGATGGTAGGCGGCTGATAAGAAAACAAGTCGTGGAGAGCGCAAAGTTCCAGTATGATTTGGGAACCTGCATTTGAAGCATAAGGGAGCGAGCTACATCAAGAAAATGACGATTTTTGCGCTCGGCGACACCATTTTGCTGTGGAGTATACGCACACGATGTTTGGTGAATAATGTCAAACTCAGAGCAGAGGGTCACGAAGTCATGACCCGTGTACTCGCGCGCATTGTCAGTACGAATAGTGCGAATAGGCGCAGAGAATTGAGTGCGAGTCTCAAGAATGAAGGCCCTGAAGACGTGGGGAAGCTCAGAACGATCGCGAAGGAGATACAACCATGTCATGCGAAAGTAATCATCAATAAATGTAAGAAAGTAACAGTAGCCAGAAATACTAGTAATCTTGTACGGACCCCAGATATCGGAGTGTACCAAAACAAAAGGAGCGGAGCTCCGAGTACAATGAGAAGGAAAAGATGAGCGTGGTTGTTTGCCAAAAATACATGTTTCACAATGAAAAGGAGGAAGAGATATATCCGGGAGAGCCTTCTGGAGTACTGGGAGAGGAGCATGACCAAGACGTCGATGCCAATCCGAGGAGGAGACAGATGCGCGAAGAGTAGGAGAGTCATCAAGAAGGTAGAGCCCGTTCTGCAGCCGCCCCCTACCAATGATAGTCCGCGTCTGCTGATCCTGTATCAGAAAAGAAGAGGAAGTAAAAGTCACTGAGCAGTTTAAATCAGTAGTAAGGCGACCAACAGAAAGTAAATTGAAAGGAGAGCCCGAAACGTGAAGAGCCGAGCGCAGGAGAAGAGAGGAGGCGAGAGGAATATCAGCACATCCAGAGACAGGGACGGATGCCCCATTGGTCACAGTAATGTACTTCGGGTGAGGTGAAGACAAGTTACTGAGGTGGTCGAACAGAGGTGATGTGATGAGTGGCACCAGAATCGAGGATCCATCGCGGGCCAGAGGAGAGGCATGTGATACCTTCATTGGAGATGGAGGCAACCGAGGCAGGCGGGCGGCTGAGCAGTCCATGAAGGTGCTGGAGCTGAAGACGAACCTCGTCGAGGTCAGTACGAGTGGGAGAGGGGTCGGTGGCAGCAGCAGAGGCCTGCGGACGAGGAGGTCGACCATGCTTGCGATAGCACGGGGCTTCAAGATGCCCGTCTTTGCCGCAGAACAAGCACTTAGGTCGAGGTCGTCCACCCCGACCACGTCCCCGAGAATCAGAGCGGCCTCCACGAGCTGAAGACGGAAGAGGCAGTAAAGGAGTCGGGGCCTGCTGGACAAGGGCCGGAGAAGGAGGTCCAGACACATCCGGAGGCGGAGAGACTTTGAGAAGCATCGAGCACACATCGGAGAAGGACGGGGTAACAGTAGAGGAGAGGATGTGAGCCCGTACACTGTGAAGGTGATGGGGTACTCTAGCCATCATCATGGCTATACCCACAGGTTCCTTTTGGGCACGTTGGGCAACAAGGTCCACAGTAGGAGGCTGATGTTGGATCCAAGCTTCGACCAGAGACCGAGCCTGGGCAACAAAGGAGGTCAGATCGGTCGCGCCACTGCTATCAAGGGCCTGGAGAGCAGTGATAATGTCGTACAAATGGTGGAACTATCCTTGCCGGAGTAAAGGGTGTGGAGCTCGTCCCACATGCCCTTGGCCGTCTCGTGGTACATGGCCAAGCGATAAGACTCGCCATCAAGGGAATTAAGGATCCATGTCTGCACACGACCATCATTGCGTAACCAATCGTCAGTAGGAGTACCAGTGACGACCTGGGTCAAGTGATGAAGAAACCCCTTGGATTGTAGGACACGGCGAACAGAGTGCGCTCATTCCACAAAATTTTCTTGCCGGTCAGAGATATAGTAGTAATACGGAGCTCATCTCGCACTTCTGGAATAGAGGTCGGGCGGTCTGCAGGAGGAACCGTCGTTCCGACAGAAGAAGCCATGAAGAGGAGATGCGGCTAGGAGAACAGACCGGTAACCGAGAAGACCGCGCGACTAGAGCTGAGACCGTCTGGTCACGATGAGAAGACACCAGCGGCAGGAAGAGGCCGCGACCAAAGGCGGAGCCCGGTAGAAAGAGAAGGCAGCAGCGGACAGAGACAAGCTGCGCGGATAGAAGAGAGGAGAAGACAGCGACCAAATGCGGGAAGGCAACAGTCCGCACGGTCTGGCTGAGCGCAGCAGCGGTCAGAAAAAAAGGAGGCCACGAGCGGGCAGAGAGAAGAGACTGTGAGTAAAGAAGACTCAAGCGGATAGAGAGATCAGATCGCAGCGAACAGGAACAGTCCGCGGCAAGGAAAAGGTCGCGAGTAGGGCTCCAGCGACAAGGTAGCGGATAGCAGAACACAGCGGGCAAGAAGAGTCCGCGAGGAAGACGAGGCAGAAGGGGTGAATAGGAACAGGCCGCAGCGAGTTGGAGCAGTCCGCCAGAAGAGCAGGACCTGGAGCAGGCCGCTAGAGGCCGCTAGAGGAGCGAGCCGCGAGAGGGAGCAGGCCCCGAGAAGAGCAGGCCGCGAGAGGGAGCAGGCCGCGAGAAGAGCAGGACGCGAGAGGGAGCAGGACGCGAGAAGAGCAGGCCGCGAGAGGAGCAGGCCGTGAGAGGAGCAGGCCGCGAGAAGAGACCGCGAGATGAGAAGGCGGTCTGGAGGAGATCGAAGCGGTCTGACCCAGGAGCAATAGGGAGAGGTGGACCCCACGGGATAGAGAGGGAAGGCTATAAGAAGTCTGAGGGGCGGGGTGGAACCACGAAGAGGAAGAGGAAGCGGAAGAAGAAACGCAGAGCGGACAGGGAAATAGGTCGCAGGAGACCGAGCGGCAAGAGCCAGCAGGCGGACAGAAGAGCAGTCTGCAGCAGGCCGCAGGCAGGGAAGAGGACCACGGGGGATAGTCGGTTAAGAAGAGTGAATCCGCCCAAGGAGACCCGCTGGATCTGATACCATGTAGATAAGGGAAAAATCAACCTTGTATATATGTTCACTTGTATAAAATACAAAGAATGAGTACAAATATATAGATGAGAGAAAGAGAGAGGAAGGTCCTATACATGATGTGGGACTAAAGAGGAGAGAGAATAATAAAAATATATAATGGGCCTAGATTAAATGGGCTTCTCTAACAAAAAGCATGGGTGAAAGTTGGAGAACTTGGAAATCCAAACTCTTTATCACTTATGTAAAAGATGTCATTTGGAGCATCGATACAATGTTCCTGTTAAGTATAACTTTATTACTGCCGAAGACTGGAGAGTTTTTGTCGACCATCGCACCACTTCTGAATATATAATTGTGTTCTTAATTCTTATTAAATTCAATGTTTTATATCATTTTTTAACTTTATAACTTATAAGCAATCTAAGTATTAACAAATATTTATTTGTGTAAGAGAAAAATAAGATTAATACAGAGAGAGCAAAAACATAAAAGGTATTTCATACTACTTCCAGAATGGGTTATTTTGGATTAGAAAAAAGAATAGTATTAGTTCTCTACTTCTCTCCCGTATTTTTTATTTTACATATTGTTTTCTCAAAAATTTATATAATAATTTATTTTTATTTTATTGTCAAGGTTGAACAAGGTGCAGCTGCACCAATTTCACGTGCAGAGTTATGGAAAGTCGGCCATAAAAGAAAGATCGGTGAATACATTAGTACAGATGCAGCTGAGTTGGCATCTAAAATTGTAAGTTTAAATTTTCATTTATTCATTTGTAAATTATCAATAGTAATATTGTTTGTGAAGTATAAATTCTTATCTGCAATCTTGCATTAATATTTAATACTTTTGTTTAAGATGAGTTGTCGAGCTAAGAGTCCCAGAGTGTTGAAACAGTGTCACAGGGAAGAGATGACATCCTTGCATCTGTTTTAGGCCAAGAACATCCGGGCAGAGTTAGAGTTGGTGGCAAGTTTTCCACCATTACAAGTTTTTTCAAGAATGATAGGCGGAGCCAGAGGACATCAGTAGCTCGCATTGAAGATGTCGAAGCTATAGTTCAAGAAAGATTGAGTCAGCAACAACAATTATGAAGTCAACAACAACAAGAGTAACAACAATTATGCAGCCAACAACAACAAGTGCATCAAGTCGAGATAAATAATATAAAGAATCAAATAGAACAACTTATGTGCATGTTTAGTGCTGGAGCTGGAACTGGAACTTCTCAATACATATCTCAGGGTTCTCAGGTATTATTATGTTTATATATTTATACTTTTATGAAATGTAAATGTTATGCTCTCTTTTTGTTGCGCAGCCGCGCAGGTAATAAATAATTTTTTTGTTATTTTTTTTCTCAGCCGGAGCATGAAACCAGGTCATATGAACCTGAGACATCACATGAGTGTTTACCTTCTCCGGTATTATAATATTATTTTGACTTTTATGTAATCAAGGAATTCAATATTGATGTTCAAAATACTAATTTTTTTATTTTCACAGGCTATTGAGACTACAAATGACTTCATTGTTATGTTACTAGTTTCATAACTAGAAAGGTGAATGAAAATGAAACAATAACTCTACTATTAGATTCAACAGTATTTGGGGGTGTTGAATCAACAAGTACATACTTTGAAGTATCAGAGTAGTACGATTTTCTAAATTTGGAAAAAATTGGAGTTAACATCATATTAGCATACATTGGGTGAGTACTACTGAGTATCAAATATAACAAAATTAAAATTTTTTATTAATATATAAATTGATTTTGAATTTACATGTTTTATTGCAGGTACATATATTCTCAATTAAAGAAATTTACATACAATAGAGGTGTATATTTTCATAATTCAATAGTCATTTGTTTTTTGATGAAAACTATGTCATGGCTAATTCAAAACACGAGTTGAAGATCTAAAAAACAGGCTTAGTTAACTCCAATCAAAATATTTATTATTTTTGTCCTATCATAAATTGGTTCTATGAGTGTGGAATTACATTCAATGCTGCAAAGGCACAAAATTTTGAGGTCATGCATGAAGCAGTTAGACAGTATGGGTCTGGTTATAAAGGCCCTAGTTATCATGATTTGAGAGTCTCATTGTTTATTGAATACAAAAGATAAAGTTAAGGAGATGAAGACAACCTATCAAGCGTACTGGAGGAGATATGGTTGCACACTTATGTCAGATGGTTTGACAGACAGGAGAGAGAGACATTTGATCAATTTCCTTGTCAATTGTCCAGAAGGATCATATTTTATGGGTTCCGTAGATGCATTCCAGTCATATTCAAGATGCCGCAATGTTATCTGAGTTGCTTGATTGTAAGATTAGAGAGATAGGAGTTGAGTGTGTTGTTCAGGTAAATTTTTTAGTCTCACTAATTTTCATATTTCAAGTTAATTATCTACAAGACTACACCTTTCAATATATACAAATTACAAAGTTATGTTGTATGCAGGTGGTGACTGAAAATGCTTCCAATTACAAGCAGTTGGTAAAATTTTAATGGAGAGAAGACCAATATTATTTTGGACTCCGTGTGCAGCTCATTTTATTGATCTTATGCTAGAGCATATAATCAAGCTAAAACAGAACAAAATTGTTATAAGAAAGGCAAGGATGATCACAAATTTCATCCATAGACACACTCGTTTATTTGATGCAATAAGAACTACTATAGGTAGTGATTTAGTGCGGCATTCAGAGACTAGATTTGCAACATCATTCTTTACTATATAATGTGTGCTTAAGCATGAGGAGAAGCTGAAACTATTCTTTTTGTCGCCTTCGTGTAATGCCACTAATTTGGCAAAAACTGAAGCCGGAAAACAAGTTATGGAAATAATACTTTCAAACCGATTTTTGAAATGGAGTAAGAGATTGCCTAAAAAGGAAAGTCACTGATTGTTGTTTTGCAATTAGTAGATGGAGATGAAACGTCGGTTATGCCTGAAGTATATGTGGCAATTGAAGAAGCTAAACAAAAGATCAAAGATCATTTTGATAACAAAGAAAGATTATTTAAATAGATTATTGACATTGTTGAAAATAGGTGGACAAATCAAATGGAGCAAAAGTTGTACAGGGCGGCTTTGTTTCTAAATCCAAGCAAATATTTTGAATACGAGGAAAAACATAATGATGATGTCTGTAAATTTCAAGAAACTTTCAATGATGTTATTGCAAGACTAGTGTCCGATCAAGAATTGCAAGACAAGATTGCAGAGCAAGACACTAACTACAAAGCATCTGGAAATAATTTTGAAAAGTCTATGGCTATTAGGCAACGAACTAACTTAAATCCAAGTAAGTATTGATTAAGTTTTTATTTTTTCTTAAATTATTTATATGTCAAATAATTTATATTTGTCTTAAATGAATAGTGGATTGGTGGGGTGCACATGGAGGACCGAATGTTGATCTTATAAAGGTAGCATTGCGCATACTTGGCTTATGTTGTTCTTCTTCTAGTTGTGAGCGCAACTAGAGTACTTTTGAGTTTGTAAGTATACAAATATTCAATATAAAAATTAATATTTTTATATTGACTAATAAGTTTGCAATTATCTTGATTCAGATTCACACCAAGAAAAAAAATATATTGAGCATCAAAGGCTTAGTGATCTTGTATACATCCAATATAATCGTCGTCTACAAGCACGATTCCAAAAAAGACGTGAAAAATGAAGAAATTAAAACTCTTTAGTGCTTAATGAGCTCGATTGGAGTAGTGAGTGGATGATAAACAAACCAGATAATGCACTAATTTTTGAAGATGATAATCTCACATGGAAGCTGTAGAGAGAGCTATTGGAACTGAGCCTCGAAATTTACGAAGTGGAACTGGAGCTAATCATCAACTATTGGATGAAGAGGATGAAGATTTAGATCATTTTTTCTTTGTCAATGATGATGAAAATATTCAATATAATTATGGGCAAAAGACAAGTACCTCAAACCAACCAAGCACATTCAATGCAAATGACGACTTACTAGATGATGATTCTAGTTGATTTTTTATGATTTTTTAAAAAAAAATTAAAACATTATTCATGCTAATATGCTATTGTGCATTGGATGAAGATATTTTGGATTTGACCACAATACTATACTATGATTTTTTTGTGTTCCCTTTTCTGTTATTACTTTCTCTGAAGTATGCATTGAAGTACTGATTGGTATTGTTTTTTTTTACTGCTAAGTGTTAAGTGCTAACTGCTCATATATCAGAAGCTACTGCTTACTGCTATGAATAAAAAATCTGTGTGGTTGTGTGTTTGTATTTGGTAGTTTGATACTTGGTAAACATTCTGTTTTAAGTCAAAAAAGAGGTTTAGACAGCGGTTATTACAATAACTGTTGTCTAAAGTCTGGCAAGCAGGCTTTAAGCCAGCGGTTATTATAATAACTGTCGTCTATAGACGACTATAGACTGCAGTTATTATAATAACCGCAGTCTATAGTCTGTTTTTTTATTAAAAAAATTGAAGTAAATTGGCGTCTTGCGACTTGGTCATCTTGTGGTCGTTTAGGCGTCCACTTTGTCGCCTAAGCGTCAAGGCGTCCGGCGCTCGTTTTGGTTCGCCTTGACGTCGTGACAAGAATGATGGTGATCATACCCTCTCAAACACAGAAGGAAAGTTCACGGCCCTGATAATTTATGTGGACGACATTATTTAGTATGAGATGATCAGGATGAGTTACATGTCCTAAAAAAGAAGCTGACGAGAAAATTTGAAGTGAATGACTTAGGAAACCTGAAGTACTTCCTGGGCATTGAGGTTGCTAGGTCCAAGTATGGGATTTTCATATCCTAGATGAAATATATTCTTCATCTACTTGAAGCATCAGGAATGAGTGGGTGTAGGCGTGCAGACACCCCAATTGAAGCAAACCACAGGCTTGGGAGAGATGATGGTGAGACTATTGAAGACATTCTCAGCTTTCAGAGGCTTGTGGGTAAACTAATTTACTTGTCGCATACTCGCCCAGATATTTCCTATGTTGTTGGGGTGGTCAGCCAGTAAATGCACTCCCCTAAGAATCGTCACCTTGACGTTGTTCATCGTATCCTCAAATATCTCAAGTCATCCGATATGAGCCTTGTCGGGGGAAGTGTCGAAGGCAATGATGGCGATGGCAAAGGAGGATATCATGGAGTCGGAACCGCGGCTGCCGAAGCGGGGCATGCTCGTTGGATGAGAGAGCTACCAATATCTCACAATTAAAGGAAAGAGACTTTATTTCTTGCATGTCAATACAAGACTCAAGGGGTCCCTTAACTAGAATTACAATCGACACAAAAAGAAAAAAACGACAAAAGAAATAAAATAAAGCCAAAGGAAATAACGACATATTTGGACAAAATCATTAAATAGGAAAGCAACATGAAAGCAATTATTAAGAAATAAATAATATAATGAGGCCCATAACATCTCTCCCACCTTGGAAAAAGAGCTTGACTTCAAACTCGAGATAGATTGACATGATGGTTGACTCATCCAATGCCTTCATCATTCGAGTCAACGTGTAGATATAAAAGTCGTTTGCACTTGTGGACGTGAGTGTATTGTTTGTCGCAGTTGTAATATAATCCTTGCACGTGTCGTTCCATCATATCGGATTCAGATAGTTGACGAAATGGTGGGGTTGGATGACCCTCGGCACAGCCTTGTTGAATGCATATATCGATGGGGAGGATAGGCCTCTTGTGCGGTTGGAGGCGACATTCACATATCGTGGCCAGACTCATAGAAGATACTAAGTCTGGAGGAGACATAAATTCAACATCAATTCGCAGGTGATTGCGAAGTCCGGCGATGAAGATGGCAACCTGCATATTTGGAGAGAGCGTGACACGTGCCAGGAGCAGCTGAAACTGGCCCAGAAAATCATTCGCAGGATCTCGTCTGACACAATGTCATGAGGGCACCAGGAGGATTACTGAGGGTTGAAGCGTAGGTTACAAAAGCACTTGAAATCCTCCCAAGTCAGTCTTGGTTGATCGATGAGTAGACGAGTGACCCAATGTAGAGCAAAGTCAAGACGATGGAAGAATAGCCGCTCAGCGGCCTAAATGTGTTGTTGGAAAAATAAAAGATCGCACCTATCGAGCCAACCTAAGGGGTCCATCTTCCCATCATAGGTTTGGAAATCCAACCAGGTGTGGTGCGGTAGGGGAACAACTTCAGGGCGTACGAGAGCCGTTGGTGGTTGCAGTGTCTGATTGTTGCAAACGTGTTCGTGTGTGGGAGCGGTGGAGAGATCATAGAGGCGCTTGGACATTGCAGTAATGGACTCTTGATGACGTTCCGCAACAGTAGTTTGTGTGACAACCCCACCATATGCTCAAATAAAGTATTCTCCCGATGATGAACAAAGGCACTTAAAGTTTATGTTTTATTTGATTGGATTTATGTTTTGCTTTTTATTTCATTTGATATTTCGTTTGATATATTTTCTTTAGTGTTGAAATTTGGGTTGCCCTTTCACTTATTTGGGCTTGCTGCCTTTGGGTGTGAGTTGGTTCTTTTATTGGGCTGATTAAATGTTTATGTGGGTTGGCTTGTCTTAGTGGGCTGCTTAGATTTTGGTTGTTGGTTGCTTGTTTCATTTTTTAGCTGGCCGTTGTTATGCTGGAGGATAATGGTGCTGGCTGTGTAGGTGTTGGCTGGGTGGCATGTTGGGTTCGGTTAAAAACAATTGGAGCGGTGCTTGGCGTGACCTTGTCGCTGACCGCTTACTTCCCTGCTATAAATCGAGCCCAAGCCTCTGTTTCTCCCGCACTTTTACTTCGACGTTGTTCTGCTTCTGCGATTTCCGTCTTCTTCTTCCTCTGGCTGCTTTGTGCCGGCAGTGAACTCTTCTTCTCCTTCTTCTACTTCATCTCCTTCTTTCTTTGTGCTTCTAGCTGTCGGAGCTAGGTCGAGCTTCCTGGGCCGTCGTTATCATGCTTTCGTGCCGACGATGTCGTCGCTACTGCTTGTACCTGAGCTGTTGTGCTCCCTGCTGTTACACCGTGAGCAGCTAGGTGCCGCTGATTTTGGGGTTTTCTCTGCTACAGCTTGTGTCGTGAGCTGTTGTTGTCGTGCGTTGTACTGTGAGCTTGTTGTTGTACTGTACGGCTGTCGCCTCTTCCTTTTCTTCCAGATTAAACGGTAGCTATTTCTTCGATATTTTTGGGCAGAAAATTGTTTACCATTTTATGAATATGTGGAGGCAGGTTTCATTATTTTTGAGCCACATTTTTTTCAAGTGGTGGTTTACCCAATTTTTTGGCTTTCCTAGACAGAATTTTTAAGGGGACGGATGTCCATTTGGGGGCTGGTTTAATCCATTTCGAGGCTTATTTATAGCTGTCCGGCAAAGTTTTTGATGTTTTCCGATCTCGGATTTCCGATGTTTTTAGCGACTAAATCCTCTACGTAAACGATTAGAATGAGACGCAACCCAGTTTAAAATAAGTGTTATTTCAGTGGTTTCCGCAATCAAGACCGAATTGGAGGATACTGAGGAATGGCGTATCAGGACAATCGCAACCCAAATACTGAGAAAGATAAGGGAAAGGCAGTGAGTATATTATTTTGGGATTTACATTTATTTAAGTATTTCAGTATTTTCCTATTTTTATTTTAAGAACCATTGTTTGTGCATTTGAGTAACTCAATGATATAAATATCGCCAAGAAAGAAATGTGGGCGAGGGAAAAGTTAGGTGATATAACTATCTGAGGGGATGTTTTATATTAAAAACAATTTTTCTTTTATATATAAAAATACGTCAAGAATAGAAAAATAAAATTCGGCATAAGGAAATGCAAAATTTTTGAATCCTATGATGTAGAAGGGATCTACAGATGGATTCACCAGTAGGGGTGAGCCAACGAAAAACCCTTAAGTGGGAAGTCCTTAAGTGGGTGTGGCCAAAAGATGCATAACCAGGGCATTTCCTATTTTATGTAATTAAAATTAAAGGGCTTAATGGTTAAATTATTATATATATACTATAGAAATTTTGATTTATTGGAATGTATGCATATTGTTATCTCTTATTTCCTGCATGTATAACAGTTTCACAAAATACTATTCCCACATAGTCATAATTTTTATGACTGACCCAGAATTGGCACATATTTTATAGGCAGCGGGACCAACGCCAAGCAAGATACACAGGATCTTGGCGGTTGATCTGGCAAAGGTAATAATCAAAGCTCGGGATTGGCACAGAGCTCGTTGTACTGGTCTCATGTGTATCTATTGTAATAAGCCTATCTAGCAAGTTTTATTTTCTTGTACTGATCGTGTAATGAATAAAATAAAGAATTGAATAAAAATCTTGGTGTATGATCTTTGTACTTTGCATTTCAAATGTTTGTTGTCCGATTCTTAAATCATTTGAAGAGCCCAGGAGTTGGGTCTCTACAATTTGGTATCAGAGGGACAGATTTTCAATAAATTGTGTCACAGATAGTACAAAAACATTACACAAATAAACCGCTAAGCGTAAACATTTCTTTATATAAGGAACCCATTCAAGTATATTCCAGCCGACGCCGACAGGCGAATCGCGACGAACACGAAGTTCAAGGAGGAACAAGATATGAAGAAAATGATAATGGACATCAGCAACGTCCGGAAAATATGGTGCAAGAACTCGCGGGAGCCCTGAGAATGGTTTTCCCTACACTAGTTGTGTTAGGACCCACGATTCCCCAAGCAGACCCTAATCCACAACTACCTGAACAAAACCCAAGAAACCCTTCTCCTCCCCCTCTCGTAGCTGTAGCACCTGCTCCTCATTACCATCAAATGGACTACGACCTTAAGCAATTTATACAATTGAAACCACCGACCTTCATAGGAGGTTTGTCTCCCTTAGAAAGAGAAGATTGGATACTCTGAATTGAGATCATATTCCAAGTCATGCGTTGTCCAGAGGATCGGAAGGTTGAGTTTGCATCGTTCTAATTAGAAGGTACAGCGAAACGTTGGTGGAACAATATAGTTACGACAAAGTTCGTCACACGAAGAATTGTAACGTGGGCAAACTTCCTCCAGGAATTCACCAACTGGTTCGTACCTCAATCCGAGAAACGAGTCCTGCACGACAAATTCTTGCGACTCGTTTAGGGATCAAAGACAGTTCTTCAATACGAGACAGAATTTTCCAACTTGGTGTATTATGTTGATTCCCTCGTATAACAACCGAAGAAGATCGTTGTCGTCAGTTCCAAAAAGATTTACAGGACGACATTCGTAATTTACTTGTACCCCTAGACATCCTGGAGTATGGCAAATTAGTCGAACGAGCGCGACTCGTGAAAATAGATCAAAGAAAATCGCAAAAACATAAGAATAGCGGAAAAAGAAAAACGACAGAGATGTCAACCCAAAGCGAAGTCCACGACAGTGACGCAAAATCAATTCAGACTGGCTCGTCAACTAGTAATGCTTCGCAACCAACTGTGCCAAAATATGCTAAGTGTGGTCGTTCTCACCAAGGAGAATGTCTCAACGGTTTATGTTTTTATTGTCGTCAACCGGGACATGTTAAGAAAAACTGCCCAAAGATGACAAGCAGACCTCTCCTTCCAACACCGCAACAATTATATCAGATGTATGTAGAGTTGTTTGCATTTGCACCAGTACCCGCACCCTCATCTGCGCCTGCTCCAAATCCTCCTCTAGAAATTCCTGAAGAACGTCTAATCCCGCCGCGAGCATTCAATTTAGAACAGTATCACAAAAAATAAACTTTTGTTTCTTTAGCATACATTTGTAAATATGGTAAGTATTGTATGAATAGAATATGTTTTCGAGGACGAAAACATCTTTTAAGAGGGGAAGATTTGTGACAACCCCACCATATGCTCAAATAAAGAATTTTCACCGATGATGAACAAAGGCACTTAAAGTTTATGTTTTATTTGATTGGATTTATGTTTTGCTTTTTATTTCATTTGATATTTCGTTTGACATATTATCTTTTGTGTTGAAATTTGGGTTGCCCTTTCACTTATTTGGGCTTGCTGCCTTTGGGTGTGAGTTGGTTCTTTTATTGGGTGATTAAATGTTTATGTGGGCTGGCTTGTCTTAGTGGGCTGGTTGGATTTTGGTTGTTGGTTGTCTGTTTCATTTTTTAGCTGGCTGTTGTTATGCTAGAGGATAATGGTGCTGGCTGTGTAGGTGTTGGCTGGGTAGCATATTGGATTCTGTTAAAAACACATGGAGCGGTGCTTGGCGTGACCTTGTCGTTGGTCGCTTACTTCCCTGCTATAAATCGAGCCCAAGCCGCTGTTTCTCCCGCACTTTTACTTCAACGTTGTTCTGCTTCTGCGATTTCTCATCTTCTTCTTCCTCTGGCTGCTCTGTGTCGGCAGTGAACTTTTCTTCTCCTTCTTCTACTCCATCTCCTTCTTTCCTGTGCTTCTAGATATCGGAGCTAGGTCGAGCTTCCTGAGCCGTCGCTATCATGCTTTCGTGTCGACGATGCCGCCGCTGATGCTGTACCCGAGCTGTTGTGCTCCCTGTTGTTACACCGTGAGCAGCTAGGTGCCGCTGATTTTGGGTTTTCTCTGCTACAGCTTGTGTCGTGAGCAGTTGTTGTCGTGCGTTGTGCTGTGAGCTTGTTGTTGTATTGTACTGTTATCGCCTCTTCCTTTTCTTCCAGATTAAACAGTAGCTATTTCTTCGATATTTTGGGCCGAAAATCGTTTACCTTTTTATGAATATGTGGAGGCAGGTTTCATTATTTTTGAGCCACATTTTTTTCAAGGGGTGGTTTACCCAATTTTTTAGCTTTGCTGGACAGAATTTTTGAGGGGACGGATGTCCATTTGGGGGCTGGTTTAATCCATTTAGAGGCTTATTTATAGCTGTCCGGCAAAGTTTTTGACGCTTTTCGATCTCGGATTTCCGATGTTTTTAGCGAATAAATCCTTTACGTAAACAATTAGAATGACACGAGACTCAGTTTAAAATTAGTGTTATTTCAGTGGTTTCCGAAACCAAGACCGAATTGGAGGATACTGAGGAATGGCGTCTCAGGACAATCGCAACCCGGACACCGAGAAAGATAAGGGAAAGGCAGTGAGTATTTTAATTCTGGGAATTACATTTATTCAAGTATTTCAGTATTTTCCTATTTTTATTTTAATAACCATTGTCTGTGCATTTGATTAACTCAATGATATAAATATTGCCAAGAAAGAAATGTGGGTGAGGGAAAAGTTAAGTGATATAACTATCTGAGGGGATGTTTTATATTAAAAACACTTTTTCTTTTATATATAAAAATACGTCAAGAATAGAATAATAAAATTTGGCATAAGGAAATGCAAAGTTTTTGAATCTTATGATGTAGAAGGGATCTACGGATGGATTCACCAGCAGGGGTGAGCCAACGAAAAGCCCTTAAGTGGGAAGTCCTTAAGTGGGTGTGGTCAAAAGATGCATAACCAGAGCATTTCCTATTTTATGTAATTAAAATTAAAGGGCTTAAGGGTTAGTATTATTATATATATACTATACAAATTTTGATTTATTGGAATGTATGCATATTGCTTATCTCTCATTTTCTGCATGTATAACCGTTTCACGAAATACTGTTCTCATATAGTCATAATTTTTATGACTAACTCAGAGTGGACACATAGTTTATAGGCAGCGGGACCAACGCCAAGCAGGACACACAGGATCTTAGCGGCTAATCTGGCAAAGGTAATAATCAAAGCTTGGGATTGACACAGAGCTCGTTGTACTGGTCCATGTGTATCTATTGTAATAAACCTATCTAGTATGTTTTATTTTCCTGTACTGATCGTGTAATGAATAAAGTAAAAAATGGAATAAAAATCTTGGTGTATGATCTTTGTACTTTGCATTTTAGATGTACTGCGACCCTTTTTATTCAAAACTATTGTCGATTCTTGAATCATTTGAAGAACCCAGGAGTTAGGTCTCTACAGTTTGTTGCACCATGGTCAGTTGGTTGAGATGATCTGATGAGTTGCCCATGTTATGTTGCGGAGAGGTAATTGAGTGAGTTACAGGTCGATTTGAGTCTGAATGAATGAGTGGCGGGAACGAACGTGAATTGGTGTGCCACGTGACCCGTGGCGTTTCCCTATTTTGAGAAGAAGGAAATTCCCGAGGCGGACAAGTCCAATCAAGAATTTCCTCCTGAATTAAATACCTCTAATTCAAACTTGATTGGAATTTGACAAATTAATTAGAAACCTATTAATATTACTGCCCGCCAATTAAGCCTATTTAATATTGCTGATCATCCATATAGGAAGAAATTAATTCCTATTCAGCCTGCGAAAGGGGCTCGAGGAGAAGCGTGTGAGGCTCGATGGGGAGACAACCCGCTGAAGGCGTGCAGGGATGGAAAGGCTGCACGGAGTTGACAGGTGTTGCACCAAGGGAACGACTGAAGCTTGTGTTCATGACGGAAGGCCCAATTCGGTGCTCGATAGGCGAGTTCGGTCGTGTAGGCAGATCGGTAGCTTCGGTGATGAAGAGTCGCCCTTGTCATTGAGGTCGTAGAGCTACAACGATGCAGGAAAGAGTCGACAAGGACGGTGTGTCGAGGGAACGATAGCGTCAAAAGCATGCATTCACGACCGGAAGCCCCAAATCGGCACTCGATAGGCGAATTTGGTAGTATCAGTGATAAGTGATAACAAAGAATGGCACAGTGAGTTCAAGCGGAAAAAGTGGTTGAATGTTGGATGGAGATGCTGTCATTTTTTGGTGGTAAAAGTGGAAGTAGAGGCACGGGGACGGAGTCGATGCAACGTCGAGACGATGCAGTGGAAGCCGAGGGTTGTTGTGTCCGGTGGAGAAAGGATGGCTCTGATACCAAATTGATATGAGCCTTGTCGGGGGAAGTGTCGGAGGCGATGATGACGGGGACGGAGGAAGATACCGTGGAGCTGAAACCGCGGCTGCCTAAGCGAGGCTTGCTCATTGGAGGAGAGAGCTATCAATATTTCACAATTAGAGGAAAGAGAACAGATTTTATTTCTTGCATGCTAATACAAGAACGACAAAAGAAATAAAATAAAGCCAAAGGAAATAACGACAGAATTGGACATACACAATCAAATAGGAATACGACATGAAAGCAATTATTAAGAAATAAATAATATAATAAGGCTCATATCATCATTCCCTGAGAGGGGAATTCTATTCTCATCGAATGATGAACTGCTATTATAGTTTACATTGATGCAGATTGGGCTGGATTGATTAATGATTGACGGTCCACCTCAGGATATGTACGATGGTTGGTGAAACTTTAGTTACCTAGAGGAGGAAAAAACTTGTGGTTGTCAGATCTAGTGTTGAGGTTGAGTTCAGGGTTATGGACATGGGATCTGTGAAGGATTGTGAATCCAAACTATCATAAAAGATCTTGCTCGTAAAGGAAATGAGTCTATCATACTATACTGTGATAACAAGATAGTTAGTAGTATTGCTCACAACCTAATGCAACAAAATCGTATTAAACACATTGAGGTCAGCAGACACTTCATGAAGGAACACATAGTGAGATACATTGTGGTTACCTCGTTTGTCCCATTGAAACAATTGGCTAATATCCTTGATAGAAAAAGTGAATCTATCTTTTTCTCAACAATAGTGTGTACATATATATACATGGGAGGGTGATCCCAACACCCGAGGTGAGTCTAAGTTATATTTATCATATACAGTATCTACCCCCCCCCAACTCAAGGGGGATCATACACCGAGATTTTGGACAATAGATATGTATGATGGTTCCGCGTCTGTGGCTTAGTCAGCAAATTTGCAAGTTGTTGCTCAGAAGGAACAAAGTGAGGAGAAGAATATCACGACCATGTTGCTCTCGTAAGAAGAAAGCATCTACTCTAATATGCTTGGTAAGAGAGCTTAGTTATTAAAGGCGCACCAAGGCGCAAAGGGATCTTGGATCCTAGCCTCAAGGCGCAAGCGCGCCCGAAGAAGATAAGACGCAACTACATTCATTTTAAATAATCAGCATCAAACATCAGTTCTTCTTCTTGAACAGATTTTTCACATATTCTACTCATTAATCATTCGTTAGTATCATTTATGTCTCTTAAAAAATAAAATCAATATGATTGATTGCATCATATTTATGTCTCAACGACCGATTATGTTTCAAAAATATTAAATCATATAAAAATTATTGAGTTATTGCATTAATTTTTTAATTATTTTTAAAAAAAATGCAACAAAAATCACGCATAGTCGAGCCTTTATTGTCCAAAGGCGCACGAACGCACAAAAAAAGGCACACGAAAGCGCAAACCTCTGTATCTGGTGAGCCTGGAGCCTTAGGCACGCCTTTAACAACATAGTAAGAGAGTGCTTCACCGGATTCAGAATAATTTGAATGGCATCAATGTTATCACAGTGAAGTGGAGTGGGATCTGGAGAAGCGACACCAAGTTCCTCAAGAAGCCAGCGGAGCCGAATAATGTCCTCAGCGGTGGTAGTCATGGCCTGAATCTCAGTTTCAGTGCTGGAATGAGAAACACTGGACTGTTTCTTAAACTTCCATGGAATAAGTGAAGAACCCAAGAACAGACAGAAACCCGTGACAGATCAACGGTCAAAGAGATCACTGGCCCAGGTAACATCCGAGTAAGCACGGAGCTGAAGAGAACAACGTGTGGAGAAGAAGAGACATCGTGAAGTCGTCGTCCGGAGATAACGCAGGAGCCGCAATAGGTGACCATAATGCACAGGGTGGGCGCGCCAACAAACTGGCTCAACACATGAACAGCATGAGCAATGTCGGGCAAAGTAATAGTGAGGTAGACGAGACTCCCAACAAGGTGACGATAGCAAGTAGGATCAGAAAGTGGAACGTCATCATCCAGACATAGCTGAAGGTGAAGCTCCATAAGGGTGTCTGCGGTGCGAGAGTCAAAGAGAGCACCCCGAGCTAAGAGATCTGAAGTGTAACGTCGTTGAGAGAGCTTGAAAATCACGGTCTGTAGAGGTGAACTGATGCATTCCGCAAAGCATCCTAGTGCATCAAAGTTTTTTTATGTATTTTTTTTCACCTGCTCATTTTATTTCATTTACTCGTGTTATTTCAAATGCTTGTTGGCTCATTGGTTTGACCGGCCAGTAAGACCCTGAATAAAACGGTCCGGTATTACTAGTAGTAGGACGATAACGGCAAGCCCAAATTAATTAAGAAAACATAAATTTAAAATGCATACTATGGCACCAGAATCATTAGAGATATGATTGGAAAGTTTTTTAAAATGGAATGTTGATTGTAATAGGAAATTAGAAATTTGGTAAAATGTTGTAATAGGAATAATAAGGATCTCTCCTAGAAATTTGGTAAATGTTGTAACAGGAATAATAAGGATCTCTTGGCCTTTAAAAGCCACCGCCAGGAGAAGAAGAGGGAGGCCGAAAACAAATACAGGAGAAGCACTGCTCCTCTCTCTGTGTTGTCGGTCAAAACCATCGTCGCCCTTGCCGTTCACGCCGCCGTTCTGCCTCGCGTTCATCGTCGTTACCGCCGGAAGCCTTTCCCGTCGTCCGCACTCCAAGGCGAGCCTGTCGAACTCCTTCCAGCGACGGAGAAGCCCCGTCTCACGCGATTTCCCTGTTCACCACAATCGCGCCACCCGGAAGCCACCGCCCGGTTGCCGTCGACATCGAACCCTTACTCCGACGACCGGGATCGAGCATTGAGCCGTCGACTTCGTCTCTTCATCCGGCCAGTGCCATGTTCTCCAATTTATTTGGGCCGACTGATTATCTTCATCCCGTTCGCTGCCTGTTTGGAGCATCACGGCCTGTACTGGATTTGGGGTATACTCGTTCACTCTCTTTAATTAGTATTAAATTTATGCTTCACTTAATTAATCTTTGGGCTTGTCGTTGCGTTTGTATTGCTAATAATATCGTTAATTTCATAAATTGTTGCTTATAAATTTTGGCTTGTGGTCGCATAAATTTCGTGGAGGGTTAAAACCATAAAGCATGTAAGAGCTCTGGTCGAGTGATAATTTCGAATCTCTTAAAGCCCAAATAAATTGGAGAACATGGCACTGGCCGGAGAAGAGACGAAGTCGACGGCTCAATGCTTGATCCCGCGTAAAAGGTTCGATGTCGACGGCAACCGGGCGGTGGCTTTAAGAGGGAAGTTTTTCGATTCACTTCTACAGGCGGTGGCTAAATTTCTGGAGGGTTAAAACCATAAAGTTTGCGCGTTTTGATTTGGCCACTCGGCCCTCGTGAAATCAAACCCTAAATTTCTATTTTCACTAAAAGGTATCTTTCTTTCATCAAAATTTAATCTTTTCTCAAAGCCCTAAATTTGAGGCTACATCAATTTGGTATCAGAGGGAAGTTTTCGATTCACTTCTACCGTGGATCGGTCGATCCGGCGAATTTAATTTTTTTAATAATAAAAAAAGGATTTTAAAATTTTTATTTTTTTTTTGTCTTTCAAAAAAAGAGAGGAATTTGTTTTTCTTAAATAATTCTTTTTCTCCCACTCGGGAAAGCTCTCTCTAAAAAAATTAAATTTTATTTAAATCTATTTTCAAATTTTTCTATGGAAAAACGGGTCGATCAGTTAGAAAACAGCGGTAGGAGATCTGGCTCGACGCATGAGTGATTTAATGAAAACGGTTGAGACGCACACCACCGGTATGGGTAGTGTCACACATATCATGAACGGACTACGCACTTTGGTTAATAATATCGAGCGACCTTGCACGTCAAACGAACACCTGCCCCAGTGGTCGAAATCGACCCGGATCATAGACATCGGGAACTCGCACACCCCGATCCGGAGGGCCATAACGAACCACGACACCAACTCTGTTGGGAATTGGGATGTGGGAATCAAGTTGGACATGCTAGATATGCTTAGTGGATCATTACAATCAAATATCGCTTTCTGATTCCCCGATTGGATGACATGCTACATATGCTTAGTGGATCCCGAGTATTTTCAAAGATTGATTTAAAAAGTGGATACCACCAGATTAAAATTCGACCTAGGGACGAATGGAAGACTACGTTTAAAACTAAGGATTGTACGAGTGGCTAGTGATGCCTTTTGGGCTATCCAATGCTCCCAGTACGTTTATGCGAGTGATGAATCAAGTGCTTAGGCCACTCATAGGAATTTGCGTGGTGGTATACTTTGACGATATTTTGATTTATAACACTGATCAGGATCAGCACATGATTCATCTTAGGCAGGTCTTAGATATACTACGTGAAAATAAATTATATATAAATTTGAAGAAATGCACGCTTTTTGACTGACAGCCTAACCTTCTTAGGATATATCGTTTTTCTGAGGGCATTAGAGTTGATAGAGAGAAGGTCAAGGCGATAGAATCATGGCCTAGCCCTAGGACGATTACTGAGGCTCGAGGATTTCATGAGCTAGCATCTTTTTATCGGCGATTTATTCGAAACTTTAGTACCTTGATAACACCTGTGACTGATTGTCTGAAAAAGGATTTGTTTATTTGCACTGAGGAAGCCGAGCGAGCATTTCTTTTGGTTAAAGAGAGACTCACAAGTGCCCCGAAATTAGCGCTGCCTTATTTTGAGAAAATGTTTGAGGTTGACTGTGACGCATCGATCGTAGGCATTGGCGCAGTTTTGAGGGTCGACCCATTACATTCTTTAGTGAGAAGTTGAATGAGCCGAAGACTACATATTCCACGTACGACTTACAGTTTTACGCTATCGTTCAGGCTCTCCGACACTGGAGACACTACCTGATTCAGCGCGAGTTTGTGTTGAACACTGATCATGAAGCTCTGAAGCATCTGAACTCCCAGAAGGAGATCAGGCGTCATGCCAAGTGGGTTGCTTACCTGCAGGAGTTCACATTTCACTTGAAGCACAAACCCGGTGTCACGAACCGCGTAGCCAACGCACTTAGCCGTCGTATCCATTTACTAGTCACCCTGCAGTCGTGCATTATTGATTTAGATTCACAGCGCGACCTATACGCAACCGATCCGTTCTTTCACGATATTTGGAGCTCATGCCAGCACAGTGGGACTGATCCCACCACATAGTATGTCGTGAGTGAGGGTTATCTATTTAGAGGCACTCGCCTTTGCATCTGCGAAGAGCCACTTCGAGAGACATTACTTAGAGAGCTCCACTCGTCTGGGTTAGGTGGACACGTTGGCCAATCTAAATTACTCGATCTCGCCAGCGCACGTTATTATTGGCCAAATATGAAGCATGATGTCACTGAATTCATTAGGCATTGCACCACCTATCAGCTGTATAAGGGACACGCACAAAACACTGGATTATACACCCCCTTACCGATACCTGAGCGGTCATGGGATGACATCTCAATGGACTTTGTTGTAGGACTTCCTCGCACTCAGTGGAAGGTCGATTCTATTTTTGTAGTTGTAGACCGATTTTCGAATATGGCACATTTCATTCCGTGTAGAAAGACTTCTTGCGTTGTACACGTCGCCGAACTTTTTTAAAAAAAATCGTTAGACTACACGGAATTCCTAGGTCGATCACTTCTGATAGGAACACTCGTTTTATAGGGGTATTTTTGGAAAACACTGTGGGCCCGACTTGGTACCAAACTCGAATTTAGCAGCGCATATCACCCTCAGACCGATGGGCAGACTGAAGTCGTTAATAGGAGTTTGGGGGATCTACTTAGGTGTTTGACGGGGGAGAATCCAAAACAATGGGATCTTAAACTGCCACAAGCTGAATTTGCATTCAATAATTCTATCAATCGCTCCACAGCTAAATCTCCTTCCGAGATTGTTTACGGATTCCCTATACCACATTTACTTGATCGCTACTCCCTCCCGAATCATGAATGTATTTCCTTTGATGCGCAAGTCCATGTTGATTATTTAAAAGAATTGCATAAATTTATTACTAATAAATTGTGAGCGACTTCTGAAAAATATAAAACTATGGCCGATCGACATCGCCGGGAGTTATACTTTTCAGAAGGAGATTGGGTTTTTGCTTATTTCAGGAAGCAGAGATTCACTCTGGGTACATATCACAAGTTACAGCAGAGGAAATTTGGTCCTTTCCAAGTCCGGAAGCGCATCGGTGAGAATGCATATCTCCTGGATTTGCCCGTTGAATTCGGTACTTCGCCAATTTTCAATGTGGCAGATCTGACGCCTTTGTATGGAGAACCGCCAGATTCCAGCCCGAGCCCACCGACGGCAGCCGCAGAGATTCCACCAGACTTAGCTCCAGTACAGACACCCAGCACTGAGGAGATAGATCAAGTTCTTGATGTTTGAGAGTTTCGTACTCGCCACGGGACGTACCAGCGCTACTTGGTCTCCTGGCGGGGACAGGACCTCACAGAAAGTTCATGGATCAGCACTGACGAGCTACGACGCTGCCGCCCAGACCTCTCTGTTGCTACTCATTGCCAAGTCTCGCCGGGGTCGAGCCTTTTCAACTACAGGGGAACTGATGCATTCCGCAAAGCATCCTAGTGCATCAAAGTTTTTTTAATGTATTTTTATTCTCCTGCTCATTTTATTTCATGTACTCGTGTTATTTCAAATGCTTGTTGGCTCATTGGTTTGACCGGCCAGTAAGACCCTAAATAAAACGGTCTGATATTACTAGTAGTAGGACGATAACGGCAAGCCCAAATTAATTAAGAAAACATAAATTTAAAATGCATACTATGGCACCAGAATCATTAGAGATATGATTGGAAAGTTTTTTAAAAGGGAATGTTGATTGTGATAGGAAATTAGAAATTTGGTAAAATGTTGTAATAGGAATAATAAGGATCTCTCCTAGAAATTTGATAAATGTTGTAATAGGAATAATAAGGATCTCTTGGCCTTTAAAAGCCACCGCCAGGAGAAGAAGAGGGAGGTCGGAAAGAAATACAGGAGAAGCACTGCTCCTCTCTCTGTGTTGCCGGTCAAAACCATCGTCACCCTTGTCGTTCACGTCGTCGTTCTGCCTCGCGTTCATCGCCGTTACCGCCGGAAGCGTTTCCCGTCGTCCGCACTCTAAGGCGAGCCAGTCGAACTCCTTCCAGCGACGGAGAAGCCCCATCTCACGCGATTTCCCTGTTCACCACAATCGCGCTACCCGGAAGCCACCGCCCGGTTGTCACCGACATCGAACCCTTACTCCGACGACCGGGATCGAGCACTGAGTCGTCGACTTCGTCTCTTCATCCGGCCAGTGCCCCGTTCTCCAATTTATTTGGGCTGACTGATTATCTTCATCTCGTTCGCTACCCGTTTGGAGGATCACGGCCTGTACTGGATTTGGGGTATACTTGTTCACTCACTTTAATTAGTATTAAATTTATGCTTCACTTAATTAATCTTTGGGCTTGTCGTTGCGTTCGTATTGCTAATAATATCGTTAATTTCATAAATTGTTGCGTATAAATTCTGGCTTATGGTCGCATAAATTCTGTGGAGGGCTAAAACCATAAAGCACGTAAGAGCTCTACTGGAGTGATATTTTCGAATCTCTTAAAGCCCAAAGTGACGAGTGCGTTTGTACGCGTAATCTGATTTGGCCACTCGGCCCTCGTGTTCTTTGAAATCAAACCCTAAATTTCTATTTTCACTAAAAGGTATCTTTCTTTCATCAAAATTTAATCTTTTCTCAAAGCCCTAAATTTGAGCCTACATCATGAACTCAAGGCCCAAGAAGTAGCTCAATTATCCAAGGTCAGACATCTAAAACTGTTGCTGAAGGTGATGCTTGACGAAGGCTACATGAGAAGGATCATCACAAATAATAATCATATCATCCGCAAAGTAATAGAAAAGTCCGACCACGAGAGGAGGAGTGCACAAACAAGGCTGGGTCATGTGGACTCGGTAGAAAACAGGCGGCAGTAATGGCTGAGCTGAAACGTGCAAATCACGCGCGGGGCGCCTGCTTGAGCCGTAAAGAGCTCGACGTAAGCAAGGCCTGGAGGAAAGGAAAGGTCGGGGGGAGGAAGCATGCACAACCTCCTGCTGAAGGTCGCAGTGAAGAAAGGCATTTCTCTATCAAGCTGGAACAGAGACAAGTGTCGAACAGCTGCAACCGCAATAAGAGTACGAATCGTAGTCATATGGGCGACCGGAGCGAAGGTCTCATCAATAGTCTAGTCCCTGCTCCTGCTGAAAAACCACGAGCCACAAGTCAAGTCTTGTACCTCTCCACAGAACCATCGGAACGAGTCTTGATCTTGAAGACTAACTTGCAAGTAATAGGCACAGCACTGGGTGGAAGAGGGTCAAACTCTCAGGTACAAGTGTGCTCGAGTGTCACCAACTCAACAGACATGACAGCCTGCCACTCAGGTATCTTGGCATCCTCATGATAGGAAGTAGGCTCTGGAGTGCCACAGGCAGTAGCAGGAAGGGCAGACAGTTCCAGCAGTAGTGTAGCAAGGCTAAGGCGGTCGGGAGGATGTCTCTCACGAAGTGGATAGCGGCGCGCAGGAGGATAATCTAAAGGACACTCGCTGGAGGAGACAGACACTGAATCTGGGGGGCACTGGAGGTGAGAGAACAGAAGGGAGACGACAAGTGTAGTGATATGAAAGGGGGACGACGAGCTCGTCAGAGGTGGAAGTGGGTGGCGAAGGGGAGGAGTGAGGAGGTGAGACTGGAGAGGTCGAAGGTGGTGAGACTGGAGAGGTGGGAGGTGGTGAGACTGGAGAGGTCAGACGCAAGGGAAGAGGAGGGTAACATACCGGAAGGAGAGAAGACATCAGAGAATAACATATGAGTGCGAGGTCGAGGGGGCAGAGGACACAAAGAAGGGGTGAGATTCGTCAGATGTGACATCATGTGAGATGTGAAGTCGACGTGCAGTAGGGTCATAACAGTGATAGTCCTTATGCTCAAGACTATATCCAAGAAAGACACATGTAACAGACTGAGCAGAGAGCTTGGTACGCTCACGTGGAGGGAGTAAAACATAGTACCGACAGCCAAAAACACAAAGATGGGTGTAACGGGGAGATCGAGAGTACAGACACGCACCAAGACTCTGGCCCTGAAGGATCTAAGCCATGGAATCGGCTCCGCTAAAATAGGATACTCCTAAGTTGGAGGGCACATAGATGGTGACACGAGAGGGGTAGACGGGTTGTGGAAATAAAGGCCCACCCGGATGTTGGGTTGCGAGCCCGCGAGAAAATACCTCAGATAATGCCATAATGGTTAGGGGATAGTCCAATAATGTGCACGTGATATAGGTGGCGACAGTGTCGGACTGACGAACGGAGCTAATGCACGTAGGCGCTACACGCTTTGTGCATGTCATAATGACGGAGGAGTTCCCCCTTCAAGGTGAGCAAAAAGATACCAGGGATATGTTGGCACGTCCAACGCACACAGTGGTGCACGGGGCCCTCCATATAGATAATCAGCATGAGAACCTTAGACTGGAGATTCAAAAATTACTTAGCACGGGAAATCAAACTAAGGGGGTCGATGTCGACGAACACTGAAATTTCAATCTAGCGAAGGTGGGTCAGGTGGACATCCTCAACGGGGTATCGGAAAACCATGTAGAGAATTGTGGGTCAGTTAGAGGAGGCGGTGGAGGTGTCAAAGGAGAGTTTATAGCGGTGACCACGAGCTCATGGAGCAGGAGAGGACAATGAGATCTTCTAAGGTGCCCTTGACTTCAAGCTAGTCCAAATGACTAGAAATGGTGTAGGTTGAAGCGAAGGTGCCCTTGTCGGGCCCTAAAGGCCATAGAATGGGTACAGGACATATAACGGATGAGGCGGAGAGGACAATGGAGCGACTGAAACACCACAGGGGGTAGACTGCGGCTAACGCAATGGAGGCGAGGACGGAAGCGAAGATCGGCGGTTGGCGCGACTAGCTCAGTGAAAGTATCCAAACTAGAATCGAAACTGGCAAACAAATGGAGGATTGCCAATTGGCGGAAGCAACGTTGTTGGGTGCAAGGGCGACAAAGCGGCGAGTGGAAGAGGTGAACAACATTGAGGAAATGAAACTTGTGTGGGCATGATCGGTTACTATTGAAATCCGAAATCAAGAGGGATTAGAGCTTTCAAATGAAATAGTTAAGGAGGGTCAGACAAATTGATAGAAGTTTTATATCGATCCAATAGATTGATTTCAATCACGATGTGATATATCAAAATATACTAGATATATTCTCTTGAGGGATGCAACCTTTTAAGAGTTCTTCTCTCCTAAGAGAGCCTCATACAATACAATGATTTCATATCCCCTAAAAACCCATTACCACTACCTTATACAGCAGGAGTGGCATATACATAATTGTTGAAATGCCATGAGGCTCAATATGTAGATAGAAGGATGTGTACATTGCCTGGGAGTCATAATCGTATTACAACGGTTCAAGGAGTGCAAACGGCCCAATTAAGAGGCTATACAGGGTGGAGACACGTGGTGGAGCGAGGAGCGTGTAAGTGTTATGATTTGCTGATTGTTATGCATGTGCGTGTAGCCTTATTATTACATCTTGTATTATTTATTTTGTTGATTTAGGGTTAATGTTATGTGAGCCCCCTCCCCCTCCCTATATAAGGAGGTGGTCGGGGAGAGTTCCTTTCATCTTTTTATCATTAGGGTTTTGGGTCTCCATCTTTGGAGAAGGGCTTCGTGGAGGAACCAGCCTCCAAAAGTTGGGCCAGAGTATACCTCGTGTTTGTATCTTTATTTTCAACTAGTGCAAGCATTTTCTCATTCCCGTAACATTGGTCCGACCTGCCGCCCCGTCTGCATCGACTGTCGTCGGGTGCCTTCAATCTTGTCATCGACATCTGCGGGCTTGCATCGTGTTCCCTCCATCGATCGACCGTGTCCTCCGCCTGGGACGACCGCCTCCTAACTCTACAGCACCAGCAACAGTGTCGTGCATCGCCCGCTTCGCTCGACCCAGCGTCAGGACGGAACGCACTTCTCGTCGACCGCTCCGCCTGATCCAGGCCCAGATCCGTTCGATCCTTCAGCCTAACCCCGCTTTCGTTCGCTCCTTCAGCCGCTCTATTTGCGCCTGACCAGATTCGCTCTTCCTTCGCCCGCTCCACCTACTCTAGGGCTTGCGACTCCTCCCCACCATTGTTCAACTTCTCTGTGCCACTCCCTCTCCTGTACGGCTTCCTCTTCAGTGTCGGGTCATGTACTCCATCTCTCAGCCGTAAACTACCGCCCTATCTACAGCGCTGATGATTCATATGGCACAAGGCCGAATGGAATCCCGCGTGGAAGCCCTCGAACACGCCTATCACCGCCCTCACCTCTCATCTTGAGGCCCAAGCCGAGCAATTCACGTCGATTATGACGATGCTCCTCAACTTGCAATCCGGCCAGACCTCTGGACCTCCTGCTGCCTCAGCCTTGGGATCCCTCGCACATTGGCACCCAAAGATCCGGCATTGTCGAGCTTGCCTCCCTAGCCCCCACGCCTAGACATCCCCACATTCAAAGGGACTAACCCCCTTAGATGGATTGCCCGTGCCGAACAGTTTTTTGACCTTCACCAGACTCCTCCGACGCAGCAGGTCTCCATGGCAGTTATCGGCATGGAAAGGTCCGCCCTCCATTGGGTCCGCCCTCCATTGGGTCCGCTAGCTCCGCCAGTCCTCCCAGGCCTCACCTGGACAGCTCTCACGGAGGCCCTCGTTCAGCAGTACGATCACCGCTACACCAACTCCATGATCAAGGGCTTTTGAGGAGTCCGTCGGACCGATTCCATTGATTTGTACGTGGATGCATTTATCGAGCTGGTCACCCATGTTCCAGGTCTTCCACCCGATCATTACTTGGTCTACTTCATGCACGGCCTACAACCCCATGCCCACCTCTGCACCCTTCAATTGTTAACGGTTCACCAAGCCATGGACATCTCCCCACTTGTGGAGGCTGAATTCCTCGCGATGTATGGGGACCTTCCTTCCTCATTGCCTCCCACCAAACCTCCCAACCAACCATATTTTTCTCCCCCGTCTAAATAACCACCACCGCCACCTCCTCTACCTCGCCCACCCATTATGGGCCCACGCAACAACCGCCAAGTCCTTACTCACCGCTTGTCCAACCAAGAGTACAATGACTTACGGAGCAAGGGTTTGTGCTTCCATTGCAAACAACCCTACTTGCATACTCATGATTGTCCGACGAAGGAGTCTCCTCTTCTCATCAGAGAGGACATGAACGAGATCAGCACGGCTGACTTTGACACTCTTATGATCGCAGATGTTCTGCCGGATGGCGCTCCGAGCACCTCTACGGCAGCCCACCTGCGGGCATTTCACTACTAGCTGGAGAGCGGCACTCCGACCTTGAGAGTAAGGTCAATTTTTTGGCGGGGTGTATTGATATGCATGTGCGCGTATCTTATTATTATATCTTGTATTGTTTCTTTTGTTGCTTTAGGATTAATGTTATGTGAGCCCCCCCCCCCTCCCAATATAAGGAGGTGGTATGGGAGAGTTCCTTTCATCTTTTATCAGTAGGGTTTTGGGTCTCCATCTTTGGAGAAGGGCTTCTTGTAGGAACCAGCCTCCAGAAGTTGGGCACGAGTATACCTCGTGTTTGTATCTTTATTTTCAATTAGTTGCAAGCACTTTCTCCTTCTCGTAACACTGATATTACGAGTGTTGTGAATGAGCAAGGAGTGGATTGTGTGATGAAACTAAGGTGGGAGTTCTGACAAGTTGTCGGAGGCGAAAGTCAGGCATTAGGAAGTAGCATGTCAGGCCAAATGTAACACTAGAATCTAGGGTAGATGATGGCATAAGGAGAGAGGGAGATGGGAAGAGGAGGAAAATGAGAGTGGTACAACTAGGGAACATCCCAAACCCTAAGCTCAATTGAAATAAACCAAACATAAGAATTTCAATAGCATACAACCATATGGATGTCCTATCATCTGAAGGCAAACTTGTAAATACTAGAAAGATAATAATGCGTAATAAAAGTGTAAAATTGGGATAAATTGATACGCCTCATCCATGCCTATCCTTTGATGGGGTCAATCCTCTCAGAGTAACATGTTTAGGCCCTTTACATACATGTGTTTGCCCCTTGATCTGATCCCGCATCAGTAATACATTGAACAATTGAATGTGACTCAACTTTATACAGCAATTCAAGGCATCTCTAGATTGGGCAAATTACTTAGTCCTTTCAAAGACCTGTAACAACCAAATTGTGGCTCGTCATGAAATATTTAAGTTCAAAATCCGATCATGTTAGTTTTGACGTTGTTGTCAAAATGTCGATTGAGGTAACTATGCTCATTATTCCTAATTTCGCCCATCAATTAATGAATAAAATAAGTTCAGATATTGGGGAATTTGGTGATCGGATTTTAGAGGCAGTATAGAAGTGCATGGAACATTTTATAGTAGAATGATAAGATATTAATGAGAGATGGCAATTTCATAATAGTCAAACCCTAGATTTTATCCATTAGTATATAAGTCATATAGGTCTCAACTTCAATTCTGATACTCCTTCCAACTGAGAGCCACATGAGCGAGGACTCGATCGAAACTTCCCCTCTCGGCGTCGATTCTTCTTCTCGCAGAAAAATCGATGTCCAAAACTTCTACAGATCCCGTCTATTGAAACCTGAATATTGGTTCAACGGAGTTCGGACTAAGAGGGAGCAGTTCGAGCTACTAGACTCGTCGTCGGGCACACAAGACCGAAGAATTCCGAACTCGGAGTCAGACCTCACTAGGTGAAAGTTGGTTGCCTACACACAGACCCGGTGAGCTGCAGCGTGGAGGTCCCGCCACTCACCCGGAAACGCTACTCGCAACTCCTCATCCCAAAGCCAAATGTTGAGCTTGGCACCTGAGATGGCACGGAGTAAGAAGTCTCCAAAAGGAGGAGCTCTAGGAGGCTGGGTCTGCCTCTCCGAGGTGCTTTGGGAGTCTATTTATAGGAAAACTCCTATCGAGAGAAAAACAGTCTTTAAGACCTGCAAACAGCGGCCTCCTCCTTGCTGTCTCCTCCTTTCCGTCACTGTTATTAGCAGCCTGGATTGACTTGCGAACAGCGGAATCTTGTTGTTTGAGAAGGTTATATACAGATCTAGTTGGTCTGCAAATAGCTAAATGTATGTCCTGGGATTTCCCCTATCTGGCGAGTTCCCCGACTAGAACAGTCGAGAATTCGCCTAGCCCGGACTCGCCAAGGGCTAGAACATGCGTGGCGCGAAGTTACCGAGGCGGGGCTCGCTGTTGCACTGAGCTCGTTGCTATTCTGGACTCGCCAACCCTAGGCTTACCGGGTCTGGTCTCGCAAGGGCATACTCGCCCTGTGGAACTGGGCAAAAAATGGCCTTTGCTTGCAACGCTTGAGCTCGCTCGACGTCCTTCGGGGTGAGTCGGGTTGGACTCGCCAAATTGGGGTTATACGTTGTCCATCCTCATCGTTGATATTTTTGAAGCTTCAACTCCTTCCTAGCATGAACGGTTATGGTGGAACCCTACAATCCGTCAACAGCTTCTTGCATGATTATTCCCTGTGACAATTGTTCGCAGTCTTATAACCACCTAAAATCGGTCTTCTTCGATTGAAGGACACGGTGCGATTGTCTTCCTTCTCTCTAATGTTTTTTTTTCTTTTTTGTTCCTTCATTAATGGAATATTTTCTAGAATTTTGGTTTATCCTAGGCATGCAGAAGTTGAATACAAAAGTAAGGCTTAAATTGCTTGTGAGTAAAAGTGCTTGATAACACTTCTAAAAAACTTGAGATATATCTATGATTATCCTCTATTGATGTTTTATGATGATAAAGTTTATACCTATATATTTAAAAATAAAATGTCTCATGAAAGAACAAAACATATTGAAGTTAATTGTCACTTCATCAACGAGCAAGTTAACAAAAAGCAAAAATGCACTATGTTTAGAGTTTCTGCCATGGAACGAAGAAGAAGCAAAATACATTTTCATAGTGGATTAGAAAAAGAATACTTTGTGACTTCAATTAATGTTGATGTAAAAAATTCTCTCTTTTGGTTAGGCACACTTCTAGTTAATAGTATTAGGATATAAGTAACTATATGAAATTTATGTCAAGTCCGTACTCAATGTTGCATTGCATTTCAACATAAGTATAATATTCATGTGTGACAATAAACCTTGTGAAATTATTAAGTGAATATTTATGTAAACCTTTGTTATATGAGTATATTAGAAGATATAAAAATCGCTATTTTCTTAGATATGAATTGAGAAAGGGCAACCACACTATAGAAGCAGAATGCAAACATGAATTAAATGACTACTCCATACACTAGCGGGCTTATGTGGGTGTGGCTACATTTTGGTAATAATGGATGTGACCGTTGTTTTATAATTAAATTATGATTAACTTGTGTTACTTCTTACTTCTTAGTTCTTAAACGGTTATGATCAATTTTGCTTTATTTAAAATTACAGGTCGTTGCAATTGTATATAATGTGAAATTTTGGAAAGATGCGGAGATTGCTGTTAGTATATTTGCTCCTTTAGTGAAGGTGTTGAGAAGAGCTGATGGAGATACGCCTTCTATGGGGTGGATATACGGAGATATGTTAAAGGCTAAAGAAGAAATTGGGATTGCTCTAAATCGTAATGAATCTCGATATCTTCCCATATGGAAGCTAATTGAAAGAAGGATTGATAGTAAGTTGAGCACCCCCCTTCATATTGTTGGTCATTACCTTAATCCATACTTTTATTTTGCAAATTGGGAAAAAATGGAGAAAGACGGAAAATACATGGATGCGGTAATTGATTGTATGTCTAAGATGTATGGGAGGGATGTGGCTCTTCAAGATCGTATTGCTGATCAAATATGTCTCTATCGAAATAAGAGAGGATCTTTTGGAAGAGAAATTGCAAAGAGACAAAGTCTCAATAGTTCTCTTGATCTTGGTATAAATAATTTTAAATTTCTTAAATTATTCACTAGTTTTACTGAATAGTTTTATTTATAATTTCATGTTGCTAATTTTTTTATTACTATTTTGTGTTTAAAAATAATTAGTGAATTGGTGGAAGTTTAATGGGAATGACGCACCTGATTTGAGAGATATGGTTGTACGTATTCTCGGATTGACTACTAGCTCTTCAGGTTGTGAAAGAAATTGGAGTACATTTGAGTTGGTAAGTTATTATTTATTTATAAGTTGTAATTAAATTTGTATATATTGATTATCACAAATTTTATATTAATTGCATTGATTGACTTTATAAATTACAGATTCATACAAAAAAGAGAAATAGACTGGATCATAAAAAATTGAATGATCTTGTCTTCGTAAAATTCAATGTTACTCTAAAAACAAGGTCAATAGAAGCTAAAAGAGATCCAATAGCTGCAAAAAACTTTGAAGATGGAAAAGTGACAGAGTGGTTGGTGGGCTCCAGTTCTTCAAAGAAATCAATTGATGATGAAGATGACGAGGTCTTTCCTGGAGAGGGGTTAACTTGGCAGCAAGTGGCAGAGTGTATGGATGTTGATACAGAACCAAGAAAAAGCTCTAGTGAGTCTCGTCAATCTTCAATGACTCCAAATACTAAATCATCAAAGAAGAAAGGCAAAAGAAAATTAGATTGTGTTGATGAAGAAGAGGAAGTAGAGTTTTCTACTTCATCAGAGGAGAACCTCATTGAAGAGGAGATTTCAGAAGGTGATTGATTACGAGACAGATAACGATGAAACAAATCAAACAATGCATTCGGAAGGGATCGGGGATGACTGAGGTGAGACCGTGAGACCAACTCAAGTAAGTCATTCAATAGTTTAAAATATTCAATTTTTACTGATTGAAATTTGCATAGACGCATATACCTGTTGCGCACAATAAATGTTATGTTTTCCAGGTTAATTAGTATACCTAGCACTTAACAAACCAGTATTGTACTATTGTGAAATTACATTTTCATCATATTCATTTGCTGTTATATTTCACTGTTATATGTCTGCAGAAATATTTTCTTGATAGCCCTAGCAAACATGCAAATAAAAAAAGTTAAATATTTATCATTTATCATTGTTTTGACAATATAAATAATCATAAAAAGCTGTAAAAATATAAAACCCGACATTTTCAAATGTCTCCGACATGTCTCCGACATCCGACATTTAAAAACCCAATCTGATATGTAACCGACATCCGACATTTAAAACATTGACTGGGCTTATGAGGGTTCACTATTAGTGGAACATGTCGGCCACTTAAATGATTATTCCATAGACTAGTGGGCCTATGCGGGTGCCACTGTTAGCTGAACATGTCAATCACTTAAATGATTACTTTGGCTTTATGCTGTCATTGTTAGTAAAACACATCGACCACTATATTTTTATATCGTTAGAGGGCATGAGAAGTATTTTGCCTTATGATTGATCGATGAACATAATCATACTCATAGAACACAGTAGACCACGTGAGCCTCAAACAGGGGTCGACAGCCTATTCTTCCACGCATGAAAGCAGTTAGATGTGAGCTGGTGTCTCGTACTAGGGACTCATCAGAGCACTTTAGTTTGTCAAAAGGAACTCAAATCTCTATATTGTATTTTGTAAGCTATGAAACTTTAAACTAAAAATAATACAAATTTGAGTCATTTTTTCTTCAAGAAAGAACTCAAAAAAACATGTACGATTCAATGATTTAAAATTATGATTAGAACTCAGCATTTGAGTCATTCTTTGTTTTTCTGGAAAATCCGGTCGGACAACCTGCGTCCCCTTATTTCACCTTCCTGACGCCAGGCGACTGTTCTCCACCCCCTCGTCTGACTACCCTATTCAGATTCCACCATTCCTCCAGTGAACCCTCTGAGTCTGACGCCACATCTTCAGCTAGGTCTACCGCCAACGAGGCCCGCAGTCCGCACTTCTTCAAGTCTTCGTCCAAACTCAACAAGATCTGGATCCAAACGCCCCAACAACCCTTGCGTCTACGATCAAATCACCTCAAACCTTTCTGACCCTCGTCGGATCTCTATAGTCCAAATCCGACCACACCTGAGTATACGTCTCTTGTCGTTTACTTGTTCCATTTCCCTTTCCCCCGCCACAAAGAGTGTCGAGCTTACATTCAACCTCCCCGACCCCATTTCATGTTTCTCATGGATCCCCAAACTGTTCATGATGCGACTCAAGTATATCTCTAAACTTATTTCTTGCTCGCTTCATGTTGGTGACAATATATGTTTTTTATTTATTTTTGGTCAATAAAATTCAGAGCTTGCCTTTAATTAACTTATACCTCTTTTGTCATTAATTCAAAATCATGTAATGTTCGTTTCTTTATGCATGTGGATTATTTATTTCGTGTACATTCAATTGTTGGATCTTTATGCGCATGTGTGGGCCAGAGGTCGATTGTCGCTTATTGTTATTCAAGAAAATCTTTCTCGCACTTAATTTAAAAAAACTCAAATTTATTATTTAAAAACGATTTCGAGACTCCGTTTTACATCAACTAATCGTCTCCAACTTCCACAACCGACCAGACACATTGCAAGAATTCACTCCCAACCTTCATCTACCAAACCAACTAGCCCAGCCCCTGGTCACCTTGTCCTCGCTGGCCACCTCAAAACCTATCAAAGATCTTGCTAATAACCACCCCAATTCACAGTTCACTGGCCAGCTACCCATCTGAGTCCTCCAAGATCTCTGAATCTTCGAAGTTTTTTTAACTCCATCCTTTTTGTTCCTCATCCGAGAATGTTGATGGTGCCTGCTACAACAAATGTGAAAATCAAATGGGAGACACATAAATGGCGAGAACATAACTAGCATGTAATATAGTATATATAGATCAGGCAGGTCCTGCCAGCTCAACATTTTGATAACAAGGTCATGCTCATATTGAGGGGTTTAACACGCTCCACTAACGGAATCATATGTTGTAACGGCTTTATGGATTGCATCCAATTCATCTTCATGGATGAAGGAGAAATGGCTAAAGGAAATAGATTTTATATGATTGTCAACATCCACAGCGGTAGCCAAACTACTTGGGGTTAAATTCATGGATCCTCATTTTCATTATTCTTGTGTGTTACTGGGGTGTTAAACTTAAATTGTGCAAGTCATATTGAACAACTTTTATCATACCTTATTTTTTCCCTTCTCATCATGTCCATAAATAAAATAGACTTATTTGGTTAGATTTAAAAATCCTCATTTTTCATTATTTCTGACGAGTGTTGTCTAATGTGTTGAGCGAAAATTTGAAATCATACAGAACAATCTCTATTCATGTTTCTCATGAGTCTTCCCCTTCACATACTTCAACATCCACTCTATCTCAGTCCTGCACAAAAAGACTGTCGGTCCGGTCCAGGACCGGTCTTTTAAAAAAACGGTCTTTTGGTGGACCGGTCCCGCTCAAATCAGTCCCGGTTTGAGATCAGTTTTCCTCTTCTTGAGGAAGACCGGTTGGGACCGGCGGACCGGTCCTAACCAGTCCCGGACCGATTTTTTTTATTGGTACGCTGCTATTCAAAATCGATTGCAGTCCTCTTTTTTATTAGATTTTGTATGAATGTTGTCGGATTATGAAGTTTTGTTTAGCAGTAATTGAGGTTTTGTGAATCTTGGCTACAAATTCACTGCATTCAAGGAGTTCCTTTCACAACAGCTTTACATAAAGCATTGGATGATGTTGGCCTAGAATCAAGTTTTGTCTCTAATCTCATCTAGGTTGATAAAAATGGAGAGAATAGTCCAAAACTTATGAATACGAGTGCATAACCGGTCTAATTAACGGTCTTTTACCGGTCTTTTACCAGTCCCAGTCTATTACTGGTCTTTTACCGGTCCCAGTCTGGGACCGGTCTTTGGTGGAAAAAGAGGGACCCCTACGGACCCCCGGGACCGGTCCGGGACCGGACCGGTCCCTAGCCAGTCCTAACCGGTCCGGACCCAACCAGACCGGTTAGGACCGGGTTTTTGTGCACCACAGCCTATCTAGAGTACATATTGGTATATTTTGAAACCTCAAATGTACATGATCAAACCACAAAAGTATATTCTAAATCAGCATATCTTCAATAATGTCACTCGTATTATCCCTTTAATATAATTAGTCTTTAATTCATCACGTTTTGCTTCACACATCCATCTTAGCATTCTCATTTCTACTACACACATCCATCTTAGCATTCTCATTTCTACTGCATTCTTATTTCTACTACCCGCGACTTAGATATCAACAACTTATTACTGCATAACACAAATCATAGAGGATCAACAAACTAATTGCGAAATAAAATTTGCTTTTTTGTTAGGATGATCTCTCTTATCAGTAAGAGGTTCAAATTTCTCACCATTTTATGTACATTTTTAATTGGCTTCTATCTATGCTTCAAAAAAAACTTATTGTACATAATATTCTAAACAAGTGCTTGTTCAAAAAAATTTCTACCTAGGTTTCAACTTCTAACACCATGTCATTAAATACTGGCATATGCAAAATTTGTGATGAAAAGGTTTAGGATGAACATAATGCAAGAAGATGCCTTCAATTCTTGGATACTTCAAAATTTTGTAGAGCAACCAATTGACGTTAAACACTCCTTAATTTAAAACATAGCATTTTCTTTCAAGAAAATAAACGTGGATCATCTAACTCACAATGTTCCAATTGCTAGGAGTCGCTGCACCGCATCAAATGCAAGAATAGTTGCAGTATACGGTATGCCATAATGCATGGCAACTTGAAAATCTTGGTCGCTTGTTGTGATACTTCCATGTTGCAAATTCTGGTGAAAGTGACATTAAATAGAAATCAGTAATATGACCAGCAAACATTGATATGCATCTGAAAGAAAACTAGCAGGCTATCCAGCTATCAAGCTGTAAATTTGATAGTCAAATATGACCTTCAAAAAAGTAAAAACATAATGAGAAAATGCACTGTCATGTATAAAAACGAAATGCACAACAGCACAGATCATATAGAACCAGAAAAAAATAAAACTATTGGCAAGCAAATAATGTGTCTCTCAGCTAAACTGCCATGAGGTAGTGTATGCACATGCATAGAAAAATATGATAGGTTAACTGACTAAGTACATTCATGATTATGACAGACATAAATTAAACAAAACCCATCCAAAATTCGAAAGTGATCCTCGGATCCTAAGAGACATCGTCTGCTCGCTACATGTTACGAGCTGGGCGAACC
Organism: Platanthera guangdongensis; assembly: GCA_039583875.1. Taxonomy (NCBI): domain Eukaryota; kingdom Viridiplantae; phylum Streptophyta; class Magnoliopsida; order Asparagales; family Orchidaceae; genus Platanthera; species Platanthera guangdongensis. Next base: position 43,249,108 of record CM077166.1, read on the forward strand.
AGGTCACTTTGGACCGGTTCTGGTGGGGTTATTTTGTTATGTTAAGCTTTGTTTATGTTAAGTAGGGATCAATATGTAATCCCCTTAGCTAGGTGATATAAATAGCTAAGAGTTAGGGTTTTCTTTATGGTTGTTTTTATGTGTGTGGTTTGGGGAGAATACCGGTTGTTGTCTTCATCTCCATCAAGTTCCATTTCACTGTTCAGAGCTTGTCTCTTAGGGTAATCTTGTATCTTTCTGTTTGTTTGTTGATGATCTGCTGGAAGAAGGGGTGGTATTTCCCAGTTCTGTGTTATTTGTTCTTCCCAACCGAACGAACCGGATCACTGATATCAGAGCTAGGTTAAGCAAAAATGTGCATGTTATGGCAATTTCTCACCCTTACACGGGTGAAGGAGTATCCCAAATATTCATATGGGTTGTCGGTCTCGATAGTAAGTGATCGTGACGAGGTATTGGTGAGTCAATTGACAAGAAATGTTCAGAATTTTGAAGGTTTAGTTGAAGTTATCTACAGCCTACCACCCGCAAACTAACGGGCAAACGGAGGTCGTCAATCGGTGCATCATGGGGGTACTTGTGTAGTTGCGCGTATTTTGAGCAACCACGGAGCTGGGTGAAGTGGTTGTCATTGGCAGGATGGTGGTATAACACCACTTTTCACAGCGCCATTCGGATGACGCCATACGAGGTGGTATATGGGTAAGAACCAATATTGCATACCCCCTATCTAGAGGGGACAGCACAAGTTGGCGAGGTGGATCGTTCCCTAGCAGCACGTGAACCAGTCATCGGAATCCTCGGACACAACATGGCGTGAACTCAAAATCGGATGAAGGTTGTGGCGGACAAACGACGGCAGGAGCGTCGCCTGGAAATGGGAACATGGGCGTATACGTACGCTTACAACCGTATAAACAAACCAGCCTAAGGAGACACGGCTCGCAGAAGTTAACTCAGAAGTGGCGGAAAGGATCAGACCAGTGGCGTACAAATTACAGCTTCCGGTAGATGTCAAGATTCATCCAACCTTCCACATTTCTCAACTAAAGGAACACAAAGGAGCGCCACCAATGGAGTGTATACCATTACTGGAGACGGTCAACGAGGAGGGCAATCTCCTCGTGGAACCGATGGTGGTATTGGCTCGTAGAATCATTCCAAGGAATGGGAGGGTAGTAACGCAACTCTTGATTCACTGGGCAAATGGCAGCAGGGATGACGCAACGTGGGAGGATCTCTGGTCGCTGCAACAGAGGTTTCTGAATTTCGTTCCATGAGGTCACGAAACTTCTAATGGAGGGAGTATTGTTACGAGCTGGGCGAACCGGGTCACTTTGGACCGGTTATGGTGAGGTTATTTTGTTATGTTAACTTTGTTTATGTTAGGTAGGGATCAATATGTAATCCTCTTAGCTATGTGATATAAATAGCTATGAGTTAGGGTTTTCTTTATGCTTGTTTTTATTATGTGGTTTGGGAAGAATACCGGTTGTTGCATGCATCTCAATCAGGTTCCATTTCACAGTTCAGAGCTTTTCTTAGGTGAATCTTGTATCTTTCTATTTGTTTGTTGATGATCTACACGAAGAAGGGGTAGTATTTCCTGGTTGTGTTATTTGTTCTTCCCAGCCGAACGAACGCATCACTGGTATCAGAGCTAGTCACCGACCTTCCTTCTGATGGCCCCATCGAAGGACCTAGTGAACGATGTGGAAGCCTTGAAGCAATCGCAAGATATGATGGTAAAGATGCGGGAAGGAATGATGCAGTCCATCCGGGCACTCAGCGAGCAACTCCGCCATTTTTCGAGGTTGCGCCGGCGGGGAAACAGGGGGCTCCGACAGCCCTGGCTCTACGTCGGCAAACCCAACCAAACAACAACGCATGCAGAAATTAATCACCAAGGGGAGCGGAAGTTGCAGCATGATGGTAGTTTGTAACATTGAACAACAACCAGCCTTCGGTGACGGGGGACAAGACTCGGTCAGGAGACCATATTGGCTGGAACCAAAATTGGGAGAAGCTCAAGGAGAACAATTGGCCGCGGTGTTACACAAACTTCAAGATGTGTTTGACGAGTCGAGGGATCTTCCTCCCCAATGTCGGCATGAACACCGACCCGTAGTTTTGGTGAAGAAAACGGACGGCGGTTGGAGACTATGGGTGGACTACCGGAAGCTTAATCAAAATACTATCAAAGATAAATTTTTGATACCAATTATTGAGGAGCTAATTGATGAACTACATGGGCAATTTTTTCTCTAAACTTGATCTACGAGTCGGTTATCACCAAGTTAGAATGGTGGAGGAAGATGTGTACAAGACCACATTCAGGACGCAACATGGACATTTCGAGTTTTTAGTCATGTCCTTCGAGTTGACTAATGCTCCATCGACCTTCCAAAGTTTGATGAACAAACTATTTCAACACCAACTACGAAAGTCCATCTTGGTGTTCTTCGACAACATATTGGTGTTCAGCCCGTCCTGGCAAACTCACTTGGAACACCTCTCCACTACCTTAGAAGTGCTCTGAAAACAGCGATTGTTTTTGAAGAAAAGTAAAGGCGGGTTTGGTCTACAAGAGGTGCACTATTTGGGTCATATTACTTCCGTCAAAGGCGTCGCGACCGACCCGACCAAAATCCAAGCCATGTTGGAGTGGCCCACCCCCTCTTCTTTAAAGAAACTGTGGGATTTTTTGGGATTGACGGGGTACTACCGCCATTTCATCAAAGAATACGGGATGATGGAGAAACCCCTCACAAGACTTTCGAAGGAAGCCAACTTTTCAAGGGATGTCGAAGCAGAACAAGCCTTTGACCGACTTAAGCGGGCGGTTTCCACACCAGCGATGCTAGCCTTGCCAAACTTTGAAAAACAGTTCATGGTGGAGACGGATGCTTCAGACAGCGGCATCGGAGCTGTCCTCACTCAGGAAAGCCGGCTACTTGCGTACTTCAGTAAAGCCTTGGGAAAGAAGAACAAATTACTACCGACCTATGAGAAAGAAATCTTGGTTATTGTGATGGCGGTGCAACAATGGAGGCACTACCTTGTGTGCGGTCAATTTATAATTAAAACGGACCATCAAACCCTTTGGTTTTTGACAGATCAAAGCTAGTGAGTCCAGCGCAACAGAAGTATCTCTACAAACTCATGGGGTATGACTATGTCATCCACTATCGCCAAGGCAAGGAAAATGTATGCTTCGACGCATTGTCCCGCAAGTTTGAGGGGGCGCCTGGAGAGGTAGGTGGGATGTCCGGAGAAGTATATGGGCTATCCATTGTCACCTCAGATCTCATTCAGCAAGTCAAGCAGTCATGGCAAAGGGACGCACGGGTTCAGAAAATTATAGAACTGAAGGAGTGAGAGGAAATGGCTAAACCGGACTACACATGGCAGCAAGGCATCCTCAAGAGGAAGGGAAAACTGGTAATTGGCGACGATGCTGCCCTCAAATAGCAGCTGCTACAAATCTACCACGACGGGGTGGTAGGACACTTGGGAGTAACGGCCACATATCATCGACTTAAGAAGATGTTCTATTGGAAGAGGATGAAACCGGATGTATACAAGTATATCCAACAATGCACCATGTGCCAAAAAATGCAAATTGGATAACCAACGACCGGTGGGTTTATTGCAGCCCCTCCCCATACCGGAGAGTGTGTGGCAAGATATATCATTGGACTTCATTGACGGGTTATCCAAGAGCAAGGGTAAATCCACCATCTTTGTGGTAGTGGATAGATTAAGCAAAAATGTGCACTTTATGGCAATCTCTCACCCTTACACGGGTGAAAGAGTGGCACAAATATTCATGGACGTAGTTTTTCGTTTACATGGGTTGCCAGCCTCGATAGTAAGTGATTGTGACGCGGTATTCGTGAGTCAATTTGGGCAAAAAATGTTCAGAATTTTGAAGCTTCAATTGAAGCTATTTACAGCCTACCACCCGCAAACTAACGGGCAAACGGAGGTCGTCAACCGATGCATCGAGAGGTACTTGCGTTGCATGTATTTCGAGCAACCAAGGAGCTGGGTGGAGTGGTTGTCGTTGGCGTAATGGTGGTATAACACCACTTTTCACAACTCCATTCGAATGACGCCATACGAGGTGGTATATGGGGAAGAACCAGTATTGCATACCCCCTGTCTAGAGGGGACAGCACGAGTTGGTGAGGTGGATTGTTCGCTAGCAGCACGTGAAAGAGTCATCGAAATCCTCGAACACAACTTGGCATAAGCTCAAAATCGGATGAAGGTTCTAGCGGACAAACGACGGCAGAAGCGTCGCCTGGAAGTGGGAACATGGGTGTACGTACACTTACAACAGTATAAACAAACCAGTCTAAGGAGTCACGGCTCGCAAAAGTTGGCTCAAAAGTATTTTGGACCATTCTTGGTGGTGTAAATGATCGGACCCGTGGCGTACAAATTACAGCTTCCGGTAGATGTCAAGATTCATCCAACCTTCCACGTTTCTCAACTAAAGGAACACAAAGGAGCGCCACCAATGGCGTGTATACCATTATCGGAGACAGTCAACAAGGAGGGCAACCTCCTATTGGAACCGATGGCGGTATTGGCTCGTAGAATCATTCCAAGGAATGGGAGGGTGGTCACGCAACTCTTGATTCGCTGGACAAATGGCGACAAGGATGACGCAACGTGGGAGGATCTCTGGTCGCTGCAATAGTGATTTCTGAATTTCGTTCCATGAGGTCACGGAACTTTTGATGGAGGGAGTATTGTTAAGAGTTGTGCGAACCGAGTCACTTTGGGCCGGTTCGAGTGGGGTTATTTTGTTATGTTAAGCTTTGTTTGCGTTAAGTAGGGATCAATATGTAATCCTCTTAGCTATGTGATATAAATAGCTAAGAGTTAGGGTTTTGTATTTGCTTATTTTTATGTGTGTGGTTTGGGGAGAATACTGGTTGTTGCCTGCATCTCCATCAAGTTCCATTTCACTGTTCAGAGCTTGTCTCTCAGGTGAATCTTGTATCTTTCTGTTTGTTTGTTGATGATCTACTGGAAGAAGGGGTAGTATTTCTCAGTTCTGTATTATTTGTTCTTCCCAACCGAAGGAACCACATCACTACACTTCATTTTATTTTTAGAAGAAGCTTTACAAAACCCCTTTGCTCCTCATTCAAAGAAGTAAGCTCAAATTTCATAAGCACTCGCATTGATATGTTCCTCTTCAGATTCTTAAGCAAAAGAGAAGATAGCAAATACTTCATCAGGTACACAAAAGACATTGAGACCGATTGTGGGATCCAACCCTAGTTTGTAATCATAAAAGGAATGCTAACAGCAGCATAGATGTTAACATTCAATATCGCGTTCGAAACAGGGCAACATTGCTACATCATCGCAGAAATTAGAAACCAGCGGATAAATCAAGAAAGTGAGAAGATCGTTGCGGGACGAGGATCGAACGAGGCGATCGATCCATGTAAGTTGTGAATTAAAAAAACATCCGTCTAAAATTAACCTGCCCAGTGGCCTTGTGCAACAAGTTCTTCACGAACATGGCGAGAGAATCGTCTTCGCCGCCTCGAAAAAAAACTATGGCGTCTCCTCCCCTCGATTCAGGAAAGTCGCCTCCGGTCGCTTGAGTGGCGGCGAGGAGAAGCAGGGCGGGGTAGAACGGAAGTGTGAGGGTTGATGACTTTGGTGATTCCGCGGCCTAGAGCCGAGAGATGGATGCGAATTCGAGGACGCCAACCACATGGGCAGAGTGGGCTTTTAACTGGGACGTAATATTTTGTTAGAAAACTAGAGAATCTAGAGAAACTTTTGTGATAATGTTCTTGTATAAATTGTTAAAAATATAAATATTTTTAGCAAACAAGCAGTCGTGCACGGGAATCTCGTGCGGGTAACATTTATCGTGGGTGCGATATTCATCGTGGGTGTGACATTTGTCGAGGGGGCGACATTCGTCGTGGGTGCGACATTTGTCGAGGGGGCGACATTTGTTGTGGGGGCGACATTTGTCATGGGGGCGACATTTGTCGGGGGCAACGACATTGATCGGGGGCGGCGACTTTGGTCCGGGGCGGCGACAGTGGTCAGGGGCGTCGACATTGGTTAGGGGAGGTGACATTTGTCAGGAGCGACGACATTGGTCGGGGGATGCGACATTGATCATGAGCGGCAACATTGGGGGAGAGAGAATACATTGTCATATGGGGTAATATTGGTGAATGCCACATTATGTAAAATCACTGGCCGCTGTTGATACAGATCATCCACTTGAGCAATAAGTGAATGCCACATTGAACATCAAAATTGCAATTATAAGATCACACGACAACGACATGATCACTGTCCTCTTCAGTTGGAGATTTTGTTGTAGGTCAATAACATTGAGAATAAACTCAATAAAATTATGTGTTATCATTTTTAAGCATGTAATCATCAATCAATATAATATAAGATCACAAAAACTAACAACATAGTCTGCAAAAAATTAATTATATGTGCAGAGACAACAGAGTCTGCAAAAAATTATAAGGGTATCTTTACAATATATTCCCTTATATAATAAAGATATACATCCAGTTATATAATAAAGATATACCTCCAGTTCCAAAGATATATAAATATTTAATCTATATAAATATAGCTGTTTTGATTAAAAAAAACAGATATCATCGAATTTTAAACACATATCTGATCTCTACTTCCCGCCATAATTCTTATCAAATCAGCCATAAATCTAAAGAGCTCAAAGTATTTTACCATCTAGATATATCACGCAGAATATATAGCAACCAATGAACAACTTAACTCTAATAAACCTACAACTTTACAGATTTTACACATTGCAAACTCTAAAAAAATTAAGGATTGCAAATTGTTTTGCATCAGATTTGCAAATTTTTGGTAAACTGATCGGCCTCCAGCATCAAAAATTGAGAACCACATTTGTAGTACTAAGACAATAATCATTCTCTAGCATTCTATAACTATCTCTGGTTTAATTTGCTATAACTATCTCAGGTTTAATTTTTTAAAACTAATTTGTGATGGTGGTGACAATTGACAGTGGTGTCACACCGCGATTTGGCAGCATGTGAGATGCACTATTATGTGGCCTCTGGATTAAATGATTGAAATGCAAATTAAATGGTTTGTTTAATTGTTTGTGTTATTATGAGAGTGACACCTGTAAAAAATAATTATATCTGTACATAACATATATGCTAAATTATCATAGCATGTATTATGTTTATGCTTTTTAGATGGTGCATTAAAAATCAAGAATATTAGCCTATTTTAAAAACATAAAAACTTATTAATGCTCTTTAGTATGTTTCGATAACTTGAATATGAGGTTATAAAATAATGTTCAGCACTCCACCTAAACTTATTGTGTGCTTGGTGAATAAAATTATTGAACATTATGCAGACAATCACCCATAAAAACTGAAAATCACTAAAAATGGCCATAGAAGTGCTTGTTACCTAATGTAAAGACCAATACAGTCCACACAAAAATAAATCACAGAAAGGACTTAAAAAGAAAATAAATCAAAAATAGCCCCAAACACTATATATTATGTTGTTTTGGAGCCAGATTACAAACCACAATAGATAATAGATTTATAAAATCCAAACTAAATAATATTAGCGAGAAGGAGAGGACGATGAAGCAGTACGCGGACCTGTACAACTACTCTCTGAGAACGGAGACATGGAGAGAAAGGGAGAGAGGGAGAGAGGGAGAGGGAGAGAGAGAACTCCTTCTACAACAAAACCAAAAATAATAGTTTAGTCATTTTCATGCAATTCCACTTATGAAGACAAAGGCCATGTGGACATTTTCCCCGTGTTAACGTTTATCGAATGGAAACATTGGAATTGCTTCATTTTCATCGTTTTTCCTCGATTGTTCTTACTTATGAAGACACTGTGCTTATGTGTTGAAGCATTCACACTTTTTTTTGAGCAAAAGGAAATAAAACATGAAGGCAATAAGACTTATAGATCCTCAGTTGATTTCTCAAACAGCAACTTAAACTCAAACAGTATTCACAAAAATGGTGTATGAACACCAGGCTAAAAGTATTCACAAAACTTTCACAAAATGGTGAAAAATGCACTTAAGTCACATCTAAATTCATGTTGCATTCATGTTTGAACATGTTTACATTTCCTTGATGAGTTGTGCTTAATTCATTTAGTGGTAGTATGATATGTAATATTAATAACTTTTTGGGGGTTTATAACTAAGAGATCCTTGAGAAACTTATTAGTAAATTGTTTTTTAAATACGAATTAAATGCTAAAACTAACCTGTGTTTGCATGAAACTCCCCCCAAAAGCTTCATTTGCTTATTTTGCTCCAACAAAATGTATTGACTTTTTGTAGAGCATGTGGCTGTTTCCACCAAGCAACTCTGAACTTAACCAGTAGCAGAAAACCATAATCACTATTTTTTTTACTTGCAGAAGCCTGTACAAAGCAGCATTAGCAACCTTAATCAGTTTCATCACAGTCTTATCTATGAAGATTGACCATCAAAGTCCAGGGAAAAAAACCATTTTCAGCTTCTAGGCATTGCATTTCCCCAACTGCCGCTGATATTGAAATTCCGTCCTCATTTCCTCCTCTTAATGAAGGACATGTAGAATTCAGGGAGAGCAGAGCAAAGAGACATGGGAGAAGAGCTTGAGACCTGATGAGCTATAACCAAGCAACAATAGTGGGAGCTGTGGCGAAAAGCAAGATCGCGAGTTCTTGATACAGAGCTTGCATAATAGGAAGGAGGATTCGCACCTGGAGGGCAGTTCGAAGAAGTCTGGGAGGGCAGTTTGAAGAAGCCATGGAGAAAAGAGAAAATGGTAGCATGGAGAACTGAGAAGGGGGAAAATGGTGGTCGCAGTAGAAGGGGGGAAATGGAGAAAATGGTAGCATCGAGAACTGAGAAGTGGGAAAATGGTAGTTGCACCTGAGTAGAAGGGGGGAAATGGTAGCAGAGTAGTGGAGAGCTTACCAGGGCAGCGTCGGTATGGAAGCATTCGCAGGGCATCGTCGCCAGAAGGTGTGTCGGGCTTGCGACGGGCCAGTGGGAAATCACGTGGAAGGTGCGACGGCGGCGGGCTTGCGACGACGGGCTTGCGACGGCGACGGTCTTGCGACGGGCAGGAAGAGAAGGAGATGATGCGCGTAGGAAGAGGAGGAGATGACGCCGTAGGAGCTGCCCTACCTACGCAGAAGAAAAGACGGTATCGGGATATTGCGTTGGGTGAACAGTGCGGTTCTCTTTTAATTAAGCCCTAATTCGGCCAAATGACCGAAATATCCTCCAATTATCGCAAAAAAGCTGGTTTTATGAGGGCATTTTGGGATTAAAATGTTACACCATGGGCTGCTTAGGTCTTTGCTTATAGTATAAAGATATACATTACTACTTGTAGAAGCCTGTACAAAGCAGCATTAGCAACCTTAATCAGTTTCATCACAGTCATATCTATGAAGATTGACCATCAAAGTCCAGGGAAAAAAACCATTTTCAGCTTCTAGGCATTGCATTTCCCCAACTGCCGCTGATATTGAAATTCCATCCTCATTTCCTCCTCTTAATGAAGGACATGTAAAATTCAGGGAGAGCAGAGCAAAGAGACATGGGAGAAGAGCTTGAGACCTGATGAGCTATAACCAAGCAACAATAGTGGGAGTTGTGGCGAAAAGCAAGATCGCGAGTTCTTGATACATAGCTTGCATAATAGGAAGGAGGATTCGCACCTGGAGGGCAGTTCGAAGAAGTCTGGGAGGGCAGTTTGAAGAAGCCATGGAGAAAAGAGAAAATGGTAGCATGGAGAACTGAGAAGGGGGAAAATGGTGGTTGCAGTAGAAGGGGGAAAATGGAGAAAATGGTAGCATCGAGAACTGAGAAGTGGGAAAATGGTAGTTGCACCTGAGTAGAGGGGGGGAAATGGTAGCAGAGTAGTGGAGAGCTTACCAGGGCAGCGTCGGTATGGCAGCATTCGCAGGGCATCGTCGCCAGAAGGTGCGTTGGGCTTGCGACGGGCCAGTGGGAAACCGCGTGGAAGGTGCGACGGCGGCGGGCTTGCGACGATGACGGGCTTGCAACGGCGACGGTCTTGCGACGGGCAGGAAGAGGAGGAGATGATGCGCGTAGGAAGAGGAGGAGATGACGCCGTAGGAGCTCCCCTACCTGTGCAGAAGAAAAGACGGTATCGGGATTTTGCGTTGGGTGAACAGTGCGGTTCTCTTTTAATTAAGCCCTAATTCGGCCAAATGACCGAAATATCCTCCAATTATCTCAAAAAAGCTGGTTTTATGAGGGCATTTTGGGATTAAAATGTTACACCATGTGCTGATTAGGTCTTTGCTTATAGTATAAAGATATACATTACTACTTGCAAAAAAAAAATCTTTATTAAAACAATTATTGAAAATAAAATTGGTTATTAATGAAATTTAGATCTTTAATTTAAAAATGCATAATAATTGCAGTTGGACTTGTACGCTGTTTTCCGAACTCTTTTTGGGTTCTTGAACTCGGACGCTGTTTTCCGAACTCTTTTTGGGTTCCTTGAACTCTTTTTTTCTAACGAATTTTTGAAATTGAGGCTTCATTTAGCATGGTGGTGGCAGTCGTAAATGCATGGGTTAAAACGTCGTTTGTTAAAGATCACCTAACAAACATCATTCGTTCGAACAAAAAATAGGATGAAGTTCTTTAGGGGTGCGTTAACAAATGATAATATAATGCTCGTGTTCATGACCGCCGCCACCAAGCCAAATGGAGCCTGAATTCTTATGTTTTTCAACCTGTGAAAATATTGGCATACTTTATTTCTCGGAATTCGTGTCGATTGTATCAATAATTATGTTTTTTAAGATATCTAATTTTAGCAAATAATATATCGATTATAGGATTTTTCGACTTTTAAAACTTGTGGATTCGGTTTTTTAAAATTTGGCCTCATTGGATAATTTATTGCTCGAACACATTTGTTGTGGCTCACTCGAGGCTCTTGGTAAAGCGGCCTAAATATGATCGTCTTAGTTCCTAAGCACTTAAGTACACAAACAATCATAGTAAAAAGAGATAGTAGCCAAAAAGTTTTTTTAGGTGAAAAATTCCAGAAATGGGTGAAAACTCACGCAGTCAGGGTTATGCCGACCGAACTTCACTATTTGTTTGATTTTGTGCAAAGTTTTTTGAGAATGCGGGGATGGCAAGCCGCTCCTTATTACAACTTAACTGGAGAGAAAGAAAGACGCGTTCGGAATGTGACAGGACACCGCTCGTGAAGCTAAGTGTTTGTCTTTGTTTGCAGTGGAAAGCATGCGTTTTGCATACTTGGACTTCTTCTTGCGCTCGGAGGATGCCAGCGATTGACGGGGAACATCGAGTGCAAAGAGCGATACCCGCTAGGCATGTAAGACAAAACCAACCAAACCGAAAAACCGAACCAAACCAAACTGTACCATACGGTTTGGTTCGGTTTTAGTAGGCTGCGGTTCGGTTACGGTTTTGATTTTAGAAAAATCATATGTTCGATTCGGTTTATGGTTTCGTGTGGCAAATGGAACCGAGTCGAACCAAATCGAACCGTTGTGTATAAAAATATTTAATTCATTAATTAAATTTCATTAAACCATACGGTTAATCATACAACAGTTAATTACATTTCATATTTTCATTAAATCATATGTTAAAGTGTTAAACCATACGCTTCATGGTATTGACTTTTGCGGCAAACAGTTAATTATATTTCATTAATGAGTAAACTCATGGGCAAACCCAACACACTCGGGCGTGATTTTTCGCGGATTTTACTCAACGATATAGAACGTTTTTTGTTGGTTGCTTCTCCCTCACGAGTCGCGATTTTCATATTTTTTTAAGTTTTCTGTTTTTTTTTAATTAAGCATCTAAGTTGTTGTTAATCTCTAGTCTAAATATTTTTCTAATCTAGATCTTTCTCCAAACAAATAATGCTGATGAATATTTCATTTTTCATTCATTTGATTTTGGAGTCCTGAAATGGTTAGGTGATAGAAATTATTTTCAGTCAGCACTTTCATGTTGGGTGGTTGAGCCTCATTCATTGCAACATCTCTGATCTCTATCTATAAATCTTTATACTTTATCACATTATTTAAACCACGAAAACTAAACCGAACCAAACCTTGGAACCACATAGGGGTGGTTCAGTTTACGGTTTTGCTTACAAACTAAACCAAACCGAACCGTTACAGTCATACTACCTGCAGAAGGTTCGCTGGAGGAAGCTTGATGATGAGGGAGGTCTTCAAGCGATCTTCGAAGAGCTTAAAGATCTTCAAGTGCTTCTTCGAAGGCGAAGGAGATTCCTAGTGTAAGCTCTCAAGCATGTTTGAGGAGAAGTGGAGGAAGAGAAAATGCGGAAAAAACGGAGAGACTGGGGTCATATTTACAAGCCCTAGGAGTAGTTACGCGGCAATCTGTAGACTGTAACAATTTAAATACTATTTAAATGGCCAACACTTCATAAATTATGATGTGTGTTTTTATAATATGTTTGCTAAGACTATATAATTTTGGCTATTTGCACCCACCCATATTGGGTGGTAACACGGGTGGTTTCCCGCACATCGAGAGGTGAAGATCGCACGAGGATGATCGAACGACGGGGAATTGGTCGGCGGCGGACAGGGGATCGATCGGAGGAAAGTGTCGGCCGGCAAGGAGCTGGCCCACCGAGGCCATTGCGGCCGCAACCAAGAGTGGCAGTCGGCTGTAAGGCCGATCGGGGCCACATGGGCGTGGCCGCAGCCAAAGGCGGGGCAGTCCGAGACGCCGGTTGCGGCCTTCTGCGCCCTTCTAGCCGGCCCCGACCTTCCGTATTCATGTGGGGGCGACCTGGCGAAGGGTAGCAATCGGTCATAAGAACTTTCACGGTCGCGTGGTAGAGGCCCCGGCTAAGGGCAGTGACCAGTCGTAAGACCCGTCGCGACCTTCCATGAGAGCGCGGGTGCGGACACGACTGTGACACCGCAAAAGTTTACCTAGTGTCTAGGAGTGTTGGATCAATTTCAATAGGTAGCGTTCTTTCCCTTGACCAAACAATAAAACGATATCGTTGTGTACACTCCAATATTGTCGTGTACACTCCAATATCATCATGTACACTCCAATATTATTGTGTACAATCCAATGTCAACGTGCACACTCCAATATCGGCGTGTACACTCCAATACCATCGTGTTAACTAGACTGTATCATTTAGTAATGCACGGGAGAGCCTGAAGCTAACATCTGTGGTAGAGCTATCATAGGGCGATAGCTTGTCATTGTATTTGTTGGCATATCGTCGTGTGAATATATGTGTCGTTGTGTGATCTCGACGACAAGAATCAGAGAGCTGTTTCAGAATATATGCGAACCAATTTTGCAAATAAGCATTTTTTGGGTGTTCGATCTTCTTGGAACTTGATCCAATGACCCAGATATTTTGCTCGTAAGCCCTAAATAGGGCAGAGGAGTTCTCTCCTCTCATTCTCCAATTCATTTGTGACTTTACAGCTAGGGTGTACGTGGGAGATCGGAGGAGGTAGAAGAGCAAGATCCTGCCATTGCTTGAGATTTAGAGCTCCGTTTGACGAAGTGAGAATGACATTGCAAAGAGTACTTGGATGCGTGTATTTTCATATGTGTTATCCAATTTTTTCATGTCAAAGAAGAAATTTTGTAAGGTAACGACATCCATCCTCCTAGTCTTAGGATGTGTGCATGACATCTTTTTTCATGCCTTTATTTTTCTGCAAATAAGAGGAGTTCGGGTCGCATTGGTTCAAGAGCAACCACCTGGTTGATTGATTCAATTCCGGGCATTCTTTACATTAGAAATCTTCTGCGATAGTCGATTAGACATTGTGGGTGAAGCCAATCGCAGCCGGTGGTCTGATTTTGTGATGTTGTTTAACGTGCATTTTAGGGATTTTATTATAAATCCGATTGCGGCAGCGATGTCTTTGTTACACCCTTATTTTAGTATGAGAACGAGTGGTGGCTTAGGGTAGGGGAAAATGTGCATGTTGAATGCTATGTGATAGTGTGGCTTTGTTTTTGGGGTTGGTTTGCTTGCCCCATCATTGTATGATTCACGTGTGGAGGGTGTCCCGACAAGATAAGTCCCCTTTTGTGAAATTGATGAGAACGTGTACGCTTTTGGATAACATGGGTGATGCAACTCCTGAGTGGGCAGAGTCAAAACAAGAGTTCTTAGTATTGGTTGTGATGTTTTAGTGGGACTGACAAGAATGCCAAAGCTTAAGGGCAAGCCCGAGTGATGACCCTTGAGTAGGTGGGGTCTAAGCAAGAGTTCCATTTAGGTTTGAAGGCTATTGGGGAAATGGAAGTACTCATGTGTTTGACGTGATGTGATGATATGTTAGAATTATACACGATATAGGGTTTCTTAGGTGAAACATAGGTTTGCACACATGCTGCATTTGTAGACCCTTGTTTATTTAAACACTCAACATAAAGACGTATTTGATTTTTATAACACATTCCTGTCGTTTTTATGTTATTTTATATTTTACTATATGTGCATGCGAAATGCCGACCTGTCGGGGGGATGGTGTAACGGCCCAGGCCTCGACCACTACAGGGCTTTAATGGGACCCATCTGGCACTGCTATAGGGTTGCAACCCGTACACCCCCAACGCCTCTCTGTGTTTGTTTCTCAGCAACAGTGCGATGTTGGCGCTAGATTTCGAACCCAAAACCCTTTATGAGAAACTTTCAACAGTTCTCATCACCAACTGAGCTGCATAAGGTCACTTGAACTACAATATTTTAGTTGATGGCTTCTAGTCTTGTTCTAGTGTTTTCGCTATCGAATCATGAGTTTTGAGATGATTAGTGTTTTGATATCATTTTTCAATAATAAGTCAATGGTGTATATATGTTGTGGGGTCTCTGCCGGACTTATATTATATGGTAATTACAGGGAATGTGTTGTAACAACAGAAAGAGGTGGCCGACCATAAGGCCGGTCACTGCCTTTTGTAGTCGTGTAGGTGTGGTCGCGGTCAAGAGGGGCGGCAGGCCATGAGATCGGTTGCGGCCTTTTAAGGTCGCGGGGGTGCGGCCACAACCACGAGCGGTGGCCGACAGTGAGGCTAATCGTTGCCTTTTGCGGCCGTGCGGGTGTGACTGCGACCAAGAGCGGCTAGCCGTAAGGCCGACCGAGGGGGCTCCACGGTCTTGTGTAATAGACGTGCGACCAAGGGTGGTTGGTCGGGGGATGTCGTGTAAGACCCTCTTTTTTTCTATGTTGTCGGGTCTTGCGCCCAGAACCGCCATTTTGCGGTGACACCGACACTCGGGAGGGTCGCCACTACAAAACGTCAATTCTGTCGGCATTGGCGATCATCGAAGAGGTAGAAGTACAAATAATTTAAGTCCGCAAAATCACCACAATATATATAAGTAAAGGTGTTATAGTCCACAATGAGTACAAGGTATGAAAGAGAGTAGAAAAGAAATGGGTTTAAGCCCGGTACATGTCTAATACAAATAATCTCTCTCACACAACTCAGACGTCTAAGCGGAAGCAAACTGAACTTCATCCTCGACCTGTCGTCGTGTTGTAGTGGTAGTGCGCGACAACTGCTCCTCATGTCCAGCCTCCTTGTCCTACCGGTGCTGATGCTCCTGCTGCTTGGTCCCCTAAAATGATGTGGTCCACCGACCGTTAGTCAAAAGACTAAGCCACTATCGTCCTCGCCTCACCCCCGCAACTCCTAGGCACTGTGCGAGGAAGATGAAAGCGGAGGACAGCAAAGGAGAGTGGAACAAGCAGGTGACAACTACCCTAGCAGGTGTATGTACAAAAGAACTATAAAAGGAAAAGCAAGCTAGCAGTTCTATAATAAAGAAGCAGTATAGTAAACAAGTGGAGTATAGCAGTAAGTGTATGAAAAGTAAACAAAGAAATAAGTAATCTTAACTTATAAGTTAATAGGTCTTTTGCAAGGCTCTCATCGTATAAAAAGTCTCATACCAATTTATACGATGAGGTGTCAGGTTTAATACAGGTATGAGTGTAGTGATATGTTATGTCATGATTCATGCAAATGCAACACACGCACACGACTCTATGCGCATAGACCTTTAGTTCTCCCTATTTGGAAGCTAACATCACTCTCAGGAGCCTCCGCCATAACAAACGGAGACAGTGGGTCGGGCCACCCCACTCCTAGGCGGGTATCCGTACTACCAGGCATATCCCTTACGTACGCCCCTGAAGGACACAACCAGGGTCTCCGCATACTATGTTGACCCACCGCCAGACTTTCCCTTGGTTAAGTGTCCACCACACTCGCCGAGTCAACGTATCGACGTCGGTGCAAACAACCGTCTAATACCGAAGACCCACCACATTTATGCACATGCAATTATGATAGATATAAATCTCCGAGCCGTCGGCTCCTCGGACTAACCTGTCCGTTACAACTACCTTCCGAGCCTTCGGCTCGCCGGGCTAACTTGCCCATGTCCACAACCACCGAGCCTACTACTCGGATATCTAACCCAAACTAACCTCCTGAGTCATCGGGGTGAGTGAAAGTGAAGCCCTATTATATTGCTAATCACTCTTGTATTCATTTTTGTCTTACAGTTTAGGTTAGCTTTGGACTGCCTAGGGCATTCCCTGTGAAGGGCTCTCGAGGGCACTAGGAACTACGATGGGCTGGAGCCCAAATCTTCCTTTCACAAGGTACTTACTATTGTTGGTAACTACCCATAGCCAATCTCATTTAATGTTATATTAAATCTAACCCTAGTGTATTTTGACTCTCTCTCTCTCTCTCTCTCTCCACAGGAAAGACGAGCTTTCGTCGATCCGGAGCACCACTTAACACTAGTCGAGCCAACACCCTCCCCATCATGACTTATAATAATGAATTCATTTTCACCTTACCAAATCAGTATACTATTAACCCCAACTCCTTATGTCCATCCTACATGCTATCACAATTCCGCAGTTTTACTATATGCAGACCAATCAAAGTTATATGATGAGCATGAGTGGTGACCCCTTCCAATATTCATCTAAATGCCCGAAAATTATTACTTGGGGTCTATCATGACATGTTTAGACTAAATCCAGAAACTTTTGATTTTCCTAATTAATTTGGCATTTATTAAATTTTCCCCAAAATTAGATCATGGGTGGTTTTGCACATGAAGTACTGGAATTTCTTAAGTTATGGCCACCCAAGAATTATGAACACTATATGATACCAAATATCAGAGAATACCAAGTTTCACAAATTTTCATGTATGTATTAGCCCCTAATTAATTAATTTAAGATAATTGCAGTAATTAAAGGTAAAAAAAGAAGTATCACCAAACATTATCCAAAAAATGCACAAAAATTACCAGAGCTTTAATATGATCATAAAACATTAATGAATAAGTTTCATAGAATTCCAAGGTCAGTAAGCTATATATAAAAATACTTCAAATATATCCCTAATAGGGCATTTTGTAAATAAACATACTGGTAATCTCTTCCAAACAACATGAAATAATTTTCCAAACTTTAATATGACCTAAAAGACTCTATGGAGAAATTTTCATGAATTTAAAATGTATAAACAACTCATAATATTTTCTTACATGATTAGGGCAACTATTAGGTTTGTGAAGGAAGTGCCATAAATACTAACCCAAAATTTACACTAAAATTTTCATAGCTTGTTAGCAACAATATATGATCAGAGCCTAACTTTCAAGATCATTCATAGTCATATGATTAGGTAATAAAATCATAATCAAAAGTGCATTAATTAGTCCTAAGTAATTTCCAATTGATTAAAGTTATGTGCATGTGTCTAAATGTCACCAAACTTCTTTCTAGGGCTATTCCCCAACCTAATATCATATGGACTAAACCCCAAGTACATGCAAGGTCATATTACTCTATGTCCTTCACAAACCCCCAAAGTTCAACCTTTGGGTTTGAACTAGGGTCCTAGGGCAAATCCACCCTAATCAACCCCAAAATCCAAGTGAGGGTGTTTTAACTGACCTTGAAGCTCTGGCTAAAGTCTCATCCCCTTTGGGTGAGAATTGGCCCCTCCATGCCCCAAACACCCTTTTGCCCTAATTTACCCTTAAGGGACCAAACTTTGGTCACACCAATACCTATTCAAATCAACCCCAAATGGGCTGAGATTTTTATCAGTGATATATAACGCCCTAAGGACCATCCACCAGAATTTTGGTGAATTATGAGGTCATTAGACCCTAAAATTAAATCATACATGAATTATTAAATTTCTACAAAAAATATAGAAAAATATTTTCCAAAAATTCTTATTTTTGGATATGTCAAAGGTATAGGTAATGTGATCTACAGTCCAAATTTCAAGTCATTTGAATGGCTAGATTGATGGGGTAACTCAATTTAGTCTCTGACTAGCCCTATGTATAGACTGCACCATTTTAAGTGATGTGGTCAAACCACTTGCCCAAATGGATTGAAATCAATTTTAAACTAAAGTAGACTTCAAGTCTACAATTTTCATGTTGACCAATTTTCAAGTTTCAGCCGCTAAGGGCCTTGTTTTTCTGATTTAAAAGGGTGCATAGTAAAGAGAGTAAAATAACACTTTTATTTAAACTATATTATACATTTGATCAGATCCAACGACCACAACATTGTATTCTTCCTCCAGTCGATGGCCCTGATTAGCCCGACTTGGAGGTACTTCCAAGACCATTTGTCGGCCACGGAGTCCCCTCCCAGGTCGGCCACCACCACCACCTCCGTTGAGGTGGTGGCTATTGCTGGAGGGCGGCACGGCCGCCGGAGAGGCGGTTTTTGGGGAACTCACTAGGAATAAAAACCATGAAAATTCATGGATTTCGAAAATGGAAATCAGCCCAATTGGGCTCGATTTCAAATCCTATTGATCGGGCATTCAAACACCCTGAATGGCCACTTTCTCACTCCCCATTAAAGGGGAAGATGGAACTTTCTCTCTCCTAGTCATCATCTCCAGAAATTTAGTGTCATTTTAGGTAAATATCAACCACTAAGGTTGGTGGGCCACTCCAATTGGGCTTAGCCCAAGTGGGTTGGGCTTGATTAGGTCAAAATTTGTCATTTTGACCTAAAATTAAGGTGGAGTTGACTTTGGTCAATTTGACCTTTTGGGTTGACCCCAATGGATCCTTAGTGATCCATTAGCCTCCCTTAAAATCTAGGAAGGGTTGGGTAGGGTTGGTTTGACACCTTGTAGGTCACTTGACCGTTAATTAGGGTACTTTGACCATTTTAGGGTTTAGGTTGACTTTGGTCAAGTTGACCACTTGGGTTTATCCAAATGGGTCCTTAGTGACCCAATGGACTCTTAAAGGGTTATGGAGGTTTAGGTGGGGTCATTTTGACAAGTTGGAGGTCCATTGGCCCTAGATAGGTCACTTTGACCATTTTAGGGTTAGGGTTGACTTTGGTCAACTTGACCACTTTGGTTGACCCAAGTGGGTCTTTTGTGACTCAATGAACCTTCCTAAGGGATAGGGATGATATGGTGGGGTCAAGGAGTCAAGGTGAGGCCCTAAAGTCAAACCCTAGGTTAAGTAATTGGAATGTGCTATTTGCTGACCATGGTGATCTGTTCTTCATTCCTATATTCACTTGGTCTTTTTGGGCTTCCTAGAGTTTTGTCATGACCTAGTCATGACAAAATCACTCTTTGGAGTCTAGTTGTTTGGGGGATGTTATATGTTGAAACCGGAATCCGGCCTCTTGTGGAGTTCGACCCTTGGGGAAGGGGTGGTCTCGTGCCTACTTTGCTCCTGCAAGAAAAACAACGAAGAAGACAAGAAGAAACAGACCCAAGGGCTCGGCAGGGAGGTCCCACCACAAACCCGGAAGATCTCTGAGTGCTTCCCCTCCTTAGCCAGAAGCCGAGCTAAGGTACCCTCAGAGAGCACTTGAAAACGAGAGTAAGGAGGCACTGAAAGCGTCCCCTCTGAGGTACCCCTTGGGTCTTATTTATAGTTTTTTAGAATCTGAACTACCAATAACCAAAAGAACTGACCTGAAAATACCAAAAGGCCCTTGGTTGGGTCTGCCAATAGTCAAACTCCGCTGTCCTGAGTAGCTATGCGCAGTCCAGCCTGGTCTGCCAACAGCATGGCTCCGCCGTTCTGAGGGGCTATTCGCACCCCTGGGGAGTCAGCTCGCCTCCAATCCCCCTCCGCGAGAGGCGGGCACGACCTGGCTTCAGCGGTCCGCCTATTCTTCCTGGGCGAGCGCGAGCCGGACCGCCGCGACCTGCCTGTCTTCTGCCGGGGCGGGTAGGCGACCAGGTCGCGTGTAGGGGCTGGCAGGCGGCCATCGCGACCCCCCGATCGGCTCGCTAGCCGCGGGTCGCCGAACCCGTCCGCTTTGGTTAGCGATTCTCTGCGCGACCCGCTCGCTCGCCTCGCCCGGCTCGCTCGCCTGAAATGGGCGGGAGCGGGCCAGCCCTCCTGCCGTATATCTGTTCGCCGCTTGGGTGCGGGTCGCGGGGCTAGGTCTGCTCGACTTCCCTGGCGGGACCCGCTCGCCGGACACGGGGTTGTACACAATCCCCGCTCTTTTTGAGCTTGATGCAAGCTCAAAAAGAATCATCCAACCCGCGTGTTCGGCGAGTACTGTGCTGAGCTGGCAGGGAATCTTCTGGTGGGGCCCAACTGTCCGGCTATAAATATACCGCTGAGCCCAGGGGGGCTCCCCAAATCCCCTCATTTTTCTTGAACAGACTACAGTTTCTCGATGCCGGTCAGCGATGAGGTGCGAGCTCGCCTGGCGGCAGCGGGCCAGAAGACTCGGGAGGAGGCCCTTGAGGCCGCCCCTTGGCTAGCACGTGGGTCTCCCGGCCCTCTCTTTAGGCCGGCGAAGGGAAAGATTGTTAGGCGGTCTCCGGCGGGAAACCGTCCGGGCTCCAGCTCGGCGGCTGGTGTTGAGGTCGTTCCTGGGGTACGTGACCTTCTTCGGTTTATCGCTGCACCTCTGATCTTTTGTCTTGCAGGCAATTCCTTGTGAAGAGGAGGGGAACAGGGGAGAGGATCGCCCCCCTCCCTTGTCGCCTGAGAGGGTCGCTAGTTCCCCAGGTCTGGACCGCCCACCTCCGCAAACCCGTCGCTCGCCGGCTCCCCACGGACTGGGAAAATCTCTTGAGGCCCTCGAGGGAGAAGCCTTTCAGGGTCGGCCGGGCTCCTCTCGCCCATCCATCGGCGCGGACGACGTGCCAACCCCTGGTCAGCTAGTGCTCACCGTTGGCTTTGTCCTCGCTCGCTCCTTCTGAATCGCCCTTTTGTAGGCTACAACATGGTATCCTCCGAAACTGAGATGAGCGAAGGGTACTCGCCTCCGCCCGATGTGGACAGTGTTTCTGATTACCTGGGCGACCCGCTCGATGCGGTGGGAATGAAGAGGCAGGTGACGCGGCTATTCTAGAAACACACGCTGCTGCTTCAGGAGATCGTGAAGAGGGTCTATCAAGACAAAGCCGACACCGCGGCCCGGCTCGCGGCCTTGGAGAGACCCCCGCGCGCAGCAGAAGACGACGATGTCACTTCACCGGGCGTGCACATTACGCGAGCCGAGGAGCGTCTTAGGAATGTCTCAGAGCAAGTCGGCCTGGCTGAGCGGGAGCTGGTGGCGGTTCGCGATTACCACTATCCTCGTGTGCCGCCGCGATCGGGAACGAAGCGGCGGGGCAGGTGGAAGTGGATCGAGTACTGATCCAGCCTTTTTCCCCCTGATCGCGGGATATCGCGGAGTTGCTATTATTTCAAAGTTATCCTGTACCTGTAGCGATTCACAACTCTTTTTGCCCGCGTACGGGCCTAATTTTTGCTGCTGATGTGTATTAAAATTACCATGTGATTGCTTTCGTTCTCTGTGGGGCGGGTCAGGGAAAGGATTCGCTCTACCCGTCCTGCCGATCGAGGCGAGGGCGAGCCGATGGGGCTCTCCAGCCGGGAGTTTCCCGACTCGCGCGGAATCCCGGGCGGGTGCGGACCGAGACTCGCCCGCTCAAGTCTTGCGCGGATGCGGCCGGGCGAGAACCGCGCCTGATCGGCCTTTGCGGTGCGGTTGCACGCTGGGAAGTCGAACCGTCGGGCTGATTTTTGGCTACACGCACCCCTTCATTCGGCGGGAACTTTCCCGCCCTTTCTCTCTCCCTATAAATAGGCCTTGCCGGTTCTTATTCTTTCACCGGTTCAAAACACTCTCCCGCTTCCTGCTCTCCGCGAAGCTTGGCTCGTGCTCGCCTTCTGGATCTGTCTCGCACGATTGGTGGCGATTCAGTGGAAATGGGCGGTGGCAGCGGCAATGCGGACGGTCGAAGCAAGTGCGCCTGGACCTTCTCAGAGCACGATTTCCCTCACGCCGTCATTTCGGAACGCGAGTACCTGGATGCTCTCGGCGACCACGTCCCGCCAGGTTTTTCGGCGAGACGGCCCGGGGAAACAGAGAAGATCAACGATTTATCCAGGGACGAGCTCGCCATACCCCTGGCTCACTTTGAGGTGGGCCTGCGACTTCCCCTGTGACCCGAGGTACGCCAAGTGCTGAAGTACTTCGGGGTCGTCCAAGGTCAGATGACCCCGAACTCCATAGCCGTTATGGTGGGGTTCGCCTGCTTTCTACGAGAGGAGCGAGTCGAGTTTAGTCTCGCTGTTTTCCGGAAGCTATTCTCCTTCCGGGCGAACCGGGATGGTACCGCCTACTTCTTTAGCGCCCACCTCAAGGTGCGGGAGACGGTAAATAAGAGTCATAACTGGCTCAAGAAGTTCCTGTTCGTCAAAGGGGACTTTGGCAACGTCCCCTTCTCGCCGGTGCAGCTCAGGGAGGCGAGTTACCGTCCGCCCAGCCTAGGGGGCCACGAGGCCGACTTGTGCGGGTTCTTCGCCGGGAAGAACTTCGAGGTCGCGTATCTGCGCCGCCATCTTGATGACCTTGCCGCCGTCCCACCAGGGGGAGGTTTGCCACTTTGTCACTGCTCTGCCTTACCCTTTTCTTCTCTGTCTCATCCCCTCTTCTTGGCAGGCGAGCGGGACATCCCTCTTCATCCCCCCTACGAGAGCGCTCGGATCGCCCCCGGGGTTCTCGCCCGAGCGCAGGCCGCGGACGCCGCTCAGCGCGACCCCCCGTCGGTCCCGGCCAAGAAGCGGCCGGGCGGCGGACATCCCACTCCCCCACCGAAAGTGGCGAAGACTTCGGGTCGGCAACCCGCTGTGAGCCAAGGGAAAGGCAAGGCCCCGACAGATCTGCCGACCGAGGGCTCCCCTCCCGTGATCGCTTCGACCAGCGACATTCCCGCCGGAGCGGCGGGTACTTCGGGGCCGCCGGACGGGTCGCAAGCCGCTGCGAAGCCGGTGCCGAGAGGGCATCGCAACTTCGGCTACGACGAGAAATACCTGGATGAGCTCGGCGTCCCGCTCCTGTCATGGGACAAGGAGTCTAACTGCACGGTGGTCTCGACTCTGCTGCCGAGCTGGCTGGAGCAGGACACCATCGGCGGGGAGGCGTATAATTTCTCGTTCGGCCTGTACTCGCGAGAAGACGCCGCCACCTACGACAAAGGGGCGACGCGAGTATTGGTTCACGAGAGCGCGCGGGCCCAGTTACGCGGCCTGGAGCTAGCTCATATGGTAGGGAGGCGCTGCACCTAGCTGGAGCGGAATGCCACCTCCCTGAAGAAGCTGGCAGACGAGAGGGAGGAGGCCCAAAAGCTTGCTCAGAAAGACGCGAACCTTCAGAGGAGGCGGGCCGATGTGGCAGAGGAGTCCCTCGCGCAGTACCTGGGCGGGGTGGTATGTGCTCACCCTCAACAACCGCCCTTTCTCGTGAATCCACCTCATAACTTCCTTTTCCTCTTTTCAGGATGCCGCGACGGCCAGTCGGATGGGTGCTGAGATCGCCACCCTTGCTCAGGATAAGTCAGTGCTGGAGGCACGGGTACGCGAGCTGGAGGCCGCCGCTGCTGTCCCTCCGCCTGATAACAGGGGCTGCCCGCTCGCGCACTACTCTGACCACGAGTTGGAGGTGCTGATGCAAAAGAACGCCGCCAGTGCCGCGAAGTACACGATGCAGATGCTGCGACGCGCGGATCTTCTCAAGAGCGAGGCGGCGGAGCTCTCGGCGGGCGACGTGGTTCCGACGCTATTCCTCCCCGTACCGGACCCTGGAGACCAATCCTTCCAGCGCATATAGGACTTCTCGCCCCGAATCTCGCGTCACCCCCGCTCTTTTGACATTTGTTTATTAGATGTATATATCATGCACGTTTAGCTATTTTGAGACGCACGCGCGAGCTGTGCCTAGACTTCGTGATTTTTATCTACTATTGCATTTATAAATGCTTTCTCGCCTGCCTCTGTATATTTGCTATTACCGCGCAAGGTGGCCTGCCTCTGCGACCCAGACCTAATGATGCGGCTGCTTCGCCCTTCAAGCGAGGCGAGCTGGCTCGTCATTTGTCTGAGTTATCAAACTTCTTGCGGACCCTCGCCCAGGTTCTCGCCTCCGTCCGACCGCCTTTCTTGGGGCTGGGGGGGCTATGTTAGACCCCTCCCTTTTTGAATAACTTTTGTGATTCCGACCCGCTGTTAACATCATTCGAGTAGTTCCCGGCCTTGCCGGCTAGGTGGGAGCCCGACAGCGTGATTCGTTCCGGGTCGCAAGTTATTGCCATTGAGTGTCTTCCGCCCTCGTCAGCTAAGTGAGAGCCTGGCAGCGGGATCTTCTCGGGGTCCAAGCACGTTCCATCGAGTGACTTCCGGCCCTGCCAGCTAGGTGAGAGCCTGGCAGCGGGATCTTCTCGAGGCTAGGGATGACACCGAGTGACTTCCGGTCCTGCCAGCTAGGTGAGAGCCTGGCAGCGGGATCTTCTCGGGGTCCAAACACATTCCATCGAGTGACTTCCGGCCCTGCCAGCTAGGTGAGAGCCTGGCAGCGGGATCTTCTCGAGGCTAGGGATGACACCGAGTGACTTCCGGCCCTGCCAGCTAGGTGAGAGCCTGGCAGCGGGATCTTCTCGGGGTCCAAACACATTCCATCGAGTGACTTCCGGCCCTGCCAGCTAGGTGAGAGCCTGGCAGCGGGATCTTCTCGAGGCTAGGGATGACACCGAGTGACTTCCGGGCCTGCCAGCTAGGTGAGAGCCTGGCAGCGGGATCTTCTCGGGGTCCAAACACATTCCATCGAGTGACTTCCGGCCCTGCCAGCTAGGTGAGAGACTGACAGCGGGATCTTCTCGAGGTCCAAGCACGTTCCATCGAGTGACTTCCGGCCCTGCCAGCTAGGTGAGAGCCTGGCAGCGGGATCTTCTCGAGGCTAGGGATGACACCGAGTGACTTCCTGTAACACCCCCTATCCGTCACATAGCATATAACAGTAGGTCCGGCCGGGGCCCGACGCTGTATGCCACAGACAGACCGGGTGGTTACTTATGGAAACCATCCAACCAATCTCAACGTCCTACACAGAGCATTCTAGCGGAAGCAGTTTATAAAAGTTGTAACAAAGAACCCAGCATTAAAGCACGAATGTCCACTAATACAAAATAGGAATGTTATTACAAAATACCCAAAATGAGCCTTAAGGCCTTACAAAATGTTTCACTTCCAATTACATGTTTTACAAACCACGACACGCAGGCCGGTCACACATGAATAAAGCAGTAAATACTTCCAACTTAGGCCTTCAAGGGCCGGCTTCGTATTCGGGCTTTAGCCCGCTATTGACCGCTTGGTCCAGCTGCACCTGCAAGCAACAAACCACTGCACGGTGGCAAAACAAGGCAACAGTCAGCAATACTGACCAAATTATAACGATCCCGCCCCCAACTCGGGGCGGCGATGCTCCTTCCCTGCATTTCATTAGCATAAGCGAGCAATGTATATATATAGTCATTTCATCACAGACGTTGGCTCGCACGGCCACACGCCCCGTGCTCTCAGGGCACATTCTCAGTGAACCGGTCGATGTCACGTCAATTAAAGCCATAGACATTCCGGACTCACCACCGCCACTTGGACGGCCAAACCTATGAGCAATTTGTCTTCCTGGCCTGGGTCACGACAATTTAAGCCATTGACCGTCGAAGACCCTAATCTATGCCAACGGTAAGTTCCACGTGCTTTTAGGTCTCTTTAACCGAACGACATAGAACGAGTACGGCTCCATCTAACCCGTGCTCACATCGCAACGACAATTTAAGCCATTTGCGTAGGTCAAACTTCCGCCGAGTCCCATTTTCGTCACACAATTTCACATAACTCGGTTATGTTCAAGTTGGCACTCAGGCCTCCATGTTGGCAAGATCTCGTATCCGCCCAGTTTTTCGGGTGCACCTTTAGGTTAGTCCCAAGGCTCCCTGCTGCAATCTACCGCGTAGAAAACCCGAAAAACAACCAATAGCACGGAGTCTTCTCCGGCATTATGCAATGCAACATCACTGATCCAGACCAACATGTCCGGGTAGGCTTCACACATTATGCCTATGTCCGTTCTCGCTTACGGACTCTAAACAACGGGGACTTCACATATCTACCCGAAGGAACGCCTCCAACTCTCCGCAAACTCGTGAGAGCGGGCTTCCTATGCAAAGAAAGAGAGCTACTCATGCTCAAGATGAGGATCGTTACCCTAGCGTTTCTCTTTGGCGCCATTGAAAAGTAATCAGATGAAAAGCACCGCACTAGCTTTGCCTCCGTGGATCCGGAGTCGGCTTGCGATTCGGAGCTTCGAAGCTCCTCCAATGGCGAGATCTAGCTCCTTCTTCCTCCCTTGGCTCTCCTCTCTCTCTAAGGCTTTAGAAAGATAACACTTAAGAAAAAGTGAGGGTTTCTAAGTCCAATCCCGGGTATATCCCTTCAGGAACAACCCCCAGCCGTTGGATCTCAAACTAAGGAAACGAACGGCTTTAATTTGGGACTGAAATGCCCAATCTGGACCGAACACGGCCTGGCACACGCCCGTGTCCAAGGCTGTGTGCCTCATTCGCCGTCAAAATCGAATCACCTGGAACTTCACACGGGTATCGAACACGCCCGTGTTCGAGCTGACACGCCCGTGTTCCACCTGACACGGCCGTGTGGCCGGCCGTGTACCCCATCATTTTTCCCCAAAATCAACTCGAGCACTGCACGGGTTCTAGGACACGCCTGTGTCCTTACCCGTGTCACCTCAACACGCCTGGACCCCAGGCCGTGTACACGGTCTCGACACTCGACACTTCATCGAGCGAAAATCGTCGACCTATCGACACGGCCTTGGACACGCCAGTGTCCAAGGCCGTGTGCCTTGTCTCGACACATTGTCGACACCAAAGTGTCGACTTCCCGGGACGAGTGTTGACACGGGTCGTCACACCCTGCGACACACCCGTGTCGCAGGCCGTGTGCAATGTCTCCACACTTCGTCGAATGCAGAGTGTCGACTTCGCGGCTAAGTGTCGACACGGGTCGACACGCCCTGCGACACGCCCGTGTCGCAGGCCGTGTTCCCAATCTTGGCACAATGTCGAGACCAAAGTGTCGACACCCCGTCTCAATGTCGACACAGGCTTGACACGCCCTGGGACACGCCCGTGTCCCAGGTCGTGTGCCTGCAGCCAGAACCCAAACTGGCCCAAAACGTCCTCCTTCGCTCCTTTGAGTTTCGGGGCGTTACACTTCCGATCCTGCCAGCTAGGTGAGAGCCTGGCAGCGGGATCTTCTCGGGGTCCAAACACATTCCATCGAGTGACTTCCGGCCCTGCCAGCTAGGTGAGAGCCTAGCAGCGGGATCTTCTCGAGGGTAGGGATGACACCGAGTGACTTCCGGCCCTGCCAGCTAGGTGAGAGCCTGGCATCGGGATCTTCTCGGGGTCCAAACACATTCCATCGCGTGACTTCCGGCCCTGCCAACTAGGTGAGAGCCTGGCAGCGGGATCTTCTCGAGGCTAGGGATGACACCGAGTGACTTCCGGCCCTGCCAGCTAGGTGAGAGTCTGGCAGCGGGATCTTCTCGGGGTCCAAACACATTCCATCGAGTGACTTCCGGCCCTGCCAGCTAGGTGAGAGCATGGCAGCGGGATCTTCTTGAGGCTAGGGATGACACCGAGTGACTTCCGGCCCTGCCAGCTAGGTAAGAGCCTGGCAGCGAGATCTTCTCGGGCTCCAAACACATTCCATAGAGTGACTTCTGGCCCTGCCAGCTAGGTGAGAGCCTGGCAGCGGGATCTTCTCGAGGTCCAAGCACGTTCCATCGAGTGACTTCCGACCCTGCCAGCTAGGTGAGAGCCTAGCAGCGGGATCTTCTTGAGGCTAGGGATGACACCGAGTGACTTCCGGTCCTGCCAGCTAGGTGAGAGCCTGGCAGCGGGATATTCTCGGGGTCCAAACACATTCCATCGAGTGACTTCCGGCCCTGCCAGCTAGGTGAGAGCCTGGCAGCGGGATCTTCTCGAGGCTAGGGATGACACCGAGTGACTTCCGGCCCTGCCAGCTAGGTGAGAGCCTGACAGCGGGATCTTCTCGGAGTCCAAACACATTCCATCGCGTGACTTCCGGCCCTGCCAGCTAGGTGAGAGCCTGGCAGCGGGATCTTCTCGAGGCTAGGGATGACATCGAGTGACTTCCGGCCCTGCTAGCTAGGTGAGAGCCTGGCAGCGGGATCTTCTCGGGGTCCAAACACATTCCATCGCGTGACTTCCGGCCCTGCCATCTAGGTGAGAGCCTGACAGCGGGATCTTCTCGAGGCTAGGGATGACACCGAGTGACTTCCGGCCCTGCCAGCTAGGTGAGAGCCTGGCAGCGGGATCTTCTCGGGGTCCAAACACATTCCATCGAGTGACTTCCGGCCCTGCCAGATAGGTGAGAGCCTGACAGCGGGATCTTCTCGAGGCTAGGGATGACACCGAGTGACTTCCGGCCCAGCCAGCTAGGTGAGAGCCTGGCAGCGGGATCTTCTCGGGGTCCAAACACATTCCAATTCTCTATGCAAACTGGCTATGACAATACTGGGGGGGGGGAAGGAATTCATTATAACCAACGTGTTGCTTACAGGCGCTTAGGGAAAAAACCTTTTCAGGTCGTCTCCACTCCAGGTGAGACTCAGGGTCTCGCCCTCTACATTTTGGAGCCGATAGCCCCCCGACTTCAAAGCTTCCTTCACAATAAACGGTCCTTCCCAGCTGGGGTTGAGCTTCCCTACAGACGCTGACCTCCCTGCCGCGTCTACCTTCTTCAGCACCAGGCCTCCTTCCGCGAACTGCTTGACCCTGACATGTTTGTCGAAGTATTTGGCCATCCTTCTTTTTACCTCCTCCTATCGGATGGCCGAAAGGTCCCTCAATTCTTCCACCATGTCAAGGGAGAGTCTCAGCTCCCCCTCGTTCTCGGCTCGCCATTCCTCTCGGCCCTCTCTGGCCGCCCCGACTCGCGGCGTTTGGACTTCAAATTCTGCGGGAAGCACCGCCTCGCACCCATGGGAGAGCTTGAAGGGGGTCTCCCCCGTAGCCGTGTTAGGGGTGGTTCTTAGGGCCCAAAGAACTACGGGGAGCTGCTCTACCCAGCTCCCCCTCAAATTCTCCACCTTCTTCTTGAGGAGATTGCCGATGATCTTGTTTGCGACCTCCACCTGCCCGTTACTCCTGGGGTGGTGGACCGAGGCGAACCTGAGGTCGATTCCAAGCTGCTCGCAGAAGCTGGTGAACTCGGCACTGGCGAACTGGGGTTCGTTGCCTGTGACGATGGCCTGGGGCAGCCCATGGCGACAGATGATCTCCCCCCAAATAAAGTTCCTGATCACTTGGGAGGTCACCTTAGCCAACGCCTTCACCTCCATCCACTTCGAGAAGTAGTTGATCATCACTAGGAGGAACCTTCTCTGACCGCTGGCCTGGGGAAACGGTCCAACCAAATCCATTCCCCAGATTGCAAAGGGCCAGGGGTCCGTGATACTCTTGAGCTGTTGTGCCGGCTGTAGCTGGAGGGGGGCAAACAGCTGGCACTTATGACATCTCCTTGCGAACTCCGCGGCGTCGCGGCCCAGGGTGGGCCAGAAATACCCTTGCCTGACTATCCTTCCCTCCAGGGTTCGACTCCCGGAATGGCTCCCGCACTCCCCAGAGTGGACTTCCTCCAAGATCCTCTGCGTCTCGCCCTCGGCTACGCAGCGAGCCAGCATCCCGGAGAGGGTCTTCCTGTATAGCTGCCCGTCCTTAAGGAGGTAGTAAGCTGACTTGTGCCTCAGCTTCTTCCTGTCTACCCCCTCCAGATATTCTCCCGTGGAGAGGAAAACTACTACTGGATCCATCCACGAAGCTTGCCGGTCGATCTCCATGAGCTCCCCTTCTTCGATAGAGGGGCGGAACAGGTCGGTGATGGTGCCCCCCCCCCCCCCCGCCCGGGGGCCATGTTTCGCTAGCTGGTCGGCCTGTTCATTCTCTCCCCTTGGCACGTGTCGGATGGAGAAGGTCTGGAAGGTGCCTATGACCCCCTTCACTTTGGCCAAGTATGACTTCAGGGCGGGTTCCCTTGCTTTGAACTCCCCGTTGATCTGGGAAGTCACCACCATGGAGTCAGTGAGGACCTCCACATCCAGCACCCCCAGCTCCCTGGCCAGGCGCAGCCCTGCTATCACGGCCTTGTACTCGGCCTGGTTGTTGGTAATGGGAAAGTGCACCACCACCGTCTGCTCAATCCGAGTCCCTTGAGGGCTTTCTAGGACCACCCCCACTCCAAGGGAATGCCTCCCTGAGGCTCCATCCACCCTCACTGTCCAGGGAGTCGGGCGGGTGAGCTCTTCCTCTGCTACTTCCACCACGTAGTCGGCCAGGAAGTCGGCCATCGCCTGAGCTTTGATCGAGAGCCGCAGAACGAAGGAGACATCGAACTCGCTCAGCTCCACCGACCATTTGGCCAGCCGGCCTGAATGCTCCACCCCCTCGAAGATGTTGCGGAGGGGATGGTCGGTCACCACCCGTATTGAGTGTGCCTGGAAGTAAGGTCGCAGCCGCCGAGCCGAGATGATTAGGGCGAATGCAAGCTTCTCCAAGATCGGATACCGGAGCTCGACCTTCCTCAGGACCCGGCTGACGTAATAGCTCCATCCACCCTGACATAACACTCCCGCGCCACCTTTGGGTCCCGCCTGACCCTGACCTGGACCCCCTCAGCGTTGAACTTCAAACATTGATGGAAAGACGAGGGGACGCAGCGGAAGGCGCTGATGAGAGGCCTCCCGAAGATGGCGTTGTAGCTGCTGGGGGAGTCCACAATGACGAACTTGCAGTTTCGGGACTGCCCCCCCAGGGTGACATGGAGGCCAACTCCTCCCTCTACTTCCTTCCTTTCTCCCGAGAACCCGAACAAGGGCCCGTCCGAGGCCAACACCCTCTTAGCCTCCACCTTCATCGCGTCAAACGCCTTTTTGAAGACGACGTTGACGGAGCTCCCATTATCCACGAGGATCTGAGAGACGGTGAAATTTTCGATGGCGGCCTTGATGACTAGCGCATCATAGAACGGATCCTCGTGGTCCGGCATATCACTCCTGGAGAAGGTGATCCTCTCCTCCGGCGGCGGGGTTTGGGATGTAGAGGCGACGCTCCGCCGGTATATGGTGTGGAGGCTTGCCTTGCGGGAAGCCTCGATCCCCACTCCCCCGTGGATCACTCCGATCCCCCCTCGGGTCCCGACATCCACCCGGTCCTCGCAACGATCCTCCTCCGCCCGAGGCAGGACTTCCTCGATCCTTACTTCCTGCCGCGCCTCCTGCTGCTGCTGCTGCCGCTCCCTATTCCCTCTCATCTCCAAGAATTCCGGGCACGTGGCCGTCGCGTGCCCCTCCTCCTGATGGAAGTCGCAGTAGGGCAGCTCCACCCTGACCTCCCTTCTCCTCCTCCTCATGATCCCCCTCCTTGCTCCCAAAGCTATGGCCATGGCCTCCTCCTGATCGGGGAGCCGGGGCCTTTGGCCCTGCCTCCAGCCCTGAGGGTGGAACTGATCTTGCCTCCCCTGATGGTGACCCCTTCTGTAGTATCCTCTTGGTGACCCTTGCCCCTGCCACTCAGGTCTCCAGCCCAGCCGGCGGTCGGGCTCCTGGTGCCCCCACCTCGGCTGTTGTTGCCACTGGAGCTGCCTTTGCTCCCTCTGCCTAGGTTCTCCCCTTCTCTCCTCCTGTGCCTTTTCCCTTCTCGACTCTTTCTCTTCCTCGGTGGCCCACCTGGCTAGCTTTCTTGCGAACTCCGGATTCGACGCCTCCCCGTCGACCTCTCTCGCCGCCCTCTCCATCAACTCCTCGTAGGAGAGAGGGGGAACTCTCTTCAGCTCCATTCGGAAGAACCCCTGCTGCAGGCCCAGGGTAAAGGCCATCATCAGACTATGGTCCGGCATCTCTTGGACCTGGGTGAATTCCTCCTGAAATCGATCCACATAGCTCCCCAACGTCTCGTTCACTCCTTGCTTAATGTGGAACAATGACTCAGACTCCTTCTTCCTCTTCTTCGAAGTAGTGAACCTCAGCATGAACCCTCGGCGCAAGTCCTCGAAGCAGTAGATGGAACTAGCCGGCAGCTGGTGGAACCACTCCCTCGCCTTCTCCCGGAGAGTGATGGCGAAGAGTCGGCGTTTGAATCCGTCCGACATCTGTCGGATGGAGACCACATCCTCGAACCATTAGACATGCTGGACCGGGTCTCCCTTCCCAGTGTAGTAAGACATCTCGGGTTCCCTGAACCCATCCGGGACTGGAGCTGAGGAGACCAGCTCGCTGAAAGGACTGCTCCCCCCCACTGGGCGAGCCGGCGAGTCTCGCGAGCCCAACTCGCCGAACCTGCCTCGGCTTGCCGAGCCGGGGAAAAGCTCGCGTCCCGGGAGCTCGCACCCTCGGCCTTCCTCGGCCACTTCCTTCCCAGCGCACCGACCAGGGGCGTCCTCGCCCAAAGAGGGGGCGGCCGTGATCTGGGCTGCCGGAGTCGAGTACTCGGCCCGCGCGCCGAGTGCTATCCTGACGAGGCCTAGCACCTCGTTCCTGAAGTCCTCCAACATCCCTACTGTTGCGAGAGGCGGGGGGGGGGGGGGGGGGGCGGCGAGTCCTGCCTGTCAGATCCCTGTCCTCCCGTCATTGAGCTCGCCGAAGCTTTTCCGCACTGACCACTCTCCACGCTCACCGCACCAAAATGTTGAAATCGGAATCCGGCCTCTTGTGGAGTTCGACCTTTGGGGAAGGGGTGGTCTCGTGCCTACTTTGCTCCTGCAAGAAAAACAACGAAGAAGACAAGAAGAAACAGACCCAAGGGCTCGGCAGGGAGGTCCCACCACAAACCCGGAAGATCTCTGAGCGCTTCCCCTCCTTAGCCAGAAGCCGAGCTAAGGTACCCTCAGAGAGCACTTGAAAACGAGAGTAAGGAGGCACTGAAAGCGTCCCCTCTGAGGTACCCATTGGGTCTTATTTATAGTTTTTTGGAATCTGAACTGCCAATAACCAAAAGAACTGACCTGAAAATAACAAAAGGCCCTTGGTTGGGTCTGCCAACAGCCAAACTCCGCTGTCCTGAGTAGCTATGCGCAGTCCAGCCTGGTCTGCCAACAGCGTGGCTCCGCCGTTCTGAGGGGCTATTCGCACCCCTGGGGAGTCAGCTCGCCTCCAATCCCCCTCCGTGAGAGGCGGGCACGACCTGGCTTCAGCGGTCCGCCTATTCTTCCTGGGCGAGCGCGAGCCGGACCGTCGTGACCTGCCTGTCTTTTGCCGGGGCGGGTAGGCGACCAGGTCGTGTGTAGGGGCTGGCAGGCGGCCATCGCGAGCCCCTGATCGGCTCGCTAGCCGCGGGTCGCCGAACCCGTCCGCTTTGGTCAACGATTCTCTGCGCGACCCGCTCGCTCGCCTCGCCCGGCTCGCTCGCCTGAAATGGGCGGGAGCGGGCCAGCCCTCCTGCCGTATATCTGTTCGCCGCTTGGGTGCGGGTCGCGGGGCTAGGTCTGCTCGACTTCCCTGGTGGGACCCGCTCGCCGGACACGGGGTTGTACATTACAGGTCGCCTGTAGTTGTGGCAGCACGCGGTGGCTGCGCGGCCGAGTGTCCAACAACGGGCGCCCGCTCAACGAATGGTGTGGTAGTGGTTGGAGTGATGGTGGTTGTGCATCGATTGAGCGTGGATCAGGCGTGTGGATCGTGCACGTGGTAGTTTCTTCCATAATTCCCCACTCAAGTGGTGGGAATATGGGAATTCTAGTTATTTGCACCCAAAATTCCTATAAATTGCGGGAGACCCCATCCGCCCAAAATTTCTATAAATTGAGGGAGACTCCATCACCCCGAAGTTTGGATCCAGAGAGAGAAGAGCATGAAATTTTTATGCATGAACGAATTGCAACTA
This sequence comes from Platanthera guangdongensis, assembly GCA_039583875.1. Lineage (NCBI taxonomy): Eukaryota > Viridiplantae > Streptophyta > Magnoliopsida > Asparagales > Orchidaceae > Platanthera > Platanthera guangdongensis. The sequence goes on from CM077166.1 coordinate 43,283,539, forward strand.
CCATGATGGAGGCGACCGAAGGGGCATGGAAAGGAGTGAGTGAAAACAACGAAGGCGTCATGGCGAGGCGCGAAAGGAAACAGGGTGCGCTCGGGGCACAACTATTACCCGGGACGCGCGCGGGCGCGCATGACCACACGACTCAACTTATTGTTGGGTGCTTCTGCCCACAACACACGCACGGGGGGGGGGGGGGGGGGGGGGGGGGGGGGCGTGCTTGGGGTGCACTTATTTGGCGGTGTCGTGTGCATGCTCGTGCGCGCATGCCATGCCTTTTTTCGCATGGGTCGTGACTTCGTTTCTTGTGCTTCAGGGGAAGCCTATATGTGCGGACTTTGACAATATTTGGGCGCTTTGTTTTTGTTAAATTGATAGGATTTTCTGTTTCAGGTACCGAAGTGTTGCGCATAGGGTCGACAATGCGACTATGCTCTTCCAGAAGGTGAACACGGCCAAGGGAAGTCTTAGGCCCAAAACAACCATCTTGTAGTAGTGCCAACACTTAGGTCAACAACCACTACAAGACGTCTATTCGGTCGCCAAACACCTAACATACATGCAATTGTAGCCTTTACTCTTTTTTACCTCAGTGATAGCAAAGGTACATGTTGTTTTGTATGAAACTCAATCATAAATCTATATTATTTATGATTGAATATAATCCTTATTTATTTTTAATGAGTAACACTAATTTTTTTGTATTGAAATTTTATCATTGCATTATATTGCTCTGTTTTCAATTTTATTATTGTGATGTCTTACTAGATTTTGATTTTTTTAATATATTTCTCCTTAGATTAACTCTATCATCCTTAAACAATTCAGCTTAAAGATCTGTGCTCAATCCGAGCTAAAGCTTTCTCAAATATATTCTTACATTCTTCGTTATCACTCTGTATACACATATATATGAAACAGGAGAGGAGAAGATGACTCAAACTAAGATGTGAGACTAAATCCCAAAGATAACACTGGCTCTAAATAGGCCTAATTTGGGGCTTTTACACAATTTTCTCTCAACAGATTAGTTTTAAATTTATGGTCTAACTTGTTTTTAATATTTTAGAGCAGACTTTTAAAATGAGATTATGTTTTATGATTTATTTGCTCTGAATGTAGGCACTAAGCAAATCTAATACGAGACTAAGTGACTTGTAGAGAAAAGCTGAACCTTGTCTATACTTTTTCGTTATCAAATACAATGTATGAATACATATATATATAGGAGGGAGAAAGAGAGACGAGTCCCCTATACAAGGTGTGAGACAAATGTATAAAAAGAAACAATTAAATACTAACTGGGCCACAAACATGGGCCTTTGCATAGACTTTTCTATCAGGACTCCTTGCTTCCAAAGGAAGAACCAAAGTTAGCTATACCTCTGTTATTACTCATTGCACAACACCGCTCCTTGTAAGGTTTCTTCCTTTCATCTAAGATATTTTTTGTGTTTAAATGGTGAGACAGGGATATTGCAGCTATGTCCATATTCTGTAATAATGATTTTCATATTGTGGTGGTGGACCTTTGATGTTATTTCTAGTATAATCAGAATCGTTTTTACGTGTTTTTTGGAGTCTTGGAATGATTTTTGTTGTCTAGATTGACATTTGTTGTTTGGTAGTAGTAGTAGAAGAGTGATTTTACGACTTATTGATCAATATCTTGTGGTACAGTGAAGGGATTATCTTTTGGGCCCTAATCACCGTGAAAGATTGCTGAATTTTCAAGGCAGCAAAAATCATTTTAAGTTTCAGCTTTTTGTGAAATATTTGCTCTCTTAACTGACCCCGTAATACATCAACTTTGTAAGTTTATGGACTTATTCAGGTAACATCTTAATTATACATCTTCATTATATGTTTTGGTACCTATAATTTTTTTATCACGTTAACCGACGGGTCATGGAAGTTGTTAGATTTGAACGTCATGGTTTTATCTAGGAAGATGTTCTTTTGAGAGATATGTATCTTCTGCAGGTTTGTGTTTATTGAATGTTATCTCCCGATAGTTCTTATTCTGAGTCTATTACGATCTGCATTTTTTCAATTTATTTTGACAGCTGTGCGTTGGTATTATTGAGAGCATAGTTGGTGCTTGTGATCAGCACGCTTTTGCTCCCATAGATGAATCTTTTGCGGAACCTTCTCGCATTCTTAAAGTACAGTAAATTTTGTAACTTTTTATTGGTTATTATTGGTCATATTATACATGAATTGGAGTGTTGTCATTCTCTTTGTTTTAATTTTGGCTATTGGTTCTAATATTTGAAAATTTCACCATCCAATCTTCTTCCTCATTTTTATTAAGTTTGAGTTTAGTATTGATGTGTGCGAGGAGTTGGATATGACTACAAACTTGCGCTCTTCTAATGATCTATCTTAGATTTTGCAAATAGGGGTTTATCACATTCTAGCTGCACTTATTATGAATGATATGTGAATGTGTTTTTATGAAAAAAACATAAAATATTATTTGTCATGGTTTGAAACTATGACAATTTTTAAAAAAATGATCTTACTATTAGCCACGGTTTCATACCATGGCTAATAGTCAGATTATTTATCATGGCCAAAAGCTGTGGCAAATAGTTCATTTAATGTAATTATGAAGTTTTTGCCAGGGTAGGAAACACGTAGCTAAGAGTCCAGATTTTGTCCATGACATTATTTCTTCGTGAATAATACTATTAACCACGGTCCTAAAAAACTTGCTTCGCATGATTTTTAGCCATGAATTTTTTTCGTGCCTAGACTGTGGCAAATACTCTTTAGCCACGGTTTTGGACTTTTAGCCAGGACAATTTGCCCTGGCTAAAAGTTCATTTTCTCATAGTGCCTTAATGTTGACTAATTAAGTCAATTTGGGAACTAATGACTCATCCATGAACTCCTTAGGGTCTTAGGACTACTACCAAGTCCAAGTCAATTCAAAGTGACACATGCCACTCAAGGGAGGTGTCTTGTTCAAATTGGAATGTTACAAATCCAATAAACAAAAAAAAATCATCCATAAAATTGAGATTGAAAATACAAGTATTAAAGTACGATGTACGAAAAGCCAATTCATATAATACCTAAAGGGAATAATTCTGGTATATTATATACATGAAGGAAGGATACTTGTGATCTAAGATAAATATCTAGTGATTAACATTTTTTTATATAACACTACTCTGTCTTATCATTTGTAAAGGTCATGTCATATTGATTAAAGCTCACCCTGAATTTTCCCTCCAAGTGTACTTTCACTACACTTCATGAGAATTTTGTAGTCATGAATATATACATTGAGGGTTTTCCATTGACTCCTATAAGATGAAAACATACATACATGATGGGGAGAAAAAGGAGTTTGTTAAAAGATCTTGTTAATGCAAGGCAAGAGTAGGGCTTAACCTTAACTTTGTATGAGACATACAATCAATATCATGACAAGTTTAACATGTATCTCGCTGAGGAAGTTCATTCTCTCAATAGTGACCTCTCAAATTTTATATATCAATAAGATCCTAGGGGTACTCAGAATGACACTTTTGAAATTTTGATACCCCAACAAAAGCCTACTACTTTATAAGTAGTATCTTCTTCGTACCTCGCTCAACATTCTTTTAGTTGTGGTGAGGAAGTCTTTCTAAAACTTCTGGGTACGTAGAGTGACCTTTCAATTGTAGCACTTGAGGTGTATTTGTAGGTAGTTATTCATTCCACTAAGTGTTTTTACCATCTTGTCTCGGAGAGTCGAACCGTAGGATCGATAACCTCAGGCCATCCATTAATCTGAATATTTGGGACCAGGAAATTCCTGGCTCCAACACACATATGTTAAAGTGTTGTTCTCATATGATTATATGTGTGTATTCTTATTTATAATTTGAGTTATAAGTGTTGGAAGAGAGAATATTATTACTAAGTAGTAAGTACGAATGCAAATTGGGGGAATGAGAGTGCCCAAAAAATCCATTGACTAAAAATTGAAAATCCAAAACTTATGTAGATAGTTATACTTATTTACTTATTTTGAAAGAATGCATTCAACATTGACCAAAATATTTTTTACAAGAACCAAGATAATTCCCGATATACCTAAAATATTAACAATAAATAACAAAATCACAATCTAAAGGGTTTTTAGGACCATACAACTAAGGAAACTAGTAAGGAATAAGACATCAACACAGAATTTTTCCTCATAAAAGATGATCTAATTGGGAATAATGCATCTCTTATTTGGAAGCTTTTCCTCATAAAAGTTTCTTATTGTCGACGATATCTCCATTGATGTGTGATCAAGCTGGTTAACCACCCTGGTAAATCAACATACCACATATGCATGTCACAAACAATTTCAGCGAGAGCAATAAAAGTAGATGCTACACCAATTGATCTGATAGTGATGCAGAAATATCAATATGATAAAAACTTAAAGGCCATCATAAGAGATTGTATTAGAATACCACTACACATCCATGAACTGTTCTAGTGAGATGTTGTCTTGGTGGGTGTTACAGTCTCGTGTTCTCAATTCAAGGAGGTTCAAGTAGACACGTTCAATACCCTTTAGAAAATTCAACTGCTTAAAGTCCCATACGAGATTGGATCTGAGGATCACAATGCAAGGGAGTACAAGTAAGAGTTGAACATAGCTCAAGGAGATGGATATGAAATATGAGTTAGAGCAAGTCTAACTTAATATTGTCATTGTTGATATTTCATGGGACTCATCCTTATTACCTAAAAATGAAGAGAGGAATGTGTTAGAAGTGTAGAATGCATGGAAAATATAATACTTCAGAAAAAAATAACGCTACATGTCATCGTCGCTCTGTGTTTGGGATGTCATTGTCATCATAGGTTTGTAGATGGTAACTGCTATTCTTTAGTGCCTATTTAATATTGAATGACCGCACACAATTACGATTGAGTTTTTGACTTCTTCTTGGATGTGCACAACAGAGTTGTTTCCAAGTTCGCTTCTTTTGTTTGATTGGTTTAAAAGTTGGATCGATGTTATGGCGATGACAAACCACATCGGGATCAATCCCATGCATGTCGGCTGTTAGCGAGGCAAAGATATCTATATTATTCAACAAATACTTGATAGAGTGAGTTTTGTCATTGCTCCTACTTTGACATTAATAGAGAGTGTTATGTCACCATTTCCACCCTCCACTAAGATATTCTGGGTGGTTTGAGCAACTTCCAAAAGTGATCTATTTTTATGAACTTCGGCTTTGAGAATATTTATGGCACTTTAGATTGGTAAGTATTCATATGTACCTTGTCGTATTCACTACCACTGATTGTCCTTCCAGTGTTTTCATGAATTCTTACAATACTCTTCTCTACTGTATATCTTATGTTCATTTTAGTCCATTGTTTGCCGACTAACCAACCCGAATGTCGCATGTTCATTCTGTCAGGGCCGAAATGCCTCAACAAAGACAAGACATCTCAAAGAAAAAAAGTCTTCTTTTGGAATAGGTCAAGACCTATTTAGTACAAAGAGCAAGATAATTTTAGCTCTTGGATCAAAACCTAAACAATCAGACGACTAGTAATCACTTCATTTAATAAACAAGCTTTTTACTCCATCAAAACAATACATTAAAATCCTCACGCGACGCCCCAAAAATATTGCAGTTGCTTCACATAACACACACATTTTCACATAGGGCACATAACCAATCTAGGATTCAATATGACGCGCATCTTGATCACACGATGCTGGCGTCGTGTCAATAAGACTCTGACGTCATGTTATCACATCACCCAACAACAAACCTTCAATTCAAGTGCCCAATCCCAGACCTGTATCGGCACAACTTCAGACCTATAACAACACAACTCCAGGCCTGTTCTGATATTTTTTGAGTCCTTCGACTCTTTAGGGGCTGGACCCCAACAAAATCCCCCTCTAGACCATAAAGAGGAGTTCCATACCTGTCATATTCAGATTGACATCATGTCGATCAATGACCGATAGAAGCCATGCTTTTCCTTTGGCACAACCTTTGTCACCATGTCCAAAGGATTTTCGTCTATGTGGACCTTCTCCATCTTCAGCAGCTTCTCCTCGATAACATCTTATGTCAAGTGATACTACACATCAATATGGTTCGTCTTGAAGTGGTAAGCAATGTTCTTGACCAGAAAAATGTTGCTTTGAATGTCACTAAAAATAGAGAACTCATTTTGGTGGAGTGCAAGTTCAAGCATGAACTTCTTCATCCACAAGATCTCCTTTGATGACTCTGTTAGAGCAATTTATTCGCCTCCATCGTTGACAGTGTCACACACTTCTGTAACTTTGACTGCCATGATATTGTCCCCTGCAAATATTACAACAAACCCCGATGTGGACCTCCAAGAGTCAACATCTCCTTCCATATCTGAATCTGAGTACCCAACAAGGGTCGGTGACCCTCCATACTGCAAACGGTAGCCTGAGGCATCTCTAATATATCAGAGTATCTACTTCACAAGTCTCAATGATTCTTCCCCGGGTTCGCCAAATATCTGCTCATTATCCCCACTACAAAAGCTATGTCTGGTCTCGTGCAGACCATACATACATCAAACTCCCTATCACAGATGTTTAGGGGACCTGACTCATCTCCTCCACTTCTTTCTCAGATAAATGATACTGAGAGCATGATAGTTTGAAGTGTCAACCCAATGGAGTAGCAACTGACCCGACTTTCTCCATCATGAACTACTTCAACACTTTCTCCATATATTAAGCTTGAGATGGTCACAACTGACTTGCACTCATATCTCTTGTAATCTTCAAACCTAGGATCTTCCTTGATAATCCTAAGTCTTCCATCTCAAAAGACTTACTCAGCTTTTTCTTCATGTCAACAATGCTCGACTTGTCATAACCAACAATCAACATGTTTTCTATATACAATAAAAAATTAGTATGAGCCTTCTTAGTCCTCATATAAACACAATGATCAGCCCTTGTCCTATGGAACTTGCTCTTCATCATGAATGAGTCAAACTTCTTGTACCACTGTTTGGGTGCATGTTTCAACCCATAAAGACTGTTCCTAAGTCGGGAGACTAAATGCTCCTTGCTCTTTGCCATAAAACCTTTGGGGTGTTCCATGTACAACTCCTCCTCCAAATCTCCATACAAGAATGCCAACTTGACATCCATCTACTCAATCTTAAGATCACCAGAGGCAACCAAACCTAATACTAGTATGATAGATGATATTTTCATAACATGTGAAAATATCTCGTCAAAATCCATACCATGCTTCAAATTGAACCCCTTGACCACCAACGTTTCCTTGTACCTAGGCTAGGAGTGGCTCTCATGCATCTTCAGCTTGAAGACTCCTTTGTTCTTCAAAGCTATCTTCCCCTTTGATAGCCAGACTAAATGAAAGATATGGTACCTAAACACCTAGAGGGGGGGGGGTGAATAGGTGACCTAATCCTTCTTAAATTTTGTTTGGCAGCACAACAGCTATTTCACAGAATTCTACAGCTAACAGCAATTACAGCATAAACAGTCAATTCACAGCACAGCACAGAAGACACACTAATTTTATAGTGGTTCCCCAATCTTGACATCCACTTTCCCCCTTCGCCTATCTAGCAGTGTACTAGATTCGGCCAAACTCTCCACTAACTCAGAACCAAACTAGGTTCCTACCTCAGGCCCAAAGCCTTACACTCAGCCACAAGGCCTCACTCAGCCACCCAGGCCTACACTCAGCCAATTAAGGCCTACACTCAAGTTCTTCAACTCCTACACTCAGGCAACAAGCCCTACCCTCAGCCTTTATAAAATAGGCTTACAATCACTCAGATCCAATGGATCTTACAAGATGTAATTGAAATAAAATTGCTAACTCTACAACTCAGAAAAGATGAGAGGAGTTGAGAGTTTCTTGAAGAGTTCTTGGAAGAACTCAGCTTGATCCAAACTGACTTAGCTTTCTTCAAAGCTTCTTGAGTAGAACTGAATTAGTCTGAATCTTCTGCTTCTTGAAATCCAGATGACTCTGAATTCTTCTTCTCAGCCTTAGTTCGACTGAATTCTTGGATGGAGCTCTCTCTCTCTCCAACTTCTTAGATCTGCAGTTGGACTGCCTGATCTATCCTCAGTGGATTTAATCTGATCGTTATTCTCACAACATGTAATGATAATGAACAACCTTCTATCTATATCTTTCTGTAAACTACCTGTTTATAGGCTTCCTTCATGCCGGCAATAACAGACTTCTGACTTCTCTGACAGTTGATGTAGACCGGCTGGATCGGCAGCTGTCATGTCACCAGTCACTTCTTGAAATTCTCTAACTGTTAGATAGTGTCGAGACTTTCTGTTCTTAAGTGTCGACACTTATAGACTAAGTGTCGACACAAGTAGTGTAAGTGTCGACACAAGTCTACAAGGTGTCGACACAATTCCTTGTATGTCTCGACACAGATACTTCTGCATGTGTCGACACTGAAATTGAGTGTCGACACAAGTACTTGTTCTTCATTCTTTAACTGTATTCTTCTAAGTGTCGACACATCTCCTTTGTGTCGACACATCTTCATGTGTTGAAACTGTCAAGTGTCGACACAGCTTCTTGGTGTCGACACAAGTCTTCAAATTTGTTCAGCTGAGTACACATTCCCTTAGTGTCGACACTTGTACTTAGAATATTTTGTAAACTTTTCTGTTCTCTGCTAAGTGTCGACACAGCTCCTTGTGTCGACACTCTCTTCAAGTGTAGAGTCTTCAACTAAGTGTCGACACATTGTGCTGAGTGTCGACACTTTCTTCAAGTGTTGACTACACATTGTGCTGAGTGTCGACACATTCTTCAAATACTGAGTCTTTAGCTAAGTGTCGACACATTGTGCTGGGTGTCGATTACTTCAAGTGCACTCTTCTGCATAGTGTCGACACATTGTGTTGAGTGTCGACACTTGTACTTAGATTTTGCAGACTTTTGCTGAGTGTCGACACTTACTTCAAGTGTCGACACTTTCTGGTGTTGACTCAGCTCTTCTAGGTGTCGACACTTCTGCTAAGTGTCGACACAGCTTTTCTGCATTCTTCTACACTGAGTGTCGACACAGCTCCAAGTGTCGACACTTTCTGACTGGTGTCGACTCTTCTTCCCAGGTGTCGACACAATGACTCCAAGTGTCGACACTGCTTGTCTGGGTGTCGACACAAGCTTTCTCAAGTGTCGACACTTTCCCTCTGGGTGTCGACACATGGACTTAGAATTTTTAGCTTCAGTCCAGTGTATTCCTAACCTGCACAAGTAACTCAAACAAACATCAAATACACTATGATGTATATCATTGAGTTAGGTGAGGCTTCTTCAAATCAGGTACATTTGACCAATGTACCCAACACTAAATCATAGGTCACGTTCTTCTAAAGCGAGTCTAACTCCTCCATAGCTGTAACCCAAGGCTCCCTGTTTTCAAGACTCTGAGCCTCCTCAAAAGACTCAGGCTCACCACTATCAGCTAGCAAGACGTAGTTGTAGTTCCCCCCAATCTTTTGCCCGAGTCGGGCTGGAGGGGTACTACTGGCCCAAGACGTCCACCCAGTGCTTCTTAAGGGAAACGATCCGCATTATCTAAGCACTAGGTGGCTGCCTTGCACGACTCGAATCATAACATTCATAACCCATCAAAGTATAGCAGAAGCATTAACAGGAAGCATTGCAGATATATATATATAACATATCAATATCACAAAGGTTCTAGGGCCGAAGCCTAAGTGCTTATATAAGCATGTGGGTTATACATGTTCTACATATATCACCCATACTCTCTCTCTCTACGCTGCTTGACAGTACTCACGTCTCTAAACTCCGGAGATGGAGGGGGTGCATCTACTCGAGTAGTCCTAGCCGCCGGTATAGTCTCCTGCGGTAGCGAGTCACTATGACGCTCCATTTCCTGTGAATGGTTAATCAAATAATCGTTAGTCACAGAGCTAAGTGCAAATAAATCTCCTCCGCGGATCCATATCCCGGGGACGAGCACGCACCAACCCAACAAAAGTTAATAGCCGAAGCAAGAGAGGATTAACACAACATTTCATATATGAACAGCTAGGATCAATTATAAAAGAGTGCAGTATAACTGGAAAAAGTAACAGTAGTATAAATCGGTTATAACAAGGCTCTACTAGCTCATCAGCACATCAGGTTTTCATATCCTGAACTCTATCGTAGGCACTCACATATGCGCACACACCGCAAACATTCATAGCCACGCACACACCGCAGACATTCATAGTCGCGCACACACCGCAGGCATTCATAGCCGCGCACACAAACCCTATGTCGACATAGTTTGGACCGCTTCTGTTCCAGCAGTGTAGCAAGCCCCGCGGGCCTCACCGATGTGGTCATCGGTGATAGTGGCTAGTCCTGCCACTTCTGGGGGTGATCGTACCGCACAACCCCCGGCCTTAACGTACAACCTTGTGTACTCTTGGATGTGAGAGACATCCGATGAATCGTTTTGGCCGACCAGCGGAGGAAAACCTAACGAGGAATATAACCGCTGGTCACTCGTGGTACTCATCTCCCTGTCGCCTTGAGTCGTCGACCTTCCCGCACCGGTACGAACGGTCTGCTGGAGGGACTGACCCGCCACTATTTCACCGCAAGTAATTTACAATCAATCAAACAATAGGCAAACAATATAAACGTCGGGTCTACGTCGGCCTGCCCTACTAGGCTTTAGACTTCGGGCGTCGACACTGAGCTCTACTTTCGATAAGGAGCGTGGGAGCGCATTATTTGGGGCTAGACCTGGAGGATTACTTCAACTCCGGTTATCCCCAACTAAGGCTCGACGACTACTCGTCAGAGCAGGACCCGGGACTATAATAGTAAATTACAATGGGAATAAGTGCGGTGATTATGATGTTATTTAATGTGCTGGAATGAAATGTGACCAGTACAAGACTGGAGTAGTACTGAATAGAAAGTACCGAAATAAGCTTAACCAGTACGAGACTGGAGTAGTACTGAATAGAAAGTACCGAAATAAGCTTGATCAGTACGAGATTGGAGTAGTACTGAATAGAAAGTGCCGAAATAAGCTTGATCAGTACGAGGCTGGAGTAGTACTGAATATAAAGTACTGAAATAAGCTTGACCAGTACAAGACTGGAGTAGTACTGAATAGAAAGAACTGAAATAAGCTTGACAAGTACGAGACTGGAGTAGTACTAAATAAAAAATACTAAAATAAGCTTGATCAGTACAAGGCTGGAGAAAACACAAAGAAAATGGTTAGTAGTCCAATCACTCTTATTCAGGAGGCTTCAATTCCATCGAGATTTAAAGGAGATTCTGATGGGTTACATCAATTGTTAGGATCCAATTAATTTGTTTGCACCATATTTATTACGGCTTAATTAGATCAAGGGTTGTCTAGGAGTTATATACTTATTAGTCATCGAGAACAACCCCTAGTTCATCACCCGTACTTTTACCTTCCGAGCGTGCCCAATTTATGAGAGAGTTGAGGCGCTTGATGGTTTTACGAAATCTAGAAAACCGGGAGCTTAGTCACCTGCCTCGGTCGTTCTCGTCGATAAAATAGTTTAAAGTACTTATTTGATTATAAGAAGTGGTTACGCACTCCAATTTCCGTCTTTTAGGGTAAACGAGCGGAAAAAGGATTCGTGCGAGACTCTAGGTTTAAATATTTTAGGAAAAATATCAAAACCTATCACCAAGAACCCAAATTTTGATACAACCCTTGGGAGGGCCTAAAATGAGCCTAGTAATTTTTTTATAATTTTCCAAGGTGTTTTGGGCATTTAATTTAGCCAAAAAAATTTTATTTTAACTTTTAAAAATACTAAATTAACTTCAAAAATTCTCAAAATTTTTGTGGAGGTAGCCCTCATCACGGGGAACAATTTTTATGTTGGTTACTTTTCCCATAGGGGCCTAGATTTGGCGCAGAAATTTCTAGAAATTTCTATTATAAAAGTGGTCTGCATTTATCAGATCACAGGGAGATCCTGCGTCTGAGATTGAGCAGCAGGGCGCAATCAGCTAGCGCTTCCCCACAGCAGATCGGCCACAGATCCGTTGTGGGGGCACAAAAATGGAGGCGGGGCGGGGATTAAGAAAACGTCAGCCGCCCGATCTTCAGCATCAGATCGGGCGGTTGCTGCTTCTCGCAGGCGGTGCAGGGGATGAGCCGCCTCCACCACCGCCAACAGGTCGCTGCAGACGCCAGCGCCGACCCTGATCGCTCGCCGGGGGCCGGCAGTTCTCTGGGCGGTGGTCCGGCGGCCTGGCGCCGCCAGCCGCCGCCGGAATTAACCATCCCGAGAGCTCGAGGTGGCGGTGGCCCTGCTCCCGACGCCACCGTGCCACAGCCGCTCCTCGGGCAGGTTGCCGCCTTCCAGTCCACCCTCGGCCGACACGCTGGGGGTCGGGCTTCTCGTCGGCGGTTGTCCGGCTGCCATACGCCGTCGGCCACTACCGCCGTTTTTAAACAGAGAATTCCTCTATTTTTGCGGGAGCCGCCGGAACTGCATTTTCCGGCAGCATCGCCACTCTCCGTCGCTGGGGGTCACCGCCTCCAGTGGAATAACACTCCCCCAGCACCACCACCGGTGCTGGGGGAGGATTCTTCCTCCTTAGGCGCCACCCGACCTGAAACAAGGCTCGGGGGGCGTCGGCGGCACTTCGGCCGCTGGGAGGGCCATGCACCACATTCAGAATGGGGAGGGGGAGGGAGAGAAGGTTCCACCTGGGTCTGGTGGGCTCGGTAGGGGCCGGCCTGGTCGGCCATGGCTTGGTGGTGGTGGTGGAGGGGGAAAGGCTCCTCAGCTTGGTTTTTTCCGGCCACCTGAGCTCCTGCAAGGGTCAGGCGGGGGGGGGGGGGGGGGAGGTTGCTCTGAGGCTTGGGGGAAGGAGAGGGGTGGGGTGGTCTTTATAGGGTTGGGGAGGGGGAGCTCCCCTCCCTTGGGTAAGGTGGGACTAATCCCTCCTTAGGGAGGGATTAATCCCCATCCTCCAGCTGTCTAAGGACAGCTGGAGGTGCCGTATTTTCCCCATGTGGGGAAAAAGGAATGATGCCCTCATGGGCTTGGGCCTTTGAAAAGGAAAGGGGGAAAGAGAGGGGAGGAGGGGTAGAGTGGGCCTCCATTTAACCTAGGGCTGTATGCTGGTTGGGGGCCCAAGAAGAGTGAGGGGGGGGGGGGGGCATAGGTCATCCTCCCTTGGAGAGGAGGTGGGCCCCTTCTTGGAGAAAAATCCAAAAAAAGTTTTTTTAGGGGGGTTTGACCAAGTCAATCCGAGGGTGGGTCCCCCTTGCTGGTCAAAGTCAAAGTGGGTCCAAGTCATCGAGGTCGGGTCAAAGTTCGGGTGCCGTGACATAATTGGTGTGCGCACGCTTTTCAGTGCACGATTACGCTTGCTTTGACCATGGGTTGACAAATTGTCGTCGAAATTGACTGAGACAACTTCCGTTGACTTCGTATTGACCACACGAGTCCAACGCCACTAACTGGGGTTGAATCGGAGTCCGTTTGGCGAAAGTCCAAAATTTGCACGTCGCAGCGCGCTAAAATGGTTGAAGTGTGTAAAACTGACGTTAGACCTCGGATTGTGACGTGACGAGTTCTGATGCACCTGTTTAGGTTATATGAGATCACAGGAATCGACAGAACTCAATTCGGAGTTCTCTAGGTCGATATCCAAAAATCTGCTCTCGTTGCGTTTTACGAGGAAAGGTCACATTCACTATATGACCTCGGGAACTAACTGAACGAGTTCCGATGCACTCGTATTGACTATACGAGGTCACAGGGACTGACAGAACTCAATTCGGAGTTCTCTAGCTCTATTTCCCGCCTAGCGTTATCTCCCACCGGGTCGTGGGTAGGGTTCGGGCCACTTTTATTGGGCCCACTAGGGTTCTGGTGGCCCAATAAAAGTCGGGATGTTACAATCCAATAAAAAAAAAGGATTTTCGTCCCCGAAAATTTACTTGAAGTAGGGGGAAAAAGTAACATAGCTGGGGAAAGAGCTCTGGGTACTTTTCTCGGAGGAGTGCTTTAGGTTCTCACGTGAACTCCTCTCATCCGCAGTTTGACCATAACACCTTAACCATCGGAATGGTTTTGTTACATAGTGTCTTCACCTTGTAATCTACTACTCTGACGGGTTCGAGCTGGACGCATCTATCTGACTGTAGTTGCGCCGGTGGGGTAGGAAGGTGCTTCTCTGGTTGTCGAAGGACTCGTCTCAAGGAAAAGACATGAAACACATTGTGAAGATTCCCCAACTCTGGGGGCAAGGATAAACGATAGGCGACGGGGCCAACACACTCTATCACCGGATAGGGGCTCAGGAAGCGGGGATCTAACTTTTTCTGCTTTCTCAACCGGGATACACCATGCATGATCTTTATTTTCAGAAACACCATTTCCCCCACGCTGAACTCCACCGGTCGGTGTCGCGCATCATAGTACTTAGCTTGCCAGCTCTGCGCTTCTCGCATTCGCTCCTGGATCAGCTGTATCGTTGTCGTAGTGTCATCGATGTAAGCCACTCCCAAGGCTTCTGGGTCCTCTTCCTGAGCCCAAGTCAACAGGGTTCGGCAACGTATTCCATACAATGCCTCGTATGAAGCCATCTTAATGCTAGCCTGGTAGCTGTTATTATAAGAGAATTCGACTAGCGGCAATAACTGCTCTCACGGCTCATTGTGCTCCACTATGCACAATCGAAGAAGATCCTCCATCGTTCGGTTCGTCCTCTTCGTCTGTCCGTCAGTCTGCGGGTGGAAGGCGCTGCTGAAGGCCAATTTGGTTCCTAAGTACGCTTATACCCGCCTACACTCCTTAGATGTGAAACGTCCGTCACGATCTGATACAATGGACTTTGGTACTCCGTGAAATCGTACCACTTACTTTATTAACATTCTGGCCAGGATATCTACTTCGTTACCCTGTCGATTTGGAATGAACCGCGCTACCTTGGTGTGTCGATCTACGACCACCCAAATTAAGTCATTCCCAGCGCGGGATCGAGGTAGGCCGTGGACGAAGTCCATGGAGATATCTTCGAACTTCCACTCTGGTATTGGCAGGGGTAATAATAGGCCTCCTGGACTGCGGCATTCCTGGACTACAACATTTGGCTTTGACCTTCTGACAAGTCTGACACCGGGCCACGAAGTTGGCGACATCTCTTTTCATTCCAGGCCAGTAAATGGTCCTGCGCAAGTCCACGTACATCTTAACTACGCCAGGGTGAATCGAGTACCTGGACTGATGAGCCTCTTGCAGAATTTCCTCATGAATTCTTCTGGTAGAGGGAACAAAAATACGATGTTCGAATTATAAAATCCCATCAGGCAGATTATAATCCTCCGGTGCCCCTCCTTGCAGAGATCGGATGATCGGCATTACCTCTGGCTCGATCTCCTAGGCTTCTCGTATCTGGTCCGGGATGTCGCATTGGATCTCCATCCAATACAGCTGAGAATAGTACTCTTCCGGATCTCTTCGGGCAACCAGAGTAATCTCCAAGTCTATCAAGGACTGGAAAAGTTCCTTTGGGATCTGCTCCATCCAACTCCCAGCTATTGCAGGCTGGCGGCTCAAAGCGTCAACGACTCTGTTATCCTTCCCGGGATGATATTGGAGAGCGAAGTCGTAATCGCATAAGAATTCTAGCCATCGACGCTGCCGGAGATTCAGCGTTTTCTGCGTGAAGATATACTTTGAGGCTCTTATGGTCGGAGATGATCTCACATCTTACTCCGTACAGATAATGCCTCTATATTTTAAGGACGAAGACGACGATTGAAAGAACTAGTGCCTAATCACCTAGAGGGGGGGGGGGGTGAATAGGTGAACTTAATCTTTTTAACTTTAAAGGCAGAAACACTGAATTATAAGACATGTGTTTGCAATTCTCTACAGCAATTCAGCACAGATAACACAACAATCACATAATTAATCACACACAGATTTTTATAGTGGTTCCCCAAGGTCTGGGTACATCCACTTTCTCCCTTCGCCTATCTAGTAGTGTACTAGATTCGGCCTAACTTCTCCACTTCTCCTCAGATCCTCAGATCTTACAACTCAGAACCCCAAACAAGTTCCTACAACTCAGAGTGATCCCACTCCTACAACTCAGGCACAAAAGCCCTACCACTCAGTCTTCACCAAGACTTACACTCAGAGAACAAAGTCTCCTACAACTCAGGCACTTGCCCCTACCTCAGTCTTCAACAAGACCTACACTCAGAGCACACTATCTCCTACACTCAACCTTTATAAAATAGGCTTACAGCTCAGATCCCTTAGGATCCTATAGAAAATAGAGTTTACAAAGTATATAACCACAACTCTGAAAGAGAAAGATGAGTTGACTGGCTTCTTGATGAGTTCTTGGAAGAACTTGACAGAGATCAACCTCCCTTGGCTTTCTTCAAAGCTTCTTGAATTAGAACACAGTAGGGTTGTATCTCTATGCAGATGATCTTCAATCAACTGCTGTCTTGAGATTCTAATTTCAATCTGAATCTTACTTATCAGCCTGGTTCAACAGCTGGTCTTCTTAGAAGGAGCTCTCTCTCTCTCCAACTACTTAGATCTTCTCTTAAAGGTCTTCTTCTTGTTGTGTTGTTTTGTCAATTCATTGATCACTTCCTTGATTCATTAATTTCTGTCGAAGGAGAATGGTCTATAAATAGTCTTCCTCCAAGGTGACCGGCTGATCCGGTTTCTAACAACCTTCTGACAGCTTTGACAATTGCAGTTGACCGGTTGAAATGTCAGCTGTCAAGTCATCTAGTCACTTCTTGAAATCTCTGTCACTGTCTGAAAGTGTCGAGACAGATAGTCTTTATGTGTCGACACAAATAGACTAAGTGTCGACACAAGTAGACTAAGTGTCGACACTAGCCTTGTTGGTGTCGACACAACTCCTTGTGTTGTTGTAACAACTTCTCGACACTGCTTCTTATGAATGTGTCGACACTGATTCTATGTATCGACACAAGCCTTCTTCTTTTATACTTAGTTGAATTCTGCTAAGTGTCGACACAACTCCTTTGTGTCGACACATCTTCTTGTGTTGAAACTTGTTAAGTGTCGACACATCTTCTTTGTGTCGACACATGCCTTTTGTGTTAAAACTTTGCTGAGTGTCGACACATCTTTTTTGTGTCGACACATGAACTAGAACTTTGTTGAAGTTTGCTGAGTGTCGACACAGCCTCCTAGTGTCGACACATGTACTTGAACTTTGTTGAAGTTTGCTGAGTGTCGACACAGCCTCCTAGTGTCGACACATGTACTTGAACTTTGTTGAAGTTTGCTGAGTGTCGACACAGCCTCCTAGTGTCGACACTTTTGTTGTCGACAAAGTTTCTCTGGGTGTCGACACTGCCTCTAAGTGTCGACACAGATAATGTAGACAATTCTTCACTGTGTGTCGACACTGCCTGTATGTGTCGACACTTTTCTTCTGGTGTCGACTCTGCCTTCCTGGTGTCGACACAATTACTCCAAGTGTCGACACAGCTTCTCTGGGTGTCGACACAAGCCTTCTTAAATGTCGACACTTTTCTTCTAGGTGTCGACACATGGACTTAGAAACTTTTATGCTTTCCCTGCAATTACTTAACCTGCACACATAAACTCAAAGCACATCAAATACATCTTGATGTATATCATTGAGTAGAGTGAAGCTTCTTCAAATCAGGTACATATATTCCAATGTACCCAACAATCTCCCCCTATTTGGAGAAGTCATAACCCTTAGTCAATGATATACACCATACATAACAAATTTTCAGTATGATGTAAAACAATATTATATGACAGGGTAAATACTTAAACATGTATGAACAGAACATGTATAAATAATTATCTCAGAACAATAATGTAATAGATTGAACATATAACATTGTTCTTACAACTCCAAATATTTTCATTAATCAAAAGTTTACATAGAGTTAAAAACAAATGATTACAAATTGTAAACTTAAGAAAATTTCTATCATATGGCTGCTCAGGCTCCTTGATAACAATCCTCTTTCCAGATTGAATCTTTGCTTGAACTAGAGCATCATTGTCATCAACAGGCTTCTTCCCTTTGAGATCTTTCTTTTTCAGCTCTTCAGTCTTTATCTTCTGCCTTTAAAAATAGTGATAAGGCTTAGAGAAATACTTGCTAGGCTCCTGTGCATTAGGAGGTAGCTTTCCCAGTTTAGCCTTCCTTCTATATTGTATTATGGCCTCTTGCCTATTCTCATGTTTTCTCCACTCCTGTTCAGAATACCATTTGCCTCTATCCAGGACATTGTCCTTAGCAGCCTTCCAAGCAGTCAATATGATATTCCTGGATGTGGGGCTCCATTGTTCAAAATCTGGCCTTAATTCAGCTTGCTCTCTGAACCCTTTCTTAGATAATTGGGCCTCTTGTTCTTTTAGAACTGCCTCTGGCACAGGCTGAACAACTTTTTCAAGAATAACATTCTAATTACCCTCAGGAGGACTATACATCGACTGTACCTCCTGATGTATCATGTCAAAATCTGCAGGAGGATATATCACTTGAGCTACTTAAGCTTGTTCTCCTCCAAAGTATGCAGGATTGATGTCAGACTCTGCAACATTATCATCACCACATAAAGGTGGATATTCAAGGGTGGCTCTGATGGAGTTTGAAATTCATTTGGCATGATCAGAGCCGGCTTTGACTAGTACCCTCTCCCCCTTTATGACTTCTCTCTCTATGTGATCCCTAAGATCATCTTTCTGAAACCTGATCTGGGCATTCAGATAGTTAACTCCATCTTTGTAAAAAGGTTTCAAACTTTGGAACTTGTCAGTGATAATCTTCTGTGAATCCTCGATGGCAGATGTAACAGCAGTGATACCTTCTTGTAATGCCTGATCAAATTCTGCCTTGGCTGTAGTCATGACTGCAGTGTGGGCAGAAGCTAGATTCTTCATTTCAGTGACTATCACATTATGTGATTCAGTCAAGTTTTCATTCATTCTTATTTGATTTTCTAGAACATATCCTTGCTTCACTGTCAGGTCATCAATCTGTTTCTTGATGTTCTCTTGATGAGTAGCCAGATAGACCACTGCATTTCCTCCTTTATGGAAGCAGTCAGTCATTTCCTTCTTGTGTTGATTCACTTCAAATCTGATAGAATTGATGTCTTGTGCTAGATCAAATTGTAGGGATTTATTCCCTTCATCCATATAAGTTTGTAAAGCCTTCCTTTGCTCATCTAGCTTGATTTGCAATGCCACCATCAGAGAACTATAATCAGTAGATGGGGCAGGCTGTGGAGCAATTGTCTGTAGAGCTTTCTTGTAGTTCTGGCTTCTTCTCTTGAAGACCTGGAACTTCCTCTTCTTGGCTCTAGCAGCCTCTTCATCCTCTGAAGCAGAAGTACTGGCAATGTCTACTCTATCCTTAGGACTAGGATGTAAATCCTTCTCAGTCCTTGGTAGCTCCTCAGCAATTCTTTGCTCCTCAGTCTCTTATCTAGCAGTATCCTCTACATGCTCCCCCTCAAGGTCTACCTGCTCCCCCTCAACAGCTGCTTTCTCTCCCTCAAAGTCAGTCTGTAAAAGGTCAGGGAACAGCTCTTCTAGTGTATACTCCTATTGAGGATGTACAGGAGAATCTCTTATTTCTGGAGCAACAGATGTGTCCTCCATGACAACATCTTGGGGTTGACTATGTATCTGTGTTTGCTGATTAACATCAGGTAATGAGTCAGCCAAAACTTCATCCTAAATAGTGAAATTTAATTGATTAATTTCAGTGATTACCTCTAGTATTGTTTGGGTAGCCCTTTCACTCTCTAATTGGGTTGGCTCATCCACATGTAGAGGCTCCCCCTGGAGTGGATCCAGTTGAATAGGGCTAGCTGATGGTAGCTCCCCCTGCCTCTGAGCATCTTCTACTCTTGCTGGTGACTGTCCAGCATTGTCATCCTCTCCATCATCTGAACTAAACACCACTTGCTCCTCTGAGCTACTTGAGGATTCTTGAGCCACAATGGCTGTCTTCTTCTTCTTCTTCTTCTGAGGTGTTTCCTTTTCTGGAGTTGGCAGTTCCTTTGTCAATACTCTATCCCACCTTGAGAATATTCTCACATCCATTCTCCTCATGTGGTTTATTTTTGAACCTGCAGCTTGGTTCATCACTTCAGGAATACTTCCAGCTAGGTATAGACTCAGAATTCTACCCAGATTGAGTTTCTTCAGGCTCTCTTTTATCTTATCAAACATGACTGCAGACCAATCAGTATTAAGGTTGAAAATTATCCTTGTCATTAGACTGAACATGTGTGCAGATATTCTATCATGCCCATCAGGCTTGCTCAATATTACTTTTCCTACTATTTCAGATAGAAACTTTCCTTGTATGTTCATCCCTTTTCTGTTGAAAACTGATCCAATTTTCAGGTTTGAGCCTAATCCACACCATTTCAATGCCTCTCTAGTCTTAGAAGCAGATACATCTTCTTCCTCTTTTGTTCTTGGTAGTTGAAGTACCTTTCTTAGACTTTTCTGTGTGACCTTGACTTTTGTCTCATGAACTCTGGACTTAATCTTGAGTCCAGTATCATCAAGCGAAGCTGCACTCAAGAATTCAAGGAACTCCTTCTTCCAGATCTTGATAGGTTCTGATACAAGATACTCTAGTCCAGTCTCGACAATTAGGGTTACCACACCTTTGATTTCTGGTTCTGCGTCATCAAAGGCGTGACGCACGAGCTCATATCATTCATTAATGTTCTCTTCTAGCTTGGGCGCCATTAGGGTTTGAAGAAATTTTGAATTGAGAGAAGAGAGATGTCGACATACAAGTTTGGTCTCGAGACTAAGGTGAGCGTGTCGACAAACAATGGGGAAAACCTATTTATACCTTTCTAAAATTGAAGGTGAAAAGGCGCATTAACATACTTGAAATGTGTCGACACTGTTGAAAAGTGTCGACACTTACTTATAATGTCTCGACAAGTATGTGTCGACACAAATATAGTCGACAGAATATATGTGTCGACACTTATACATCTCAGCTCGACACTTAGTTGAGACTCTACTAGACTAATTCTGTGTAAATCCTAAGTGTCGACACCACCTTGGATGTGTCGACACCTACACTGCATGTGTCGATACTAATTCTCTGAAGTGTCGACACAGACTTCCTAGATGTGTCGACACCATTTCTCTGAAATGTCGACACCACTTCTATGTGTCGACACAGACAACTCTGTGTGTCGACACTATTTTACTTAGCCAATTTTTGTAAACTATTCTAAGTTTATCATTACTAATTCAATTTTAAACTTATTTAATTTGGTTTCATCTAAGGGCTTAGTAAACATATCAGCTAACTGATTTTCTGTCTTAACATACTCTAGGGAAATGTCTTCTTTTTTCACATGTTCTCTTACAAAATGGTACTTTATTTCTATGTGCTTAGTCCTACTATGGGAGACAGGATTATTTGCAATAGAAATGACACTAGTAGAATCACAAAATAAAGGTGTTCTACTTACTTGAATATCATAATCTTCTAGCTGATGTTGAATCCATAGAAGTTGAGCACAGCAACTTCCTGCAGCAACATACTCTGACTCAGCTGTGGAGATAGCCACACTGGTTTGCTTCTTGCTACTCCATGATACCAGCCTTCCACCTATAAATTGACAGGTTCCTGTGGTACTTTTCCTATCCTCCTTGCAGCCTGCAAAATCTGCATCTGAATAACCTGTCAGTTCAAAATCTCCATTCCTAGGGTACCAAAGGCCTACATAAGGTGTGCCCTTTAGATATCTCAAAATTCTTTTGACTGCTGTCAAATGAGATTCTTTAGGGCAAGCTTGGTACCTAGCACAGACACATGTAGCATACATGATATCTGGTCTACTAGCAGTCAAATATAGTAGGGAGCCAACTATCCCTCTTTACAAAGTCTCATCTACAGGTTTCCCTGCATCATCTTTGCTTAGAGACATGCTTGACCCCATAGGAGTTTTCATGGTAGTGGATGATTCCATACCATACTTCCTTATCAACTCTAGGGTGAACTTAGACTGGCATATGGATAATCCATCTTCAGTCTGTCTAACTTGGAGACCCAAGAAGAAATTAAGTTCCCCCATACTGCTCATTTCAAATTATCCTTGCATGAGTTTTGCTAACTTTCTGCAAAGACTACTTTCTGTAGACCCAAATATGATGTCATCTACATATATTTGGACTAAGATAATCTTGCCTCTGGATTCCCTAAGGAATAAAGTCTTGTCTATTTTCCCCCTAGAGAATTTGTTTTCTATGAGGAAACTAGACAGAGTTTCATACCAAACCCTAGGGGATTGTTTTAACCCATACAAAGCCTTCCTAAGTCTATATACATAGTCAGGTTTAAGAGAATCTACAAAACCTGATGGCTGCTCTACATAGACTTCTTCCTTCAGATTTCCATTCAGAAAAGCTGACTTAACATCCATTTGATATACCTTAAATCCTTGAAATGTTGCATAGTCAAGGAACATCCTTATTGCTTCCAGTCTTGCTACTGGAGCAAAGATTTGATCAAAATCAATACCTTCTTCCTGCCTATATCCTTTTGCAACCAGTCTAGCTTTGTTCTTTATAATAATTCCATTCTCATCCAACTTGTTCCTAAAGATCCACTTAGTTTCAATAATGTTGTGGTCCTTAGGTTTAGGAACTAGCTCCCAGACCTTGCATCTTTTGAACTGGTTCAGCTCCTCTTGCATTGCCTCAATCCAATGAGGGTCTAGGATTGCTTCTTCAAATTTCTTTGGCTCTACTTGGGATAGAAAACTGGAGTAAAGAACTGAACTTAGATTCCTGCTCCTTGTTTGTACCCCTTGTCTGAGATCTCCAATAATTTGATTGGCTGGATGATCCTTTAGATGCCTATTTGCTGGAGGCAGCCTGTCTTCAGGGTGTACACCTTCAGCTTCTTCATTCAACTGCACCTCTTGGTCTTCTTCAGCATCATGAGTATCTTGTACTCTCCCTGGACAGCAGCCACCATCTTCCACTTGCTGACTTGCAGAAGAACCTTCTGTTAAGGTAAGCTTCTCCATTCTCTCAGTTACACCTGTAGAGCTGCAAACACTTCTAGGCAATTCATTCTTAATGAGTCTAGCTTCATCAAAAACTACATGAACAGACTCTTCTACAACTTGAGTAATCAAGTTTGTGGAAACCACCCGTCACCACACATCTTCCCAAAACCCCGAGGTTGTAGGAAGGGGGGACGGGGGTACATAAACACCAAGGACCACCCGCTGCAGGCGATGTGGGACTAATCCATCCACGGGATGGCGGGGATATTCCGCCACACGTGGGGCCCACCGGGGTCAACACCCAGACCTGGAACGCGATGGGGAAGCCCAAATATGCGGTCCCACACACACCCAATCCCGCTGGACCTTTGTTCTCAACACACCCCCGCAGCGGGATGGCTCTGATACCATGTGAAAACCACCCGTCACCACACATCTTCCCAAAACCCCGAGGTTGTAGGAAGGGGGGACGGGGGTACATAAACACCAAGGACCACCCGCTGCAGGCGATGTGGGACTAATCCATCCACGGGATGGCGGGGATATTCCGCCACACGTGGGGCCCACCGGGGTCAACACCCAGACCTGGAACGCGATGGGGAAGCCCAAATATGCGGTCCCACACACACCCAATCCCGCTGGACCTTTGTTCTCAACAAAGTTGTAGACCTTATAAGCCTTACTGTTGTTGTTGTACCTAACAAAGATTCCCTCTTGGGATTTGACAGCAAACTTGGTTAGATAAGACTTACCATTGTTAAGGATATAACACTTGCAACCAAAGATCCTGAAATAAGATAGATTTAGTTTTCTGCCCTTCACAATCTCATAGGGGGTCTTCTTGTGGCTCTTGGTGATAGTAGCCCTATTGATTACATGACATGCAGTATTAACTGCCTCAGCCCAGAAATATTCTGGGAGAGAAGTGTCACTCAATATGGTTCTACCAGCCTCTATCAAGGTTCTATTTTTTCCTTTCAGCAATACCATTTTGCTGAGATGTTATTGGTGAGGAAAATTCCTGAAAAATTCCAAACTCTTCACGCAGTTCTGTCATACTTTCAGACTGAAATTCAGTACCATGGTCACTTCTGATTTTGACCACTGTACTGTCTAATTCATTGTGAATTTGTTTAACAAAACTATACAAGATACTTGGAGTTTCAGATTTTTGCTTTAGGAAGAACACCCAGGTATACCTTGAGTAGTCATCAACTACCACAAATGTGTAGACCTTCCTACCTAGGCTGTGAACTGGCATAAGACCAAAAAAATCCATATGTAAGAGGTATAGACACCTCACAGAATCCTTGTTATCAAGGCTATGAAAGGTGGATTTGGTCTGCTTGCCCTTTTGGCAAGCTGAGCATATCCCAACCTTTATACACTTAACCTGAGAATCATTCCTCACTAACTCTTTGCTAAAGAGTTGGCCAATTGTCTTATAGTTAAGATGAGTCAGCCTCTTGTGTCATTTAACACAATGTGAGACTTTCTCATCAGCTACAAGACAAATAGGAGAAACAATGTTCTCACACATAATGTCTAGACAATAGACATTTCTCTTCCTATATCCTGTCAGAATGATCTTTTGATCATTTGACCTCTTGATATGGCAACCATTTTTGACAAATGAGATGTCATATCCTAAATCACTCAGCTGACTTATGCTAATGAGGTTATGTTTCAAACCTTTACATAAGCCACTTGAGTAATTATAATTTGGTTACTAGATATGTTACCAAAGCCTTTGATGATACCTTTTTCTAAACCACCAAAGGTAACTTTAGGCCCATCTTTGATAGATGTATAATCCTTCAGCAACCCCCTTGTTCCAGTCATGTGCCTGGAACATCCACTATCCAAGTACCATATAGGGGCATGTCCACTTGGACTCACCTGCAAAACAGATTACTTAACCTTAGAACCCAAATAATTCTTGGGTCCTTGCTGTAGGTTAGTTTGACTTTTAACAAAACCACATGTAGCTCTTCTAGTAGGTAGTTTGCTACTCTCCTTGACACTTGAATTGTGCCAACAGTCTATGGCAAAGTGACCTATCTTGTCACAACACCAGAACTCAAACCTGTTGTACCTTTGTTTAGGTACAACCCTGGCTGAAGTATCTACAACAGGCTTTTTGTTTAGTGTTGGGGCTTTGCCCTTAGACTTGGACCTAGCAGTCCAGACAGGTTTTGTAAATCCTAATCCAGTCTTACCCTTATGAGGTACAAACTCATCTATCAAGGGTAAAACAGATTTGGGTTTAGAAAAGCTAGCCACAATATCCTTCTCCTTCTGAAGTCTAACCTCCAGATTCCTAATTTGATCATTCTTAAATGTAATAGTACCCATCTGAATAACAGTAATATTTTTCAGTCTGGCTATTTCATTTAGTTTCTGATCAAGCAACTTATCTGAATCAGCAGCAGCCAATTTAAGACTAGCAATCTCCTTTGCCTGATTTTTGGCCAAGGATTTGCTTCTCTTCAAGGCCTGCAACAAGTCTCTATATTCATCAATTAATAAATGAATATCACCTTCAGATTCAGACCCACCCACATCACTTGATGTAGATGTATCTGATTCTGACTCAGTACAAGACATTGAACTTGAAGAACAACTTTGTACCTTACTTGGTCCAGGCTGATCCTGGATTTTGTCTCCTTCAGATGAAGCCATCAGCCCTTTGCACTGATTGTCCTCATGCTCATAAATTGAATTCATTAACTGCATGAACTCATCTTCCTCCTCTTCAGCAAACAGTCCAATATAGGCTTCAGCTTCTGAATCTGTTTCTGAAGATGACTGATCAGTCAAACTCTTATCCTTCTTGACAACAAAGGACCTTTTCTTGTTGCCCTTAAACTGAGTCTTTTTCTTGTCAGTTGACTCTTTCCTCTTTTTTGGACAGTCAGCTACTACATATCCCTGTCTATTGCAACAATAACATACTATCTTTGAGGATGTAGTTTTACTTGGCTTGGACTTTCTTCTGTCATTCCTTGATGACTTCTTGTTCTGATAATAGTTATCTTTTGTCTGTGAAGTGGATGGCTTAGACCTCCACTGCTTCTTCTTCAGAAACTTTTGAAACTGCCTTGTAAAGGCAGCAAAATCCTCATCACTTTCACTGATGTCTGAGTTCTGGTTCTCTGAATTTTCTGAAGCAGTATCAGCAACTATTTGTGGTGGAGATGGAGACTTGCTTCTATACTTCCTAGTGGCTTCAGTCTTGAAGGCCACAACTCTTTCCTTATGCTCCACTCTAGTAGTCTTCTCTTTCTCCTTTCTTGCTAATAACTGCATCTCATAAGATAACAGTTTTCCAAACAATGTTGGAGGAGGTATGTCAGCTAATTTGGTCATTTCCCTAATGTCACAAATCTTGGTATCTCAGTTCTTAGTCAGGGATCTTAAAAACTTGTCATTCAGCTCATAGTTGCTGAATTCTCTTCCATATGACATCAATTCATTGACTATCCTATAGAATTTCTTGTAACATTCAGTAATGCTATCAGACTTTCCTTGTCTGAAGCTTTCATACTCCTGATTTAACAAGGACTTCCTGTCCTATCTTACTTCTTCAGACCCTTTCATGTAAACTATTAAAGTGTCCCACATTTCTTTAGAAGTTTTACAGTGAATTAAATTCTGAAATGTGGCATCATCAATTGCACTAACAATAATATTCTGGGCCCTCTTGTCCATAGTGGCCAGAATAATCTCATCTTTAGTCATTTCTGAATAGTCTTTGGGAGTTCTCTGATTTGCATCTAGAATGGAAATCTTCATTGGCACATATGACCCTTCTTTGACTGTGATGTATATTCTTGGGTCAGATGCTTCCATAAAGAGTCTAACCCTCTTTTTCCATATGTCAAAAATCTCTTTTCTGCAGATTGGCAATTTCATGGATCCTAGCTCTTTGTGATTCTCAGTAGAACCCATTTTCTTGATTCTTTATTATTCTGATTCTGCCTACATGATCTTTACTCAGACTATTATGTCCTTTTTGAGTAACCTCCCTCTAATACCACTTGAAAGAACTAGTGTCTAATCACCTAGAGGGGGGGGGGGGTGAATAGGCGAACTTAATCTTTTTAACTTTAAAGGCAGAAACACTGAATTATAAGACCTGTGTTTGCAATTCTCTACAGCAATTCAGCACAGATAACACAACAATCACAGAATTAATCACACACAGAGTACACACAGATTTTTATAGTAGTTCCCCAAGGTCTGGGTACATCCACTTTCCCCCTTCGCCTATCTAGTAGTGTACTAGATTCGGCCTAACTTCTCCACTTCTCCTTAGATCCTCAGATATTACAACTCAGAACCCCAAACAAATTCCTACAACTCAGAGTGATCCCACTCCTACAACTCAGGCACAAAAGCCCTACCACTCAGTCTTCACCAAGACTTACACTCAGAGAACAAAGTCTCCTACAACTCAGGCACTTGGCCCTACCTCAGTCTTCAACAAGACCTACACTCAGAGCACACTGTCTCCTACACTCAGCCTTTATAAAATAGGCTTACAGCTCAGATCCCTTAGGATCCTACAAAAAATAGAGTTTACAAAGTATATAACCACAACTCTGAAAGAGAGAGATGAGTTGATTGGCTTCTTGATGAGTTCTTAGAAGAACTTGGCAGAGATCAACCTCCCTTGGCTTTCTTCAAAGCTTCTTGAATTAGAACACAGTAGGGTTGTATCTCTATGCAGATGATCTTCAATCAACTGCTGTCTTGAGATTCTGATTTCAATCTGAATCTTACTTATCAGCCTGGTTCAACAGCTAGTCTTCTTAGAAGGAGCTCTCTCTCTCCAACTACTTAGATCTTCTCTTGAAGGTCTTCTTCTTGTTGTGTTGTTTTGTCAATTCATTGATCACTTTCTTGATTCATTAATTTCTGTCGAAGGAGAAAGGTCTATAAATAGTCTTCCTCCAAGGTGACCGGCTGATCCGGTTTCTAACAACCTTCTGACAGCTTTGACAGTTGCAGTTGACCGGTTGAAATGGCATCTGTTAAGTCATCCAGTCACTTCTTGAAATCTCTGTCACTGTCTGAAAGTGTCGAGACAGATAGTCTTTATGTGTCGACACAAATAGACTAAGTGTCGACACAAGTAGACTAAGTGTCGACACTAGCCTTATTGGTGTCGACACAACTCCTTGTGTTGTTGTAACAGCTTCTCGACACTGTTTCTTCTGAATGTGTCGACACTGATTCTATGTGTCGACACAAGCCTTCTTCTTTTATACTTAGTTGAATTCTGCTAAGTGTCGACACAACTCCTTTGTGCCGACACATCTTCTTGTGTTGAAACTTGCTAAGTGTCGACACATCTTCTTTGTGTCGACACATGTCTTCTGTGTTGAAACTTTGCTGAGTGTCGACACATCTTTTTTGTGTCGACACATGAACTTGAACTTTGTTGAAGTTTGTTGAGTGTCGACACAGCCTCCTAGTGTCGACACATGTACTTGAACTTTGTTGAAGTTTGTTGAGTGTCGACACAGCCTCCTAGTGTCGACACATGTACTTGAACTTTGTTGAAGTTTGCTGAGTGTCGACACAGCCTCCTAGTGTCGACACTTTTGCTGTCGACAAAGTTTCTCTGGGTGTTGACACTGCCTCTAAGTGTCGACACACATAATGTAGACAATTCTTCACTGTGTGTCGACACTGCCTGTATGTGTCGACACTTTTCTTCTGATGTCGACTCTGCCTTCCTGGTGTCGACACAATTACTCCAAGTGTCGACACAGCTTCTCTAGATGTCGACACAAGCCCTCTTAAGTGTCGACACTTTTCTTCTATGTGTCGACACATGGACTTAAAACTTTTATGCTTTCCCTGCAATTACTTAACCTGCACACATAAACTCAAAGAACATCAAATACATCTTGATGTATATCATTGAGTAGGGTGAGGCTTCTTCAAATCAGGTACATATATTCCAATGTACCCAACAACGATGCCAACTTTAAATAGTGTGCTGCATAGTTTAATTCATGCGGCTTCAATTGCCTAGAGGCGTAGGCCACTACCTTGTCATGCTGCATTAGAACATCTCTCAATCCCTTCAGGGAGGCATCAGTGTAGATTTGGAATCCCTCGATCCCTGTGGGGATCATAAGGATTGGCGCGGAAGTCAGCCGCTGCTTCAGTTCGACGAACGCAGCCTCGCACTCCTGCTTCCATCGGAATGCGACGCCTTTTTTGGTAAGAGCAGTTAGGGGTATGACAATCTTGGAAAAACCCTCGACGAACTTCCTGTAGTATCCGACAAGACCGAGAAAACTTCGGATGTCTGCAGCCGTCCTGAGTGGCGGCCAATTTTGTACTGCCTGGATCTTGGATTGGTCTACTGCCACTCCTTCCTTGTTTATCATATGGACCAAAAATCCAACTTCTTCTAGCCAAAACTCGCACTTACTGAATTTGGCAAAGAGAGAGTGCTCCCGGAGCTTTAATAGCACCATCTGCAGGTGCCGGGTATGGTCCCCCTTGGTTTTCGAGTAGATTAAGATGTCGTCTATGAAGACAATGACAAAGTGGTCCAAGAAGGGTTCAAATACTTTATTCATTAGGGCCATGAAGGCGGAGGGCGCGTTGGTGAGCCCGAATGATATCACTAGGAACTCATATAGACCGTATCGGGAGTTGAAGGTAGTCTTGGGAACATCTTCCTCTCGGATCCGAAGCTAATAATAGCCGGATCTTAGGTCCATCTTGCAGAACACGGATGCACCTTGCAACTGATCGAACAGTTCGTCGATCCTGGGGATGGGGTATGTGTTGCGTATGGTAAGCTTATTTAATTCCCTATAGTCGATGCGCAGTCGTAGAGTCCTGTCTTTCTTCTTGACGAAAAGTATCGGGGCTCCCTAAGGAGGGGAACTAGGATGGACGAATCCATCATCTATTAGTTCCTGAAGTTGGATTTTCAGTTCAGTCAGTTCTCTTGGGGCCATCCGTTAGGGGGCTCGTGATACTGGTCGTGCTTCGGACACGAGCTCGATGTGAAAGTCGACCTCTCGCTGGGGTGACAACCCCGGGAGGGACTCGGAGAAAATATCTGGAAAGTCACGGGCTACTGGGACCTTGACGAGCACCTAGGTTTTGTCTTCCATCTCAAAGTAGATAAGGTATACTTCGTCCTTCTGTTGAACCGATTTTACAATTTGCGTAGAAGTTAGAATAATATGCGAGATAGAGGGCACACCTGTCAACGTGTCGCTCTGGCCATTTGGGTTATGTAGCCGGACTTCTCGCGTGGAACAGTTTATCTGTGCTTGGTGCTCGGCCAACCAGTACATCCCCAGAATTATGTCGAATCCAGTTATTGCTAGGATGGTTGCGTAAATTTCAAATTCTACCTCTCCCAG
Source organism: Platanthera guangdongensis (assembly GCA_039583875.1). NCBI lineage: Eukaryota > Viridiplantae > Streptophyta > Magnoliopsida > Asparagales > Orchidaceae > Platanthera > Platanthera guangdongensis. Next base: position 43,314,057 of record CM077166.1, read on the forward strand.
CACAGTCTGGAATGAACACTTTTCGGTAGATGTCATATCCGACCCATTTGGTAAACGGATTTGTATAGACAGTGCGGTTGAACGAATAACATTTCCTTTTGCTACGATGAATTTGTGGGAGACGAAAGAATGTGTCGTTCCTGTGTCAAAGAGGTTTTGACAGGGTGCCCTTCTACCAATAAGATTCCTGACGACATGGGAAACATATACATATATATCATCTAACTAATACAGAAGATGTAAGCACATATATATATGTAATATACAACACCAGTAGAAGATCTGATATCTCATTATCGCCTAAGATATATACTTACGACTACGTCAGGGGCCGGTTCATGCTGCAGGTCCAGTGCGTAGGCCTCCAGGGGCACTGCTCGGCCCTGCTGGCCTCTCCTGCTAGCTCTGCCTCTGCGGCATCTCTGACCCTGTCCCCGTGCCGGCTGTCCACCCTGAACTGCTCCTAATCCCGGTCTCCCTGTCACATGTGGGCAAAAGGCCCTCATATGTCCTGACTGCTGACATAAGAAGCAGTTCCCTGCGAAGGGAACATCTCGTCGGGCCACTAGTGGGGGTTGTGCTGCTAGAGCTGGTCTAATGTCTGGCTGCGCATCTGGGGGTGCTGGGGGTACTGGTGGGCGCCTATAGGGCTGCCTGTGGCGTCGCTGTCTGCGCTCTCTATCCTGTTTGTGGGGAGCGACTCCTCCGTCTCGCCTCTGGTCTCGAGGAAGCTCTACCTGACCTCTGCGCCGCTGAGCCACTGTCTACTGGACCAACTCTAATGCTGTCGTATGGGTGGCTATGGTGAGAAAGGTGGCCTGAGAGAGCATGATCAGGGCCTGCCTCAGGTCGTCCCATAGTCCTCGGTAGAACCGAGAAGCTCTATCACTGTCGGAGGTAGCCAGATTCCCGACGAAGCGTGCCAAGTGTATAAACTCTCTCTCGTACTCTACCACTGTGCGGTTACCCCGTCGGATGAGCAAGAACCTCTCTTGTAGCACGGCTCAGTATGCATTTGTGATGAAAAACTCTAGTAGAGCCACGAAGAACTCCCCCCAAAGGATCGTGCTCAATGGCCGACCTCGAAAGGTAGAGTGACTAGCCGCTCTCCACCAATCCCTCGTGTATCCCTCCAAAAGAGTCACCACCAAAGAGACTGCAGCCACAGCTGGGCACATCATTCCTACTAACAGCTCCTCCACTCGCTCCACACACTCCTCTACCTGGATGGCCGTCTCTGTACCTCTGAAAGGGGGAGGCCTCACAACTCGGAAAGTCGTCAGCAGATCGGTGGGTGCGGTCATCTCTCGTGGTGGCTGAGCCAGGGCATCTCGAAAAGTCGCTAATATAGCCGTCAGTGTCTACCTCATATCTGTCTCGGCAAACGGTACAGCCGCGGGAGCGACCGGGTCTGGTGGTGGGGTAGCTGGAACATATCCTCTAGACGAGGATCCCCCGTTACTGTACTCCGGTATCTGGAGAAATAACAGGAAAGAGTGTCTGTATTTTGCAAAAGTAGGGGAAATTTTAAAAAATGACAACCCAAGCGAAAAACAACGTGTATGGGCGTACTATCGTACAGTCTAGAATCCATAAGCCTCTACACTAGGGTCCACCAGGCTTCCACTACAAGGTTCATCCCGAACCTAGAACGAAGCGAGGGATGGAGGGATCCTGATATTGCTCCATAAGGATGAATCATGATAGCTCTGATCCATTTATAGTGCCCCCCAACCTTTTGCCCGGGTCGGGCCGGAGGGATACTACTGGCCCAAGACGTCCACACAGTGCTTCTTAATGGAAACGATCTGCCTTATCTAAGCATTAGGTGGCCGCCTTGAACGGCTCGAATCATAACATTCACAACCCATCAAAGTATAGCGGAAGCATTAACAGGAACCATTGCAGATATATATATATAACATATCAATATCACAGAGGTTCTAGGGTCGAAGCCTAAGTGCTTATATAAACCCGTGGGCTATACATGTTCTACATATATCACTCATACTCTCTCTCTCTCTCTCTACGCTGCTCGGCAGTACTCAAGTCTCTAAACTCCAGAGACGGCGGGGGTGCATCTACTCGAGTAGTCCTAGCCGCCGGCATAGTCTCCTGCGGCAGCGAGTCACTACGACGCTCTATTTCCTGTGAATGGTTAATCAAATAACTGTTAGTCACAGATCTAAGTGGAAACAAATCTCCTCTCCGCATCCAAATCCTGTAGACTAGCACGCACCCACCCAACAAAAGTTAATAGATGAAGCAAGAGAGGATTAGCACAACATTTCATATATGAACAGTTAGGAGCAATTATAAAAGAGTGCAGTATAACCAGAAAAAGCAGCATTAATATAAATCAATTATAACAAGACTCTACTAGTTCATCAACACATCATGTTTTCATATCCTGAACTCTATCGCAGGCATTCACAGCTGCGCACATACCACATGCATTTATAGCCACGCACATACCGCAGTCATTCATAGTCGCGCACACACCGCAGGCATTCATAGCCGAGCATACAAACCCTATGTCGACATAGTTTGGACCGCTTCTGTTCCAGCAGGGTAGCTGTCACAACCCGTATTTTCACCGCATAAATAACTTATCAGAGTAAGGGAAAATGCGTGTCATGATACCACGTCAGCAGGGAATAACTGTGGACGCTCAGGCAAACACCTACTTAATCATGAAGGAAGATTCTTTAAATTATTTTAAGGTAAAATCAGTTTAAGTGTAGAGATAGTCGTATCCCTCGACTTAGTGGCACATCTAGTCCACGAGTCAAAATATAACTATACGCTGCAGAAAATACTTGTTTAGATTGACTCTAACATCCTACATGAGTATAAACGTCCCCAAAGGACAACTCATGCTATGCAAGACCCTATATTTATAATAGTAGTAAAGATAGTTTTTACGGTCGCTAAATATAACAAGTTAGAGTTTTAAATTATGCAATGCATGAAGTAATAGTAGTAGGTTTTTATACTTGAAAATACCTAACATGCATTCCTAGCATAAATCATCTCAGAGAGCAAGTAATTCATATCCACATATAGAAAACCAAGCAGCTAGCAAGTATCTAAAAGTAACAATTTTGTGAGCGTCAACAAACTGACACAAACCCACGTACAACAAAGTATGTCTGAACCAGTAAAATTAAGTAAACAACAAACTACCTCGCTAAGACGAGGCAACAACCACGGCCAACACTGCCGCCCAGAAACTCCAAAACCAGCTCTGCTAACTGCTACTGCTCTGAACCTGAGGCATTCCAAAGAGAGAACACAAGGGGGTATCAATGGTGGCAGAAAAATAAGCCAAAATAAACAAAGGTCACAAGGGGGTACCAACCCAAGACCAAAAACACTGAAGTAAAATACAAAAAGAAACAAGACATCATCAGGAAAAGAACACTTACGTTATTCGGCACGTACAACAATAGTACACCAGACGCACGAGGCTATAAGGTGACTACATGAATAATTCATAAGGAAGAAATACAAAACCTTTATTAGGCATCTGTAGTCGACTCTACCCAAAAAAACGGGCGAGGTGGTCACTCAACTGGATACACCCTCACGAATAAAATATTCGTCTAACTGCGAGGGAGTCTCATACTCTCCACCATACACCGCAGACGCCCAAAAACCTGGTAGACTTCCACAAGGTACTGATAAAGGAATCAAACATTGCGGAGGTGTTTTTGTCTACTAACTCCCACAATCAAGAAATCCAAAGAAACCACAACACATATATCTCGAGACTTGGCACGCCAGGTTCTACTCAACATTTTAGATTAAAGACGCGGTTGATCTACCTCTAGGAACGATTTGCAGACCCCAAATAATCCCTAACACGCTCTACAACAATAACTAGGAGCGGTAAAAGCCAACAACATAATATTTCGCTAAATCGTTGCACGCTACAAGGTTGAGTTATCATGACAAGAACTTGCAAAATTAAATGGACTTCTAGGAAGATTAAACATGTCTACTAATTAGCATAACCAAGTGCACAAAGTTTAAAGAAACAAAGCTTAACCGTTACCATCAAAATCAGACAAGGAGGAAAGAGGGTAAACCACCACTTGCCTTGATTTTACAGGAAAAGTCCTCCGAATCACTGCACGTCGTAGATCGGGACAAAAGGATGCGGGAGGAGTTGAAATCTGAATAAAAACGGCCGAAAGAGAGGTTAGGGCCGAAAAACCCTAACGAGAAAACTCAAGAAACGGGGAGGATATTACCACGATGGCGTAGCTCTCGGCGAGAGCTTTCCGGATCTATGTTCGGTTGAAAATTTCGAGCACCGGAGCACCGTCGGCGGCCACCGGAAGATTCATGAAAAAGAAACTCTCTCTCTCGCTCGCTGCTCTGGTTCGGGAGAAAAATATCGGAGAAGATGAAGTTGTGTTCTAAAACCTAAGTGTAAGAATATATATATGTGAATGTATATATATATATTGTTTATAAAAAATTTTGTCAAAAATAGGTTTTTACGAGCAATTTCGCGGGAACCAAAAATAGAGGTCTAGGATGACTCCAAATCGAATAGTGTCGAACATGACAGTCGTAGATCTCGTCGAGACGAACAAATTTCATGTTGACCATTTTTTTGTACGACACCGTTTTGACCCTCAAAACGGTGCCCTAACTCAGACTGTACAGACTACTCGAGAGGAAATAGGTTTACTCGAGATGGAGGGATTTACTCGAGATGGAGACTTTGAGAACTCGAGATAATCATAGGAACTCGAGATAATGGGCATAGAACTCGAGTGGATCAGGTCTACTCGAGATAGTAGGCATAGAACTCGAGAGAATCAATTGAACGGGCTATTTATGAGCAATTTCGGGAAGATCGATAATAAAGGTCTGGGATTGCTTCATATCGAAAAATGTCCATCATGAAAGTTGTAGATCTCGTCGAGACGAACTAATTTCATGTTAATCATTTTTCTATATGACATCGTTTTGACTCTCAAAAAGACTCCCGAACGCAAACTGCAACGGACTACACGAGAACAAGCTACATGTACTCGAGTAGGTCCAGAAAAGTCACTCGAGTAGGAAAATAATCACTCGAGTAGGTCCATATAATCACTCGAGTAAAAAGGAAGGAGAACTCGAGACAGAGAAAATTACTCGAGTAGGTCCAATAATCACTCGAGTAGCTGGAAGAAGAATACTCGTGTAAATAAAAGAAATGACTCGAGTAAAATAAAAGCAGGACTCGAGTGGTAAGGAGAGTACTCGAGTATTCAGGAAATCGAATTTGCATGCACAGTGGATCCACTCGTGTAGAGCTGAAACCACTCGAGTAAAGTAAAGACAAGGACTCGAGTAACTTTGCATAATGAATAAATTCTTTGCAAATACAACCTTTTGATCAAACTATATGAATGAATAGTAAAAGACATTTTTGAATAGTGTTTTAATATTAAAATATTCATATTTTATATATTTTTGAATTAGGAAACTACGAGATCAAAACGAAGGTCCAAACACGTGCTGAATTAAGTGAAATTTGTACCATAGTCGAACACTAACGCGACGAACGCAACAACGAAGTCAAAACCAAAATCTGACGAGCCATTCTCGAGTTATAAGTTTTTAGAGTTTACGACAAACATAAATTCCACAAAACTTTGGAAAATCGCCGCGGCCCAAATATCGCTCGGATAGCGACGAAACTTGACGAGCAAGTCCAAAATTACTTAACTTAAATTCCAAACGCAAAATTTTCCCATAACAACAAGAGTTCTGCCGACTCGACCGCAATGACGCGAAAATGTCTTAACGGCATTGCGCCGCCAACTCGACATTAAAAGTAACGCAACGACGTCATAAATATGACGATGCCCATTCAAATAAAATCATCGAGAAATCGGGGGCGTTACAGTAGCGAGCCCCGCGGGCCTCACCGATGCGGGTGTCGTTGACAGTGGCCAGTCCTGCCACTTCTGGGGGATATCGTACTGTACAACCCCAGACCCTAACCTATAACCTTGTGTACTCTTGGATGTGAGCGACATCCGGTAAATCGTTTTGGCTGACCAGCGGAGGAAAACTCGACGGGGAATATAACGGCCGGTCACCCGTGGTACTGATCTCCCTATCGCCTTGAGTCGTCGACGTTACCGCACCGGTACGAACGATCTGCGGGAGGGACTGACCCGCCACTATTTCACCGCAAGCAATTTATAATCCATCAAACAACATGCAAACAATATAAACATCGGGTCTACGTCGGTCTGCCCTACTAGGCTTTAGACTTCGGGCGTCGACACTCAGCTCTACTTTCGACAAGAAGCGTGAGAGCGCGTTATTTGGGGCAAGACCTGGAGGAGCACTTCAACTCTGATTATCCCCAACTAAGGCTTGACGACTGCTCGTCAGAGCAGGACCCGAGACTATAATAGTAAATTGCAATGGGAATAAGTGCGGTGATTATGCTGCTATTTAATGTGACGTAATGAAATGTGACCAGTACAAGACTAGAGCAGTACTGAATAGAAAGTACTGAAATAAGCTTGATCAGTACAAGACTGGAGTAGTACTGAATAGAAAGTACGGAAATAAGCTTGACCAGTACGAGACTGGAGTAGTACTGAATATAAAGTACCGAAATAAGCTTGACCAGTACGAGACTGGAGTAGTACTGAATAGAAAGTACTGAACAAATTTTATTTTGGCTTTTAAAAATACTAAATTAACTCCAAAAATTCTCAAAATTTTTGTGGAGGTAGCCCTCATCATGGGGAACATTTTTCATCCTGGTCACTTTTCCCCTAGGGGCCTAGATTTGGCCCAGAAATTTCTAGAAATTTATGTTATGAAAGTGGTCTGCATTTAGCAGATCATAGGGAGATCCTGCGGCTGAGATTGAGCCGTAGGGCGCAATCAGCCAGCACTTCACCATAGCTGATCGGCTATGGATCCGTTGTGGGGGGCACAAAAACGGAGGCGGGGCAGGGATTAAGAAAACGCCAGCCGCCCGATCTTCATCATCAGATCGGGCGGTTTCTGCTTCTCTACGGCGGTGCAGGGGATGAGCCGCCTCCACCACCCCCGACAGGTCGCCGTAGACGCCGGCGCCGGCCCCGATCGGCTCGCCGGGTGCCGACAGGTCTCTGGGCGGTGGTCCGGCGGCCGGGCGCCGTCGGTCGCCGCCAGAATTAACCTTCCCGAGAGCTCGGGATGGCGGTGGCCCTGCCCCTGGCACCACCGCGCCACCCCCGCTCCTCGGGCAGGTTGCCGTCTTCCAGTCCACCGCTGGCCGACGCGCCGGGGGTCGTGCTTCTCGCCGGCGGTGGTCCGGCGGCAATGCGCCTCCTGCCGCCGCCGCCAGTTTTAAACAGAGAATTCCTTTATTTTGCGGGTACCACCGGAACTGCGTTTTCTGGCAGCACCGCCGCTCTCCGCCGCTGGGGGCCGCCGCCCCCAGTGGAATAACACTCCCCCAGCGCCACCACCGGCGCTGGGGGAGGATTCTTCCTCCTTGGGCGCCACCCGGCCTGGAACAAGGCTCGGGTGGCGCCGGCGGCGCTCCTGCCACCGGGAGGGCCATGCACCATGTTCAGAATGGGAAGGGGGAGGGAGAAAAGGTTCCACCTGGGTCTGGTGGGCTTGGGAGGGGCCGGCCTGGTCGACCATGGCTTGGTGGTGGTGGTGGAGGGGGAAAGGCTCCTCGGCTTGGCTTGGGGGAAGGAGAGGGGTGGGGTGGTCTTTATAGGGTTGGGGAGGGGTAGCTCCCCTCCCTTGGGCAAGGTGGGACTAATCCCTCCTTAGGGAGGGATTAATACCCACCCTCCAGCTGTCCAAGGGCAGCTGGAGGTACCATATTTTCTCCATGTGGGGAAAAAGGAATGATGCCCTCATGGGCTTGGGCCTTTGAAAAGGAAAGGGGGAAAGAGAGGGGAGGAGGGGTAGGGTGGGCCTCCATTTAACCTAGGGTTGTATGTTGTTTGGGGTCCCAAGATGAGTGAGGGGGGGCATGGGTCATCCTCCCTTTGAGAGGAGGTGGGCCCCTTCTTGGAGAAAAATCCAAAAAAATGTTTTTTAGGGGGGTTTGACCAAGTCAACCCTAAGGTGGGTCCCCATTGCTGGTCAAAGTCAAAGTGAGTCCAAGTCATCGGGGTCGGGTCAAAGTTCAGGTGTCGTGTCATAATTGGTGTGCGCACGTTTTTCGGTGCAAGACTACGCTTGATTTGACCATGGGTTGACCAATTATCGTCGAAATTGACTGGGACGACTTCCGTTGACTTCGTATTGACCACACGAGCCCAACGCCACTAATTGGGGTTGAATCGAAGTCTGTTTGGCGAAAGTCCAAAATTTGTGTGTCACAGCGCGCTAAAATGGTCGAAGTGTGTAAAACTGTCGTTAGACCTCGGATTGTGACGCGACGGGTTCTGATGTACATGTTTAGGTTATATGAGATCACAGGAATCGACAGAACTCAATTTGGAGTTCTCTAGGTCGATATCCAAAAACCTGCTCTTGTTGCGTTTTACGAGGAAAGATCACATTCACTATATGACGTCGGGAACTAACTGAACGAGTTCTGATGCACTCGTATTGACTATACGAGGTCACAGAGACTGACAGAACTCATTTCGGAGTTCTCTAGCTCTATTTTCCGCATAGGGTTATCTCCCACCGGGTCGTGGGTAGGGTTCGGGCCACTTTTATTGGGCTCAGGGTTCTGGTGGCCCAATAAAAGTCGAGATGTTATAGTAGTCCTGCGGTGGATACCTTATACTTGTCCTCCAAACTTTATTAGATCTCCTGAGGGGTACCTCCACAACAGGTGGAACATCTACAGCCAAAGCTCCTCCTCTATCAAGAATCTCCTCCTAATCTGGAATTTGCGTAGTTTCTTCTTCGACATTCCCTCCATCAACACCAACATGCTCTGGCTCAGGAACTATATCAGAAATCTACATAGCCAATTGGGCACATGGCTCAGTAACCTCATGCTCACCAACAACCTGGTCTTCCACAAAGACCACATTCCTGCTTCTGATAATCATATTCCTCTCTGGCTCCTAGTGTCAATAGCTAAACCCCTCATGCGGGAATCCAAGCAAAATGCATTCTCTAGACTTCTCATCAAGCTTTGATCTCTCCTCCTTAGGAACACGAACATGAGCCATGCAGTACAATACTCACATGTGTCCATAAGACACCTCTCCCCTAGGATATCTCCATCCAAAGGTGATGAGGGGGACAGATTGATCAAATGCACCGCAGTTCATATAACCTCTGCCCAGAACTACTTGTTCATACCTGTCCGAGAGATCATGCACCTGATCTTCTCCATAATTGTCCTGTTCATCCTTTTCGCCAGCCCATTCTGTTATGGCACCCTTAGAACCGTCTTCTCATGCACAATGCCATATGCCATACAGTAAACATCAAAGGCCCTAATGTACTTGCCCTCATAGTCTTATCGAACACATTTGATCACCTTCCCGGTCATCTTATTCGCGTTCTCCCTGAACTCCATAAACTTTACCAAAAACATCACTTTTCTGCTTCAAGAAATAAGCTCATATCTTCCTGGAGTGATCATTCATAAAAGTGACAAAGTAGACACTTACGCTCATAGACATGGGCTCAATCGAACCACATATATCAGTGTGTATCAAGCTCAATAGCTCTGCCTTCCTCTTCGGCTCAGCCCGTGAAAAGGAAACTCGTCTCTTCTTACTAGTCAAGTAATAAACACACGTGTCAGGTAGCTCCTCTGGCAGATCTAGAAGAACTTTTTTCTTCATCAAGATCTTTAAGTTTTTCTCATTAATATGGTCAGTCTGTGATGTCATAACTTTACGGAGTTGTCCTCAGCTGCATTCACACTCGGACTGCATATCTTGGCCATTGCTCAGTATAAATTACGACACTTCTTGCCCTACCTAGTTTATCACCATTGACCCCTTCACTAACATTCAGGCACCTCCGCCTTCAATGCTCGTGAAACCTCTATCATTCAGTCTGCCAACAGAAATGAGGTTCATCCTCAAGTCAGGGATATGCCTGACATCCTTAAGGATAACCTTCCCCAGATTAATCTCCAAATGGACGTCACCACTACCAACAATCTTCGACACACCGACATTTGCCATCCGAATAGTGTCAAGATCTCAGTAGCATATAAGTAGAAGTAATCTCAGTGAATAGTACAATGGTAAGATGTTTCACCGTCCACTACCCAATCTGTGCCAATACACTCTGATAACCAAATTCAATGTAGTGTAAGCACAATGTCTCATCCTTTGCAACTGAGGTCGCACCTGCATCCTCACTAGATTCTCTGGTCTCCTTTGACTTGTCCTTCAGATCCCTTTGCAATTTGAATTAGTCCTTAAAAGTTACTATTCTTCTTGCAATAATAACACTCGATCACCTTTTTGTGCTTGAGCCTAGACTTAATTTTGGAATTAGCTATTTGCTTATCCTCTTTTTTCATCGTCCCTCCCCTTCCCTCCAGGAGTAGGGCATCTGATGTAGAGACTCTAGAATCCTTTATTCATTACTCCTCATTCAATAGACAGCTCATCGTCATCTCCATTAACACAACGCCATCCAATGTTGAATTACTCATACACCACAAGAGTTTCCCAACTCTCTGTTAAAGAACTAAGAACCATCAATGCTTGCAGCACATCCCCCAATGTGATCTTCATGGCCTCCAAATGGTTGATGATGTTTTGGGCAAGATTCAGATGTTCATTCATCTGAGAACCCTCCTTGTACTTCAGATTTACTAGCTTTCTAATCAAGAAAGTCGTGTTCCCCAATTGTTTTCCACTCGTATAGCGCTTCAAGCTTTCTCCATAAAGCTTGAGCTGATGATCATGTGGATACATGATGGAAGATAGAATCATTAAGCCATTGTCGAATGAAGCCCGCTGCCTTCCGATCCATCTTCTTCTATTCTGCCTCATCCAACACAGTAGCCAGCCTTTCTAACAATGGGGCATAATGATCTTTGCAGTGCAAAAGATCCTCCATTTGCGGCTTCTAAATACTTCAGTTCTTGTCATTCATGTTAATCATTCTTGTGCTCTGCTCCATCTTCTTCAATAGGCCGACGGTCCGAGACGAATCTAACTATAATACCTCTTTGTTGGGAAACAAATATCCCACCGTGCTTGCGCGATCCGGACTCATAGAAAAATAAAAATAACAAAAACACACAAGAAGAAAAACACAACAACACAGAAGACATAAAAACTTTACATAAAGACCATTTCTCAAATCAATGAGGAGTAAACCACAGGGCTGGGGCTTGAAAATCCACTATCAAAATCAATAAGGATTACAACAAATATTCTTGGTTTATCCAACCTAGATCCCCTTGAATTTACAGATTGAATCCCCCTTCTCAACTCACGGTGAGAAACTCTCTTCAAGAGAAAAGGTCACAAAACTCCAGATCTCTCTTCAATCCCTATGACAAACAAAGATGAGAAAGAGAGCAAAAATATCCTTACATCGAAGACAAGACACAAATCAGAAAAAACTTTTGTTCTTCCTCCTTGAAGAACTCCTCTGGCAACAATGACAACATGCTCCTTCCTCTTTGAAAACAAGAAAATACTGAAACCTCTTTTTGATGGCTCGAAATCTGAAGGTCTTCTTCTGGAATAGGTTGAGACCTATTTAGGGGAAAGGGCGGGGCAATCTTAGCCCATGATCAAACCTTACACAATCAGACGGCTAATAATCACTTCATTTATGATACATGCTCTGTCCGCCAACGAAACATCTCATAAAAGCCTCACACGACACCCCAAAAACAAAGCAGCAGCTTCACACGATGCCCAGACTTTCACATAGGACACATAACCAGTTCTAGATTCAACATGACGCGCGCCATGTCAACACGACACAATGTCCTCTGACTTAGTTAAGTGCATTTTTTTGGGTTATTGTCCGGCACGGAAACGATATTGCTGCTATGATACTCTTATACAGAAACAATATGTTTTTGCGGACGTCATTTTCTTTAAAGATACTCTTTACGTTTCTCATACTACCCCGCTTCCACCTTCTTTAAAGTTATTTGGGTTCTAAGGTTAAGTAATATTTGTTGCAGGTGAGTCCAAGTTGTCATGCCCCTATATGGTACTTGGACAGTGGATGTTCCAAACACATGACTGGAACAGTAAAAAGTATCTTTGATTGATCTACTCGTATCCGCAACCTCTCGGTCATTTAAGATACGGATCTAAAATCGAAGAGCATATCCGCGAAATACGGTTCTAATGTTAAGCAACTCCTTTTATCTTTGAGCGATCTACTCGTATCCGCAACCTCTCGATCATTTAAGATACGGATCTAAAATCGAAGAACATATCCGCGGGAGATAGCAGCGTGGATGCAGGCCGAGGTAAATTAAAAAGAAAACTTAGGAGTTTACTACATTTTAATAAAATTTTAAAATATATTAAAAGAATTCTAAATATATTTTTTTAATACTTTTAAAAAAATTATAAAAAGTATAATAAAAATTCCGTATAGTTTTAAAATAATATAAAATAATTTACAATATTTAAAAATAACTACTAAATCTCAAATATTACCCAGCACTTAATTATTTAATTTAATAAAATACACGTTGTCTCCCATGTACAAAACTTTGACATTTTTGAGCTATGCATGTAATTGTTACAACAAAACCTATGCATGTAATTGTTACTGCTCAGTCATCGCATCAGGCTTATTAACATATGTAAGCGTTTTGACTTAACTAGGTTTGCAGAGGTTTGGCCAACACATTTCATCCTGATTGAAGACTTCATCCAACAAAAACTGGTTTTAGTAATACCAGTACGGCTCCATCCTCATTCAGCTTAGGAAGAGTTAGGGACGTCAACGGATTGGCTGAATGTTGCTTTCAATGGTGGGGAAGTCAAAGAGAAGTTCAATGGAGAGATAATTTTATTCATTGCATATGCTAGACGGTGATTGCAGAGTGTTGAACCTACTTCAACAGCAGACATTACTCCACAAGAGGAATGTTTAGAGTTCGAAGACTGCCTTCCGGACTCGGTATGAACATTTTGAATTCTTGGTGATATCCTTTGGTCTAACTAACGCTCCTTCCGTCTTTATAGATATGATGAACCGAGACTTCCGCGAATATCCATCTCTCATCTGGAAACAAATTTGCATTTACATCCCTCTTAAATAATGCTTACATTCCCAAATTTGAAGAGGAAAACCTTGATGTTTGCAATTTTTTTAATACATTAAGAAATAAAACTAATATTTTTAAGTAGGCTTGACTTACATTCAACGGTTCAAACTATCAACATGGTCATTTATTGGGACCTCTCCTCTAAGTTTGCTAAATTATAGGTTGCACCCCTCTTATTTTTGAAATTACAAAAGCTCCCCTGCAATTATGCATTTCATAACATCTATGCATAATAAGACGCCCCTGAAAATTTACTTCGATGGGTTTTTTTGTGCTTGAATGCTATGAAATGTAAATGTTCAGAGGAGATTTTTATAATTTCAAAAGTAAGAGTGGTGCAACCTGTAATTATCAATCCTAAAATTATCTCGCAATGAACAATAAATGGTGATGATCAAAACTAAAAAACAAAGGGGATGTGGTGAACCCGTTCAAACCTAGCGCAATCTCCGTGGAGATTGTCGTGATCTCCGCGGAGATCACCCGGACCAACCGGAGCCTGGACGTAAGACTTTTCGCCGCGGCGGGGGTTTGTTTTTCCGCCTTGCGGCGGCGGTTGCTCCAGCTCGCAAGAATCCATCTATAGCCCTCTCTCTTCCTCCGTCTCTCTCTGACGCCCGCGCAGAATGTTTTGCTTATTCACTCATACCTCTGAAAGTCCTCTGATGTATGTCTCCCTCTCATATCAGGATGCTCTCAATTTCATTTGAAATGGAGGGGATACATTTCATGGCCATAATTGATTGCTTTTTGATCCAACGTGTTCAACATTTCCAATCCCCCCTCTCTCCCCTCCCCTATTGTTTTTCGGGCTCCACTCTCTTTTTCTCGGCCTCTCATGCTCTCAAACAGTTCAAAACTACATAACCAAATGCAACAAGCATGGTTTTGCCGCTTCTCTGCTCCGCATATTCTCATAGCAATTTTACGGCCTCTTAGGCTCTGTTTGGGACAGCTCTGGCGGATTGAAAAGCTGCTGTCCGGATAGAGCTGTTTTAAAATAGATTTCTGGGGAGCAGTTTTGAAAAGCTGCAGAGTGTTTGGGTATTCTGTGCAGAAGTGCGCTCAGAATCGCCCGAGGAAGGACGTCGGGGGCTCGGAATCGGCGGAGGAAAGCCGTCAGGGGCTCGGAATCGCCGGAGGAAAGTCGTCCGACCTATAAGCATGTTCCAACTGAAGAAACCATTAGATTTCCAAAACCTGTGTGAGAGAAAGCTATTTTGCAAGAGCAGAAGCTGGGGGGAGGGAGATTTCTGAAAAACTGCAAAACAGCTCTAGATTTTTGAAAAGCTCTTCACAGGGAGCTGTCCCAAACACATATAAAGCAGCTCTGACGGCTGGAATAGAGATTTTCCAGCCGCCAGAGCTGCGCCAAACAGACCCTTAGCAGCAGTATTTTGTAGCTGAACCGTAGTGTAATGGGTATCAAAGAAGTCTTCGAACATGGAGTAAAGCAATTACTCTTCCTCAATGCTTGATTACTTATTTTTTAGGCCGGGTATTTTTTTCGTCTTTAATGGTGTTTAAGTTCAGACTATGTTATCAAAATATGAGTAGAAGATAATTCAAAATAATTTATATCACTGAATGATATTATGATATTTATTTTGGATGATTTTTCTTTTGTAGTTCGGTGTATGTATAATAGTAAAATGTATATTTTTTTTTCTCGTTTTGACGTAGCCGTTTGTTGCGGGTCGCTCGGTTTTTTCCCGGCTCAGAGAATCAGACCTCTTTAGTACGAGAGTAAGCCGAGTGTGCAACAGTCAAAACAGATTCAACAACGATCACAAACGGGATATTTTAACGTAGAAAATTCAAAAAGTGTGAAAAAACATGCGGGCAGATTTGTGTCGGCCCGAAATCCACTAGTTCCTTTTGTTATTACAAGTGTTTGGATCCTTGGAGGGTGACATATCACCTCTTTGTTTAAAAAATTTGAATGTGAAGAAAGTAGAAAAAAAACTAAGCCCACAGATGTGTAGCATCCACGAGAGTGTTCTCTTATCCTTCTCTTGAGCTTGCTGAAGTGTTTCAGTGAGCGTTGAGATCAAGTATACTTGACAGAAATTAGAGGCAATTCCGAGCGAAAGAACGATATAAGTCACACGTACTCGTTGGAAAATCTCACAGCTTTCTCTCGTCTCTCTCTTTGCTTCCCTTCAAATGAATGCCTAGGTGTCATTTTATGGTTTTTTAAATGGACGTGTTGGTAATTGCGTGTGACAATATCTTGAGTTGACAAATGATTCCGTTCCGATCACCTGAATCACTAAATTTCCGAAAATGGCGAGCATGCCCCTCGGGCTGTCCAGACGGCTTGGGCAAGTTGTCTGATGACGTTGGTAGTTTGATGGTGAAAGTGGCAGCGACGCGCAGGAAAGAAGGCGAACCCGCGTGCATGCGCGCGTATATGCAGGCGCGCACAGACATGCCATGGGTTGGTGAGCTCGGACAGGCCCACAGGCTGGCCCGCAGGGTTAGCATGCGCGTGGGCGCTGGCCGGTTGCGCGCGCCGGCTCGAACGAGCTGCGCACACGTCGGTCATGCACGGGCCGCGCACGCGTCGGTCATGCACGCACCGATCGATCACACAGGCGAGCATTCACGAGTCTTGGCCGCGGGTACGCATGCTGGTCAGGCGCTCACGAGCCATGTGCAGTGCTCGTGTGTTCTTGGTTTCGTCCCCCTTTCTAGTGATTTTGATTCCTTCGAACGGGCGCGGCTCACGCAGTCGATTCACTTGGTTGGGCTGGCCGCACGTGCTAGCGCAGGCTGCCAGCGCTGACCGGCGGTGTGCACGGGCACTTGCCCACATGCACGTGCCGATCGCGTGCTCGTGGGCAGTGTGCGGTGGGCTGATTTTGATCCCTTCGATCTAGCACGACTCACGCATGCGATTCACTTGGGCGGGCGGCCCGCGCGCGCGTGCGTTGGCCGCGCACGCCGACGGAGCTCGCGGACGCCTGCCGCATGTGCTAGAAGGCCGTGCGCGAGGGTTGTCCGCGCGTGCGCATCTTGGTCGCGTGTTCGCGGGCCGTGCCTATGTGTGTTGGTGCGTGCATGCTTGGTTTCGTCCTCCCTTCGCGTGCTACTCACGGTCCAGTAAGCTTGATGGAGCGTTTTGATCAAAGTTTCAGTGGCTTGACTCGAGAATCTTTAGGGGAACCATCACTATTAATAATTATAAATAAAGAGTTATTTAACTAGAGCTACCGTGAAGTTTGCAAAATTACATCTCGCACCTCTCTAATTTTCGAATTTTCAATTATTCTTCCTTAATCCTTATATTTCATAACATCTATCCATAAAAAGACCCGCTCGAGATTTATTCGAAGATAATATTTTTGTGCATGAATGATATAAATAATGAGGGGAGTTGTAATTTAGAAAGTTAGAGGGGTGCATGTTGTAATCACACAGCTAAATAGTCCTACAATGTTTTTCATATATTTAAAAAAAGTAAACAACAGCAACACTCAAGCCTTTCTCCCACTATAGTGGGGTCGGCTATATGAATCCTTTGTCGTCATTGTGTCTATCTTTTATCATGATTTCACTAATGCCTAAGTGTCACTAAAATTAGGAGGGCGCGTCACTACAATAAATTTTATGTTAGCACAATAGGTATACAAATTTAACATATATAAATCAATCACAACAGTGTTTCTTGTACTTGATTAGAAACATGAACTCGTATGAATCTGATCTAAAATCAGATTGTGAGTGCTATGAAAATAAATTTCTGAATGTTTAGGTCAAAAGTTGTTACCTGTTCGTTCTGGCTTGAACCAAAAAATGGGCGCTGATTGCTCCCTTGGAAAAAGAGGTTTAAGCCCAAATCAAGAACCTCAAGGAAAATATGATGGAGAAACAAGAAGTCGGAGATTTCAAATCACAGGCGGCGTCTTTCTCGCAGATCAGCGACGTCTTCCTCCATATCAGCGGCGTCTTCCACGCAGATCGATGCCTTGAACCAGTGGAAGAATAGACGATCCGGTGCATCCCGTTGGTAGCCTTGTCGGAGGAGGAAGAAGGTGCACAGTCTGCACTTGCCCTAACCGGGGTTGACTATCCGGCACCCATAAGTGGCCGAAGAGGAGGGTTGGATCACCGTCTGGGTGAAGATCCACCGGATCTGAATGTAGAATGGCCGGTGGCCGGTGGTGGATCTGCAAAACTCCGGCAGTCTCCTCACCAGAAGGCCGAACAGGGAAGATGAAAGGGGCGGTTTCTCAAAACACCGATCGGGATTTTCGCCCTAGCCGGTTCTTCACCCTTGTTCACTATAACAGCTCTAGGAAATGGAATAAGATATTAGGCTTAATAGGGATGCCCCTTTGGGAGTTGCCAAAATGGGGGCAATCAATCCTCATAACTCCCAAAATAAAATCCACATAAGTTAAATCTCATGAAATTAATTGAGATTCAAATTTCATGTTCATTCATATGCCAAGAGTGAGACCGAGCTCGCGACTGAAATTACGAGATGATCTGGCCCACCTATCATTGACATCGATTGTTCGCGCGACTAAATTAGCGCCCGCTCTTAAGAGTCCGAATAGACCAAATACACGCGTACAAATTCACCGGGACGTCTCGATGAGCCAAGTCCACTTAACGAAAAATTTCCAGCATTCTCCCACTTGGTCTTGTGCTCCACGCAATTTATGACATTCTGGTAAAATCTTCGCTAAAATTAAGGGTACCAATTGCCGAACGCGATATTAGGTATGCTGTCACGTCAATCCGGTCCAACCAAAACCCTCACTCCGAATCATGGCGGCAACCACATTATTGAGCGACATGGGATCTTCCATGATCACATCAGCTTACGGATCTAGTCGACACGACAAAGCGCAGTTATATAAACCATAGAAGAACATGCTGAAAGAGTGCACATGAATGTTGTTCTAATTTGGTGGTCAACCAAACTTCTTAAATTAATGCATTACATCATGATGTGAGAAGTTCTTAAGTGTTCAAAAGAACAAGTATGTCTAACCTTAAGATTTCAAAAGCCATGTGTCAAAAGACATACCATATGCATAATTCAAATGAAGTATCCTTGGCCTTATGCTCCGACTGACACAAGTCATGAGACTTTATATGAAGTGTGACGTGTCACATAAATTCAACGAATATCAAAACTTAAAGATATTCCTGAATGAATATTCTTTAATTATTAATAATTTGAATAAATTGCAATATAAATGACAGATAACTGAATTAGAGCTTCATGCAGCCTCCCACTAATCTAGCATATCAATCAAATTTTAAGCCTCATATGAATAACGTGTTATTTCGAAACACGTTAGGGCGAAGTCCTTTAGTAAGTGGATCAACCAACATATCATCTGTCCCTAAATGCTCCACTAAAATATAACCCTTCTCGACCAATTTCTTAACGGTCAAGAATTTGATTTTCATATGTTTGGACCCTGTGATACGTTTATTGTTCATCGAGAACATGACTGCAGAAATATTATCACAGTACCTCCGGATGGGTCCAACTATAGAATCGACGACCTTCAACTATGAAATGAAATTTTTAAGTCACACTGCGTGAGTGGAAGCTCCAAAAAGAGCGGCGAACTCCGCATGCATTGTGGACGAAGTGATGAGTGTCTGTTTGACACTCTTCCTGTAACGTCCTGATTCGCACTAGGCCCCTCGTGTGCGTTTTTGAGTCAGGAGAGCTGACTTGGGTTAAGGAAAGTGCTGGCAGCTGGGCTGCACTTGTAAATGAGAGGAGAAATCAGTCCAGAATAGGACACTGGTAGAGACAAGGGCGTGTCCCTACCCGTGTGTGAGAGGCCAGCTCTCGAGTCGACGACTCGAGTACATCCAGAGAAGGACACGGGTAGTGACACGGGCGTGTCACTACCCGTGTGTATGAAGACGCGGTAGGGACACGACGTGTCCCTACCCGTGTATATCCAACCAGTGTTCCCGTGTCTATCCAACCAACTCTCGAGTCGCCAACTCGAGTTGTCCCAGGGAAGGACATGGGTAGTGACACGAGCGTGTCACTACCCATGTGAAGAGGACATGGGTAGAGACCCGAGTGTGTCCCTACCCGTGTGTGTCGAGTAGAGCTCGACGAAGTGTGCCCCGAGGAGGACACGGGTAGCGACACGGGCGTGTCCCTACCCGTATGTGACAAGTGAAACTCGATGAATCGTGTCCAGAGCAGGACACAGCCAGAGAACACGGCCGTGTCATATGGACACGAGTAGGGACACGGGCGTGTCCCTACCAGTGCTTGTGCATTGAACCAACATTGGAATCGTCGGCGACGCTTCGCCCGAGCAGGACACCGGTACGGACACTGGCGTGTCCCTACCCGTGTCACTTTTCACTTATAAGGGATGTGAAAACCCTAACTGTTTTCACTCCTCATTCCAACCCTTTTTCCTGAGAGAACTGCGGTCGAGAGGGAGAAGGTGCGGGAGCAAGTCCAAGAGGAGGAGAAGATGCCGCCAAGAAGAGTCACATGATCCTTTGCCAGAAATGATGGAAATTCCGGAAATGAGGTGAGCTTCCTCCCCTCTCCCTTGGTGCTAGATCTGTAGATATATCTAGGCGAGATGTCGACTCAAAAGAGTCTAGACTTGCGAGAAGATGATTTCTTTAGGAAGAGGTCATTCTAGGGCTTGTGCTCTAAGGATAATGGTGTCTTCAACCTCTCCAACCTTCTATGTGAAGATGGGGGACAGTTTCGTGAAAAGTAATGGCCTCATGAGGGTGAATAAAGGAGGAGGAATTTCTGATGTGACTTGGGGAAGATCGGCTCGAGGAGGAAGATGAATCGATGACGTTCATTCCGCCTTAAGATGGGTGCAGAATCTGTGTTCTGCACACAGCGATATTTTTCGCCGTTTTCAGGTGTGATATTACCAAAACTGGGCCTTCGACTAAACATGAAAGTTGAGGTCCTTGAAAATACCTTTCCAACTAGTGGTTGCACGACTTCAGGCAAAGTCTGTAGCCACGGGAAAGTCTGAACGAAATTGATGTCCGATAAACCCTGCATGCTGGAAATGTGTTCTGTATGCAGCGGATTTTAAAGCCGATTTCAAGTGTGATACTCTTGAATCTGGGTTGTGCTCTGAACATGAAAGTTGTAACCCATGGAAAGTCTTTTACATCGAGGGGCTACACGCATTCACCGGATTCCTATATCTTCGGGAATCTTTGGTCGAAGTTGTTGTCCTGATAGTGTTCTGTAATTAGAATTCTGAGTTTTGTATAACATTGGATTTGGACTCGGTAAAGACAATGTAGCAAATTAACTTGAGGTTGGGTGAACTCTTTTATGTTAACCATCATAGTTTTATGAGTGATGAAGTTTGATGATTGGATTCCACGTAAAGGATTTGTGAAGTGAAACGATTTGGTAGATATTGGTAACCAATAGAAATGCACATCATGTTAATAATGTGTTGAAATCATTTGGAAATGAAATGTAAGATATTAATCTATGGCCACGTGAATAATATTTTAATGGAATAAATTTAGTAGTCTAATGCTTAGAGTGTCGTCTCCCTACGGGTAGCACTGTGAAAGGATGTAGCTGCGGATGTTTGACTGCACTGGTTGGATAGCGTGGAGAAGAGTCATAGACGGGCGTGTCCCTACCCGTGTGTGACAAGTGAAACTCGACGAATCGTGTCCAGAGCACGACACGGCCAAAGAACACGGCCGTGTCATGTGGACACGGGTAGGGACACGGGCGTGTCCCTACCAGTGCTTGTGTATTGTACAGACATTGGAATCGTCGGCGACGCTTCGCCCGAGCAGGACACGGGTAAGGACACTGGCGTGTCCCTACCCGTGTCACTTTTCACTTATAAGGGATGTGAAAACCCTAGCTGTTTTCACTCCTCATTCCAACCCTTTTTCCTGAGAGAAATGCGGTCGAGAGGGAGAAGGTGCAGGAGCAAGTCCAAGAGGAGAAGAAGATGCCGCCAAGAAGAGTCACATGATCCTTTGTCGGAAATGATGGAAATTCCGGAAATGAGGTGAGCTTCCTCCCCTCTCCCTTGGTGCTAGATCTGTAGATATATCTAGGCGAGATGTCGACTCAAAAGAGTCTAGACTTGCGAGAAGATGATTTCTTTAGGAAGAGGTCATTCTAGGGCTTGTGCTCTAAGGATAGTGGTGTCTTCAACCTCTCCAACCTTCTATGTGAAGATGGGGGACGGTTTCGTGAAAAGTAATGGCCTCATGAGGGTGAATAAGGGAGGAGGAATTTCTGATGTGACTTGGGGAAGATCGGCTCGAGGAGGAAGATGAACCGATGACGTTCATTCCGCCTTAAGATGCGTGCAGAATCTTTGTTCTGCACACAGCGATATTCTTCGCCGTTTTCCGGTGTGATATTACCAAAACTGGGCCTTCGACTAAACATGAAAGTTGAGGTCCTTGAAAATACCTTTCCAACTATTGGTTGCACGACTTCAGGCGAAGTCTGTAGCCACAGGAAAGTCTGAATGAAATTGACGTCCGATAAACCCTGCATGCAGGAAATGTGTTCTGTACGCAGCGGATTTTAAAGCCGATTTCAAGTGCGATACTCTTGAATCTGAGTTGTGCTCTGAACATGAAAGTTGTAACCTATGTAAAGACTTTTCCATCGAGGGGCTACACGCCTTCACCAGATTCTTGTATCTTCGGGAATCTTCGGTCGAAGTTGCTGTCCTGATAGTGTTCTGTAATTAGAATTCTGAGTTTTGTATAACATTGGATTTGGACTCGGTAAAGACAATGTAGCAAATTAACTTGAGGTTGGGTGAACTCTTTTATGTTAACCATCATAGTTTTATGATGGCGCGGCCCCACCTCCACCAGTTGAAGACGATGCTGATGATGCTGTTGATGATCCGGTTGCTAAGGCCATACGACTCAAGGACGTGAGGCGGCACGATGACGCTAACGGACGGCTACGCTACAACCTCCGCCCGCGCTGTGCTACCGCCACGACAACGCCTTAGTTTTATTTATTTCCTTTCGTGCACTCTATTTTATAAGTGGAATATAAAATTATCCTATGCTTATGTGATAATTTTATATTCATTGCATGTGTTGTTGTATTTTCAATTTGAACTATTTTAGTTTTGGTGTGCAATTAGCCATTCGGATGGATGAGATTAAATCTCCATCATGAAGGGCTAAGGCTTATTTGTAACTCCTATTAGCCATTCGGATGGATGAGATTAAATCTCCATCATGAAGGGCTAAGGCTTATTTGTAACTCCTATTTAAAGGAGGCTATCATGAAGAGTTAAAGCAATTGGAAAGAAACCTAAAAAAAACCCCCCTTGTGGAAATTTCGGCCACCATGGAGAAGTCCATAGCCGCCCCCTCCCCTTTGGTGTGAAGCCAAGCCTTGCCTCCTTCATCCCCGTTCGGTGCGACTCCGGCGTGGCTTCCTTCGGTGCGACTCCTTGGAAGAAGGTTGCAAACCATTCGGTGCGACGCCGGTGGATCCGTGGAGAGAGTGATTCTCCCACAGTTATCTCGTGTGAAAGTTTTCCGGTTGGGTAATCTCTTTCCCCTCCCTTGTGTGATTTCTTCTCTTTAGTTGTGGTGGATTTCGCTCATCGTTTTCTCCGGACCTTTAATTTAATCGCTGCAAGTTTTGAATCGAAATCGCCGTTGCAAGGCTTTTTATTTCCGGATCGGGTGGATCCTATTTGCTTGAGCGGATCTTGGCCTATAGCCTTTGTCTTGCTCTCAAAAAGGAGTGGCAACCTTTGTGTTTTCTTGGGGAATAATCCGACTCAAATTTCCGATCGTTGTTTTCGAGTCGACCATTCCTCCTTTGTTGTTTGTGCTGCGTTTTGTGACGAGGAAATATTATGGGCGATAGGTGCTGTGTAGGTGCGGTAGATCTACGACGTGTTGTGCGTAGGGAGAGCGTTAGCTTCGCGGAGATCTCTGTTTCCGGATAACCCTACATCAATTTGGTATCAGAGGCGGTCGTTTCAACTCACACGTTGCAAACATCCTCTCTGCATTCCTTGTTGGTCGATCGGATCTTAAAAAAAAATCAAAAAAATTATTTTCTGTGGTCTGCCAATAGCGGGCTGAAATCTTTATTTTTCAGAAAAAATTCAAAAAAAAATTTTTTTTTAAACGATCTACGTGTTATTCACTTTGGGCATATATAAAAATATCTTATTTTCAATATAGCTACAGCCCTAGGAAAATTCATCTTGCCCGGGGCCTCCCAAACCTGAATGCGCACTAGGCTAGGAATGGAGTACGCAACCCCGTCTACGTCTAGTATGGCTGCGAACGAGCATGGTGATCCCAACACCGCGGCTATAGAGGGTCTTCGTGCCGAAATGGCTGAGCTTAGGAACGTCTTAGCCCAGATCCTACAAAACCAAGCTAGGCCACCCCCGCCACCCGTTAATGTTGACCGGCCCAACCGGCACCAATATAACTCTGATTCGGATTCTAATGGGGACTCCCCACGGGTGCCCCCTAGGGGACACCGCCCCGAGCGAGACTTTGACATTACTAGGGCTATTAAGATAAATGCCCCCACGTATGATGGCATGAGAGACCCCCAAATCTTCCTTAACTGGACTGTGGATATGGAGTGTTACTTCGAGTGGCACAACCTGACGGATCCCCAAAAGGTCCAAGTTGCCCGGATGAAGTTAACAGGTCGTGCAAAGACGTTCTGGCTGAATGAGGAGCGAAGATTAGGAACCGGACACGGAGCCCCCCTTATAGGTTGGCCAGTAATGAAGAACCTGTTGACTGATCAGTACATTCTTGCGTACCATCGGACACAGATGTTCGATGAGCTTGCCACTCTGCGGCAGGGCTCAAGCTCGGTAGCTGAATATATGGGTGAACTTAAGGACCGAATGGTGCGATGTGACCTTAGGGAGATTCCCGAAGTCACTTTATCTAGATTTCGAAAGGGCCTTAACCCCGATATCCAAAGGAAGCTCTTGCGATATGGGCATACGGACTTGAACACGACTTTCAATGCCGCCTTGGACATTGAAAAACACCTAGCCTCTAAGGCTCACTCTCGTTACGCTCATGCGAAGCACAAGTCCACCACTGGGGCATCTTCTTCCACATATCCTGATAAGGGAAAGTTTAAATCTACCGAGTCGAAGTCAATCGTGATCACCGCTAGGAACTCCAAGAACCCTTCGAGTGAGCGTGTCCCTATCGGGAAGGTGAGCAAGGCTAACACCACTTGTTACTCTTGCGGCATTCAAGGCCACTATGCCTACGAATGCCCAACAAAGACAAAAACACTAGCCTTATTAGAGCCAACCACCGACCCTGATGATTACGTATACGAGGCCGCAGAGGAGAGTGACCCCGAAGGAGTCCCTAGTGACTTAGAGGACGATCACCCCCTTATGGTGATGCGTTGTATTTTGACCACTCCTCGTCCATTAGATGATTGGAAGAGGACGAGCATATTTTATCTGATTTTTAAGAGTGGCGAGAAGCTTTGCAAGCTGATTATTGATAGTGGTAGCTGCGTGAACGTCATATCTGAGAACGTTGTAGCATGTATGTCCTTGGTCACGGAACCACACCCGACCCCATACCAGGTCGCTTGGATCAACAAGCTCTCTGTACCCGTTACCAAGCGATGCGTGGTCCCACTCTCATTCAAATCCTACATTGATGAGGTGTGGTGTGATGTCCTTCCGATGGACGCTTTCCATGTGTTGTTAGGCCGCCCTTGGCTATACGACCGTGATGTTACACATTTTGGTAGAGCCAACACTTATGAGTTCAAATTCAATGACAAAACCATCACTTTGAAGCCGACCATCCCAAAGGAGCCCGTAGTCTTGGCTAAGGACACCACTATCTTGGTAGAACGGAAAACGTTGAATCTCGTTGGTAGGAAAGAGTTTGAGAGAGATCCGTTCTTTGATGGAATTATGTATGCGCTAGTCCTCTTAAGTGCGAAGCCCGATTCTAGCATTTTGGATGAGCTACCTAGTGAGTTACGGGTACTGTTGGAGGAGTATAGGGATGTGTACCCGGATGAGTTGCCGCCCACATTACCCCCACTTAGGAATATCCAGCATGCGATAGATCTCATCCCGGGGTCTTCCTTGCCAAACCAGCCCCATTATCGACTCCACCCCACGGCTCACCTAGAGTTGCAGTCTCAGATCGAGGGCTTGCTAGCGAAAGGTTTTATTAGGACTAGTATGAGTCCATGTGCTGTACCAGCCCTACTTGCTCCCAAGAAGGATGGTACATGGAGGATGTGCGTTGATAGCCGGGCTATCAACAAAATCACCATAAAGTATAGGTTCCCCATTCCCCGCCTAGATGATTTGTTGGATGTCTTGTCTGGAGCCACCGTATTCTCCAAATTAGATCTTCGGAGTGGCTATCACCAGATTAGGATACGAGAGGGCGATGAGTGGAAGACATCGTTTAAGTCGAAGGATGGTCTGTACGAATGGCTTGTGATGCCCTTTGGGTTGTCCAATGCCTCTAGTACCTTCTCCCGGATGATGACACACGTCTTTTAGCCATTTATGGGAAAGTTCGCTGTCGTCTACTTTGACGATATTCTGATTTATAACACCTCTACTACCGAGCACATCTCCCACATGAGAGTGATCCTTTCCACCCTGCGGAAGGAGACGTTATTTCTTAACCTTAAGAAATGCACTTTCTATGTCTCGGAGGTAGAGTTCCTAGGCTATATAGTCGGCTCTGAGGGTATTCGAGTTGATCCGGGCAAGGTTCAGGTCATTAAGGACTGGCCCGTGCCAACCACCCTACGTGAGGTGCGTAGTTTCCATGGGTTAGCCACGTTTTATCGTCGTTTCATACGAGACTTCAGTAGTATTATGGCGCCTATCACGGACTGTATGAAGAAGGGAGAGTTTACGTGGACGAAGTCCGCCACCCATGCTTTTGAGCGAATCAAGGAGCTTATGACTGAGGCACCTGTCTTACGTCTACCTGACTTTGCTAAAGTCTTTGAGCTCACATGCGATGCGTTTGGGGTAGGGATTGGAGGTGTCTTGATCCAGGAGGGCCATCCCGTTAGTTATTTTAGCGAGAAGTTGTCCGGCCCTAAGCTGAACTACTCAAATTACGATAGGGAGTTTTATGCTGTAGTCCGATGTCTACACCATTGGAGGCATTATCTCCTCTCCAAGGAGTTTGTGATCCTCTCCGATCATGAGGCTTTATGTTTCATCAACGACCAGCATAAGATCAGCCCACGTCACGCTAAGTGGGTCGCTTTCCTACAAGGTTACACGTTTAATCTCAAGCACCTTAAGGGAGCTGATAACCGAGTCGCGGACGCCCTTAGTCGTCTTACCCTTTTACTCACCTCTATAGAAGTACATGTTGTAGGGTTTGAGCGGATTAAGGATGAGTACGCCACGTGTCCTGACTTCCAGGACTTCTATCTTTCTGCCCAGGATAGCTCCCCCACGATGATATCTGCCTACGTCATCAAGGACGGTTACCTGTTTAGGAACGGGAAACTGTGTATTCCACAGTCATCGTTACGACTACATATCATATGGGAGTTGCATGGCGGAGGGTTGAGTGGCCACTTCGGTAGAGATAAGACCATTACGTTAGTCGAGGACAAATTCTATTGGCCAAAACTTAAGGTTATGGTGGGACAGGTAGTGAGTAGTTGCCGCACATGCCAGGTGTCTAAGGGTAGTAAAACCAACGTAGGATTATATACACCCTTGCCTATTCCTTCCATGCCTTGGGTCGACGTTAGTATGGATTTTGTATTAGGCCTTCCCGTTACCCTACGCCGTCACGACTCAATTTTTGTAGTTGTGGATAGGTTTTCAAAGATGGCTTATTTCATCCCGTGCAGTAGGACAAATGATGCGTCTCACGTCGCTAAGCTTTATTTTAAAGAAGTCGTTAGTCACCGTGGAGTGCCCAAGACCATAGTGTCGGATAGGGACGTAAAATTCACTAGTTATTTTTGGAAGACTCTTTGGATATTAATGGGAACGAAATTATTGTTTTCCTCTGCCTATCATCCCCAAACTGATGGGCAGACGGAAGTGGTTAATCGGAGCTTAGGAAATTTGTTACGATGCCTCGTGAGTGATCA
Organism: Platanthera guangdongensis; assembly: GCA_039583875.1. Taxonomy (NCBI): domain Eukaryota; kingdom Viridiplantae; phylum Streptophyta; class Magnoliopsida; order Asparagales; family Orchidaceae; genus Platanthera; species Platanthera guangdongensis. Next base: position 43,341,392 of record CM077166.1, read on the forward strand.
CAAGAGCACTTGGGATCTTCTCCTTCCCCATGCCCAATTAGCCTACAATAATTCCAAGAATCGGTCGACGGGTCTGTCTCCAAATGAGATTGTCCACGGGTATAAGGCTCATGTGCCGCTTGACTTGGTGTCGTTGCCCCCAACGTACAAGGCAAGTCAGTTTGCACAATCCTTCGCCCAGCACATCCATGATTTACACGCACGTATACGGGACACCTTGACTACACAATACGACTCTTATCAAGCGCACACTAATTTACATAGGAGAGTGTCAGACTTCAAAATTGGCGATCTAGTTTTAGTCCGTTTTGTTCCCGAACGCTTGCCAACTGGCACCGTTAAAAAGTTAGCACCAAAGCGCGCCGGCCCTTTTCGGATTATTAAAAAGCTAGGTGATAACGCTTTCGTTTTGGACTTGCCTGCTGATTGGGGTATCTCCCCCATTTTTAATGTTTCGGATTTAACGATGTTTGTGTCACCACCACAAGAGTTGATTTCTCTGTCGTCTTCTTCTCCCACTAAAAATTCTCATGGGTTGGGGAGTGGTAGTACAGATGATCTCTCTCTTTCGGTCCCCACAGGTATATCATCGGATGGTAAGTTGCCTTCTTTCCTGCCTACTGCTAATATGTTCCCCAGGTTTCCACGGACGTTCTCCACTCCAGAGATGATACTTGATGCTGAGCCTGTTACCACTGCTGATGGCGACACCCACCGCTTTCTCATCCGTTGGCGTGATCGGCCCCCTTCGGATGACTCTTGGGTACTCGAGACGGAGCTGCAGAGTTTGGATGCCGCTCTCCTTCACCGCTATCGCTTGGACCACGCAACGGAGATGCGTGCATTTGAGCGGGGGAGGATTGATGGCGCGGCCCCACCTCCACCAGTTGAAGACGATGCTGATGATGCTGTTGATGATCCGGTTGCTAAGGCCATACGACTCAAGGACGTGAGGCGGCACGATGACGCTAACGGACGGCTACGCTACAACCTCCGCCCGCGCTGTGCTACCGCCACGGCAACGCCTTAGTTTTATTTATTTCCTTTCGTGCACTCTATTTTATAAGTGGAATATAAAATTATCCTATGCTTATGTGATAATTTTATATTCATTGCATGTGTTGTTGTATTTTCAATTTGAACTATTTTAGTTTTGGTGTGCAATTAGCCATTCGGATGGATGAGATTAAATCTCCATCATGAAGGGCTAAGGCTTATTTGTAAATCCTATTAGTCATTCAGATGGATGAGATTAAATCTCCATCATGAAGGGCTAAGGCTTATTTGTAACTCCTATTTAAAGGAGGCTATCATGAAGAGTTAAAGCAATTGGAAAGAAACCTAAAAAAAATCCCCCCTTGTGGAAATTTCGGCCACCATGGAGAAGTTCATAGCCGCCCCCTCCCCTTTGGTGTGAAGCCAAGCCTTGCCTCCTCCATCCCCGTTCGGTGCGACTCCGGCGTGGCTTCCTTCGGTACGACTCCTTGGAAGAAGGTTGCAAACCATTCGGTGCGACGCTGGTGGATCCGTGGAGAGAGTGATTCTCCCACAGTTATCTCGTGTGAAAGTTTTCCCGTTGGGTAATCTCTTTCCCCTCCCTTGTGTGATTTCTTCTCTTTAGTTGTGGTGGATTTCGCTCATCGTTTTCTCCGGACCTTTAATTTAATCGCTGCAAGTTTTGAATCGAAATCGCCGTTGCAAGGCTTTTTATTTCTGGATCGGGTGGATCCTATTTGCTTGAGCGGATCTTGGCCTATAGCCTTTGTCTTGCTCTCAAAAAGGAGTGACAACCTTTGTGTTTTCTTGGGGAATAATCCGACTCAAATTTCCGATCGTTGTTTTCGAGTCGACCATTCCTCCTTTGTTGTTTGTGCTGTGTTTTGTGACGAGGAAATATTGTGGGCGATAGGTGCTGTGTAGGTGCGGTAGATCTACGACGTGTTGTGCGTAGGGAGAGCGTTAGCTTCGCGGAGATCTCTGTTTCCGGATAACCCTACATCATTTTATGAGTGATGAAGTTTGATAATTGGATTACACGTAAATGATTTGTGAAGTGAAACAATTTGGTAGATATTGGTAACCAATAGAAATGTACATCATGTTACTAATGTGTTGAAATCATTTGGAAATAAAATGTAAGATATTAATCTATGGCCACGTGAATAATAGTTTAACAGAATAAATTTAGTAGTCCAATGCTTAGAGTGTCGTCTCCCTACGGGTAGCACTATGAAAGGATGTAGCTGCGGATGTTTGACTGCACTGGTTGGATAGCGTGGAGAAGAGTCATAGACGGACGGTTGGGCTTGGTCCTCAGTTTTCATTTCCCGGGGCTCCTTCCGTGCCGAGTGGACGGTTGGGCTTGGTACTCGTGCTTTCTTTGAGGCTCCTTCCATGTCACGGTGATGTGGAATTGCATATGGTGTGAGTCGACACGCGGTGTCGTAATCCTGGGTTAAAGATAGTATGGTAGGTCTACGGGCTCGCCAGTCGTCACACCGACGGGAGTTAACAGTTAGACCTTGGGCTGTTGGGCTTGGTCCTCGGTGTTCATGTCCCGAGGCTCCTTCCGTGCTAAGTGAACGGTTGGGCTTGGTCCTAGTGCTTTCTTCCGAGGCTCCTTCCGGGTCACACAAGGCCAGTTCGGGGCTTGGTTCTCGGTGCACATCTACCTGAGACTCCCGATGGGCCATAGTACGCGTGGGGGGGCTCCGCTGCTGTATTCTTAGTGTTGAGGCCTACAAAGGCCTAAGTGAAGCAGTGTGGATGCCCACTTAGTAGTAGAGAAGCCCGCTCTACTGTCGCCGCCTGGCCACGACGGTTGACGCCTGAGAGGTTAGCTACCTGCTCGAAAAGTGGGAACTACTAGTCTGTGTTGACATAACAGTTGCATGTGCGTGAACATGGGTGAGTCATTGCATTGCAAACATACCATTACATACATTGCATAAACAAGATCCTCATCGTATAAGTTTGTATGGGCACTCCTATACGATGAGTTACTTTATGTTAAACCGATCCTTAACTTATAAGCTTGTATGAGCATCCTTATAAGTTAAGTTACTTTCCTACTGTAGATACTTATACTTGGTGGATTGTTATAGCTAATGTAGAACTGTTAGATTAAAATGTTGTCAATCATATTGTACCTATTCCACCTGCTTGCACCTGCTTATATTACTTATTATATATTGTACCCTTGTTCCTTTCTCCGCTCGGTGCCGAGGAGTCGTCGGGGGAGCGGATGTGAAAGCCACTTAGACTTTTTGACTAACGGTTGCTACGTCTTCCATTTTAGGAGGTCACCCTGCAGGTAGAGGAGTCGCAGACTATGCAGTAGGACAGCCAGGCCAGGACGACAGGGCCTGAAGGGACGGTACTGTCGCCACCGTCAGTTACCGATATGAGTGTTGATCGACTTGATGTAGCCCCTTTGGGCGTTTATTAGTTGTACTCTGATATTTAAGAAACTTGTTATTAGCTTTTTTTCCTGGTTATACTTTTAGACATTATGCTTTGTGCGGATTTGGCTTCTATATTAATGTTTTAGTTGGGTTGGCATATATTGATATTGGTTGTAGTCGGTAAAATATGCGTCTTATGGTACAGGTTAGCTCGTGTGCTAATGCTACCGCAAGGCGACTGTTCTGCGCATAAGACCCAATTCATGTCGTATGATGGGATCCGGGAGGGGGATCTTACAAATGATATCAGCTTGTCACGATCCTGAACTAAAGAAGTCATTCAACAATGATGTCACCCCCGTTTGATTAGTTAGTTTGGGGACAAACTGACTTAGCAGAAGCAGTGGTGTGCCCATATGTAATTCACACTAAGTATGTCCAACTTTGACCCTACGATTAGCCAACCTGACCTTAAGTACTGTAACGGCCCAAAATTCAAAAGAAGGACGAGCAGCATTGTGAGCCAAGTTTGGGTCTTGGAAAGGGTCACACGGCCTAGGACACGGGCGTGTCCATGGCCGTGTCATACCGGGTTCGTCGAGAGCCCGGGAATTCGAAGATTTTCGCTCGACGAAGTGTCGAGACAGGGAACACGGCCTAGGACAAGGGCGTGTCCATGGTCGTATCGTGCCGGGTTCGTCAAGAGCCCCGGTGGTCGATGAACTGCGCTCGACAATATGTCGAGACAGTGAACATGACTTGGGACACGGGCGTGTCCAAGGTCGTGTCGGGCGCGTGTTCGATGAATTTTCTGTGAGGTTGACGAAGAGGTAGTCGACGATTGTCGAGACTTCGAACACGGCCTGAGACACGGGCGTGTCCCAGGCCGTGTACTTCTCGGGTTGTGTTTGGTCCTGTGTCGATGGAGGAACACGCCCAGGCACACGGGCATGTACTGCATGACACGGGCGTGTCAGCTCTAACATGGGTGTGTTCAGAGCCCGTGTCCTGCTTGGAGTACGACATTTTCAACGTCAATTGGGGCATACAGCCTTGGACACGGGCGTGTCACAAACCATGTTCGGCCTAAGTGTTTTGATTTTCCGTTCGGATTGTGGCCGTTCGTTTCCTTCTTTTAGGATCTGATGGTCCAGGATTGCCCTTGCTGAGTTAAGTCCGGGAATAGGGTTTAGAAACCCTCATTCTTCTTAAAACACTCTCTTTCTAAGATCTAGAGAGAAGGGAGAGCAAGGAAGAAGGTGATGGAGAGATCCGGCTGCCGGAGAAGCTTCGGTGCTCCAAATCGCGAGCGGAGTCCAGATTCATGGAGGCAAGACCGTTGCGAAGGTTTTCATCCGACTAAGTTGCCATGACTAGGAAGAGGGGTCGGAAGATAACGACACTTCTCCTCTTGGCTTTAGGATGCATTTTTAGCATCTTTTACTTTCTAGTTTTTTGGGCATCAATCTCTCAAATGAGCGGGGTTTGGGTCGCCAAGGTTCAAGAGGAACCTCCGGGTCGATTGAGTCCATCCCCGACATGTTTTGCATTAGAGATCCGCTCCGTTAGTGGATTAGGCATGGTGGATGAAGCCGTTGTCGCGACCGTTAGTCCGACTCAGTGATGTTGCATACGAGCTTTAAGTATTCGTAGAGATCCGTTGCGGCAAGATGCCGTTTGTGATGTTTTCCCCTTTTCTCGAGTGAGTACGTGTAGTCGGAACCGGATAAGGTTAGCTACTCAATGGCGGTAGATGGTTTCCTTAGTGGGCAAGGTTAGCTCCGCATTGACGATAGATGGTTTCCTTGGTGCGCGGGGACGTTGTAGTACGAATGAGGGATTAGGGTGAGAATGGTATTTGGATTGTAATGTGCTAAGGCGTGACTTTGTCTCCATGGTCGGCTGGCTATCCCGTGACGTGCAGGTCATGTGTGTAGAGTGTCCCGGCGAGACTAGTCCCCTTCTGTGAGACTGACGAGAATACCAAGCATGGGGCAAGCCCGGGCAATGAGGCCATGAGCGGGTGGGGTCCAACAAGGATTCTTAGATTCAGTTAATGTGTTGACGGAATCCTGACATGAGAAGTCAGAGCTTGCAGGCAAGCCCGGGTCTAAGACCATGAGCGGGTGGGGCCTTAGCAAGAGTTCCGTGTGGCGGCCTGTGTGTCATTGGGTGTAATGCAGTACCCCTTGGTTTGCGGCTTAATGCCAATGGGGAAATGATGAGTACCCAGATGATGTGATGATGTGCTAGATGCATACGCGATAGGGTGCCTTGGGTGAAGCTCGGGTTTTTGCATTCATATTGCATAGTAGGCCCCTTTTCTTTATATGCTCAACAGTAGAGAACGTGCATGTTGTTTGAGACATCCAAGCCTATTCAATAATGCTATACTTGTTTATGTATATGGTATACGAAGTGCTGACTTATAGGTTGGAGGGGTACCCCGGGGTCCGTTAGGGACGGCCGGGAGGAGATGTGTTTGTTACACAGTTTGAGGTCAGTCTTTTCTAACCCACGTTACAACCAAATTTTACAAGGCAAGGATGTAACACCCCCTATCCGTCGCATAGCATATAGCAGTAGGTCCGGCCGGGGCCCGACGCCATATACCACAGACAGACCGGGTGGTTACTCATTGGAAGCCACCCAACCAATAACAATGTCCAACACAGAGCATTCTAGCGGAAGCAATTAAAATTGTTGCATTAAAAAAGAACCCAACACTAGCATGAATGCCCACTAATACGCTGAAAGGAATGAAGTACAAATACACAAGTACTGACCTTACAATTATTTTCCTCAAATTACATGTCTTTCAAACCTCGGCACGCAGGCCGGCCATACATGAATAAAAGAAAACACTCAAAATTAGTCCTTCGAGGGCCGGCTCAGCAACTTGGGCTTTAGCCCGCTATTTAGCGCTCGGCTCTGCAGCACCTGCAAGCACAATCCAGCGCAACGGTGACAAATCAAAGCAATGGTCATCCATGCTGACCAAATTATAACGATCTCGCCCCCAATTCCGGGCGGCGATGCTCTTTCCCTGCACTTTATTAGCATAACCAAGCAGTATATAAATACATTGCATCACAGGCGTTGACACGCATGACCACACGCCCCGTGCTCTCAGGGCACATTATCGGTGATCACAGTCTAAGTCTGCCGACTCACCACCGTCCCCGGGACGACAATCTCTCGTGAGCATTTGGTCTTTCTAGCCACTGCCTAAGACCCTCCATCTATGCCAACGTAAGTGCCAAGTCACTTTATGTCTCTTTAACCGAACGACATAGAGCGGGTACGGTTCCGCCTGACTCGTTGCTCACACCGCAACGTTAATTTAAAACATATGCGCAGGTCAAAATCTCCAGAGTCCCAAATCGTTTACAAACATCATATAACCCAGTTATGTTTAAGTTGGCTCCCAAGCCCACATGATGGCAGAACCACGCATCCGCCCAGTTTTTCGGGTGCACCTTGGAGTTAATCACCAAGGCTCCCTGTTGCAATCTACCTCGTAGAAAACCCGAAAAAACAAACATTTGCACGGAGTCTTCTCTGGCCACTTATACAATGCAACATCACCGATCCAGACCAACATGTCCGGATAGGCTTCACACACCATGCATATGTCCGTTCTCGATTACGGACTCTATACAACGGGGACTTTACATATTTACCCGAAGGAACGCCTCCAACTCACCGCAAACTCGCGGGAGCGGGCTTCCTATACAAAAGAAGGATAACTTCAGATGCTCAAGTAGAGAATCGTTACCCTAGTGTTCTTCCTTGGCGCCATGGAAATCTACGCGGATGAAAAACACCGCAATCTCCTTGCCTTCATAAATCCGAAGTCGGCTCGCGATTTGGAGTCCCGAAGCCCCCTCCAAGGACCGGATCTAGATTTCTTCTTGCTCCTTTGCTCTCCCTTCTCTCTAGAACTTAGACAGAGAACCCGCGACAAAAGATAAGGGTTTTGAAACCCTATACTCGGGTATAACCCACTCGGATTAACCACCAGTCGTCGGATCCGACAAAAAGGAAATGCACGGCTTCGATCCAGGTCTGACCTGGACAAACGGGGCTAAACACCGTACGGTTCAACAACCGGTGCAGGACACACATCCGCGACCAATCAAATTATGTGGGGACATTTAGTCAAGATCCCGCCAAAAACCTCTGTGTCGACACTCCGCGTCGACAGAGTCAAACACGCCACATTCCGCCCCGTGCTCGACGATCGTCGAGCCAAGATCCTCGAACGCTACCAAATCGTCGATCGCTGATCGCTGGCCTGATCGTCGAACGCCGCTAGATCGTCGATCGCAAATTGCTGGCCTGTTCGTCGAATGCTTCCAGATCGTCAATCCCAGATTGCTGGCCTGTTCGTCGAACGCTGCCAGATCGTCGATCCCAGATCGCTGACCTGTTCGTCAAACGGGCATGACATGCCCGTGACAACCAGCTGTGTTCGCTGTTCGACGATCGTCGACCCAAGATCGTCGAACGCTGGCCAGATCGTCGAAACGAACACGACACGCCCTGGGACACGCCCGTGTCCCAGGCCATGTACCCCTGCCAAAAACCAAATTTGGTACAAAGCGCCTCCCGTCGCTCTTTTGAGTTTTGGGGCGTTACATCTATCCCCTCTTAAAAGAATTTTGTCCACGAAATTACATAAAGGAAAGATAAGTACAAAACTAAAATTTGTACCTGAGCGGAACAACTCCGGGTACTCGTCAAGCATAGTCTGCTCTCGCTCCCAAGAGAGCTCTTCTCGACTGCAATTGTCCCAATGGACCTTGACCATCCTGATCTCTTTATTGCGTAGCCGCTTGACTTCCGAGTCTTCAATATGTACGGGTTTGACCTTCGTCGTCAACCCACTATCAACCGGCACTTGATCGACCGCGATCACTTGCGTAGGCTCTTGCACCGCCTTTCATAGCACCTATATATGGAATACATCATGTATACCACTAAGCTCCACAGACAGCTTCAACTGGTACGCTGCTTCACCAATCCGCTCCAGAACCTCAAACGGTCCAAGGTACCTCAGGCTTAGCTTCTTCAAGAGCCGCACCGGCGAGACACCCTCGAACGGCTTGATCTTCAAGTACACCCAATCGCCAACAGCGAACTTCACGTTCCTGTGCTTGGCATTATAGTACTTAGCCTGGCGGTCCTGAGCGATTAACAACCTCTCCCGAATGGTTCTCACCAAACAAGTAGCATCCTCCACCTCTAATCGCTTATACAACTTTGATTCACCCGTTTCCAACCAGGACAACGGCGTGCGACATTTTCTACCATAAAGGGCCTCGAAGGGCGTCATTTGAATGCTCGCCTGATAGCTATTATTGTAAGCGAATTCCACCAAGTATAGGTGGTCTTCCCATTGCTTTCCAAAGTCCAGGACACACATGCGAATCATGTCTTCCATTGTCCTATTGACCCTCTCGGTTTGCCCATCCGTTTGCGGATGAAAGGTTGTGCTAAAACTCAGCTTTGTTCCCAACATCTGCTGCACCAGCCTCCAATCATTGGACGTGAACCACTCAACTCGGTTGTAACACCCCCTATCCGTCGCATAACATATAACAGTAGGTCCGGTCGGGGCCCGACGCCGTGTGCCACAGACAGACCGGGTGGTTACTCATGGAAACCATCCAACCAATCATAACGTCCTACACAGAGCATTCTAGCGGAAGCAGTTTATAAAAGTTGCAATAAAGAACCCAGCACTAAAGCATGAATGTCCACTAATACCAAAATAGGAATGTTATACATACACCAGTACAAGCCTTAAGGCCTTAGAAAATTGTTCACTTCATATTACATGTTTTACAAACCACGACACGCAGGCCGGTCATACATGAATAAAACAGTAAACACTCCAATTAGGCCTTCGAGGGCCAGCTTCGCAAATTGGGCTTTAGCCCGCTATTGACCACTTGGTCCAGCAGCACCTGCAAGCAACAAACCACCGCACGGTGGCAAAACAAGCCAACGGTCAGCAATGCTGACCAAATTATAACGATCCCGCCCCCAACTCGGGGCGACGATGCTCCTTCCCTGCATTTCATTAGCATAAGCGAGCATTATATCAATATTCAATTCATCACAGACGTTGGCTCGCACGGCCACACGCCTCGTGCTCTCAGGGCACATTCTCGGTGAACCGGTCGATGTCACGTCAATTAAAGCCATAGACATTCCGATCTCACCACCGCCACTTTGACGGCCAAACCTATGAGCATTTTGTCTTCTTGGCCTGGGTCACGACAATTTAAGCCATAGACCGCCGAAGACCCTAATCTATGCCAACGGCAAGTGCCACGTCACCTTAGGTCTCTTTAACCGAACGACATAGAACGGGTACGGTTCCATCTAACCCATGCTCACATCGCAACGACAATTTAAGCCATTTGCGCGGGTCAAACTTCTCCCGAGTCCCATTTCCATCACATTTCACATAACCCAGTTATGTTCTAGTTGGCTCTCAGGCCACCAAGTTGGCAGGATCACGCATCCGCCCAGTTTTCCGGGTGCACCTTTGGGTTAATCCTCAAGGCTCCCTGTTGCAATCTACCGTGTAGAAAACCCGAAAAACAATAAAAAACACAGAGTCTTCTCCGGCATTTATGAAATGTAACATCACCGATCCAGACCAACATGACCGGGTAGGCTTCACACATCATGTCTATGTCCGTTCTCGCTTACGGACTCTAAACAACGGGGACTTCACATATCTACCCGAAGGAACGCCTCCAACTCACCGCAAACTCGCGAGAGCGGGCTTCCTATGCAAAGAAGGAGAGCTACTCATGCTCAAGAAGAGAATCGTTACCCTTGCGTTCTTCTTTGGCGCCATGGAAAAGTAAGCGGATGAAAAGCACCGCACTAGCTTTGCCTCCGTGGATCCGGAGTCGGCTCGCGATTTGGAGCTTCGAAGCTCCTCCAATGGCCGGATCTAGCTTCTTCTTCCTTCCTTGGCTCTCCTCTCTCTCTAAGCTTCAGTAAGATAACCACTCATGAAAAGTGAGGGTTTCTAAGGCCCAATCCCGGGTATATCCCATCAAGAACAACCCACAGCCATTGGATCATCAATTAAAGAAACAAACGGCTTTGATTCGGGACTGAAATGCCCAATCTGGATCGCACACGGTCTGGCACACGCCCGTGTCCAAGGCCGTGTGCCTCATTCGCCGTCAAAATCGACTCACCTGGAACAACACACGGGCATCGAACACGCCCGTGTTCAACATGACACGCCCGTGTTCCACCTGACACGGCCGTGTGGCCGGCCGTGTACCCCCATCGATTTAATCCGAAAACAACCCGAGCACTGCACGGGTTCTAGGACACGCCCGTGTCCTTGCCCGTGTCTACCTCAACACGCCTGGGCTCCAGGCCGTGTACACGGTCTCGACACTCGACACTTCGTCGAGTGAAGATCGTCGTCCTGATGACATGGCCTGGGACACGCCCATGTCCGAGGCCGTGTGTCTTGTCTCGACACCTCGTCGAGCAAAGTTTGTCGACTCCCCGGGACGAGTGTCGACACGGGTCGACACGCCCTGCGACACGCCCGTGTCACAGGCCGTGTGTCATGTCTCGACACTTCGTCGAGCGCAGTGTCGACTTCACTGGCTGAGTGTCGACACGGGTCGACACGCCCTGCGACACGCCCGTGTCGCAGGCCGTGTGCCCAGTCTCGACACAACGTCGAGCAAAATTCGTCGACACCCTGGGCCGATCGTCGACATGGCCTTGATACGCCCTGCGACACGCCCGTGTCGCAGGCCGTGTTCTCTGCTCGACGATCGTCGACTCCAAAATCGTCGACCTCTCGACCAAGACGTCGAACCCAGCCTGACACGCCCTGGGACACGCCCGTGTCCCAGGCCGTGTGCCTCCTGCCAGAACCCAAAACTGGCCCAAAACGTCACCCGTCGCTCCTTTGAGTTTCAGGGTATTACAACTCTCCCCCTCTTAAAAGAATTTCGTCCACGAAATTATATAAAGGAAAGACATGTACAAAACCAAAATTTGTACCTGAGCGGAACAACTCCGGATACTCATCAAGCATAGTCTGCTCTCGCTCCCAAGAGAGCTCCTCACGACCGCAATTGTCCCACCGGACCTTGACCATCCTGATCTCTTTATTGCATAGCCGCTTGACCTCCGAGTCCTCAATCCGCACGGGCTTGACCTTTGTTGTCAGCCCACTATCCACCGGCACTTGATCAACCGCGATCACTTGCGTAGGCTATTGCACTGCCTTCCGAAGCACCTAAATATGGAATACATCGTGTAATTCACCAAGCTCCACTGAAAGCTTCAACCGATAGGCCGCTTCACCAAGTCGCTCCAGAACCTCAAACGGCCCAAGGTACCTCGGGCTTAGCTTTTTCAATCGCCGCACCCGCGAGACACCCTTGAACAACTTGATCTTTAAGTACACATAGTCGCCCACAGCGAACTCCACGTTACTGTGCTTGGCATTATAGTACTTCGCTTGCCGGTCCTGAGCGATAAGCAACCTCTCCCGAATGGTTCTCACCAAAGAAGTAGCATCCTCCACTTCCAATCGCTTATACAACTTTGACTCACCCGTTTTTATCCAAGACAACGGCGTGCGACATTTTCTACCATATAGAGCCTCGAAGGGCGCCATTTGAATACTCGCTTGGTAGCTATTGTTGTATGCGAACTCCACCAAATAAAGGCGGTCTTCCCATTGCTTCCCAAAATCCAAGACACACATACAGAGCATGTCTTCCATAGTTCTATTGACCCTCTCGGTCTGCCCATCCGTTTGCGGATGGAAGGCTGTGCTGAATTTCAACTTTGTTCCAAACATTTGATGCACAAGCATCCAATCATTGGACGTGAACCGCCCATCTCGGTCACTCACGATGCTGCGGGGCACACCATGAAGCCGTACTATGTTATCCACATAAAGTTTTGCCAACTTCTCCACCGGATCATCCTTCCTATGCGGAATAAAATGCGACACCTTCGTCAGCCGATCAACAACCACCCAAATGACGTTGTTCCCCTTTTGCGACCTTCTCAAACCGTGCACAAAGTCCATAGAGATGTCGTCGAATTTCCACTCCGGAATAGGCAAGGACTTAAGAAATCCTCCCGGCTTTTGACATTCCGCCTTCACCAAGGCCCAAGTTTGGCACTTCGCCACTTAGAGCGCCACATCTTTCTTCAAACCCGGTCACCAAAATAGTTTCTTCACATCGCGGTACATCTTCGTGCTCCCCGGGTGAATCGAGTACTTGGTATGGTGTGCCTCGTACAACAATTCCACCCGCAAATTACCCACACTTGGGACGCACAGACGACCGTCTTTCCAAAGTAATCCGTCCTCCACGACGAATTGAGAATTTGACCCATCCAGAGCCTCTACCATGAACTGCTTCATATGAGCATCCATATCCAAAGCCTGCCGAACACGATCAGCCAGGTCATATTGGACTTCAGTCCAATTCAGAACTGCTTCAGCACTTGATTGCCTATCCACACAAACAATCTCCAACGCCTCCAACTCCCGCACCAATCGCTCATCATGCACTGATAGCCAATTGGCTTGAGCTGGGGCTCGGCGACTCAACGCGTCCGCATCCGCATTCCCTTTACCAGGCACGTAGTGAATCTTGAATGTATAATCCCCCAAGAACTCCATCCATCTATGCTGCCGCATATTCAGATCCTTCTGATCAATCAGATATTTCAAGCTCTTGTGATCGGTGTAGATATCAATCTTCACACCGTATAAATAGTGTCTCCACAACTTCAAGGCAAAATCACGGCCGCTAACTCCAAGTCATGTACCGGATAGTTCCTTTCATGAACTTTTAGCTGTCTCGAGCCATAAGCTATTACACTTCCATGTTGCAGTAGCGCGTAACCCAAACCGCTGCCCGAAGCATCACTGTAAATCTCATAGCCTTCGGTCCCACATGGCGAACTCAGCACAGGCGCCGTGGTCAACCGACACTTCAACTCCTCAAAAGCTCGTGCGCACTCCGGCGTCCAAACGAACTTATGCTCCTTCCTCGTCAAAGTAGTTAGAGGTAACGCTATCCGCGAGAAGTTCTCTACGAAGCGCCTATAATAGCCGGCAAGCCCCAGAAAGCTCCGGACTTCCGCTACCGTAGCAAGCTCAGGCCACTCCCGTATCGCAACAATCTTCGTCGGATCCACAGCAATACCCTCTCCACTCACTATATGACCGAGGAACGTCACTGAGGATAACCAAAACTCGCACTTCGAGAACTTGGCATACAGTTGATTCCTTCTTTGCGTCTCCAAAACCAAATGAAGATGCTTGAAGTGATCTTCCTCACTTTGCAAGTACACCAAAATATCGTCGATGAAGACGATCACGAAATGGTCCAAGTACTCCATGAAAGTCCTGTTCATCAAATCCATGAACACTGACGGCGCATTAGTCAGCCCAAACGGCATGACCGTAAACTCATAATGCCCGTATCTCATACTAAACGCTGTCTTCGGGATATCACTCTCCCTTATTCGCAGCTGATAGTACCCAACCTTGAGATCCAACTTTGAGTACACCGTCGACCCGACTAACTGATCAAAAAGATCATCAATCCGGGGGATCGGGTACTTGTTCTTCTCCGTCAGCTTGTTGAGCTCCCGATAATCAATACATAGCCTCAAGCTTCCGTCCTTCTTCTTAACAAAGAGGACCGGTGCGCTCCAAGGCGAAGAACTCGGGCGCACATACCCTTGCTCCAACAACTCTTGCAGTTGAACTTTCAGCTCCGCCATTTCCTTAGGCGCTAGCCGATACGGAGATCGTGACACATACTTTGCATCTGGCACTAACTCAATCGTGAAATCTATCTCCCGCTGAGGCGGGGCTCCAGGAAGATCTGCGGGGAACACATCAGAGTATTCCGATACCACTGAAATACAATCCAACGTGGGCTTCGGCTTCGCAACCTCCACTAGTGTAAAGAACAGTTCTGCACCGGCACGAACCGTCTTCACCACTGAAGAGCAGACATCAATGTCTTGCTCGACCCCTTTAAGCCCGTAAAAGTCGTTTCACGACTTGCTCCCAGCTTGACTTCTTTGCGACCGCAGTCAATATAGGCTTGCTGCTCCGAGAGCCACTCCATGTCAAATATAACGTCGAACTCCACCAACGGAAATAACGACGCCTGCAGATCTAACTCCCGATTCCCAATACGAATCTTAACATCGTAGATTCTATCCGCGCGCATCGAACACCCGTTGGGCAACAACACATCCAACTTATCCTTCGCCATCGAAGAAGGGACTCTGATGCGTGATATAAATCCCTCGGACAAGAAGGAGTGTGAAGCTCCCGTATCGAAGAGTGCTCTTGCCGGATTTTCACAAATCAAAACAAATCCTAAACAAGCAGTGGTAAGGTAACATGTGAATAACAAGTATTTAAAGAAATTGACTTGCTAAAAATTAAACCGTACCTGTCACCACATCAGCTTGTTTGATGGCCTCCTGTTGGCCAAGATTATACACCCTTGGTTGGTCCGGAGCATAGTGGGACACGGTCGACTCCACTGCCTTGCCCTTCTCTTCATAAGTCGCTCCCGGCCTTCTCTCGGACTTAGGACGTCCGCTCCAACAGTCACGGGCAAAGTGCCCCGTCTTTCCACAAGTAAAACACGCGCCCGGGGTCCGACTCGTAGTCGCCCCAGAAGCACCAGAAGGAGATGGACCTGAAGTCCTATGCTTCTTGAAGGACCTCCGATAGCCGGACTTTGAAGTAGTCGGCACTTTGAATTCAGATTTCCTATCACCCAAGCTTTTCTTTGCTTGTACATTCTTCATGTCCTTCTCCAAGGACCGGGCCGTGTTGACCAAGGTCAAGAAACCCTGCGTCATCGGCCCCGAGAGTAGTAACCTCAACTCATCTCTCAAGCCTTCATAGAAGCGATTAGTCTTGCGCTCCTCATCCGTAATGGTGGAGCTAGCATATCGACTCAAACGGGTAAACTCGTGGAGATATTCATCCACGGTACTGTCTCATTGTACCAATTTCAGGAACTCATTCTCCAACGCTATCCTCTGCGCCGAAGGGAGGTATCTAGCCAAGAACAATCTCGAGAACTCCTCCATCGAGACATCAACAAGTTGCCTACCTCTCAATAGGTGCAGCTCCAATCCTTCCCACCACATTCTCGCTTCACCGTCCAGAAGGAACGTAGCGATGGTGGTCATTTGCCACTCCTCCGTCTCCGTTGCTGTCATGACTCTCTTCACCCTGGAGAGCCAGTCTTCAGCTTGAGATGAGGTTCCCAACCCCGAGAATACCGAAGGACTAAAGCTCATGACATGCTTGAGCTGTCTCTCGGCTGCCCTCCTTGGCACCACCGACTCCACTACCACCTGTTCCACTCTCCTCAGCTCAACCTCTGGAAGAGGTTCCTGCTCCATCCCAGGAGCGAGCTGCTGCGTTTGCCTTGCAGGCTGTGCATTTATCACGGCCAATACTGCTTCGGTCACCAATCGTATGTTCTCAGCCGATAGAGGTGTTGTAGGAGCAACATCTGGTGCACTGCTAGCCTCAGAAAATCGACGTTCCGACGGCCCAACAGCACTTCTGGTCACCTATAGTGGTACAAAACACCGTTAAGCGACCAAATAAAATTGCAAACAACAATTATAGGAACACGCAGGTTCCGCAAACACGTGTATTTTACTTCCTAAGTGGACATTCATGGGTTCTTTTACTGTTATAACGATGATGCACACAATGTGCTCACCACCCCTTAAAAAGAATTCGCCCACGAATTCATTTTAATCCTGACCAAAACCAGTAGTCTGATACCAAATTGTAACACCCCCTATCCGTCGCATAGCATATAGCAGTAGGTCCGGCCGGGGCCCGACGCCGTATGCCACAGACAGACCGGGTGGTTACTCATGGAAACCATCCAACCAATCATAACGTCATACACAGAGCATTCTAGCGGAAGCAGTTTATAAAAGTTGCAATAAAGAACCCAGCACTAAAGCATGAATGTCCACTAATACCAAAATAGGAATGTTATACATACACCAGTACAAGCCTTAAGGCCTTAGAAAATTGTTCACTTCATATTACATGTTTTACAAACCACGGCACGCAGGCCGGTCATATATGAATAAAATAGTAAACACTCTAATTAGGCCTTCGAGGCCAGCTTCGCAAATTGGGCTTTAGCCCGCTATTGACTGCTTGGTCCAGCAGCACCTGCAAGAAACAAACCACCGCACGGTGGCAAAACAAGGCAACGGTCAGCAATGCTGACCAAATTATAACGATCTCACCCCCAACTCGGGGCGGCGATGCTCCTTCCCTGCATTTCATTAGCATAAGCGAGCATTATATCAATATTCAATTCATCACAGACGTTGGCTCGCACGGCCACACGTCTCGTGCTCTCAGGGCACATTCTCGGTGAACCGGTCGATGTCACGTCAATTAAAGCCATAGACATTCCGATCTCACCACCGTCACTTTGACGGCCAAACCTATGAGCATTTTGTATTCTTGGCCTGAGTCACGACAATTTAAGCCATAGACCGTCGAAGACCCTAATCTATGCCAACGGCAAGTGCCACGTCACCTTAGGTCTCTTTAACCGAATGACATAGAACGGGTACGGTTCCATCTAACCCGTGCTCACATCGCAACGACAATTTAAGCCATTTGTGCGGGTCAAACTTCTCCCGAGTCCCATTTCCATCACATTTCACATAACCCGGTTATGTTCTAGTTGGCTCTCAGGCCACCAAGTTGGCAGGATCATGCATCCGCCCAGTTTTCCGAGTGCACCTTTGGGTTAATCCCCAAGGCTCTCTGTTGCAATCTACCATGTAGAAAACCCGAAAAATAATCAATAGCATGGAGTCTTCTCCGGCATTTATGCAATGCAACATCACCGATCCAGACCAACATGTCCGGGTAGGCTTCACACATCATGTTTATGTCCGTTCTCGCTTACGGACTCTAAACAACGGGGACTTCACATATCTACCCGAAGGAACGCCTCCAACTCACCGCAAACTCGCGAGAGCGGGCTTCCTATGCAAAGAAGGAGAGCTACTCATGCTCAAGAAGAGAATCGTTACCCTTGCGTTCTTCTTTGGCGCCATGGAAAAGTAAGCGGATGAAAAGCACCGCACTAGCTTTGCCTCCGTGTATCCGGAGTCGGCTCGCGATTTGGAGCTTCGAAGCTCCTCCAATGGCCGGATCTAGCTTCTTTGTTGGAACACCCTATTACTAATTTGGGTCAGGATCACTATGTCTCTAGGAACCTTTGTTTGATCTTCTGTATAGCTTAATAGGTCAATTAGAATCGAGTCTAAGGGTTAGAAGTCTAGGATTGGAAGCTGCCTTGAACACCAAGTTTTTCTGTCTGGAGACAAAGTCTGATCGTCAAGCTCAGCACGACGATTCGTCGAACTCAGATCGACGATCGTCGAGCTCAACTTCGGAAGATCGTCGAGCTCCACTCGACGATCGCTGAGCTCAACTTCATAATATCGTCGAACTCCATTCGACGATCGGTGAGCTCAGTTCGACGATTTTGACTCTGCATTGGATCTTTATCTCTGAGCTCAGTTCGACGATCTTTGAGCTCAGATCGACGATTATTTTGCTGCTTGAGTTTTCCAGTTCGCTGAGCTCGGCTCGACGATAGCAGAGCTCAGTTCGACGATTTCAGTTAACTTCCAGAATTCAAATTCAAATCAGACAGGAGTTATTCTGCAATTAATTCAGAGATTTGCTAGCCGTTTTCATTTATTTCTGGACCAAGTTTCAAGGGATCTTCCAAGGAATAATTCTGTGGACTTTCCTCTAGAAGAGTTTTTGCAATTAAGGATACAATCAATGCAGACCAACGATTATCTTTGACAGAGAATGATATTCTATTCTGGAACAGAGAATAAAAGATAGAATGTTTTTGAATCAAGACACAGATGAACAAAAAGAGGACACACAACTCAGAACACAGAGACTCTCTCAAAATCTTCTGTCAAAAAGAATTCTGAAGAACACTCATCAAAGAGATCAAGCTTTCAAAAAATCTTCAGATCTCTTCAGCTCTCAAAGTGTTCAAGGCCAACATCATTTCAAGACTCCAGACACTCAACATTTCAGTTTGCTGAAATCATCTTTTGCTGGAGATCTATCTTTGAAGGCCTATCACCCTCAGCAAAGCTCTTCTTCCTGAAGATTTCAAGAACTCAGGGGGAGCTTTGACATCAATCCACATAGTCTTCTCAGTTGTTTGAGAAAGAGAAGACTGCCATCACTCTCTCACCCCCACTCTGTAAAGGGTTTCTCAAACTCCCTTCAAAAGTTTGAATCTGGTTTTTGAGCACCTTGTCAAAAGCTCATTGGTGGCAAGACATCTGATCAAAAAATCTGCTTTGGTTTTTGAGCACCTTATCAAAAGCTCATTGGTGCCCAGGACACCTGATCAACTCATCCTGCAGTGGATTCCTACCTAGGGTGGTAGAAGAGTGGATGTACCCAAGTTTGGGGAACCACTATATTTCCTTGTGTCCTCTGACTCTGCTTGTTTACTTTTTGTTTCTGGCCTTGATTTGTCTGTGCTTAGTTTTTGCATAGTTTAGTTCTGTGATTAGATTTATATTTGCTTCCCTGTTCACACTTATTACAACAATTGTTGTAAAAGTTTTTAAAAGTACTAAAACACCATATACTCTATTCACCCCCCTCTAGAGTATATCAGATCTAGTTGCACTTTCATTCTTCTTCCTTCCTTGGCTCTCCTCTCTCTTAACTTTAGAAAGATAACCACTCATGAAAAGTGAGGGTTTCTAAGGCCCAATCTCGGGTATATCCCATCAGGAACAACCCCCAGCCGTTGGATCATCAATTAAAGAAACGAACGGCTTTGATTCGGGACTGAAATGCCCAATCTGGATCGCACACGGCCTGGCAAACGCCCGTGTCCAGGGCCGTGTGCCTCATTCGCCGTCAAAATCGACTCGCCCGGAACAATACACGGGCATCGAACACGCCCGTGTTCGACCTGACACGCCCGTGTTCCACCTGACACGGCCGTGTGGCCGGCCATGTACCCCCATCAATTTAATCCGAAAACAACCCGAGCACTGCACGGGTTCTAGGACACGCCCGTATCCTTGCCCGTATCTACCTCAACACGCTTGGGCTCCAGGCCATGTACACGGTCTCGACACTCGACACTTCGTCGAGTGAAGATCGTCGTCCTGATGACACGTCCTGGGACACGCCCGTGTCCGAGGCCGTGTGTCTTGTCTCGACACCTCGTCGAGCAAAGTTTGTCGACTCCCCGGGACGAGTGTCGACACGCCCTGCGACACGCTCGTGTCGCAGGCCGTTGGCCATGTCTCGACACTTCGTCGAGCGCAGTGTCGACTTCACGGGCTGAGTGTCGACACGGGTCGACACGCCCTGCGACACGCCCGTGTCGCAGGCCGTGTGCCCAGTCTCGACACAACATCGAGCGAAATTCGCCGACACCCTGGGCCGATCGTCGACACGGCCTTGACACGCCCTGCGACACGCCCATGTCGCAGGCCGTGTTCTCTGCTCGACGATCGTCGACTCCAAACTCGTCGACCTCTCGACCAAAACGTCGAACCCAGCCTGACACGCCCTGGGACACACCCGTGTCCCAGGCCGTGTGCCTCCTGCCAGAACCCAAAACTGGCCCAAAATGTCACACGTCGCTCCTTTGAGTTTCAGGGCGTTACAACTCCCCCCCTCTTAAAAGAATTTCGTCCACGAAATTATATAAAGGAAAGACATGTACAAAACCAAAATTTGTACCTGAGCGGAACAACTCCGGATACTCGTCAAGCATAGTCTGCTCTCGCTCCCAAGAGAGCTCCTCACGACCGCAATTGTCCCACCGGACCTTGACCATCCTGATCTCTTTATTGCGTAGCCGCTTGACCTCCGAGTCCTCAATCTGTACGGGCTTGACCTTTGTCATCAACCCACTATCCACTGGCACTTGATCAACCGCGATCACTTGCGTAGGCTCTTGCACTGACTTCCGAAGCACCGAAATATGGAATACATCGTGTAATCCACCAAGCTCCACTGGAAGCTTCAATCGATAGGCCGCTTCACCAACTCGCTCCAGAACCTCAAACGGCCCAAGGTACCTCGAGCTTAGCTTTTTCAATCGCCGCACCCGCGAGACACTCTTGAACGGCTTGATCTTTAAGTACACATAGTCGCCCACAACGAACTCCACGTTCATGTGCTTGGCATTATAGTACTTCGCTTGCCGGTCCTGAGCGATAAGCAACCTCTCCCGAATGGTTCTCACCAAAGAAGTAGCATCCTCCACTTTCAATCGCTTATACAATTTTGACTCACCCGTTTCTAGCCAAGACAACGGCGTGCGACATTTTCTACCATATAGGGCCTCGAAGGGCACCATTTGAATACTCGCTTGGTAGCTATTGTTGTATGCGAACTCCACCAAATAAAGGCGGTCTTCCCATTGCTTCCCAAAATCCAAGACACACATGCGGAACATGTCTTCCATAGTTCTATTGACCCTCTCGGTCTGCCCATCCATTTGCGGATGGAAGGCTGTGCTAAATTTCAACTTTGTTCCCAACATTTGCTGCACAAGCCTCCAATCATTGGACGTGAACCGCCCATCTCGGTCACTCACGATGCTGCGGGGCACACCATGAAGCCGTACTATGTTATTCACATAAAGTTTTGCCAACTTCTCCACCGGATCATCCTTCCTATGCGGAATAAAATGCGACACCTTCGTCAGCCGATCAACAACCACCCAAATGGCGTCGTTCCCCTTTTACGACCTTGGCAAACCGTGCACAAAGTCCATAGAGATGTCGTCGAATTTCCACTCCGGAATAGACAAGGACTTAAGAAATCCTCCCGGCTTTTGACATTCCGCCTTCACCAAGGCGCAAGTTTGACACTTCGCCACGTAGAGCACCACATCTTTCTTCAAACCCGGCCACCAAAACAGTTTCTTCACATCGCGGTACATCTTCGTGCTCCCCGGGTGAATCGAGTACTTTGTATGGTGTGCCTCGTACAACAATTTCACCCGCAAATTACCCACACTTGGGACGCACAGACGACCGTCTTTCCAAAGTAATCCGTCCTCCACGACGAATTGGGAATTTGACCCATCCAG
This sequence comes from Platanthera guangdongensis, assembly GCA_039583875.1. NCBI lineage: Eukaryota > Viridiplantae > Streptophyta > Magnoliopsida > Asparagales > Orchidaceae > Platanthera > Platanthera guangdongensis. Next base: position 43,363,026 of record CM077166.1, read on the forward strand.
AGCCTCTACCATGAACTGCTTCATATGAGCATCCATATCCAAAGCCTGCCGAACACGATCAGCCAGGTCATATTGGACTTCAGTCCAATTCAGAACTGCTTCACCACTTGATTGCCTATCCACACAAACAATCTCCAACGCCTCCAACTCCCGCACCAACCGCTCATCATGCACCGATAGCCAATTGGCTTGAGCTGGGGCTCGGCGACTCAACGCGTCCGCAACCGCATTCCCTTTACCAAGCACGTAGTGAATCTTGAATGTATAGTCCCCCAGGAACTCCATCCATCTACGCTGCCGCATATTCAGATCTTTCTGATCAATTAGATATTTCATGCTCTTGTGATCGGTGTAGATATCAATCTTCACACCACACAAATAGTGTCTCCACAGCTTCAACGCAAAAATCACGACCGCTAACTCCAAGTCATGGACCGGATAGTCCCTTTCATGCACTTTTAGCTGTCTCGAGCCATAAGCTATTACACTTCCATTTTGCAGTAGCACGCAACTCAAACCGCTGCCCGAAGCATCACTGTAAATCTCATAGCCTTCGGTCCCACATGGCAAACTCAGCACAGGCGCCGTGGTCAACCGACACTTCAACTCCTCAAAAGCTCGCGCGCACTCCGGCGTCCAAACAAACTTATGCTCCTTCCTCGTCAAAGTAGTGAGAGGTAACGCTATCCGCGAGAAGTTCTCTACGAAGCGCCTATAATAGCCGGCAAGCCCAAGAAAGCTCCGGACTTCCGCTACCGTAGCAAGCTCAGGCCACTCCCGTATCGCAACAATCTTCGCCGGATCCACAGCAATACCCTCTCCACTCACTATATGACCGAGGAACGCCACTGAGGATAACCAAAACTCGCACTTCAAGAACTTGGCATACAGTTGATTCCTCCTTAGCGTCTCCAAAACCAAATGAAGATGCTTGAAGTGATATTCCTCACTTTGCGAATATACCAAAATATCGTCGATGAAGACGATCACAAAATGGTCCAAGTACTCCCTGAAAGTCCTGTTCATCAAATCCATGAACACTGACGGCGCATTAGTCAGCCCAAACGGCATGACCGTAAACTCATAATGCCTGTATCTCGTACTAAACGCTGTCTTCGAGATATCACTCTCCCTTATTCGCAGCTGATAGTACCCAGCCTTGAGATCCAACTTCGAGTACACCGCCGACCCGACTAAATGATCAAAAAGATCATCAATCCGGGGGATCGGGTACTTGTTCTTCTCCGTCAGCTTGTTGAGCTCCCGATAATCAATACATAGCCTCAAGCTTCCGTCCTTCTTCTTAACAAAGAGGACTGGTGCGCTCCAAGGCGAAGAACTCGGGCGCACATACCCTTGCTCCAACAACTCTTGCAGTTGAACTTTCAGCTCCGCCATTTCCTTAGGCGCTAGCCGATACGGAGATCGTGACACAGGCTTTGCACCTGGCACTAACTCAATCGTGAAATCTATCTCCCGCTGAGGCGGAGCTCTAGGAAGATCTGCGGGGAACACATCAGGGTATTCCGATACCACTGAAATACAATCCAACGTGGGCTTCGGCTTTGCAACCTACACTAGTGTAAAGAACAGTTCTGCACCGACACGAACCGCCTTCACCACCTGAAGAGCAGACATCAACGTCTTTCTCGACCCCTTTAAGCCCGTAAAAGTCGTTTCACGACTTGCTCCCAGCTTGACTTCTTTGCGACCGCAGTCAATATATGCATGCTGCTCCGAGAGCCAGTCCATGCCAAATATAACGTCGAACTCCACCAACGGAAGTAACGACGCCTGCAGATCGAACTCCTGATTTCCAATATGAATCTTAACATTGCAGATTCTATCCGCGCGCATCGAACACCCGTTGGGCAACAACACATCCAACTTATCCTTCGCCATCGAAGAAGGGACTCCGATGCGTGATATAAATCCCTCGGACAAGAAGGAGTGTGAAGCTCCCGTATCGAAGAGTGCTCTTGCCGGATTTTCACAAATCAAAACAAATCCTAAACAAGCAGTGGTAAGGTAACATGTGCATAACAAGTATTTAAAGAAATTGACTTGCTATAAATTAAACCGTACATGTCACCACATCAGCTTGTTTGATGGCCTCCTGTTGGCCAAGATTATACACCCTTGGTTGGGCCGGAGCATAGTGGGACGCGGTCGACTCCACCGCCTTCCCCTTCTCTTCATAAGTCGCTCCCGGCCTTCTCTCGGACTTAGGACGTCCGCTCCAACAGTCACGGGCAAAGTTCCCCGTCTTTCCACAAGTAAAACACGCGCCCAGGGTCCGACTCGTAGTCGCCCCAGAAGCACCAGAAGGAGCTGAGCCCGAAGTCTTATGCTTCTTGAAGGACCTCCGATAGCCGGACTTTGAAGTAGTCGGCACTTTGAATTCAGATTTCCTATCACCCAAGCTTTTCTTTGCTTGAACATTCTTCATGTCCTTCTCCAAGGACCGGGCCATGTCGACCAAGGTCAAGAAACCCTGCGTCATCGGCCCCGAGAGCAGTAACCTCAACTCATCTCTCAAGCCTTCATAGAAGCGATTAGTCTTGCGCTCCTCATCCGCAATGGTGGAGCTAGCATATCGACTCAAATGGGTAAACTCGTGGAGATATTCATCCACGGTACTGTCTCCCTATACCAATTTCAGGAATTCATTCTCCAATGTTATCCTCTGCGCCGAAGGGAGGTATCTAGCCAAGAACAATCTCGAGAACTCCTCCATCGAGACATCAACAAGTTGCCTACCTCTCAATAGGTGCATCTCCAATCCTTCCAACCACATTCTCGCTTCACCGTCCAGAAGGAACGTAGCGATGGTGGTCATTTGCCACTCCTCCGTCTCCGTTGCTGTCATGACTCTCTTCACCCTGGAGAGCCAGTCTTCAGCTTGAGATGGGGTTCCCAACTCCGAGAATACTGGAGGACTAAAGCTCATGACATGCTTGAGCTGTCTCTCGGCTGCCCTCCTTGGCACCACCGGCTCCACTACCACCTGTTCCACTCTCCTCGGCTCAACCTCTGGAAGAGGTTCCTGCTCCATCCCAGGAGCGGGCTGCTGCGTTTTCCTTGCAGGTTGCACATTTATCATGGCCAACACTGCTTCGGCCACCAATCGTATGTTCTCAGCCGATAGAGGTGTTGCAGGAGCAATATCTGGTGCACTGCTAGCCTCAGAAACTCGACGTTCCGACGGCCCAACACCACTTCTGGTCACCTATAGTGGTACAAAATACCGTTAAGCGACCACATAAAATTGCAAACAACAATTATAGGAACACGCAGGTTCCTCAAACACGTGTATTTTCATTATTAAGTGGACATTCATGGGTTCTTTTACTGTTATAACGATGACGCACACAATGTGCTCACCACCCCTTAAAAAAATTCGCCCACGAATTTATTTTAAGCCCGACCAAAACCAGTAATCTGATACCAAATTGTAACACCCCCTATCCGTCGCATAGCATATAGCAGTAGGTCTGGCCGGGGCCCGACGCCGTATGCCACAGAAAGACAGGTTGGTTACTCATGGAAACCATCCAACCAATCATAACGTCCTACACAGAGCATTCTAGCGGAAGCAGTTTATAAAAGTTGCAATAAAGAACCCAGCACTAAAGCATGAATGTCCACTAATACCAAAATAGTAATGTTATACATACACCAGTACAAGCCTTAAGGCCTTAGAAAATTGTTCACTTCATATTACATGTTTTATAAACCACGACACGCAGGCTGGTCATACATGAATAAAACAGTAAACACTCCAATTAGGCCTTCGAGCGCCGGCTTCGCAAATTGGGCTTTAGCCCACTATTGACTGCTTGGTCCAGCAGCACCTGCAAGCAACAAACCACCGCACGGTGGCAAAACAAGACAACGGTCAGCAATGCTGACCAAATTATAACGATCCCGCCCCCAACTCTGGGCGGCGATACTCCTTCCCTGCATTTCATTAGCATAAGCGAGCATTATATCAATATTCAATTCATCACAGACGTTGGCTCGCACGGCCATACGCCTCGTGCTCTCAGGGCACATTCTCGGTGAACCGGTCGATGCCACGTCAATTAAAGCCATAGACATTCCGATCTCACCACCGCCACTTTGACGGCCAAACCTATGAGCATTTTGTCTTCTTGGCCTGGGTCATGACAATTTAAGCCATAGACCGCCAAAGACCCTAATCTATGCCAACGGCAAGTGCCACGTCACCTTAGGTCTCTTTAACCGAACGACATAGAACAGGTACGGTTCCATCTAACCCGTGCTCACATCGCAACGACAATTTAAGCCATTTTCGCGGGTCAAACTTCTCCCGAGTCCCATTTCCATCACATTTCACATAACCCGGTTATGTTCTAGTTGGCTCTCAGGCCACCAAGTTGGCAGGATCACGCATCCGCCTAGTTTTCCGGGTGCACCTTTGGGTTAATCCCCAAGGCTCCCTGTTGCAATCTACCATGTAGAAAACCCGAAAAACAATCAATAGCATGGAGTCTTCTCCGGCATTTATGCAATGCAACATCACCGATCCAGACCAATATGTCTGGGTAGGCTTCACACATCATGCCTATGTCCGTTCTCGCTTATAGACTCTAAACAACGAGGACTTCACATATCTACCCGAAGGAACGCCTCCAACTCACCACAAACTCGCGAGAGCGGGCTTCCTATGCAAAGAAGGAGAGCTACTCATGCTCAAGAAGAGAATCATTACCCTTGTGTTCTTCTTTGGCGCCATGGAAAAGTAAGCGGATGAAAAGCACCGCACTAGCTTTTCCTCCATGGATCCGGAGTCGGCTCGCGATTTGGAGCTTCAAAGCTCCTCCAATGGCCGGATCTAGCTTCTTCTTCCTTCCTTGGCTCTCCTCTCTCTCTCTCTCTAAGCTTTAGAAAGATAACCACTCATGAAAAGTGAGGGTTTCTAAGGCCCAATCCCGGGTATATCCCATCAGGAACAACCCCCAGCCGTTAGATCATCAATTAAAGAAACGAACAGCTTTGATTCGGGACTGAAATGCCCAATCTGGATAGCACACGGCCTGGCACAAGCCCATATCCAGGGCCGTGTGCCTCATTCGCCGTCAAAATCGACTCGCCTGGAACAACACACGTACATCGAACACGCCCGTGTTCGACCTGACACGCCTGTGTTCCACCTGACACGGCCGTGTGGCCGGCCGTGTACCCCCATCGATTTAATCCGAAAACAACCCGAGCACTGCATGGGTTCTAGGACACGCCCATGTCCTTGCCCGTATCTACCTCAACACGCCTGGGCTCCAGGCCGTGTATACGGTCTCGACACTCGACACTTCGTCGAGTGAAGATCGTCGTCCTGATGATGCGGCCTTGGACACGCCCGTGTCCAAGGCCGCGTGTCTTGTCTCGACAGCTCGTCGAGCAAAGTTTGTCGACTCTCCGGGATGAGTGTCGACACGGGTCGACACGCCCTACGACACGCCCATGTCACAGGCCGTGTGTCATGTCTCGACACTTCGTCGAGCGCAGTGTCGACTTCACGGGCTGAGTGTCGACACGGGTCGACACGCACTGCGACACGCTCGTGTCGCAGGCCGTGTGCCCAGTCTCGACACAACGTCGAGCGAAATTCGTCGACACCCTGGGTCGATCGTCGACACGGCCTTGACACGCCCTGCGACACGCCCGTGTCCCAGGCCGTGTTCTCTGCTCGACGATCGTCGACTCCAAAATCGTCGACCTCTCGACCAAAACGTCGAACCCAGCCTGACACGCCCTGGGACACGCCCGTGTCCCAGGCCGTGTGCCTCCTGCCAGAACCCAAAACTGACTCAAAACATCACCCGTCGCTCCTTTGAGTTTCATGGCGTTACATCGGTCACTCACGATGCTGCGGGGCACACCATGAAGCCGTACAATATTATCCACATATAGCTTTGCCGATTTGTCAACCGGATCATCCTTCCTATGCGGAATGAAATGTGACACTTTCGTTAGACGATCTACGACCACCCAAATGGCGTCGTTCCCCTTTTGCGACCTTGGCAACCCGTGCACAAAGTCCATAGTAATGTCGTCTAACTTCCACTCCGGAATAGGCAAGGATTTCAAGAATCCTCCCGGCTTTTGGCATTCCGCCTTCACCAAGGCGCAAGTTTGACACTTCGCCACGTAGAGCGCCACATCCTTTTTCAGTCTTGGCCACCAGAACAATTTCTTAACATCGCGGTACATCTTCGTGCTCCCCGGGTGAATTGAGTACTTGGTATGATGTGCCTCGTACAACAATTCCACCCGTAAATTGCCCACGCTTGGGACGCACAGACGACCGTCTTTCCAAAATAATCCGTCCTCCACAACGAATTGAGAATTTGACCCATCCAGAGCCTCTATCATGAGTTGCTTCATGTGGACATCCATATCCAACACCTGCCGAATCCGATCAGCCAGGTCATATTGGACTTCAGTTCAATTCAATACTGCTTCAGCACTTGATTGTTTATCAACGCAAAAGATCTCCAACGCCTCTAACTCCCGAACCAACCGCTCGTCATGGACCGACAACCAATTGGCTTGAGCTAGGGCCCGGCGACTCAACGCGTCTACAACCACATTGCCTTTACCTGGCACGTAGTGGATCTTGAATGTATAGTCCCCCAGGAACTCCATCCATCTACGCTGCCGCATGTTCAGATCTTTCTGATCAATCAAATACTTCAGGCTCTTGTGATCGGTGTAGATATCAATCTTCACACCGTACAAATAATGTCTCCACAGCTTCAAGGCAAAAATCACGGCCGCTAACTCCAAGTCATGGACCAGATAGTTCCTCTCGTGCACCTTCAGCTGTCTCGAGCCATATGCTATAACGCTTCCATGCTGTAACAGTACACAACCAAAACCACTGCCCGAAGCATCGCTATAAATCTCATAACCTTCGGTCCCACTCGGCGAACTCAATACAGGCGTTGTGGTCAATCGACATTTCAACTCCTCAAAAGCTCGTGCGCACTCCGGCGTCCAAACGAACTTCTGCTCCTTCCTCATCAAAGTAGTGAGAGGTAACGCTATCCGCGAGAAGTTCTCTACGAAGCGCCTATAATAGCCGGCAAGCCCCAGAAAGCTCCGGACTTCCGCTACTGTAGAAAGCTCAGGCCACTCTCGTATCGCAACAATCTTCGCCGGATCCACTGCAATACCTTCCCCACTCACTATATGACCGAGGAACGCCACTGAGGACAACCAAAACTAGCACTTCGAGAACTTGGCATACAATTGATTCCTCCTTAGCATCTCCAAAACCAAATGAAGATGCCTGAAGTGATCTTCCTCACTCTACGAGTACACCAAAATATCGTCGGTGAATACGATCACAAAATGGTCCAAGTACTCCCTGAAGGTTATGTTCATCGAATCCATGAACACTGACGGCGCATTCGTCAGCCCAAACGGTATGACCGTAAACTCGTAATGCCCGTATCTTGTACTGAACGCTGTCTTAGGGATATCACTCTCCCTTATCCTCAGCTGATAGTAACCAGACGTGAGATCCAACTTAGAGTACACCGTCGACCCGACCAACTGATCAAAAAGATCATCGATCCTTGGGATTGGGTACTTGTTCTTTTCCGTTAGCATGTTTAACTCCCAATAATCAATACAGAGTCTCAAGCTCCCGTCCTTCTTCTTTACAAAGAGGACCGGTGCGCTCCAAGGCGATGAACTTGGACGCACAAACCCTTGCTCCAACAACTCTTGAAGTTGCACTTTCAGCTCCGCCATTTCCTTAGGCGCTAGCCGATACGGAGATCGTGACACTGGCTTCGTACCTGACACTAGCTCAATAGTGAAATCTATCTCCCGTTGAGGCGGGGCTCCAGGAAGATCTACGGGGAACACATCAGGGTACTCAGCTACCACTGAAATACTATCCAACGTAGGCTTTGGCTTTGCAATCTCCACTAGTGTAAAGAACAGCTCTGCACCAGTACGAACCGCCTTCACCACCTGAAGAGCAGACATCAACATCTTGCTCGACCCTTTCAAGCCCGTAAAAGTCATCTCACGACTTGCTCCCAACTTGAATTCCTTGGGACCACAATTAATATAAGTTTGCTGCTCCGAGAGCCAGTCCATGCCAAATATAACGTCGAACTCCACCAGCGGCAGTAACAACGCTTGCAGATCAAACTCTTGATTCCCAATGTGAATCTTAATACCGCAGATTTTATCCGCACGCATCGAACATCCATTTAGTAACAAAACATCCAACTTGTCCTTCGCCATCGAAGAAGGTACTCTGATGCGCGATATGAATCCTTCGGACAAGAAGGAGTGTGAAGCTCCCGTATCAAAGAGTGCTCTCGCCGGAAACTCACAAATCAAAACAAATCCTAAACAAGCAGTGGTAAGATAACATACGCTTAACAAGTATTTAAAGAAACTTAACTTGCTACAAATTAAACCGTACTTGTCACCACATCCTCTTGTTTGATGGCCTCCTGTTGGCCAAGATTATAAACCCTTGGTTGAGCCGGAGCATAATGGCACGCGGTTGACTCCACTACCTTGCCCTTCTCTTCATAAGTTGCTCCCGGCTTCCTCTCGGACTTGGGACGTCCGCTCCAACAATCAAAGGGCAAAGTGCCCCGGCTTCCCACAAGTAAAACATGCACCCGGGGTCCGAGCCGTAGTCGCCCTAGAAGCACCGGAAGAAGGAGCTGGACCCGAAGTCCAAGCCTTCTTAAAGAACTTTTGATAGCCGGACTTTGAAGTAGTCGGCACTTTGAACCCAGACTTCTTATCACCAAGGCTCTTCTTCGCTTGAACATTCTTCATGTCCTTCTCCAAGGACCGGGCTGTGTTGACCAAGGTCAAGAAACCCTGCGTCATCGGCCCCGAGAGTAGTAGCCTCAAGTCATCTCTTAGACCTTCGTAGAAACGGTTGGTCTTACGCTCCTCATCCGCGATGGTGGAGCTAGCATAACGATCCAATCGAGTAAACTCGTGGAGATACTCATCCATGCTACTCTCTCCTTGTACCAACCTCTGGAACTCATTTTCCAAAGCTAACCTCTGAGTCGAAGGGAGGTACCTAGCCAAGAATAGTCTCGAGAACTCCTCCATCGAGACGTCTATAAGTTGCCTTCCTCTCAATAGATGCAGCTCCAAACCCTCCCACCATAGCCTAACATCTTCATCCAACAGGAACGTAGCTATAGTGGTCATCTGCCACTCCTCCGTCGCCTTCGCTGTCAAGACTCTCTTCGCACGGGAGAGCCAGTCTTCAGCTTGAGATGGGGTTCCCAACCCCGAGAATACAGGAGGATTGAAGCTTATAACATGTTTGAGCTGTCTCTCGGTTGCCCTCCTCGGCACCAACGGTTCCTCCACAACCTGCTCCACCCTTCTCTGCTCAGCCGCTTGCAGTGGTACCTGCTCCATCGTAGGAGCGGACTGCTGCATCTGCCTTGCAGGTTGAGCATTGATCATGACAAACACTACTTCGGCCACCAATCGTATGGTCTCAGCCGATGGAGGTGTTGAAGGAGCATTATTTGGCGCACTGCTAGCCTCAGAAACTCGACGTTCCGACGCCCCCCCCCCCCCCCCCCCCCGCTTCTTGTCACCTATAGTGGTACAAAATACTGTTAAGCGACCAAACAAAATTGCAAACAGCAATTATAGGAACACGCAGGTTCCCCAAACACATGTATTTTCATTCCTAAGTGGACATTCATGTGTTCTTTTACTATTATAATAATGACGCACACACATGTGCTCACCACACCTTAAAAGAATTCGCCCACAAATTCATTTTAAGCCTGACTGAAACCAGTAGTCTGATACCAAATTGTAACACCCCCTATTCGTCGCATAGCATATAACAGTATATTCGGCCGGGGCCCGACGTCATATACCACAGACAGATCAGGTGGTTACTCAATGGAAACTATCCAACTAATAATAACGTCCTACACAGAGCATTCTGGCGGAAGAAATTAAAATTGTTGCATTAATAAAGAACCCAATACTAGCATGAATGCTCACTAATACTCCGAAAGGAATGAAGTACAAATACACAAGTACTGGCCTTATGGCCTTATAATTGTTTTCCTCAAATTACATATCTTTCAAACCTCGGCACGCAGGTCGGCCATACATGAATAAAAGAAAACACACAAAATTAGGCCTTCGAGTGCCGGCTCAGCAACTTGGGCTTTAGCCCGCTATTTACCGCTCGGCTCCGCAGCACCTGCAAGCACAATCCACCACAATAGTGGCAAATCAAAGCAACGGTCAGTCATGCTGACCTAATTATAACGATCTCGCCCTCAATTCGGGGCAGCGATGCTCCTTCCCTGCACTTTATTAACATAACCAAACAGTATATAAATACATTGCATCACAGGCGTTGGCACACACGGCCACATGCCCCGTGCTCTTAGGGCACATTCTCGGTGATCACAGTCTAAGTCTGTCGACTCACCACCGTCCCCGGGAGGACAATCTCTCGTGAGCATTTGGTCTTTCTGGCCACTGCATAAGACCCTCCATTTATGCCAACGGTAAGTGCCAAGTCACTTTAGGTCTCTTGTTGGGTACATTGGAAAATGTGTACCAGATTTGAATAAGCCTCACCCTACTCAATGATATGCATCAAGGTGTATTTGATGTGTTTTGAGTTTATATGTGCAGGTTAAGTAATTGCAGGAAATGCAGAAAAATTTCTAAGTGCATGTGTCGACACCTAGAGAAGCAGTGCCGACACTTATGAAGGCTGGTGTCGACACTAGAGAAAAGCTGTGTCGACACTTGGAGTTAGCTGTGTCGACACCAGGAAATGCTTTGTCAACACCAGAAGGAATTGTGTCGACACCAGGAGGCTGTGTCGACACACAGAGAAGCAAAGTCGACATCAACTGTGTCGACACCAAAAGACAGTGTCAACACACATAAATAGCTAGTCGACATCAACTGTGTCGACACACAGGATTTTTGTCGACACACAGCAGAGTTTCAATAAAATTAAAGAGAAGAAGTATTTGTGTCGACACACTGAGGCAGTGTCGACACCTAGAAGATATTGTCGACAACAAATGTGTCGACACACAGGACTTGTGTCGACACATGACAGAATTTCAACAAAGTAAATTTGTATGAAGAATAGAAGTGACTGTGTCGACACCACAAAGGCATATATCGACACATTCAACAGAAGGCTGTGTCGAGAAGAAGTATTAACAACAGAAGAGATGTGTCGACACCACCAAGGCTTGTGTCGACACTTAGTCCACTTGTGTCGACACTTAGTCTATTTGTGTCGACACATAATGAAGATCAGTCTCGACACTTTCAGACAGAGACAGTATTTCAAGAAGTAACTGGATGACTTGACACTGCCATTTCTAACCGGTCTACTGCAACTGCCAGAGCTGTCAGAAGTTTGTTAGAAACCGGGTCAGCCGGTTACCATGGAGGAAGACTATATAAAGGCCTTTCTCCTTCAACAGAAACTGATTTGGGAGATCGATTACAGAAGATTGAAGATCTACACAGAGATCTAACAACACAAAAAGAAGAAGACCTTCGACAGAAGATCTAAGAAGTTGGAGAGAGAGAGCTCCATCTAAGTAGTGCAGTTGCTGAACCAGGCTGCAAAGAAAGATTCAGATTGAGATCTGAATCTCAAGTCAGAAGCTGATTGAAGATCAACTTCACAGGAGATTCAACCCTACTGAGTTCAGATTCAAGAAGCTTTGAAGAAAGCTAAGAGAGGTTGATCTCTGTCATCAAGTTCTTCCAAGAACTGATCAAAAAGCCAGCCATCCCTTCTCTCTCTATCTGGGTGGTGGTTAATTACTTTGTAAATATTATTTTCTGTAGGATCTAATTCTAGATCTGAGTTGTAAGCCTGTTATATAAAGGCTGAGTGTAGGAGAATAATTTCTCTGAGTGGTAGGGCTGTAAACCTGAGGTGTAGGAGATTGTGATCTCTGAGTGTAGGCCTTGTTGAAGGCTGAGGTAGGGCAGTTGGCCTGAGTTGTAGGAGTGTGGATACACTCTGAGTTGTAGGAACCTGGTTTGGGTTCTGAGCTGTAAGATCTGAGGATCTGAGATGAAGTGCAGAAGTTAGCCCGAATCTAGTACACTGCTACATAGGCGAAGGGGGAAAGTGGATGTACCCAGACCTTGGGGAACCACTATAAAAATCTGTGTGCACTCTGTGATTGTTTGTTTTTGTGTTTGCTGTGCTGTATTAGCAGAATAATTTGCAGTTTATTAGTAGTTAACTAAACAGCTTTTCTGCCTTAAAAGAAAAACAGGAATTATACCTATTCACCCCCCCTCTAGGTGGTTAGGCACTAATTCTTTCAAGTGGTATCAGAGCGAGGTTGCTCAAAGAAGGACATAATAGTCTGAGTGAGATCCTTAAGGCAGAATCAAGAATCAAGAAAATGGGTTCAGGTGAAAATCATAAGGAGCTGGGTTCTATGAAATTACCCATATGCAGAAAGGAAATATTTGGCATCTGGAAAGAAAGGGTCAGACTGTTTATGGAGGCTTCTGATCTAAGGATCTATATTACAGTCAAGGAGGGTCCTTATGTTTCAATGAAGATATCAATTCTGGATGCAAATCAAAGAATTCCCAAGGATTATTCAGAGATGACCAAGGATGAGATCATCTTGGCCACTATGGATAAGAGAGCCCAGAACATCATAGTGAGTGCCATTGATGATGCAACCTTTCAAAATTTGATTCACTGCAAGACCTCCAAGGAAATGTGGGATACTTTAATAGTCTACATGGACGGTTCTGAAGAAGTAAGACAAGATAGAAAATCTATGCTAAATCAGGAGTATGAGAGTTTCAGACAAGGAAAGTCTGACAGTATCACTGAGTGCTATAAGAAGTTCTATAGGATAGTGAATGAGTTGATATCCTATGGGAGAATCTTCAGTACTTATGAACTGAATGATAAATTCCTAAGATCCTTGACAAAGGATTGAGACACAAAGATTTATGTCATTAGGGAAGTGGCCAAACTTGCAGATATCTCACCTCCAACATTGTTTGGAAAGCTGCTGTCATATGAGATGCAGCTAATGACAAGAAAAGAGGAAGAGAAAAGTGCAAAAGGTGAGCATAGAGAAAAATCTGAGGCCTTCAAGGTTGAAGCCACTAAGAAAAATATGTATGTGTTGGGTACATTGGAAAATGTGTACCAGATTTAAAGAAGCCTCACCTTACTCAATGATATACATCAAGGTGTATTTGATGTGTTTTGAGTTTATATGTGCAGGTTAAGTAATTGCAGGAAATGCAGAAAAATTTCTAAGTCCATGTGTCGACACCTAGAGAAGCAGTGTCGACACTTATGAAGACTTGTCTCGACACTGGAGAAAAGCTGTGTCGACACTTAGAGCAAATTGTGTCGACATCAGGAAAGGCAGAGTCGACACCAGAAGAAATGTGTCGACACATACAGGCAGTGTCGACACACTGTGAAGAATAGTCGACATAAATCGTGTCGACACTTAGAGGCAGTGTTGACACCCAGAGAAGCTTAGTCAACATCAAATGTGTCGACACCAGGAGGCTGTGTCAACACACTAAAGGCATTGTCGACATCAACTGTGTCGACATACAGGACTTGTGTCGACACACAGCAAGTTTCAACACAGTTAAAGTAAAATAAAAGTATTTGTGTCGACACACAGCAGAATTCAACTAAGAATTAAAGAAGTATTTGTGTCGACACACAAAATCAGTGTCGACACATTCAACAGAAGGCTGTGTCGAGAAGTATTAATAACAACAAAGGAGTTGTGTCGACACCACCAAGGCATATGTCAACACTTAGTTCACTTGTGTCGACACTTAGTCTACTTGTGTTGACACATAATGTAGATCAGTCTCGACACTTTCAGAAAGAGACAGTATTTTCAAGAAGTGACTAGATGACTTGACAGCTGCCATTTCAACCGATCTACTGCAACTGTCAGAGCTGTCAGAAGTTTGTTAGAAACCGGATCAGGCGGTTACTATGGAGGAAGACTATATAAAGGCTTTCTCCTTCAACAGAAAGAGATGATTAAAGATGATCAATCATTGAAGAATACAGATTCAAATCAACACAAAAAAGAAGAAGATCTTCGACAGAAGATCTAAGTAGTTGGAGAGAGAGAGCTTCTTCTAAGAAGAGTAGTTGCTGAATCAGGCTGCTAAGAAAGATTCAGATTGAGATCTGGATCTCAAGTTGAAGCTGATTGAAGATCAACTTCACAAGAGATTCAACCCTACTGAGTTCAGATTCAAGAAGCTTTGAAGAAAGCTAAGGGAGGTTGATCTCTGTCAAGTTCTTTCAAGAACTCATCAAGAAGCCAACCATCTATTCTCTCTTTCAGGGTGGTGATCATAAACTTTGTTTAATCAAATTTCTGTAAGATCTATTATAGATCTGAGCTGTAAGCCTATTTTATAAAGGCTGAGTGTAAGAGATTTATATCTCTGAGTGTAGGTCTTGGTGAAGACTGAGGTAGGGCTTTGTGCCTGAGTTGTAGGAGACTGTGTTCTCTGAGTGTAGGACTTGATGAAGGCTGAGGTAGGGCTGTTTGCCTGAGTTGTAGGAGTGGGTACACTCAGAGTTGTAGGAACCTGGTTTAGGTTCTGAGCTACTATAAGATCTGAGGATCTGAGGAGAAGTGCAGAAGTTAGGCCGAATCTAGTACACTGCTAGATAGGCGAAGGGGGAAAGTGGATGTACCCAGACCTTGGGGAACCACTATAAAAATCTGTGTGCACTCTGTGTTGAATTATTTCTGTGATTGCTGTGTTGTGTAGTAGTAGAATTTGCAATTTCTGCTTAAATTACAAAACAGATTTTCTTCCTTACAAGTAAAAGAAAAAGTACACCTATTCACCCCCCTCCCTTCTAGGTGGTTAGACACTAATTCTTTCAAGTGGTATCAGAGAGAGGTTCCTCAAAGAAAGGACTTAACAGTCAGAGGTAGATCCCAAAGGCAGAGTCTAGATCAAGAAATCAAGAAAATGGGTTCTGGTGAGAATCATAAGGAGCTAGGGTCTATGAAACTACCCATATGCAGAAAGGAGATATTTGGCATCTGGAAAGAAAGGGTCAGGCTGTTTATGGAGGCCTCTGATCCAAGGATCTATATTACAGTCAAAGAAGGTCCTTATGTCCCAATGAAGATTTCAATTTTGGATGCTAACCAAAGAATTCCCAAGGACTATTCAGAGATGACCAAGGATGAGATCATCTTGGCAACTATGGATAAGAGAGCCCAAAATATCATAGTAAGTGTCATTGATGATTCTACCTTTCAAAATTTGATTCACTGCAAGACTTCAAAGGAAATGTGGTATACTTTGATAGTCTATATAGAAGGGTCTGAAGAAGTAAGACAATATAGAAAATCTATGCTAAACCAGGAATATGAAAGTTTCAGACAAGGGAAGTCTGACAGCATAACTGAGTGTTACAAAAAGTTATATAGGATAGTGAATGAGTTGATGTCCTATGGAAGAATCTTTAGCACATATGAGCTGAATGATAAATTCCTGAGATCCCTGACAAAAGATTGGGACACTAAGATTTGTGCCATTAGAGAAGTGGCCAAACTTGCAGAAATTTCTCCTCCAACCTTGTTTGGAAAGTTGTTATCTTATGAGATGCAACTAATGGCTAGGAAAGAGGAAGAGAAGAGTACAAAAGGTGAGCATAGATAAAAATCTATGGCCTTCAAGGTTGAAGCCACTAAGAAAAATAGGAGGATTTCTCATCACCTCCTAGGATTGTTGCTGATACTGCTTCAGAAAATTCAGACAACCAGAATTCAGAAAACAGTGATTCAGATGAAGATTTTGCTGCCTTCACAAGGCAGTTTCAGAGATTTCTGAAGAAGAAGCAGTGGAAGTCTAAGCCTTCCACATCTAAGCCTAAGGATGATTACTATCAAAAGAGAAAGTCATCCAGGAAAGACAGGAGCAAGTCTAAGTCAAACAAGTCTACAACATCAAAGATTATTTGCTACTGTTGTAATAGGCCTGGACATGTAGTAGTTGAATGTCCAGATAAAAAAAAGAGACTGCAGATAAGAAGAAGAGTCAACATCAGAGCAAGAAGGAGAAATCCTTTGTTGCAAAGAATGAGAAGACCTTGTCAGATCAGTCATCTTCAGAGTCAGAATCTGAAGCTGAGGCTTACATTGGTCTATTTGCTGCAGATGAAGAAGAAGAGTTCCTGCAGGTGCTGAACTCTATATATGAACAAGAAGACCATCAGAGCAAGGGACTGATGGCTGTATCAAAAGAGGACAAGTGCCAGGATCAGCTTGGTCCTAGTAAGGTACATTGTCTTTCAGATTGCCGTACTGAGTCAGAGTCAGCAACATCTGCATCAAGTGATGTAGATGGTTCTAAGTCTGAAGGTGATATTCATCAGTTGATAGATGAATATAGAGATTTATTGCAGGAACTTAAGAAGAGCAAAAATCTGGTCAAAACACTGACTAAGGAAATTGCTGATCTTAAGATGGCTGCATCTGATTCAGAAAAATTGTTGGATCAAAAACTGAATGAGATTGTCAGATTGAAAAACATAACTGTTATTCAAATGGACACAATCACATTCAAGAATGATCAGATTAGAAATCTGGAGGTTAGACTTCAGAAAGAGAAAGAGATTATGGCTAGCTTTTCTAAACCTAAATCTGTTTTACCATTGATTGATGAGTTTGTACCTCAAAAAGGTAAGGCTAGATTAGAGTTTAAAAAACCTGCCTGTACTGCTAGGTCTAAATCTAAAGGCAAAGCCCCAGCACAAAACAAGAAGCCTGCTGTAGATAATTCAGCCAGGGTTGTACCTAAACAAAGGTACAATAAGTTTGAGTGCTGGTGTTGTGGCAAGGTAGGCCACTTTGCCTTAGATTGTTGGCACAATTCCAGTGTCAAAGAGAGTAGCAATCTTCCTGCTAGAAGTGCTACAGGCAGATTTGTTAAATTTCAGACTAACTTGCACCAAGGACCCAAAAGTTATTTGGGTTCTAAGGTTAAGTAATCTATTTTGCAGGTGAGTACAAGTGGTCATGCCCTATATGGTACTTGGACAGTGGATGTTCCAGGCACATGACTGGAACAAGGGGGTTGCTGAAGGATTACACACCTATCATGGATGGCCCTAAAGTAACCTTTGGTTGTTCAGAAAAAGGAATCATCAAAGACTTTGGTAACATTTCTAGTAATCAGATTACTATCACTCAAGTGGCCTATGTGAAGGGTTTGAAACACAACCTCATTAGCATAAGTCAGCTGAGTGACTTAGGGTATGACATTTCATTTATTAAGAATGGATGTCATATCAAAAGGTTAAGTGATCAAAAGATCATTTTGACAGGTTATAGAAAGAGAAATGTTTATTGTCTTAACCTTGAGTGTGAGAACAATGTTTCTCCTATTTGTCTTGTAGCTGATGAGAGAGTCTCACATTGTGTTAAATGGCACACGAGGCTATCTCATCTTAACTATAAGACTATTGGCCAACTCTTTAGCAAAGAGTTAGTGAGGAATGATCCTCAAGTTAAGTGTATAAAGGATGGGATATGCTCAGGTTGTCAAAAAGGCAAGCAGACCAAATCCACCTTTCATAGCCTTGAAAACAAGGATTCAATGAGGTGTCTATACCTCTTGCATATGGATCTATTTGGTCCTATGCCAGTTCATAGTATAGGTAGGAAGGTCTACACATTTGTGGTGGTAGATGACTATTCTAGATATTTCTGGGTGTTCTTTCTAAGACAAAAATCTGAAACCCCAAGTGTCTTATATAGTTTTGTTAAACAAATTCAGAATGAGTTGGACAGTACAGTGGTCAAAATCAGAAGTGACCATGGTACTGAATTTCAGTCTGAAAGTATGACAAAACTGTGTGAAGCATTTGGGATATTTCAAGAATTTTCCTCACCTAAAACACCTCAGCAAAATGGTATTGCTGAAAGGAAGAATAGAAATTTGATAGAGGCTGGTAGAACTCTATTGAGTGACACTTCTCTCCCAGAATATTTCTGGGCTAGGGCAGTAAACATTGCATGTCATGTGATCAATAGGGCTACTATCACCAAGAGCCATAAAAAGACTCCCCATGAGATTGTGAAGGGCAGAAAACCAAACTTATCCTATTTTAGGATCTTTGGTTGCAAGTGCTATATACTAAACAATAGCAAGTCTTATCTAACCAAGTTTGCTGCCAAATCCCAAGATGGGATATTTGTTGGGTACAACAACAATAGTAAGGCTTATAGGGTCTACAACTTGATCACTCAAGTTGTAGAAGAGTCTGTACATGTAGTCTTTGATGAAACAAGACTCATTAACAGTAAATTGCCAAGTAGTGTTTGTAGTTCTACATGTATAAATGAGAGAATGGACAAGTTTACCATTGCAGAAGATTTTACTACAACTCAGCAAGTGGAAAATGGTGGCTGCTGTCCAGGGGGAGTACAAGACTCTCTAGATGCTGAAGAAGACCAAGAGGTGCAGCTTAATGAAGAGGCTGGAGGTGTTCAACCTGAAGATAGACTACCTCCAACTAATAGACACTTAAAGGATCATTCAGCAAATCAGATAATTGGTGATCCAAGACAAGGAGTGCAAACAAGAAGCAGGAATATGAGCACAGTTCTTTACTCCAGCTTACTATCACAAGTGGAACCAAAGAAATTTGAAGAAGCAGTTCTAGACCCACATTAGATTGATGTCATGCAAGAGGAGCTGAATTAGTTCAGAAGATGCAAGGTCTGGAAGCTAGTTCCTAAACCAAAAGACCACAACATCATTGGAACAAAGTGGATCTTTAGGAACAAATTGGATGAGAATGGAATCATTGTGAAGAATAAAGCAAGACTTGTTACACAAGGATATAGACAGGAAGAAGGTATTGACTTTGATCAAACCTTTGCCCCAGTAGCAAGATTGGAAGCTATCAGGATGTTCCTTGCTTATGCAACATATCAAAGGTTCAAGGTATTTCAAATGGATGTAAAGTCAGCTTTCCTAATTGGAAATCTAAAGGAAGAAGTCTATGTAGAGCAGCCTTCAGGTTTTGTTGATTCTCTCAAACCTGATTATGTTTATAGACTTAGGAAAGCATTGTATGGGTTGAAACAAGCCCCGAGGGCTTGGTATGAAGCCCTGTCTAGTTTCCTCATTGAGAACAAATTTTCAAGGGGGAAAATAGACAAGACTATATTCCTTAGGGAATCTAAAAGAAAGATTATCCTAGTCCAAATATATGTTGATGACATAATATTTGGGTCTACTGAAAGTAATCTTTGCAGAAAGTTTGCAAAACTTATGCAAGGAAAATTTGAAATGAACCGTATGGGGGAACTTAAGTTCTTCTTGGGTCTCCAAGTAAGACAGACTGAAGATGGCTTGTCCATATCCCAGTCTAAGTTCACCCTAGAGTTAATAAAGAAGTATGGTATGGAATCATCCACTACCATGAGAACTCCTATGGGGTCAAGTGTGTCTCTTAGCAAAGATGATGCAGGGAAACCTGTAGATGTAACTTTGTATAGAGGGATAGTTGGCTCCCTTCTATATTTGACTGCTAGTAGACCAGATATCATGTATGTTACATGTGTCTGTGCTAGGTACCAAGCATGTCCTAAAGAATCTCATCTGACTGCAGTAAAAAGAGTTTTGAGATATCTAAAGGGCACACGTTATCTAGGCCTTTGGTACCATAGGAATGAAGATTTTCTACTAACAGGATATTCAGATGCAGATTTTGCAGGTTGTAAGGAATATAAAAAAAGTACTACAGGAACCTGTCAATTTCTAGGAGGTAGGCTGGTGTCTTAGAGTAGTAAGAAGCAGACCAGTGTGGCAATCTCCACAGCTGAGTCAGAATATGTTGCTGCAGGAAGCTGCTGTGCACAACTTTTGTGGATTCAACACCAGCTAGTAGACTATGGTATTCAAGTAAGTAGAACACCTTTGCTTTGTGATTCTACAAGTGCAATTTCTATAGCTAATAATCCTGTCTCACATAGTAGGACTAAGTATATAGAAATTAGATACCATTTTCTTAGAGAACATGTAGAGAAGGAGGACATTTCATTAGAATATGTTAAAACTGATAATCAGATTGCTGATATGTTTACTAAGCCTCTTGATGAAACTAAATTCAATAAGTTTAAATTTGAATTAGGAATGTTGAACTTAGAATAGTTTAATAAAATTGGCTAAGTAAAATGGTGTCGACACAAGGAGTTGTCTGTGTCGACACATAGAAGTGGTGTCGACATTCCAGAGAAATGATGTCGACACATCTAGAAAGTCTGTGTCGACACTTCAGAGAAATAATGTCGACACATCCAGAGTAGGTGTCGATACATCCAGAAGTGGTGTCGACACTTAGGTTCAATATAGATTTCGTCGAGTAGAGTTTCGACTAATCGTCGAGCGCAGATGTATAAGTGTCGACACATATATTTTATCGACTATATTAGTGTCGACACATAGTACTCAACATAGTTGTCAAGACTTAAGTAGTCAGTGTCGACACTTTTCAACAGTGTCGACACATTTAGAGTATTTTGACGCGCCTTTTCCCCTTCGTTTTTAGAAAGGTATAAATAGGTCTTCAACATTATTTGTCGACACGCTTTCAATAGTTTCGAGACCAAAACTTTGTGTCGACATCTCTCTCATCTAAATTCAAGATTTCTCAAAACCCTAATGACGCCAAAGCTTGAAGAGAACGTCAATGAAGGATATGAGCTTGTACGCAACGCATTTGACCATGCGTAACCAGAAATTAAGGAGGTAGTAACCCTAATTGTGGAGAATGGGTTGAAGTTTCTAGTTTCTGAGCCAACCAAGATTTGGAAGAAGGAAGTACTCGAATTCTTTGGTGCCGCTACCCTTGATGAAACTGGACTCAAGATTAAATCCATAGTCCATGGAGTAAAAGTAAAACTCACCCAGAAGAATCTAAGAAAAGTTCTACATCTACCAAGAACTAAAGAAGAGGAAGATGTACCTGCATCAAAGATAAGGGAGGCACTGCAATGGTGTGGACTAGATTCAACCATGAAAATTGGCTCAGTATTTAACAGGAAAGGTATGAATATGCAAGGCAAGTTCTTGTCTGAAGTGGTGGGAAAGGTGATTCTATGCAAGCCGGGTGGGCATGATAGAATATCAGCTCACATGTTCAGCTTAATGAAAAGAATCATCTTCCAGCTAAAAACTGATTGGTCAGCAGTGATGTTTGAAAAGATTAAAGAAAGTCTGAAGAAGTCCAATTTGGGTAGAATTATGAGTTTTACTTGGCTGGAACTATTCTAGAAGTAATGGAACAATCTGCTGTTTCTAAGATAAACCACATGAGGAAGATGGATATCAGGATAATCTCAAGATGGGATAGAGTGTTAACTAAGGACATGCCTACTCCAGAGAAGGAAACAACTCCACGGAGAAAGCAGAAGAAAGCTAAAAGGGCTCCTGAACCTTCAAGTAGCTCAGAGGAGCAAGTAGTTTTTAGTTCTGATAATGAAGTGACTGGAAATGCTGGACAGTCACCAGCAAGAAATGAAGATGCACAGAGGTAGGGGGAGCAACCATCTGCTAGCCCCATCCACCTGGATACACTCCAGGGGGAGCCTCAACATGTGGAAGATCCAACTCACTTAGACAGTGAAATGACAACTCAAACAATCCTTGAGTTAATACATGAAGTTAATCAATCAATTTTCCATATTGAGGATGAAGTATTAACTGAGTCTTTAATTGATTTTGATCAGCAAACTCAGTTAAATAGTCAACCACAAGATGTTGTCATGGAATATACATCAGTTACTAATAATGCTCCTGAGATAAGAGAGTCTCCAATCCCTACTCAACAGGAGTTTACTCTAGAAGAGTTGTTCCCTGATTTGGTACAGACTGATTTTGAGGGAGAGAAGGCAGTTTTTTAGGGGGAGAAGGTAGATCTTGAGGGGGAGCATGTAAAGGCTCAGGGGGAGACTGCAAGAAATGAGGAGGAGCAAATTAGAAATGAGAATGAGGAGCAAAGGACTCAGGGGGGGCTACCAAGACCTGAGAAGGAATTGCCTCCAAGTCCAAAGGATAGAGTTGACATAGCTAGTACCTCAGAATCTGAGGATGCTGCTGAGGTTCAAGTAAATAAAAGGAAGCTTATGGTCTTCAAAAGGATAAGCAAAGCTACAAGAAAGCACTGCAAACTGTTGTTCCTCAGCCTGCCCCAACAATTGATTATAATTCTTTGTTAATATCTATGCAAGTGAAGTTGGATGAGCAAAGGATTGCCATGGAGAAGTACATAGATGAGACACATAAAGATCTCCAACTCTCCTTGGCAACAAATATAAAGTCAATTAGATTTGAAGTGAATCAAAATAAGAGAGAAATGACTGATTGTTTCCACAAGGGTGGAAATGCTGTAGTATATCTAGCTACACATCAGGAAAAGATCAAGACTCAAATTGATGACATAGCTCTTAAGCAAGGCTATGTACTAGAGAATCAAATCAGAATGAATGAAAATCTCACAGAATCACATAATGTGATTGTCATAGAGATGAAGAATATTGCTACTGTACAAGCTGCAAAAAGGGCTACAGACAAGGCAGAATTTGTCCAGCAATTACAAGAAGGAGTAGCTGCTGTCCAAACTGCTATTAAAGAATCTCAAAAGACTATTTCTGGACAGCTACTGAAATTAAAGGCATTCTATAAAGATGGTGTCAATTTCATGGATGAATAAGTCAGATTCCAAAAGGATGATCTCAGAGATCATATAGCCAGAGAAGTCATAAAGGGGGAGAGAGTTTTAGTCAAAGCTGGATCTGACCATGCTAAATGGATTTCCAATAGCATCAGAACCACACTTGGATATCCACCCCTGTGTGATGATGACAATGTGACTGAATCTGGAGTACATCCTGCTGATTTTGGAGGTGAACAAGCTGAAGTTGCCCAAGTTATCTATCCTCCAGTAGATTTTGAGATGATACATCAAGAAGTATAGTCCATGTACAACCCTCCTGAAGGTGCTCAAAATGTGATCATTGAGAAAGTAGACAAGCCTATGTTAGAGGCATTTTTGAAAGAGCAAGAAACTCTTTTGTCTAAGAAGAGATTTAGAGAACAGGCAGAGTTAAGGCCTGATTTTGAACAGTAGAGCCCTACTTCTAGAAATATTATATTGACTGCTTGGAAAGCAGTAAAGGACAATACTATAGACAGAGGCAAATGGTACTCTGAACAAGAGTGGAGAAAGCATGAAGCCAGACAAGAGGCTATTGTATAGTATAGAAGAAAGGCTAAACTTGGGAAGCAACCTCCTAATACACAGGAGCCTAACAAATATTTCTCAAAGCCTTATCATTAATTTGAAAGACAAAAGATAAGGGCTGAAGAGCTGGAAAAAAAAAGATCAAAAGGGCAAGAAGTCAGTTGATGACACAGATGTTCCAGTTCAGGCCAAGATTCAGTCAGGCAAGGGCATTGTCATCAAAGAACCAGAGCAGCCTTAGTTTAGATTCTCTTAAGTTTACAACTTTGTAATCATTTGTGTTAAAATTCATGTAAACTTTTGATTAAAGAAACCTTTGTAGTTGAAGCAAAACATGTTTAATGCTTGTTCTGTGTTAGCATTATTTTTATTTTGTGATGATTTGTGTTACATGTTTTGTTTAGTATCTACCCTATCATATAATGCTGTTATACATCATAATGTGTATTTGTTATGAATGGTGTATATCATTGACTAAGGGTTATGACTTCTCCAAATAGGGGGAGATTGTTGGGTACATTGGAAAATGTGTACCAGATTTGAAGAAGCCTCACCCTACTCAATGATATACATCAAGGTGTATTTGATGTGTTTTGAGTTTATATGTGCAGGTTAAGTAATTGCAGGAAATGCAGAAAAATTTCAAAGTCCATGTGTCGACACCTAGAGAAGCAGTGTCGACACCTTTGAAGACTTGTCTCGACACTGGAGAAAAACTGTGTCGACACGTTGAGCAAATTGTGTCGACATCAGGAAAGGCCGAGTCGACACCAGAAGAAATGTGTCAACACATACAGGCAGTGTCGACACACTGTGAAGAATAGTCGACATAAATCGTGTCGACACTTAGAGACAGTGTCGACACCCAGAGAAGCTTAGTCAACATCAAATGTGTTGACACTAGGAGGCTGTGTCAACACACTAAAGGCATTGTCGACATCAACTGTGTCGACACACAGGACTTGTGTCGACACATAGCAAGTTTCAACACAGTTAAAGTAAAGTGGAAGTATTTGTGTCGACACAAATGAGATGTGTCGACACGCAGCAGAATTCAACTAAGAATTAAAGAAGTATTTGTGTCGACACACAGAATCAGTGTCGACACATTTAACAGAAGGCTGTGTCGAGAAGTATTAACAACAACAAAGGAGTTGTGTCGACACCACCAAGGCATGTGTCGACACTTAGTTCACTTGTGTCGACACTTAGTCTACTTGTGTCGACACATAATGTAGATCAGTCTCGACACTTTCAGACAGAGACAGTATTTTCAAGAAGTGACTGGATGACTTGACAACTGCCATTTCAACCGGTCTACTGCAACTGTCAGAGCTGTCAGAAGTTTGTTAGAAACTGGATCAGCCGGTTACTATGGAGGAAGACTATATAAAGGCTTTCTCCTTCAACAGAAAGAGATGATTAAAGATGATCAATCATTGAAGAATACAGATTCAAATCAACACAAAAAAAGAAGAAGATCTTCGACAAAAGATATAAGTAGTTGGAGAGAGAGAGCTCCTTCTAAGAAGAGCAGTTGCTGAACCAGGCTGCCAAGAAAGATTCAGATTGAGATCTGGATCTCAAGTTGAAGTTGATTGAAGATCAACTTCACAGGAGATTCAACCCTACTGAGTTCAGATTCAAGAAGCTTTGAAGAAAGCTAAGGGAGGTTGATCTCTGCCAAGTTCTTTCAAGAACTCATCAAGAAGCCAACCATCTATTATCTCTCTTTCAGGGTGGTGGTCATAAACTTTGTTTAATCAAATTTCTATAAGATCTATTATAGACTTGAGCTGTAAGCCTATTTTATAAAGGCTGAGTGTAAGAGATTTAGATCTCTGAGTGTTGGTCTTGGTGAAGACTGAGGTAGGGCTTTGTGCCTGAGTTGTAGGAGACTGTGTTCTCTGAGTGTAGGCCTTGGTGAAGGCTGAGGTAGGGCTGTTTGCCTGAGTTGTAGGAGTGGGTACACTCAGAGTTATAGGAACCTGGTTTGGGTTTTGAGCTACTGTAAGATCTGAGGATCTGAGGATAAGTGCAGAAGTTAGGCCGAATCTAGTACACTGCTAGATAGGCGAAGGGGGAAAGTGGATGTACCCAGACCTTGGGGAACCACTATAAAAATCTGTATGCACTCTGTGTTGAATTATTTTTGTGATTGTTTTGTTGTGTAGTAGTAGAATTTGCAATTTCTGCTTAAATTACAGAATAGATTTTCTGTCTTACAAGTAAAAGAAAAAGTACACCTATTCACCCCCCTCTAGGTGGTTAGACATTAATTCTTTCAGGATGAAGGTCATAAGTCACTTCAATTTGATCTGGCTCAGGATATAAAATCTATAAGATTTGAAGTGAATCAGAATAAGAAAGAAATGACTGATTGTTTCCACAAGGGTGGAAATGCTGTGGTTTATCTAGCTACTCACCAGGAAAAGATAAAGACTCAAGTGGATGATATGGTTGTCAAACAAGGATATGTTCTAGAGAATCAGATTAGAATGAATGATAATCTGACTGCCTCTCATAATGCAATTGTTACAGAACTGAAAAATGTTGCAACAACCCAACCTACTGATAAGTCTAAAGCAAAACCAGAGTTTGATAAGGAGAAGTTTGATAAGGACTTCCAGGAAGGCATAACTGCTGTCAAAACAGCTATTGAGCAATCTCAAACGACTATTTCTGGACTACTGCTCAAGTTACGGGGCTTTTATAAGGCTGGTGTCAATTTTCTGGATGAGCAAATCAGATTTCAAAAGGATGATCTTAGAGATCATGTGCCTAGAGAATTCATAAAGGGGGAGAGATTATTAGTCAAAGCTGGATCTGATCATGCTAAATGGATTTCCAATAGCATCAGAGCCACACTTGAATATCCACCCCTTTATGATGATGACAATGTGGCTAAATCTGGTATCAATCCTGCTACTTTTGGAGGTGAACAAGCTGAAGTTTCCCAAGTAATCTATCCTACAGCAAATTTTGAGATGATACATCATGAAGTACAATCTATGTACAGCTCTCCTGAAGGAAATAAAAATATTACTCTTGGGAAAGTAGATAAGCCTGTGCCAGAGGCAGTATTGAAAGAGCAAGAAACTCTTTTGTCCAAGAAGAGATTTAGAGAACAGGCAGAGTTAAAGCGAGATTTTGAGCAGTGGAGCCCAACATCTAGGAATATCATCCTGACTGCTTGGAAAGCTGTGAAGGACAATACTCTAGAGAGGGGAAAATGGTACTCTGAACAAGAGTGGAGAAAGCATGAAGCCATGCAAGAGGCTATTGTACAGTATAGAAGGAAGGCAAAACTTGGAAGCTACCTCCTAATGCACAGGAGCCTAGCAAATATTTCTCAAAGCCTTATCATTATTTTGAAAGACAAAAGATAAGGGCTGAAGAGCTAAAGAAGAAAGATCAAAAGGGCAAGAAGCCAGTTGATGACACCGATGTTCCAGTTCAAGCCAAGATTCAATCAAGCAAGGGCATTGTCATCAAGGAGCCAGAGCAGCCTTAGATTAGATTTACTAGATTTTATCACATTGTAAAATTTAATGCTTAAAATCTATGTAAACTTATATTAAAGAAACTTTTGTAGTTAAAACAAAACTAGAATGAATGCTCATTATATTAGCATACTTATTCTGTGATGAAATATCTTTTATGTTTTGTTTTAAGTATTTACCCTGTCATATAATATTTTTTATACATCATAATGTGTATTTGTTATGAATGGTGTATATCATTGACAAAGGGTTATGACTTCTCCAAATAGGGGGAGATTGTTGGGTACATTAGAAAATGTGTACCAGATTTGAAGAAGCCTCACCCTACTCAATGATATGCATCAAGGTGTATTTGATGTGTTTTGAGTTTATATGTGCAGGTTAAGTAATTGCAGGAAATGCAGAACAATTTCTAAGTCCATGTGTCGACACCTAGAGAAGCAGTGTCGACACTTATGAAGGCTCGTGTCGACACTGGAGAAAAGCTGTGTCGACACTTAGAGTTAGCTATGTCGACACCAGGAAAGGCTTTGTCAACACCAGAAGGAATTATGTCGACATCAGGAGGCTGTGTCGACACACAGAGAAGCAAAGTCGACATCAATTGTGTCGACACCAAAAGACAGTGTCAACACACAGAAATAGCTAGTCGACATCAACTGTGTCGACACACAGGACTTGTGTCGATACACAGCAGAGTTTCAACAAAATTAAAGAAAAGAAGTATTTGTGTCGACACACTGAGGCAGTGTCGACACCTAGAAGATATTGTCGACAATAAATGTGTCGACACACAGGACTTGTGTCGACACATGACAGAATTTCAACAAAGTAAATTTGTATGAAGAATAGAAGTGACTGTGTCGACACCACAAAGGCATGTGTCGACACATTCAACAGAAGGCTGTGTCGAGAAGCAGTATCAACAACAAAAGAGATGTGTCGACACCACCAAGGCTTGTGTCGACACTTAGTCTACTTGTGTCGACACTTAGTCTATTTGTGTCAACACATAATGAAGATCGGTCTCGACACTTTCAGACAGAGACAGTATTTCAAGAAGTAATTGGATGACTTGACAACTGCCATTTCTAACCGGTCTACTGCAACTGTCAGAGCTGTCAGAAGTTTGTTAGAAACCGGGTCAGCCGATTACCATGGAGGAAGTCTATATAAAGGCCTTTCTCCTTCAACAGAAACTGATTAGGGAGATCGATTACAGAAGATTGAAGATCTACACAGAGATCTAACAACATAAAGAGAAGAAGACCTTCGATAGAAGATCTAAGAAGTTGGAGAGAGAGAGAGCTCCATCTAAGTAGTGCAGTTGCTGAACCAGGCTGCAAAGAAAGATTCAGATTGAGAACTGAATCACAAGTCAGAAGCTGATTGAAGATCAACCTCACAAGAGATTCAACCCTACTGAGTTCAGATTCAAGAAGCTTTGAAGAAAGCTAAGAGAGGTTGATCTCTGCCATCAAGTTCTTCCAAGAACTGATCAAGAAGCCAGTCATCCCTTCTCTCTCTATCTGGGTGGTGGTTAATTACTTTGTAAATATTATTTTCTGTAGGATCTAATTCTAGATCTGAGTTGTAAGCCTATTATATAAAGACTGAGTGTATGAGAATAATTTCTCTGAGTGGTAGGACTGTGAGCCTGAGGTGTAGGAGATTGTGATCTCTGAGTGTAGGCCTTGTTGAAGGCTGGTAGGGCAGTTGGCCTGAGTTGTAGGAGTGTGGATACACTCTGAGTTGTAGGAACCTGGTTTGGGTTCTGAGCTGTAAGATCTGAGGATCTGAGGTGAAGTGCAGAAGTTAGGCCGAATTTAGTACACTGCTAGATAGGCGAATGGGGAAAGTGGATGTACCCAGACCTTGTGGAACCACTATAAAAATCTGTGTGCACTCTGTGATTGTTTGTTTCTGTGTTTGCTGTGCTGTGTTAGCAGAAAAATTTGCAGTTTATTAGTAGTTAACTAAATAGCTTTTCTGGCTTAAAAGAAAAACAGGAATTACACCTATTCACCCCCCTCTAGGTGGTTAGGCACTAATTCTTTCATCTCTTTAACCGAACGACATAGAGCAGGTACGGTTCCGCCTGACCCGTTGCTCACACCGCAACGTTAATTTAAAACATATGCGCGGGTCAAACTCTCCCGAGTCCCAAGTCGTTTACAAACATCACATAACCCAGTTATGTTCTAGTTGGCTCACAGGCCCACATGATGGCAGAACCACACATCCACCAAGTTTTCCGGGTGCATCTTGGAGTTAATCCCCAAGGCTCCTTGTTGTAATCTACCTCGTAGAAAACCCGAAAAAACAAACATTCGCACGGAGTCTTCTCCGGCCACTTATGCAACGCAACATCACTGATCCAGACCAACATGTCCGGATAGGCTTCACACACCATGCCTATGTCCGTTCTCGATTACGGACTCTATGCAACGGGGACTTTACATATCTATCCGAAGGAACGCCTCCAACTCACAGCAAACTCGCGGGAGAGGGCTTCCTATGCAAAAGAAGGAGAGCTTCACATGCTCAAGTAGAGAATCGTTACCCTAGCGTTCTTCCTTGGCGCCATGGAAATCTACGCGGATGAAAAGCACCGCAATCTCCTTGCTTTCGTAGATCCGAAGTCGGTTCGCGATTTGGAGTCTCGAAGCCCCCTCCAAGGACCGGATCTAGATTTCTTTTTCCTCCTTTGTTCTCCCTTCTCTCTAGAAATTAGACAGAGAACCAGCGGCAGAAGATAAGGATTTTGAAACCCTATACTCGGGTATAACCCACTCGGATTAACCACCAGCCGTCAGATCCCACAAAAAGGAAATGCACGGCTTCGATCCAGGTCTGACTTGGACAAATGGGGCTAAACACCGTATGGTTCACCAACCGGAGCAGGACACGTCCGCGACCAATCAAATTATGTCGGGACATTTTGTTAAGATCCCTCCAAAAACCTCTGTGTCGACATTCCGCGTCGACAGAGTCAAACACGCCACAATCCGCCCCGCGCTCGACGATCGTCGAGCTAAGATCGTCGAACGCTGCCAAATCGTCGATCACTGATCGCTGGCCTGATCGTTGAACGCCTCCAGATCGTTGATCGCAGATTGCTGGCCTGTTCGTCGAACGATGTCAGATCATTGATCCCAGATCGCTGGCATGTTCGTCGAACGCTGCCAGATCGTCGATCCCAGATCGCTAGCTTGTTTGTCGAACGGGCATGACACGCCCGTGACAACTAGCTGTGTTCGTTGTTCGACGATCGTCGACCCAAGATCATCAAACGCTGGCCAGATCATCGAAACGAACACGACACGCCCTGGGACACGCCTGTGTCCCAAGCCGTGTACCCCATGCCAAAAACCAAATTTGGTACAAAATGCCTCCCGTCGCTCTTTTGAGGTTCAGGGCATTACAAAGGATCACGAGCAGGAGCTAGCTCGCCGGACAGAAAGGCCTAAGCCTCATGAAGTGTTACCATCCTTGCAATGGCTTTACTACTGTAATTTCGTATGTTTGATGTTGTTGTCTTCCGGCTTGCATGCCGAGGTAGCTTAGGAGTGCCTATGTACTTTGATGTGTTGTGTTTTGTTGGAGATTTAGAGTCTTTTTTGTTGTAAGGCCATAAGGCCATTTCGAGACTATTGTGGATGTGGATAACTTCTAGACTTGGTTAGTGTTTTCGTTGTGTTTTGCTTATGAGTTTTGAGTTTGGGTAGATATATCATCTTATAATACTAAAGTTGTGGCGTCTGTTGTTGTGGGGCCCCGACCGAACCTATATTATACGGTCATTACAGGGGAGGTGTTACAGGTACATACCTTTATACATCGATCTCCTAAAGTTTGGACGACCCCAGGTATGTAAAACTATTGTATAAAGTCTTATGAGATCCCGTAGGGCAAGCACTTTTGTTTATAGCGGATTTTGAGTCTAGCGGAGATAATATACATGACAGATTTCCTAGGGCAACCACTTTTGTTTATAGCAGACTCGAACTTGGTGGAGATAATGGATATGGTAGAGTGGTTGAAAGCGAGTTTTTTGGGTGTTCAGACAAGCACTAAGAGACTCGCTAAAGGAGTAATTGAAGGAGGACCCAGCTCCAGGACGAGGACTACGAGGAAGAAATTAAGCATTCGTCCTTAGTCTGCCTAAGTTTATTCTAGGAATCTGGCTTGAGCCTTCACAATTCTGATACTTAGGCGTAATGGTTAGTGAGAAATCGGCCTACACTCTATTCTATACCGGTGCCACACACTCATTTGTGTGGCGGACTTCGTTAAAAACCTAGAAGGAGTGCAATACTTCACTGGCATAGCCCGACGAGTACGCCTCCCGGACGGCTCTGAGATGACCGCAACCGCTAAGTGCGAATTGAAGATACTCATTGAGGGAAAGGCCCTTGATCCCCTGCCACAGTCTTGAGGATGCCAGAATTTGACCTCATTCTGGGCATGACGTGGTTGGACTGACACTTCGCAAGGATTGATTGCGCGGAGAAACGAATCTACTTGAGACATGGAGACACCGATGTCATCTTTCAAGGTATTAGATTCACACCTCGTATGATGTTATCTTCGATTCAGGCTGTAAAAGCCCATATGAAGGGGGAAGAAGTTTTCATGATTTGTTTCGAGTTAAAGGAGATAGCATTGGATATGAAAGAAGTACGGGTAGTGCGGGACTTCCCCGAGGTATTTCCTGAGAAACTGCCAGGATTACCCCCGCATAGAGAAGTTGACTTTCAAATTAATCTAGTACCGGGTGTCAAGCCCGTCTCCAGGACCCCTTACCGAATGGACCTGAAGGAAGTTGCGGAATTTAGAGTTCAGTTACAGGAATTGGTGGAGTTAGGGTTTGTTCGCCCTAGCTCGTCACCTTGGGGAGCCCCTGTTCTGTTCCTCAAAAAGAAGGATGGAACCTTGTGATTATGCATAGACTACCGGGAGCTCAATCGACTGACGATGCGAAACACTTATCCGTTACCCCGGATCGACGAGCTGTTCGATCAACTGGTAGGAGCGCATTGGTTCTCCAAGTTGGATTTGCGCTCGGGGTATTATCTGTCGAGGATACGAGAGGAGGATATCCAGAAAATGGCTTTCAGCTCAAGGTACGATTTGTACGAGTTTACCGTAATGTCGCTTGGGCTCAGAAATGCCCCTTCGGCTTTCATGAGTCTGATGAACAAGGTGTTCGAGCCTTATCTAGACATTTTCGTCATTGTCTTCATCGATGATATCTTGGTCTAATCAAAGACGGAGGAGGAGCATACCGAACATCTGACCTTGGTACTGAAGAAACTAAAAAGCACGCCTTGTTTGCCAAGTTCAGCAAGTGCGAATTATGGCTTAAGGAGGTTGCCTTCTTGGGCCATATGATCAGTGGGGCTGGGCTAGCTGTCGATCCGGCCAAGGTGCGTGCCGTGAAGGAGTGGTCACCCTTGAAGTCAGCGGCCGATGTGCGGAGCTTCCTTAGACTTGTCGGGTACTATCGCAAGTTCGTAAAAGTATTCTCAAAGATCATCATTCCTCTTACCACCTTGACGAAGAAAGGTGTGTCGTATTAGTGGACACCCCTGTGTGAAGCAGCGTTCCAAGAGCTGAAGGACAGACTTACATCTGCACCCATCCTAGCACTTCTGTTTGGGAAGGAAGGATTTCAAGTTTACACCGATGCATCTTATCAAGGAATAAGAGCGGTACTGATGCAGTATGATC
Source organism: Platanthera guangdongensis (assembly GCA_039583875.1). Taxonomy (NCBI): domain Eukaryota; kingdom Viridiplantae; phylum Streptophyta; class Magnoliopsida; order Asparagales; family Orchidaceae; genus Platanthera; species Platanthera guangdongensis. Next base: position 43,395,609 of record CM077166.1, read on the forward strand.
ATGTAATTGCATATGCGCCAAGACAACTAAAGAAGCATGAACTCAATTATCCGGTTCACGATTTGGAATTGGGGGCAGTGGTGTTCGCCCTCAAGGTTTGTAGGCACTACCTATATAGAGTTCATTGCGAGATATTTTCGGACCATAAAAATTTAAAGTATGTTCACACTCAGAAAGAACTTAATTTGAGACAACGATAGTGGTTGGAGTTTCTGTGCGATTATGAGTTCACCCTGAACTACCACCCCGGAAAGGCAAACTCGGTGGCTGATGCATTGAGCAGAAAAGTACCAGACTCGAGCTCAGAGTCTCGGTTGATGCACATGGAGTTAGCTCGGGTGCTCGAGGAGATGGAGATTACTTTGGTGTATAAGGTTCCTTCGGAAGAGTATACGGAGTACTTGGTGACCATGAGCATAGTTTGCGATATTTGGGACCGAATCTGGGCGGAGCAAGGGAAAGATGCTGCTCTTGCCCTCGTGATAAAGTCAATTGAGGATGAGACTACTGACGGGTACTCATTAAAAGACAGCCTCGTTTATTTCCATGGCCGGCTCTACATTCCCAAGGGCGGCAAAATTCGGGAGGATATCTTGAGGGAAGCGCATTGCTCTCAGTATTCAGTACATCCCGGTATTGCCAAGATGTACGCCGACTTGCGAAGGACCATGTGTTGGCCGGGAATGAAGAAAGATGTCAGGTACTTTGTTACACATTACGAGGCCTGTCAAAGAGTGAAGGCGGAATGCAAGAGCTCCGGTGGCTTGTTACAGCCATTGCCCATCCCCGAGTGGAAGTTTGAGGATATCTCCATGGACTTCGTTCACGGGTTACCTCGCTCACGCACAGGGAATGATTCGGTGTGGGTGATCGTTGATCGACTGATAAAAGTAGCCATGTTCATCCCTTTGAAGAAAGAGGCTCATGTGGATGTCTTGGTACGCATCTTTGTGGAGCAGTTTGTGCGGTACCATGGCGTGCCTAAGACAATCATTTCTGACTAGGATGGTTGTTTCACCTCTACGGAGTGGAAGGCGGTACAAGCATACTTGGGTTCGCGCCTTACCTTTAGCACAACGTTTCATCCTCAGACGGACGAGCAGTCTGAGAGAACCATCAGGACATTGGAGGACCTGTTGAGGTTGTGCGTGTTGGATAGAGGGGAGCCGTGGGAAAGGCTCTTACCACTGGTAAAATTCTCCTACAACAACAACCATCAAGCTAGCATCGGTATGACACCCCATGAAGCTCTTTATGGAAGAAGGTGTAGAACCCCCTTGTCTTGGTTGCAAGATGAAGACCTGAAGGCTTTGGGAATTGAGTATATTGATGATACTGATGCGGTGGTTAGGCTAATACGGGATCGCATGTTGTAGGCTCAAAGTCGGCAGGCGAAGTATTACAATGCAAAGCACCGGATGGTGGAGTTTCAAGTGGGTGATGTGCGAACAGAAAATAACAGTCCGAAAATTAGAGTAATGTAAACTTTATTATTGCAAAAAGGTATGAATTACAATGGTATAACCTCCCTTTTATATAATGGAGGAGATGAGAGAGATTACAGTTAAGCAATGTGGGACTAAAAATTTATAGGTATATGCGGCTTTACAAAAAACAAACCGGACAGGTCGTGCGGTTAGACAAACCGGCTAACCGCCCGACCACCAACAAGAGGAGAACAAGCAACACAGAGGGAAGGCCGCCACAGGAGACCCCTAGACCGCCCGACCTCCAAGTCATCTGAGACAAGCCGCCTGACCGCTGGGACACCAAACAACAACAGCCCGGTACACAGACCGGCTAGGAGAAACCACCAGACCGCCCGGTCTCCGGATAGCAACAGACTGCCCGGTCTCCATCCTGCAACACTCCCCCTCAAGCTGGAGCATAGATATCAATCATGCCCAGCTTGTCGCAGATGTGGAAAAAGGAAGCGGACACCGGTTTGGTGAAGATGTCTGCCCACTCGTTGTCGGAAGTGACGAACGGAGTGCAAATCTGTTTCTTTAATATCTCTTCCCGAATAAAATGACAGTCGAGTTCTATGTGTTTTGTTCTCTCATGAAAGACCGGATTTTTGGAAATGTATATCACAGCCTTCTTGTCACAGAACATAGGAAGAGGATAGTTGTAAACCTCTCCTAAGTCAAGCATGAGAGCCCGCAACCATTTCAACTCACATGTAGTCAATGCCATGCTGCGATATTCTGCCTCTGCCTAGACCTTGAAACCACAGACTGTTTCTTGCTCTTTTAAATCACAAGATTACCTCCAACAAACGTGCAGAAACCTGATGTAGATTTGCGGTCTCCTTTGTCATCAGCATTACTTAAATCAGAGTACGCTTCAACCCTTATGTGACCATTTTCTGAAAGAGGAGTCCTTTCCCTGGTGCTGCTTTAATATACTCTAATATCCTCATGGCAGATTGTAAATGACACTCCCTAGGAGCTTGCATGAACTGGCTCACCTTGCCAATACCATAAGAGATGTCGGGTCTTGTTACCGTGAGATATATGAGCTTGCCCACCAGACGCCGGTACCTCGTAGGATCAGATAGAAGAGACGAGTCATCTGTCCAAGTTTTGTCTTCTCCAGCAGCCATATGACAACGTGCAGGTTTAGCACCAGTCAATCCTGCCTCCTTTAAAAGATCAAGGGCATACTTCCGTTGGGAAAGAACCATGGAGTTGGGCTTCCTTGAGATTTCAATCCCCAGAAAGTATTTCGGGGAGCCCATATCCTTTGTGACCAGGTGTTGACGAAAGTGTTTCTTTGTCAACAATACCCCATCCTGGTCATCGCCAGTAAGAAGAATGTCATCAACATAAACCGCAAGAACAACCAGACCAGAGGCGGTTTTCCGAACAAACAAGGAGTGATCTGTTGAGCTTCTTGTAAAACCAATGGCCGCAACAATGCCACTGAACTTGTCAAAGCAGGCACGAGGACTCTGTTTGAGCTCATAGATAGCCTTCTTTAGCCGGCATACTCGTGTCTCCCCCTGAGAAACATACCCAGGAGGTTGCTCCATGTAAACATCTTCCTGCAGAACACCATAGAGGAAAGCATTCTTAACATCCAGCTGTGAGATGGGCCAATCCCTGTTGACAGCCACAGAGAGTAGAACTTTAATAGTGCTGAGACGAGCCACGGGAGAGAAAGTGTCAAAGTAATCAACTCCATAAGTTTGGGTAAAACCCTTGGCAACCAGGCGAGCCTTGTAACGATCCACACTGCCATCGTGGAGGAACTTCACCACAAAGACCCAATGACAACCAACAATATCTGTGCCGAAAGGAGGAGGAACAATGGTCCAGGTACCCCGTTCAGTGAGAGTAGCAATCTCCTCATCCATGACAACTTTCCAATGAGGAATAGTAAGGGCCTCCTGGTAGGAACAAGGGGTGGCAGTGGACGAGATAGACAGTGCAAAAGCTCTACGAGAGGGGGTAAGACGATCATAGGAAACAACTGCAGTAAGCGAGTGTTGGGTACATGCCCGAACCCCTTTGCGAAGAGCAATCAGGAGATCCAAAGCAGCAGGTTCCTCAGTATCCGGAGCATCCGTGGTGGAGAGAGCTGGCCCGGGAGTAGAGAGACGGTTGTGGAGAGGAAGGAGATATCAGAGGAGATGGTGGAGAGGGTGGAGATGGTGGAGCTGATGGAGATGGTGGAACGTCAGTGGGAGCAGAGGGAATGGATGGGTTGGTAGGAGACGGAGGATCAGCAGGTGTAGAAGAAGAAGCGGGAGAGAAGTAAGATGCGTTTTAAAAGAAGGTGACATCCGCAGAGACATATTGCTTGCGGGTAACGGGGTCAAAGCAACAATAGCCTTTCTGAGTGAGAGAGTACCCTAAAAAGACACATTTAGTGGCACGTGGTGAGAGTTTGTCACGGGTGGCAGCGGGAGAGTGCACAAAGGCGGTGCACCCAAAGATTCTCAGAGTAAGAGGAAAGGGATCCTTGTTCGGATAAAGGATGGAGAATGGGGTAGCACTGTGGAGAACGGTGGAGAGAAGACAGTTGATGAGATAGTAGGAGAGGAGGACAACATAACCCCAATAGGAGCGAGGAACATGCATTTGAGTCAGCAGAGTGCGAGCGACGTCAAGGAGGTGACGTTTTTTGCGTTCTGCCACCCCATTTTGTTGTGAGGTGTAGACACAGCTAGTTTGATGAATAATACCATGATGCAGACAAAAAGAAGAGAATTCATGACTAAGATATTCCTTAGCATTGTCAGAACGAAGGATTTTAATAGACGTATCAAACTGAGTCTTAACCAGAGAATAAAACGATGTCCAGACAGAGAAAAGCACGGAGCGATCCTTTAGAAGATACACCCACGTACACCTAAAGAAATCATCAATAAATGTGACAAAATATGAACTACCCCGACCGATGGTGAGGGTAGAAGCAGGACCCCATATGTCAGAGTGAACGAGGTCGAACGGATGGGAGGAGCCCTGACTTTGCGTTGGTGGGAAGGATAAGCGGTGATGTTTGCCAAGTTGACATGCATCACAGTGTAGAGGAGGATGATGAGGAGGGAGGTGGGGCAGAAGCTGGCGCAGAAGTCGGGGAAGAGCATGTCCAAGGCGAAGATGCCATTGGAGAAGATCTGTAGAGGAGGAGGAGAAGGCAGATAAAGCAGAAACGTTATCGAGGAAGTAGAGGCCGCCGCTCTCGGTCCCAGTAACAATCGTCCGTTGGGAGTCCGGATCCTGAAAAGAACAAGAGGTAGGGGTGAATGTGACAGAACACTGTAGTTGTTTGCATAAAGAAGTAACCGATAATAAATTGCAAGGAAACTTGGGCACATAGAGGGTATCAGCCAGGCAGAGAGATGGAGTGACTTGAACCATGCCCGTCCCATTGACCGGTGAGGGAGAGCCATCCGCAACAATGACCGGGGGTAACCGATCATGTGTTTCAAGAAGAGAGAAACAATGAGGATTGCCTGTCATATGATTTGTAGCACCAGAGTCGATTAGCCATCTTCCGCGAGTAACAACGTGAGCACTACCGGAAGAGGTGACCACCGAGGCGGACAGCCGGGAGGAGGTGGAAGCCATGGAAGAGAGACTGAGCGAGAAAGCCGCGACAAACAGAAAAGAGGTCATGCGGCTAGGAATGGCACGACCACGCAAAGCAAAGGGAAAGAAGTCGCACGACTTGCGAGAAAGTTGGGCGAATAGAGGAGAGAACAAGCCGCACGGCTAAAGCTGAGGTCGCGACGACTAGCAAGAAGGAGCGGCTAGAAGGCAACAGTCGCGGTGACTAGGAACAAGTCGCATCGACGAAGAAGAGGAGAGCGGTGAGAACAGGTCGCAACAACTTAAAGGGCAGGTCGCAGCGATAAAGAAGAGGAAGCAAGGAACCAAGCCGCGAAGACAGGTCGCGGAAAGGAGAAATAGGCCGCGAGAACAGGTCGCGGGAAGGGACAAGCCGCGCGAACAGGGCAACGGGCAGAAGAGAAATTAAGCCGCGAAAACAGGTCACGGAAAGAAAGAGGAAGCCGCGAGATCAGAGAGAGCGCACACAATCAGGAGGAAAGGACCGAGTCCTCTGATACCATGTGCGAGCAGAAAATAACAGTCCGAAAATTGGAGTAATGTAAACTTTATTATTCCAAAAAGGTATGAATTACAATGGTATAACCTCACTTTTATAGAATGGAGGAGATGAGAGAGATTACAGTTAAGCAATGTGGGACTAAAAATTTACAGGTATATGCGGCTTTACAAAAAACAAACCAGACAGGTCGTGCGGTTAGACAAACCGGCTAACCGCCCGACCACCAACAAGAAGAGAACAAGCAACACAGAGAGAAGGATGCCACATGAGACCGCTAGACCGCCCGACCTCCAAGTCGTCTGAGACAAGCTGCCTGACCGCTGGGACACCAAACAGCAACAGCCCGGTACACAGACCGGCTAGGAGAAACCGCCAGATCGCCTGGTATCCGGATAGCAACAGACCGCCCGGTCTCCATCCTGCAACATGTGATAAGGCATTTCTGAAAATCCGACAGATGCATGGAGTGTCACGGGTACGTGGTGTGAAAAAGCTCAGCCCAAGGTATGTTGGGCCTTACACTACACTGGAAAGGATTGGCCCTTTGGCCTATCGGTTGGAGTTACCGCATGAGCTAGAGAATCTTCATGACGTGTTCCATGTGTCGTCACTTCGAAAGGCGCTGTTGCGGCCCGATCAATATATCCCCACCACTGATGGTGCCGTGGCGACTGATAGCATTGTGTGACTAGAGCCGGTGCGGATCGTAGACAACGAGACAAGAATTTTGCGCAACAAAAGTGTTCCTTTGCTGAAGGTGTCGTGGTCTAATCATGGGAAGGAGGAGTATACATGGGAGCCGATGGACTTGATGCAAAAACGCTACCCGGAGTTGTTTGCTCAAGGTAATTCTTAAAAGCACATTTTATTTTCTGTTATGCTTTTTCTCCCCTAGCCTTAGCCTGATTTCGGGGATGAAATCTTTTATTTTGTTTATAGGATTTGTAATGCCCCGATTCGCACTAGGCCCCTCGTGCGCGTTTTTGAGTTAGGAGAGCTGTCCTGGGTTCAGAGAAGTGCTGGCAGCTGGGCTGCACTTATAAATGGGAGGAGAAATCAGTCGAGAATAGGACACGGGTAGAGACACGGGTTTTTCTCTACCTGTGTGTGAGAGGCCAGCTCTCGAGTCGACGACTCGAGTCGGTCCAGAGAAGGACACGGGTAGTGACACGGGCATGTCACTACCCGTGTATATAAAGACACGGTAGGGACACGACATGTCCCTACCCGTGTATATCCAACCAGTGTTCCCGTGTCTATCCAACCAACTCTCGAGTCGCCAACTCGAGTTGTCCCAGAGAAGGACACGGGTAGTGACACGGGCGTGTCACTACCCATGTGAAGAGGACACAGGTAGAGACCCCGGTGTATCCCTACCCGTATGTGTCGAGTAGAGCTCGACGAAGTGTGCCCCGAGGAGGACACGGGTAGAGACACGGGCGTGTCCCTACTCGTGTGTGACAAGTGAAACTCAACGAATTGTGTCCAGAGCAGGGCACGACCAGAGAACACGGTCGTGTTATGTGGACACGGGTAGGGACACAGGTGTGTACCTACCCGTGTTTGTGTATTGAACCGACATTGGAACCGTCGGCGATGCTTCGCCCGAGTAGGACACGGGTAAGGACACGAGCGTGTCCTTACCCGTGTCACTTTTCACTTATAAGGGATGTGAAAACCCTAGACGTTTTCACTCCTCATTCCAATCCCTTTTCCTGAGAGAACTGTTGTAGAGAAGAGTCATAGACGGACGGTTGGGCTTGGTCCTCGGTGTTCATTTCTCATTCCAACTCCTCATTCCAACCCCTTTAACGAAATGAATTTAGTAGTCCAATGTTTAGAGTATCGTCTACCTACGGGTAGAATTATGAAAGGATGTAGGTGCAGATGTTTGACCTCACTGGTTGGATAGCGTGGAGAAGAGTCATAGACGGACGGTTGGGCTTGGTCCTCGGTGTTCATTTCTCGAGGCTCCTTCCGTGCCGAGTGGACGGTTGGGCTTGGTCCTCGTGCTTTCTCCGAGACACCTTCTGTGCCACGGTGATGTGGAATTGCATGCGGTGTGAGTCGACACACGGTGTTGTAATCCTGGGTTAAGGATAGTGTGACAGGTCTACGGGCTCGTCAGTCGTCACAATGACGGGAGTTGACAGTTAGAACTTGGGCGGTTGGGCTTGGTCCTCGGTGTTCATGTCCCGGGGCTCCTTCCGTGCCAAGTGAACGGTTGGGCTTGGTCCTCGTGCTTTCTTCCGAGGCTCCTTCCGGGTCACACAAGGCTAGTTCGGGGCTTGGTTCTCGGTGCACATCTACCCGAGACTCCCGCTGGGCCATAGTACACATGGGGGGGGGGGGCTCTGCTATTGTGTTCTTAGCATTGAGGCATACAGAGGCCTAAGTGAAGCAGTGTGGATGCCCGCTTAGTAGTAGAGAAGCCCGCTCTACTGTTGTCGTCTGGCCACGACGGTTGACGCCTGAGAGGTTAGCTACCTTCTCGAAAAGTAGGAACTACTAGTCTGTGTCGACATAGCGGTTGCATGCGCGTGAACATAAGTGAGTCATTGCATTACACACATACCATTACATACATTGCATAAACAAGATCCTCATCGTATAAGTTTGTATGGGCACTCCTATACGATGAGTTACTTTATGTTAAACCGATCCTTAACTTATAAGCTTGTATGAGCATCCTTATAAGTTAAGTTACTTTCCTGATCTAGATACTTATACTTGGTGGATTGTTATAGCTCATGTAGAACTGCTAGATTAAAATGTTGTTAATCATATTGTACCTATTCCACCTGCTTGCACCTGCTTATATTACTTATTATATATTGTACCCTTATTCCTTTCTCTGCCCGGTGCCGAGGAGTCGCCGGGGGAGCGGATGTGAAAGCCACTTAGTCTTTTTGACTAACGGTTGCTACACCTTCCTTTTTAGGAGGTCACCTCGTAGGTAGAGGAGCTGCAAACTATGCAGGAGGACAACCAGGCCAGGACGACAGGGCCTGAAGGGACGGTACCGTCGCTACGGTCAGTTACCGATGTGAGTGTTGAGCGACTTGATGTAGCCCCTTTGGGCATTTATTAGTTTTACTCTGATATTTAAGAAGCTTGTTATTAGCTTCTTTCCTGGTTGTACTTTTGGACTATTATGCTTTGTGTGGATTTGGCTTCTATATTAATGTTTTGGTTGGGTTGGTATATATTGATATTGGTTGTAGCCGACAGAATATGCATCTTATGGTACATGTTGGCCCGTGTGCTAAAGCTACCACAAGACAGCTGTTCTGGGAATAAGAACCCCTTCGTGTCGTGTGATGGGATCCGGGAGGGGGGTCTTACACTTCCTGCACGAAACGGCCCCACCAGCAAACTTAAATATATAACCTGAAGTAGACTTCCTATCATCCTCACACCCGGCAAAATCAGAATCCGTATACCCCACCAACTCAAGGTTTTGAACTCTATGGTAGACCAACTTAATATCCTTAGTTCCTTTCAGATACCTCAAGACTTTCTTGGCAGCCACACAATTATCAGGTCCTGAGTTCGACTGATATCTGTCTAAGAGTCCTAATGCGAAAGCAATGTCCGGCCTGATATAGACTTGGGCATACATTAAGATGCCTACCGCACTAGCATAAGGTATATCTTTCATGCACTCTCCCTATATCGTTCATGGGGCATTGTGATAAGCTGAGCTTATCACCCTTAAGCATAGGTACGTCACCAGGCTTACAACCGAGCATGTTGTATCTCTCCAGTACACGCTCGATGTAGGATTTCTGAGAGAGTGTCAATGTATGGTGAGATCGATCTCCAATGATCTCAATTCCTAGAACGAATGATGTTTCTCCAAGATATTTCATTTCAAAGTATTTGGACAGAAATTGCTTAGATTCGTGCAATAGTGTCAAATCACCACTCACAAGCAGTATATCATCTATATACAGAATTAAGAAGATAAATCTGCTCCTACTGATATTGAGATATATACAACGAGCTACCTTATTTTCTACAAAACTAAAAGAAGTAACCATCTTGTCAAATTTCAAATGTCACTGTTTAGAAGCATGATTTAGACTATATAGAGATTTGTTAAGTTTACACACAAGCTGATCAGAATGACCAGACTTGAAACCGTCAGGCTGCACCAAATATACTTCCTCGGCAAGATCGTCATTCAGGAATGTGGTTTTTACATTCATCTGGTGTAGTTCCAAATCATAATGAGTCACTAATGTCATTATCACTTTGAAAGAGTTTTTAGAGGAAACGAGATAATCGATTCCTTCCCTCTGCGTAAATTCCTTGGCTACCTGTCTGGCCTTAAACCGCTCGACCTTTCCTTTAAAGTCTTTCTTTGTCTTAAACACCCATTTAAAGCCAATGAGCTTACAGCCTTTGGGTAACTCAACCAGCTCCCAAACCTTATTCAGCTTCATAGACTCCATCTAGTCTTTCATCACATCCCACCACAGATCAACTTGAGGTCTAGACATAACTTCATTAAATGTCACTGAGTCAACCACTTGATTAATATCATAATCACTCTCTCCTAAATAGACTTCATAGTCTGAGGAAATTGTAGGCCTTCTCTGCCTAACGAATCTCTTAGCGTGTGGTTGAACCTCCTGAACATGAGGAGGAACCTCAACTGGAATCAGTGGTAAGATCACTTCCATGTCCTCTACTTATTATATCACAGGTTCAGGCACTACAGGATCTCCTACCGAGGGCGCAAATAAATGAATGGTCACACCTTCCTCGACTTCACTAATAGGGAGAGAGAAACTAAGTTCATCAGCGACATCTCATTCTAAAAATTTAGTTGTTTGTGATTCTACAATTCTGGATCCTTCTTAAGGGGAATAGAACTTAAATCCCCTGGAGTGATCTGGATAGCCTATGAAATAGCAACGACAAGACCTGGGGGCTATCTTACTCTCTGGTGAGTTGTATAAACGGACTTCTGCAGGACAACCCCAAACACATAAATGATTAAGGCTGGGTCGTCTACCAGTCCATAACTCAAATGGTGTTTTAGGTACTGACTTAGAAGAGACTCTATTAAGAATGTACAATGCAGTCTTAAGCGCGTCACCCCATAAAAATTCAGGAAGATTCATTCTACTCATCATGCTCCTCTTCATTTTTTAAGGATGCGATCACGCCTTTCGACCACACCATTTTGCTTAGGACTACCCGACATGGAGTATTGGGCAACAATGCCACGACTCTCCAAGTATCTGACAAATGGAGCTTTATGTTGCCTGGAGGCATCATGTCTACCAAAATACTCGCCACCTCTGTCAGGCCTAGCAATCTTAACGACTTTCCCTATTTGTTTCTCAACTTCAGTCTTGAAAATCTTGAACTTTTCAAGAGATTCAGATTTCTCCTTAATTAAGTACAAATAACCGAAACAAGAGTAATCATCAATGAATGTAATGAAGTAGGTGTTCCTACAGGGGGTAGCGAAATAAGGACCACTGATGTCCGTATGAATAACCTCCAATAAACTTGAACTACGAGTTGAGCATTTCTTCTTAATCTTGGTCATCTTACCTCTACAGCAGTACACACATGTTTCTAGGTCACTAAATTCTACAGTAGGAAGAATGTTTTTCTTAATTAATCTTTCTACTCTTTCCCTAGAGACATGACCTAACCTTTTATGCCATAGCATGAAGGTCTGTTCCTTAATGAAAGGTCTTTTACTAACAACATTTTCTACATTATATGAGGTGACATAAAAATTAACATGTGCAAGATAGCGAACATTAATCAATAAACTGTTATTTATAAAAATTAAACCATTAGATAGCGAACATTAATCAATAAACTGTGATTTATAAAATAACTTAATTAAACCACCAGAAATATTAAAACCATAATTAAGTCTATCAAATGTAGAAATAAAAATCAAATTCATTTTAAACGAAGGAATATAAAATATGTCTTTTAATATAAGTTCATATCCTGAATCTAGGACTAAACAAATGTCCCTGATGAACTCCACCTTCACCTCAACATTGTTGTCAACCGTGAATATGCACTCACCCTCGCTTGGCCTCCTCCTTTTGATAAACCCCTATAGCGTGTAAGCAACATGATTAGTTGCTCCACTATCGAGCCACTAAGAACTTGATGAGACTTCAATTAAATTGGATTCAAAAAGGACTAGAGATAAAGGGTTATCTTTAGGTGCAAATCCACGCTTCTCCATCTAAGACTTAAACTTTAGGCACTCGTGCTTCACATGCCCTTCTTCGTGCAAAAGAAGCAGCTAAGAGACTTTTTTCCACCAACATCCTTGCTCCATGAATCGTGTCCATCCCGAGCCTTAAAAAGAGCTTTTGAACTTCTTCTTCTTAAACGAGGGTTTGACAATGAGTAAATTAATGTTCGTCTTCTCTTTATTCAGTTTCTCCTCAACAGCAACGCAACGAGTGATGAGATCATTTATCTTCCATGCCTTATTCAGGGAACTTTAGGTAGTCTTAAAAAATGCTGAACTCCGCAGGAAGTGTATTTAGTGCTTGATGCACTATTAAGGCTTCAGGGAGAGTAATCTCCATCTCCTGCAGTTTGGTATGGTAGTAGATCATCTTCAGTATGTAATCACGGACTCCACCTCATCTCGAATACCTCATGGAGAAGAGGTCCTGAATGAGAGTTCCAATTTCAGCATTCAAAGACATCTTATATCTCTGCCCAACGGTAGTCAGAAAATCCTTGGCGACGCTCGTGTCTAAAAGACCACTTAACAGGTGCTCCAGAATTGAACGCTTCATAGTCAACAAGAGGATTTTGTTTGCCTTGTTCCACGCACCATAATGATCCTTCTCAGCTTGAGTGCTGGTCGCTGTGAGAGCCGCAGGCTGGTCGGTACTCATGACCATCTCAATGTCCGTAATCTTTAGAGCAAACATGATGTCGGACTTCCACTTATTAAAATTTGATCCAGTGAGTTTCTCAATGGTCGTCATATTATTATGGACTATAAAAGTGACTGAAAAGAGAGAAAATGAAAAATTAGAGACAAATAGGACAATAGTGACTATAAAACCCTAAATAGCACACTAGGTAGAGAATCCAGGCGCGTCAACGCGCAACACCTTTGGGCAAACTACACACCACGCAATTAGTGATTCTCCACATATGGACGAGCAACAGTTATGCTTTAGCTTTTTGTAGATCTAACACCTTTGGGCGAATAGATTACTAGAGTCCTGCACTACCGTCCAAATGCTCGTGTGTATCCCTCTGAACCTATTGCGCAACCACCACTTTTGGGTGAATGATTGCGCACTAGTCTCAGAGAACTCCTTAAAACATGTGAAACCGCAATCTCACAAACTAACTCGAAAAGGCCACTTTGGCGGCTGCAATTCTTATCAATCCACAAGACCCTTTCACACCGGGATATATGAATATTACCTTAAAATTAATGTCGTGTTTCTTTAGTTTAATGACGTATGAGCACTTAATCGTCTATAGAAACCACGGAGTTTTGTCGGAGATTGATTAATGAAAGCACTTTGAGTTTCAATCCCTAATTTTAATTCTCTCTGAATTACTTAATGAGGTTTAAAAATTATGTTCTTTAATCAAATTAATTAGAAAAATAATTTACTCCAAATTGTGAATGAGACTAATAGGTTTAGGTTAACCTCCCTCTGATACCAACTGTCACTAAAATTAGGAGTGCGCGTCGCTACGACGAATAACTGTTTCTTGAAATACTACTGAATGTAACAACGCACAGACCTACATGATCGTTATAACCAAATACTATTAGTTTTTTTATCGGAGTTCACACACAAAATTTATTTTCCTAAATTTATGAACACGAAAATTAAGGTGAGCTTGAATGAACAGTTACTAAAAGCAGAATTAATTTATACCTTTCTTTCAGTCTTTCTCGTGCTTCATGATGGCGGATATTCGCAGCAACTGCGATGTGTTGTTCTTTATGAATTACGCGGCATTAGCGAAACCCGCTAACATACAAGATTTCTAAAGTATGTGATCACTACAACAAATTTTTTGTTAGCACAATAAGTATACAAATTCAACATATATAAATCAACCACAACAGTGTTTCTTGTACTTGATTAGAAACAGGAACTCGTATGCATCTGATCTAAAATCAGATTGTGAGTGCTATGAATTTTTTTTTGGATGTTTATGTCAGAAGTTGTTACCTGTTTGTTCTGGCCTGAACCAAAAAACAGGCGTTGATTGCTCCCTTGGAAAAAGAGGTTTAAGCCCAAATCAAGAACCTCAAGGAAAAGATGATGTAGAAACAAGAAGCCGGAGATTTCAAATCACAGGCGACGTCTTCCTCGCAGATCAGCGACGTCTTCCTCGCAGATCAGCGACGTCTTCCACGCAGATCGACGCCTGGAACCAGTGGAGGAATAGACGATCCGGTGCTTCCCGCTGGTAGCCTTGTTGGAGAAGGAAGAAAGTGCACAATTTGCTCTTGCCCTAACAGGGGTTGACGATCCGACACCCGTAAGTGGCCGAAGAGGAGGGTTGGATCACCGTCTGGGTGAAGATCCACCGGATCTGAATGTAGAATGGCCGGTGGCCGGTGGTGAATCCGCAAAACTCCGACAGTCTCCTCACCAGAAGGACGAACAGGGAAGATGAAAGGGGCGGTTTCTCAAATCACCGATCGGGATTTTCTCCCTAGCCGGTTCTTCACCCCTGTTCACTATAACGGATCTAGGAAATGGAATTGGATATTAGGCTTAATAGGGAGGCCCCTTTGGGATTTACCAAAATGGGGGCAACCAATCCTCATAACTCCCAAAATAAAATGCACATAAGTTAAATCACATGAAATTAATTGAAATTCAAATTTCATGTCCATTCATATGCCAAGAGTGAGACCGAGCTCGCGACTGAAATTACGAGACGATTTGGCCCACCTATCACAAGCTTCGATCGTTCGCGCGACTAAATTAACGCGCGCTCGTAAGAGTCCGAATAGACCAAATACACCCATATGAATTCACCGGGACGTCTCGATGAGCCAAGTCCACTTAACGAAAAATTTCCAACACGAAGTACATCATGTCTTTCCTTATAGTTTCATTCCAAGTCTTTATTGGTCTACCCCTCTCTCGTTTAGCATGCCTAGTGACTAGACTTTCACAACGCCTAACAGGTATCTCTAATGGTCTCCTTTGTACGTGTCCAAACCATCTTAGATGAGCTTCTTGCACATTCTCTACAATTGGTGCTACCCATATCTTATCCCTGATACTTTTATTCCTAATTTTGTCCAATCTCGTGTGTTCACACACCCAACTATACATTCTCATCTTCGCAACTTCCATTTTTTGCTCATGCACAAAATTCACTGCCCAACACTCAGAACCATAGAGCATCGCAAGTCTAATTGCAGTGCAGTAAAACTTGCCCCTCAGTTTTAGTGGTACTTTACAATCACATAAGATCCTTAGCGCGCCTCTTTACTTCAACCAATCCGCTTGGAATCTATGTGACATCTTTATCAATACCTCCGTCGTTTTGAACTATCGATCCAAGATATTAAAAACAATCACTACGAGAAATATCTTGATCACCCAACTTAATAACGAAGTCATCTGTCCTTCTTATACTGCAAAAGTTAAGCTCCAAATACCCGTTTTTACCATACTCAACCTAAAATCTTTCTTCTTTAAAGTATCTTGCTAAGATTTAAGTTTTGCGTTTACACCCTTGTGCGTCTTATCAACCAAAACGATATCATTCGCAAACAATAAATCCCAAGGTATTGCTTCTTGGATATGTCTGGTGAGTTCATCTTAGATAAGGGTAAAGAGATAAGGGTTTAAGGCTGCGTTTGGCGCTGCTTATCGTAACTTATTTGCTGCGGTGAGGTTGGACAAAAACGTCATTGTAATAAAATATATGCTTGCTATTACAAATGTTACTACCATTACAAAAAAAAACTAGTTTGGAGCATAAGATTTTGATATGACAATGACATTTTTGTCCAACTTCACTGTAGCAAATAAGCCACGATAAGCCGCGCCAAACGCAGCCTAAAGCTGAATCTTATCTCTTTACCCTTGTTGTATTTAAAAAAGTACAACTAATAAAGATAGGATCTCGATTCTCTCCACTTGGGTGACATGGATAGTATTTATTTCATGATATTGATGCATTCTAATTTGATCTCAATAATTTTTTGATTAAAAAATACAAAAAAAAGAGATTACAGGAATATTTTCCATTTCTCTCCCAACAAAAAGAATCCCCATGGATAAAGATAGGGAACAAGATCCTCTCCATTTCAAATGAAATGGAGGGGATCAATTTCATATTTAGTGGACAAGATTAGCCCCTCAAAAATCTAGTAGATAAGATTTTTTTAAATTAAAAATATAAAAAATTGAAAATAACAGTATCCCTTGGATCAAAAAATAGAAGATTCTGTCCATAAAATAAATCCCTCTATTTCATCCCTCTATTTAGTCCAAAATGGAGAACACACCATAGCACAAAATTTTAATTTGCCGTAACCAAGAAAAATTTCTTATATTAAAAGTCACTTTCCGAGCTAGAAGCATATGACTTTTATTAATAATTTATCCGACGAGTTCCAGCAATCCAGTTTGTCGCCGGAGTTTGCTGATCACGTTCATCTGCCGCTGCGTCGTCAGCCGAGATAACCCTCCTTGCAAATGGCCACTGGCGCCACCGCTCTCTCCTCATCTCCGGCAAATCCCATCTCCTTTCTCCCCGATTCGGACACAGGCAGCAGCAGCGGCACCGATGACGCCGGCGGGAATTCGTCCGCATCCGCCCTTGAGGACTCTATCTTCGCCGCCTATATCCAGACCTGTGGAGGCCGTTCTCCGTCCCGTGACCTTGTCAAAATCAGATCCTTCCTTTCCGCCGCCTCCGGCCGCGGTGGTCATTTCGTAGCCTGCCTCATTTGCCTGGAGCGCATCCGCCCCTCAGACCCCGTGTGGACCTGCTCCTCAGGTTGCCACGTCCTACTTCACCTCTTATGCATCCAGAATTGGGCCAACCAGACATCCTACCGCCCCGCCTCTTCATCATCCCTCAAATCCTCCTCAGACTGGCATTGCCCTAAATGCCGCCTATCCTATTCCCAAACTCTGATTCCCCGATCCTATCGCTGTTTCTGCGGCAAGCTTGAGGACCCACCCTGCGATCCATGGATCCTTCCCCACTCATGCGGCGAGGTCTGCGGACGCCCCTTATTTGGCAACTGCGGCCACGAATGCCTCCTTCTTTGCCATCCTGGTGCCTGCCCACCATGCCCCAAGCTCATCACAGCCCGCTGCTTCTGCGGCTCTCAGGAAGACCTTCTCCGCTGCACGCATAAACATTTCTCATGTAATCAGCTGTGTCCTAGGTTGTTGCCATGCCACACCCACAGCTGTACTGAACGCTGCCACGACGGCCCCTGCCCTCCTTGCCAGGTTAAGGGGTTGTATAAGTGCGTTTGTGGGAAGACGGAGGAGGAGAGGGTTTGTGCCGATCGTGACTTCCGATGTGGTAGACCTTGTAGCGGGGGTCTTCTATGCGGGAAGCACAAGTGTAACCGTGGTTGCCATTCTGGACCCTGTGGTGATTGTCCTCTGCAAGGTAGGAGGACTTGTCCGTGCGGGAAAAAAGAGTTTAAGGGTGTTTCTTGCGACGCAGATGTTCCAACCTGCGGTTCGACATGCGAGAAGAAGTTGGGCTGTGGGCTTCATAGGTGCCCAGAAAGGTGCCACCGCGGGTTTTGTGCGGAGACTTGTAGGACTGTGGTTCTCAAGGCTTGCCGGTGTGGGAGCTTGAAGAAGGAGGTTTGGTAACAAATTTTTTTTTATACAATATGATAATATGTTTATTCCGTAGTATAATATTACAAATATGCTTTGTGATGACATTGCATTTGTCAATATATTTTCACAGTGATATTCCACTATGTTCAGAATGGTACATGTAAAATGGCTCATGTCATTAGAGCTGCCACTTAAAATCGAACAGAATCAAAACCATAAGGAACCATGCCAAACTGTTCTCAAATTATTCAGGTTCCGGTTTGAATTTTAGAACTGCAAACAATAATGATTTTGGTGCGGTTCCTTCATTTTATTATTCGAACCAGAACCACAACATAAATATCTCGAGTGGTTTCCGAATTTTTAGACTCGATCCAGACCGCATCGAAGCAGAATCAGACCACAATCCATTTATTATTATTTTTTATAATATACGAGTGACAGTGCACGGGGGCCCCCCTTGCCCCGCGCGACAGTACCCCGCTCGCCCGGGCCGGGCCGCCCGCCCCCACTGGGTTTCACACCAAAAGAATGTACTAATCTGGCACTAATCTTGCAGACAAAAGAAGGCAAATCTGGCAATATATTTGATTGATTGTCATCATTCGTACAACAAATTGAATTAGTTAACAACAAATTGAAGCACATATATGAAGAAAACACAAATTGAGTCAGTTAACAACAAATTGAATCAGTTAAAAACAAATTGAATTACATATGTGAAGAAAACACAAATTGAATCACAGATATTTGATGGATTTATAAGAAGAAAACGCCTGAAATCACATAAAAAATTGAATCACATATATTAAAGTTTTGATGAGGTTTTGATGGTCTGATTTAGGAATAGATTTAATGTACTGAAATCTTAAATGTAAAAGCAGAGTACTTGTAGCCGAGAGTGTCGGTGCCAATGTATGCTGCCATGATTGTCACAAGTCATGGAACCTAACCCATAAAATTGCAGAAGAGGATTAAGATGTTGCAGGGTTAAGATCTTGGATAGAAATGGCGATGGTGTATGTACCTGATATCGGTGAGGGATGCGGGGGGATGAGGGAGCCCAGATCTATTTTTGTATGCATGTAGATGTATCTTTATCGTCTGCAGGGGTAAGGTTTTGTAGGGTTAAGATATTGGGAGGTGAGTTGGGAAGACCCAAAATGCTGATGGTGTATGTACTTGAGGTCGGTGGGGGGGGGGGGGGGAGGGGGTGCGGTGGGATCAAGGTTGTCAGGATCGGGATCTTAGATGAGATCATTTCGAGATAGGTTCAGATTGGATAGTAGGTTCGAATCGAGAATCGCTTTACAAAATCAGGATCGATTTACAAAATCTGGATCGTAGAATCGTAAGATCCTATGATCCGGATCGCGATCCTGACAACCATGGGTGGGATGAGGAGAACCAGGGCTGCCGCTGCGAGATCTGTTGCCGTCTGTGGAAGCCCAGATCTATCGCCGGCTGTGGAAGGCCTGATCTATCTCCGATGGTGGTTTTCTTGCATAGAGGACGACGTCGGTGGTGGATATGAAATGAGGATGTGCCGGCGGCGCACGTCGGTCTTGGATCCGGAATGAGGGATGCTGACGTCGGTCTTGGATCATTAATGAGGGATGCCGACGTCGGTGGTTTTCTTGCGCAGAGGGAAGTAGGCGCTCGTCGGTGTTGGATCGGGAATGAGGGATGCCGACAGTGAGGGATGCATATTTTCTTGGTGATATGAGGTAGAAATCGCGATTGAGAAGGTATTGGCGGCGCGGGATGCAGAGGAAAATATGGTTTAGGGAGAGGGGCTCGCGGGAGAGAGTATCGCGAAAGAGAATATCGCGAAAGAGAGGCGAACTGTGGAGGGCGTGAAGAATTTGAACGGACTGCTGAGGTCTATCCGAGAGGCCTCACTTGTTACACCGCTCAATCGCAATGGTCTTTCATTCTTTTTTGTATATATATTATAGATAATAATAATAATTTTATAATATTAATAGTATATATTTATTATCTATATGACCATCCCTATATCATCAATTCGATTGCAGCGCCGTCCGATTGCAGTGAGATTCAAATACTCATACACATGCCTCCTTCTTTGCCTTCAGACTGTAACACCCCTACCTAGTTTAATATCAATTCATAAGCCTGACCGAAACTTATGATGTGAAGCAAACTAAGGAACAATATAAAATTAGTATCATAACAAGATTAACTAAAGTTTACAGCGGAAGTAACTGACTGAAAAAAAATTTAAAGAAATACCTTACAATTGAAACACAGAGCCAACTAGGAAGTAAGAGCAAACAACCCGATCCAAAATTCCTGTAATGAAAATTTCGAAAATGGATCAACCCACTGGCTAGCAAGAAAGATTTTTCTCCAGTGACATAAAATATAATTTGATTAAATTATTGGAGCATGTTTTTAAAATAATCTTTTTATACTACTAAATGTAAACATTGTCTATACACGCTTTTCTATAAAGTACTTAAAACAATATATGTCTAATCTATCATGTGAACGTAAACTGAACTTTCCTTTAAATTTTAAAATCATTATCCTTTATAGTTTTCTTGATTTCGACTTTCATTTGGAACTGAGATATCTCATATTTACCAGTCTTCATATTCTTTGTTAAGTAGATTTGTATGCACATTCTAACGAATCGAGTCCCTACTAACGAACATATGTGTTTTAGTGTCTCTTTATCACAGACACGAACTCGAATCTACTAATCTTGTATGGTGTGTCAACTCTCAATTTGAGTCTCATAAGGTTTGCTACGCGCTATGCTTATGATGGTGTGCCTCCATCAATCATGAGGAAAAATACCTCTCATGCCCCCTTTCTAAACTTATCATCTAGTAGTTGGTATGATAAATACTTTATGTCATCTAATTAAGGCGACTAGTCTGAGGCTTATTACATATCTTAACCTTTTTATTTCAATCTAATTGTTTATCACATCTTCAGTTAGTTTGTTTGTGCGTTAAGTTGTTATTCTTGCGCTAATATGTATGTTGAAACATACTTGTTAATTGATATTTAGTATAAACCAGCTTATGCCGGTCCCAAGCTCGGATGGAAAATGGTGAGGGTTGTGTTAGGTAGACGACCAACGTAACATTTAGTTACCCTTATGAATATGGATCATTTGAGAAATATGACCCCACTATAGTGGGATAAAGGCTTGAGCGTTGTTGTTGTAATTGATATTTAGTATGAATTCTTATGTTACTTATGATACAATTTCACGGGTTTTGTAATAAATTATTCATCTAAATATGAATTCATGTGCTATCGATGATTCAACTTTTCGTGAGTGTTGTAGTAAATCATTTGTCTAACTATAAATTCATGTGCTACTGATAGTCTGATTTCATGTGTGTTTTATAACTATTATTTTTTTGAATATGATTTCATGTAATACTACGGATTTGATTTCACAAATTTTCTACAATAAATTGATTGTTTCGGTATGAATTCATGTACTACCGATGATTTGATTTCACGTGTATTCTGTACGACTTATTTGTCTGTGGATTTTGTTGTGCATTGATTCGTATGCTGAATTTAGTTAACTTAATTAACATTTAATACGAATTCATATGCCACTGCTGATTCAATTTCACGTGGGTTCTGTATTAGATCATCTGTTTGTCATCATGAATTAAATGACTACGAGCATTGCATTATCACGTGTTCTGGTATGGCAGATAAATTAATTTACAGTAAGTGATATGTCTAGCCAAAAGGAAAGAATTTCTTATAGTTAAAGTGCATCGCTCATAGGCGCGGCGAGGTGGCATGATTCCAATTAGATTATTCTGACTACACAGATTTGTTCTCCGATTAACAAAAAGGTTCACTTCCTCAAGATACTTAAAAAGGGCAATTAAGGCACATTCATTTCTCATAAATTTCAGGAATGCTATTTCATAATAAAAGAAAGGAACTTACCACTTCCCTAATAGTGGAGAGTTACGATTTCTGAAACGGAAGCAACCTCTCCTAAACTCGGAGTTGCTGAACCAACCACGATGATGCGAAAACGACCCTAATTTAAAATTTCATAAGACTTAGTGGAAAGTTCTATAAGGGTGGTTATCCAAACATTGACTGAAAATGAAAGGGGGAAAATATGATACTTGTGCAAAACCGAATGGAAAGGTCGATCAATCACAAGTCTCCATTGTGGAGTCTCGATTAGGGTTTTTGAAATTTCTGGAATAGGAACACCACTGTGTAACATGTCTGAAATTTGGGGGAAAAGGATACAAATTCAGTTACGTACAAGGAGATATCAGTTAAAATGAAGAGGAAGAACTAAAGGGGGCTTACCTTGTTGGCAGATGTTATGAGCAAACTAGGGAGAAGAAGATCTAGGGGAGGAAGAGAGATGCTAGGGTAGAAATGAGAGGGAAAGGAGAGAATTACCTTGTTAGTTCTTTGCATGCCTTCAAAAGAGAGGGGTCCGGGTATATATAACCCCGGACCCGAGGCCGGCCAACCAAGGGGGCCGGCCGGCCCCCATGGGGCTGAACCAAATGTGGTTCAACCCCCTTGAGCCGATTTTTAAGAAGAGGGGGCTGAACCCATTGGTTCAGCCCCGTTGTTGCCTTGCACGCGCCGTTGCCGCCGCCGGTAATGTTGCCCGAATAGCCTAGCCTCGTCGGGAGGCTTAACAGCAGAGGTGGAGAAGTGGCTCCCGCTGGCAACCCAGAGCATAAAAAGGAAGGAAGAATACTTCTTAAAGTTGTCGATGGCTGCTGGTGAGGAAGTGGTTGACGTGTTTCCACGAGCTCAAGGAAGTGGTGCCGAGCGTTTCTGGAAGGATGAACGAGAGAGTGTCTCACGGCTGCGTAAAATAGAGGCGCGAACGGTCGCACACGTTACGTTACTAAATTTGCTTGAGGGGCATAACATTCAATTTGCTTGAGGGGGAAATCACCCCTCCCTTCAATTTACCAAATTCAGCCACTACCCATAGAGAAGTTACAAAGTTAGTACACCACCAGTTCAAAATTTGCAACCAGATAAAAATAATTTACAGACAATTTCTTTCTATTTCATGCGAAGAAAATTGTAAAAAGGATTACCTTAATCAGACGGTCACGACCTCGATTTTTAAGCGTGATCAGATCTTGAAATAAATAAAAAATTATTTTATTTAAAATACAAATGTTACACAGATTTCTAGAGATTCGGATCCGTCGAGAAGGGGGAAGAAAATCATTGTAACTCCCAACTTAGTTGGTGATGTGATCATTTTAGAGCTCCCTTATCTAGGAGGTCTGGGGTGGTTCAAGCCCCAGCCTCAACAACCCGCAACTGGAATTAGTAGCTGGCGGCTGTGACCAATCGGATCCGTGGAGAGGGGTTGGGGTCACTGGTCTGTAGACCTATAGCGCACACCCACAGTAGACCGGGGCTTTTTAACCTTGCTGAGCCGTGTTAGTTTTCTTCGAGCAAGGGATCTCATTCACGAACAAGTACCGGCCATTGATACGACATGTCATCGTGGATGACATTCTTTCCTACGATCAAGTTCCAAATGATCCGACGAGGAGTGTTCACTCCCGCAATTCAGCTAAATAATCATGCGAGGAGCCTTCTCAGATGCAACCTGAAGACGACCAATAAGAGCAAGAGGGATAGAATTCACTCACAAATTTTGAATTGAGCAAAAGTTATTCCAATGTACAACCCTCAACATTATATAACTAGGATTATGGAAAAGTAAAGTGCAAATAAGTGCCTGAAAAATAGTATTTATTGAAATAAAAATACATGGAACATAAAAGTGCATAAGAAAATAAAAACAAAACTCAATTAGTTATCTCACTTCCGATTACGATCGAGTCGACCCATGAATTGGCTGCTTAGATAGCCACATCATATTGCAGGCTTTTGAACCTAGTCATATATATATCTTTCACTATTATAAGAAAAAAGTTGTCTTTGGTGAAACATTCAAAAATACCAATTATACCCTCATTTTTATATTTTAATGACTTGACATATATTATAATCTATTTCAAAAAAAATAAGATACAATGTCCATTCAAGTAATTACACTATCAAAAAATTAGAAGTAATGATGGAAATCTATTTAAATTCAAAAAGTTTTTTAGTAGAGCTCCTACACCTACTCTGGTAGGTTGTCATTAGGCATGTCAGCGGTCTATTCAAGGAAGGTTGTCATTAGGCATATCGGTGGTATTTTCGAGATGATGACATTAAATCAATCAACTTTATTAAACTCAAAATTAATATTTTTAGGTCAAAACGTATATTGTTTTACAAAATAAAAATTGTAATATTTATGTATATTTTTTACGGTCATTTTGAGTGCTCATATGTATATGTTGCGGGCGAAACCCACCTTGATGGGGCGGGCTAAGCCCGTCGTCGCCGGTCGGGTACTGTCGCGCATGTCCATAGGGGCGGAGCCCCGTGTCGGGCACGCGTATATATATATATATATATATATATATATATATATATATATATATATATATATACTAGCATCTTCGAACGGGCTCCGCCCGTTCTCGATGCGTCACTGCGGGCTTCGCCCGCTTGGCATTCCGGCGGGCTTCGCCCGCCCCCGGTAGTCATTTACAATTATTAAATTTTAAAGTTCAAAATTTTAAAATCGGAAAAAAAAATAAACGTTCTCGATGCGTCGCTGCGGGCTTCGCCCACAATCAAGCGGGCTTCGCCCGCCTGGCATTCCGGCGGGCTTCGCCCGCCCCCGTCGGTTATTTACAATTTTAAATTTTAAAGTTCAAAATTTTAAAATCGAAAAAAAAATAAACGTTCTCGATGCGTCGAAGCGGGCTTCGCCCGCTTGGCATTCCGGCGGGCTTCGCCCTCCCCCGACAGTTATGTACAATTTTAAAATTTTAAAGTTTTGGAGCTCACGGGCAGGGCCACCGCCGGCGGTGGCCCTGCCCGCTCGCCGCTGGACAACCCCCGGCGGGTTCGCCGGAGGCCGGCGAACCCGCCGGTGGGCGCCGGGCAGGCCGCCGGCGGCTCCGCCACCGGCTGCGGGGTGAGGCATCCGCGTGAGCAGGAGAAACGGGGGGTATCGGGTTTTTTGCCTGCGTGAACAGTATTTTTTTTGGGATTTCCGGATATTTGCAGGCCAGCTTTTAGATTCAATGGCCCGATGAGAATTTCTGGAAATCGAACGGTTCAGAGGAGTTTTTTGGTGTGCTCCAAATATGCCTATTGTATTATATAATAAAGATATATTCTATAGATACTTCACGAGACAGTTATTTTGATTCTGCATTGAGTATTGCAGTTAGTGATATTTTGTTTATAGAAGTTTGATTCTCGAAACTTTATTACTTGTTTATCTGTGGTGTATATTCGGATGGATTTTAAAAGTGCATAGAGTAGAATTTGCTAATAGTTGTTACCTAAAGATATGTCACATATAGGTGCCTTGCTGTCAAGATTTAATCTGTGAAAGGAAATGCTTAAAAATGCGTGATTGCAGCCGCCATGCATGCAAGCATCGCTGTTGCAATGGTGAATGTCCACCTTGTCAAGAGGTATTAAAATATGTATTTCTTTATTCTTCTTCATTTTATGATGTTCAGAGGATTATGAACGCGTTATATCAGATTTGCGGGAGGAGGCTTCGTTGTAACAACCATAAATGCCCGTCCTTATGCCATAGGTACAATTTATGTTACTCTCTAATCTTTGTCTTTAGCGTTCTTTAGTTCTTACTACTATGATAGCCCGTGATATTCATTGTTACTCTATCCTTCAAAGACATCAAATTTGAGCCTTCTGAATGCTTGTGAATGGGTATATTGTACAAGCATGTACCATAATTTTTTTTTTCCGAGATGCATTTATTTTTTTATTATAAATAATGAGTGACATTGCATGAGGCCCCCCTTGTGCGGCGGCAATAATATCTCGGTCACGACAGCACGTTTGATTTTATAAAATCAATTTGGTTTTATGTCAAGAAGGTTTCCTATAAAAGCGAACTTTGTCTTAAGACAACCGATAGAAAAGCTACAGAGTTAAGAAAATGTCTTTATATGTTTTTTTATTTATCTTCAGAAGTCTAAAACTTTGCTTCAAAGATATGTTTAAGTTATTAGAGATATTTTTGATGAAGACTGATATTAGTAGTAGTTGGGGTGACAAAAGTTCCTAATTAGGATACACTAAGGATCAACACATATTCCATTTCCTTTTATATACTTACAATAATTATTCAAAGTGAACGCTTAGAGTAACTACCGTGTATATTGTATAGAAATTGTAATCGATGTGATATTAACAATTAGTAATTAATATTATAAAATATTAAGTGATTATTTAGGTACGATAGGTTTATATATCTTGGATCTCATTATATAGTGGTATGGAGATAAATGATATAACTTTTAGATTTAAGGTGGGGTGGTTAAAATGGAAAAATTTCTTAATAGTATTAGCGATTTGAGGATATAATGGAGACTTAAAAAAGTTAATTTTATAAAACAACAATTACAATGACACTTTTATGTCTTGGCAAATACATTTTCTTTTTTCTTACATCCATGTTGAGTGTGATCAAAATGGCAACGGTAAGATGGATATACAACAAAATTGGCCTTTTGACACTATGCACGACATTTTGCACCCCCAAATTTTTAAATTTGGCAATTTGCACCACTCAATTGCTAAATGTTGGCACTTTGCACCCCAGTCTGAAATTTAAAAGTGTATTTTTCTATGCAAGTCTTTCCTCTATCTCTCACTCTTCTTCTCTCTTTCCAACTCATTCAACACACTCAGATGCTTCAGTAATTTGGGAAGTGGACAAATTGGTATCGGATGATATTAGAAAAGCCCATGTAAAAGGCCCATTTGATGGCCCATTTTTCCTCCTCCTTCTTTAGTCCCACATCATGTATAAGATTTATTCTTCTCTCTTCTCTCCTATATATTTGTATTCTCTCCTTGTATTTACATACTGAAATAATACATACAAGCTTTGGGCTCTTCCAACATGGTATCAGAGCCAGGTTGCGTCTAGCTGCGGACTGCCCCTTTTCTGTCCGCCCGGTCTCCTGCGGACTGTCCCTCTGCTTCTGTCCGCTCGGCTACCCTGCGGACTGCATTCCTGTCCGCTCCGGTCTCGTGCGGACTGCCTTCCTGCATCCGCTCCGGTCTCGTGCGGACTGCCCTTCTGATTCCGCTCCTCTTCTCTCCCTCCGTGGTTCCACCCTCCTCAGGCTTCTTATAGCCATCTTCTGCTCTAACTCGTGGGGCCCACCTCTCTCTATCCGCTCCGGACGATCATTCCTGTCCGCTGCACTCTGTTTGTGTCCGCTCGAGCCTCTTTGCTCGCGGACTGCTCCCTCTAGCTCACCCTGGTATCCGCTGCGGGCTCGAGCCTCTGTGCTCGCGGACTCTCTCTCCGCCTTCTCTTGCGGACTGCTCCTGTCCGCTGCGGGCTCTCCTTGTATCCACTGTGCTCTTCTCTTCCAGCGATCTGCCCACAGTTCGCCGCGACCTCTTGCGGACTGCTCCTGTCCGCTGCCGCGACCTGCCCCCAGTTCGCCGCGTCCTCTGTCGCGAACTGCTCCAGCTCTGCTCTCACCAGCTGCGATATGCTCCACTGAGCTGCAACCTCTTCCTTCTCGCCGCGCCCTCCTCTCGCGGACTGCTCCTGTTCGCCGCGGCCTCACTCAACTCGCCGCGACCTCCAGACCGCCGCGACCTCCAGACCGCCGCGACCTCCAGACCGCCGCGACCTCCAGACCGCCGCGACCTCCAGACCGCTGCGGGCTCTCCTTTCTCCCACTGCTTGCCGCGCGGTTTGTTCTCTCCGAGCCCTGCTGCTCCTCAGTCGCCATGTCCTCCAGCGACTCCACTACCGCTCACCCCCCTGCCGACCACGTGGCTCCTCTCGAACTCCGCGATGAGCTTCGGATTACTACTATTTCTCTCTCTGGCAAGGCCAACTTCATTCCCTGGGTCCACTCTGTCTGCCGGGTCTTACAGGCCAAGGGTCTTGCCCGTCACCTTACCCAGGGCCCACCAACTCCTTCTACTGATGATTGGCTCCGCAATGACGGTCGTGTCCAGACCTGGATCCTGAACTCGGTCGAGGGTGAGCCGTACCAGATGATCATGTATCATGAGACCGCTAAAGCCATGTGGGATGAACTTCATTCGTTGTACTCCGGGAAGGACAGCCTTCAACATCTTTTTGACATCCTCACTGATGTTCAAGCCTTGGATGTTGGCAAAGCTCTGGACATGACCTCCTTCGTGGCCCGTGCTAAAACTCTCACGGAAGCCTGGATTCAGCACCAGCCCGCGACTACTGATCTCGCTGCCCAACGCGCCCAGAAGGAGGCTGTTTGTATTGCTATGATTATGGCTCGCGTCCCGCCACACCTGCACAGTATTCGGGCCCAGGTTCTGGCTTCACCCACTACCCCTTCCTTCTCTGATGTCTGCTCGATGTTACTTCGTGTACCACCTCCACCGGAGGCTCGTGCACCACCCTCGCCGGCCCTTCTTCAGCAGGCCCTTCCTCCTTTACTTCCACAACCCTCTTTTCCTCGGGGTGGCCGTACGGGCTCCCGTGGGCGGGGCCGTGGTGGCCGCGGACGGCCCAAGTGCACCTACTGCGACCGGGATGTCCATACTGAAGCCGTTTGTCACAAGAAACATGGCTACCCCCCTCGCCCGCCTACTGCTGCTGTTACCGATAGCTCTCCTCTGACTGGTACGGATCTTGAGGCTCTTCGCCTTCAGCTGCAACAACTCCAGGGGCTCCTCAACCCGCCTTCTGCTTCCCATGCCTCCACCTCCCATGCAGGTATTGTCTCCACCTCCGCTGCAGGTACTGCCTGTCTCTCTTCCAGCTCTCGCTGGATCCTGGACTCGGGAGCCACCCACCACATCACTTCCATGCGGCCGCCCCAGTTCTCTGCTGCTGCTCACCCCCCGTCTATTACTGTGGCCAATGGTGCGCTTGTCCCGGTCTCCGGCTGCGCGGATCTCCTCCTTCCTCCCTCTCTCTCTCTTCGCTCCGTTCTTTATGTGCCAGCCTCGCCTTTTAATTTACTCTCTGTTGGTCGTCTTACTACTGATATGAATTGCTTTATCACCTTCACCTCTTCTGGTTTTTTGATACAGGATCGGCAGACGCGGATTACCATTGGTAGGGGTCGGCTGCAGCACGGACTTTACCTCCTCGATGTCTCTCCCACATCCCTTTCCTCCGTTTCCTCGTCTGATTGACATTGTCGGCTTGGGCATGCCCCTCTACCTATCCTGCAGAAGGCGCTTCCCGACCTGTCTTTTCCTGCTTTTAAATGTGATTCTTGTATTATTGGCAAACAGCCTCGCTATTCTTATCCAGCTCATTGTACTAGGAGCTCTGCTCCCTTTGATTTAATACATTCTGATATTTGGGGACCCTATAAAGTTTCTAGCATTTCTGGTTATCGTTATTTTATAACATTTATTGATGATTACTCTCGTACTACTTGGTTGTATCTCCTGCATGATCGCTCTGAGCTTCCTCGTGTCTTTCAGGCGTTTGTGTTAGAGACTCGTACGCAATTCTCTACCACCATTAAAACTTTCCGCTCTGATAATGCTCGGGAATATACTAGCCACGAGTTTGCCACTCTCTGCGCAAACTTCGGTATTGTTCACCAGACCTCTTGTCCCTACACCCCTCAACAAAACGGGGTCGCCGAACGCAAGAACCGCCACTTGCTCGATGTGGCTCGCTCTCTCATGCTTCACATGCACGTTCCCAAAGTCTTCTGGAACTTTGCGGTGTCCACATCATGTTTTCTTATCAACCGTCTCCCCTCTCCCGTTCTCCAGAACGCTACCCCCTTCAGCCTTCTTTTTCCCTCCACACCCGCCTTCCCCCTCACCCCCCGGGTTTTTGGATGTACCTGCTTTGTCCATAACCTGGGCCCCACTCTTGACAAACTGGATCCCCGTGCGGCCAAACACATTTTTGTCGGCTACTCCCGTACCCAAAAGGGCTATGTTTGCTACTCTCCGATCACCCGGAAGGTCTCTGTTTCGGCTGATGTTACTTTCCGGGAGGATCAACCCTTCTTCCCTCCTCCTTTGCCACCACTTCTACCACCACCTCCTACAACACCCTCCCTTCCCCGGCCGATGATCCACGTCCACTCACCTCCCACCATCCCTCCGCCTCCTCCCACCATTGACCCTCCTCGACCCCCAGTTATTCGGGTCTATGCTCGTCGCCCTCTTCCTCCCGTTGCTCCTCTACAGTCGGCTTCGACCTCGGCTTCTCCGTGTTCTGCTGCTCCGGTGTCGGCCTCTACCGCTCATCCAATGGCGGACTATGTTTCTCTCCATCGCCTCTCTCCACCTCTTCAGGCCTTGGCTACTTCGCTCTCCTCGGTCTCTATTCCTACTTCTGTCCAGGACGCTCTTCAACATCCTGAGTGGCGTGCGGCCATGGAAGA
Source organism: Platanthera guangdongensis (assembly GCA_039583875.1). Lineage (NCBI taxonomy): Eukaryota > Viridiplantae > Streptophyta > Magnoliopsida > Asparagales > Orchidaceae > Platanthera > Platanthera guangdongensis. The sequence continues at coordinate 43,425,505 of CM077166.1, forward strand.
AGAGATGGCTGCTCTTTGGGCCAACCAGACTTGGACCCTGGTGCCCCTTCCTCCCGGCCAGAAACCCGTTGGGTGCAAATGGGTTTTCGTCATTAAACATGCTCCTGATGAGACCATTGATCGCCTCAAAGCTCGGTTGGTTGCTCATGGCTTCACCCAGCAACCGGGGCTGGACTATGACGAGACCTTCTCTCCGGTCGCTAAGCTCAACACGGTCCGCATTCTCCTCTCTGTGGCTGTCCATCGCCAGTGGCCCTTGTTTCAACTCGACGTCAAGAACGCTTTCCTGAACGGCGACCTTCAGGAAACGGTTTACATGCAACAACCTCCCGGGTTTGAGACCACGGGGGAGTCACGGGTTTGTCATCTTCTCAAATCTCTATATGGTCTCAAACAATCCCCTCGGGCATGGTTCGACAAGTTCAGCAAAGCTCTCCGGGACATTGGCCTCACTCGCAGCTCGGCTGACTTCTCATTGTTTACTCGTCACCAGGCCACTGGTACGGTTCTCCTGTTGGTATATGTCGACGACATCATTATTACTGACAGTGACTTGGACGTCATACAGACCGTTAAGCTACATCTGAGCTCCGTCTTCCAAACTAAAGATCTGGGTCCTCTTCGGTACTTCCTCGGTCTGGAAGTGGCCAGACGGTCAGATGGGTTGGTTCTCTCTCAGCGCAAATATTGCCTGGATCTTCTTCATGATGCAGGCTACTCTGGTTGCAAACCTATTAACACTCCCATGTATTCAAATCACAAAATATGTGCTCAGGGCTCAGATTCTGATTCGCTTCTACCAAATCCAGAATATTACCGTCGTCTAGTTGGGAAGCTTATCTACCTAACAGTTACAAGACCTGATATATCTTTCGCTGTGGGACTTGTGAGTCGCTATATGCACTCTCCTCGAAGCTCTCATCTCCAGGCTGTGGAACGCATTCTCAGATATCTTAAGACAGCTCCTGGCCAAGGACTTGTATACAAAATCTCATCTTCCATTCCTACACTAGTGACATACTCTGATGCCGACTACGCTGGCTCCCTCGACGATCGACGATCTACTAGCGGGTTTTGCACCTATTTTGGAGGACATCTGATTACTTGGCGAAGCAAGAAACAAGCAGTGGTTGCTCGATACTCAGCAGAAGCAGAATATCGGGCAATGACTGTTGTGGTCTCTGAACTCACATGGATTGAGAGTCTCCTTACCGACCTTGGAGTTAAACTACCTTCACCAGCTCTCCTCCTTTGTGACAGTCAAGCTGCCATACATATTGCCAAAAACCCGGTCTTCCATGAAAGAACGAAGCATATTGAGGTAGATTGTCATTTCATCCGAGAGAAAGTCCACATGAAGAAGATCGAGCTCAAGCATGTTCCGGGTACTGAACAGGTTGCTGACATCCTCACCAAAGCTCTACCTAGTACCCTCTTCTATCAGTGCCTATCCAAGCTAGGCGCATACGACTTGTACGCTCCAGCTTGCGGGGGAGTATTAGAAAAGCCCATGTAAAAGGCCCATTTGATGGCCCATTTTTCCTCCTCCTTCTTTAGTCCCACATCATGTATAAGATTTATTCTTCTCTCTTCTCTCCTATATATTTGTATTCTCTCCTTGTATTTACATACTGAAATAATACATACAAGCTTTGGGCTCTTCCAACAGATGACAACTAGACTAAGGATATGGTGGCGCTGCCGACTGCTGTGGGGGTATGGAGGGCTTCGAGTTGGCTTGGGAAACAGTAGATTTTGCCGTCTTGGCGGCTGGCGCGACTTTCCTTGGTTCACTTGTAGTACTTGTGAATGTTCTCGAACTTCTCCTTGCATTTCTTTGCGCTCCTCATGTAGCCCAGCTCGGCCAGCTTCCTGCATGCCCGCCGTTATGATATGCTTAGTTACATTCACAAATGCAGTCCTTTATAAGATAGATCTGTAATGAGCTGTGTACCTATTTGCTCATGATTCATTTAACATTATTGCAAATTGAATAATTAATTTAGAGATGGGTCCAATGTACAACCCCGTTTTCGCCGAGTGGGTAAGTCAGTGGCTCCGCTAGAGAGGTGGGCTTACGCCCTACTAACCGAGTCAGCAGGAAGAGTCGGGGTGCAGGGCAGCGCTCGCTTGCAGGAGGGCGAGTGCTGGTTTCTTCAAGCACTCGCCAAAGTAGCAGGCGAGGGCTGGTTTCTTCAGGCACTCGCCAAAGTAGCAGACGAGTGCTGGTTTCTTCGGGCACTCGCCAAAGTGGCGGGCAAGTGATGGTTTCATTAGGTACTCACCAACCCAAAAATTGATTATATTTATTTGTTTATTCGCCTGCGGATAGCCCTTTTCAAACAACTGAGTTGGGCTATTGGCAGACCATTTTGGGGGTGCATTTAGTAATTCCGAAAGGCGGGATGACGCTTTTGGCATACCAAACTTAGATTTCTATAAATAGACCCTGAAGGGCACCTTTGGAGGGGATCCAGTTTTTTGGCTTCTTCCTCTTCTGGTTAATTTTGGTTGGCTTCAAAGGCTCTCCAAGATGCCCAATTTCAACATTGGCTAGTGAGCGGAAGCTATCAAAGATCTTTCGGGTATGAGGTGAGACCTCCGCGCTGCAGCCAAGGTCTGTGTCAAGTTCCAAGTCTTCAGCTTAGCGATCTTTCTCGGGAGAAGTAGGTGTCGGCTGCACCCTTTGGGTCCGAACTTCTCGTTGGGCCAAATCTTGGTTCCAACATTTTTGGCTGCCCCCTTTGGGTATTTCAGCTAACCAGGTGAAGGTATAATCCCCTTGCTAGGTCGTTGACGGGAAGTACCAGATGGCCCCTGGAATGGTTCGCCGGAGGTAAATGCAAGGGGTTTCCCCAAGCCAGGGTGGGCAGGTGCGTGATCCGCGGGCGGGTGAGAAGCTGGAGTAGAGCCGTCGAGGTTCCCTTCAACATGGAGGTTAGCTCCGGGGATGACGGCGAGTGCGATCCAGGGAGGTGATGGCTTCGGCGGTGGGGCGGGCAGACCAATGGTCCCAAAGGCGATAACTGCGAAAGACAACGATTAATCAAAGCCTAAGGGTCCCAAAGGATCTGGGCGAGAGAGGATGAGTAACTCACCAGGCGAATGCGGAACGACATTTGAGATTAAGAGATCAGTCCCCAAGACCGGTCCTCACCTCCGACAAGTGCGGTTGGTTAAGTGTCGGTTCCTCGCCCGCGGTCTCCTCGAGAAGAGTTCTCTGTAAGCAAACAAGACATCTTCAATCCCCCTCGACATCTGACGAAGCAATAAACTCACGTACCTGGGGGGCGAGTTCAGAAGCGAGTGACTGGTTCAGAAGGGGGGATCCGCCCTCCTCCAGGCCGCACTTGATCATCTTGGTTTTCTTCGGCCTGAAGGGCGAGCCCGGAGTCCGTCGGGCAAGCCAATGCGCGAATTCGTCGGCGGAGGACCGGTTGTTCTCCCTCGCAACATCCAGGAGAGCCCGGGCTTCCTACGAAAGCGACAATGAGTGGCCACAATAAGTTATCCTGCAAGAGAAGAGGTAAGGGGTAAAAAAGGCCCCTCACTCTATTGATTGGAAGTATTTATAGTGCAGAAGACGGACCCACCAGAAGATTTTGTCCAACTCAACAAGCACTCTCCAAGCACTGGGGTTTGAATTTTTCTTTCCGAGTTTGGGACAATCTCGCAAAGAGCGGGGATTGTGCACAACCCCGTGTTCGCCGAGTGGGTAAGCCAGAGCGGCTCCGCCAGAGAGGCGGGCTTACGCCCCACTAACCGAGTCAGCAGGAAGAGTCAAGGTGCAGAGCAGCGCTCGCCTGCAGGCGGACGAGTGCTGGTTTCTTCAGGCATTCGCCAAAGTAGCAGACGAGTTCTGGTTTCTTCAGGCACTCGCAAAAGTAGCAGGCGAGTGCTGGTTTCTTTAGGCACTCGCCAAAGTGGCGGGCAAATGCTGGTTTCATCAGGCACTCACCAACCCAGAAATACGTACCATGCATGATTATATTTATTCGTTTATTCGTCCGCGGATAGTCCTTTCAGAGGGCGGATTTGGGCTTTTGGCATACCATTTTGCGGTGCATTTAGTAATTCCAAACGGCGGGATGACGCTTTTGGCAGACCAAACTTAGAATTCTATAAATAGATCCTGAACGACACCTTTGGAGAGGATCCATTTTTTTGGCTTCTTCCTGCTCTGGTCAATTTTGGTTGGCTTCAAAGGCTCTCCAAGGTGCTCAGTTTCAGCATTGGCTAGGGAGGGGAAGGTATCAAAGATCTTCCGGGTGTGAGGTGGGACCTCCGCGCTGCTACCAGGGTCTGTGTCAAGTTCCAAGTCTTCAGCTTAGCGATCTTTCTCTGAAGAAGTAGGTGTCGGCTGCCCCCTTTGGGTCCGAACTCCTCGTTGGGCCAAATCTTGATTCCAACACCCAACATCTAAGATTATAATCTTTACATGGACAACAAATCCTTGCACAAGCAGTTCAACATCTATCAGAGCACTAGTAAGTAAAAAAATAGTGGAAAACAAAGAATATATCACGGCCAGAGATATGGAAGCACCTTTGGTATGTCTGCGGAATTCAGTTCCTTGGTTTCGCCCTTGACATAGTGGGTGGCACTATTCACATGATGCTCGATGTCATCCATTTTCTCTCCGCGCCTCCACTATAATCACCATGTCCCAGAAAACTTGGTGCATCTCAAGCAAACTTCTCTCCACCTCCTTGGCTGTATCTTGTCGGTCCTGAATCCCATGTGCAGCAGCCAGGACGTCGCTTTTCCCCTCCGAAATCATCTTCTCCACCATCGCCTTTGGCGACAGCTCCCCTATCTCGGTGAAGTAGCGTTCCTTTATCTATTGATTTGAGGTGATGAAAAAAAACTAAAACACCCCTTAAATTTCAGCATGGGGTGCAAAGTTCCAACATTTAGCAATTAGGGGGTGGGGGTGGAAAGTGCCAATTTTAAAAATTTGCGGTGCAAAGTGCAAAACTCCAGTATTTTTGGGGTACAAAGTGCCAAAAAGCCCAACAAAATTAGGAAGTCTGGGAAATGTAAAACAAGGTGTAGAAAATTCCCTAGTTAGATGAATAGTTAAGATAATGACAAAGGATTAGGAAGGAGGAGTAGACATAAGTTAATATGGATACAATTTGTTCATTATGATTTGCAAAGAATATAGTTAACACCTCAATCAATACTCAGGATGAGTAAGTACAAAATAAGAATTCTTAAAGACGACCCCAAATAGTTGGTAATAAGGCTAATGGTGATAGTGATGAACATGATTATGAATGATGAGTCTATGATGTGCTCATAGTTTTATTGCATGAAGCTCCTGTCATTGTTGGGGTGGGTCAGGGATTGATGTATGCAGCCTGATAACCTGTGTTGTACATATATTATATCTGTGATAAAATGGTCTTACAATCTCATACAAAATCAATTGAAAATTTTCTCAACCACATCAATTGATCACTCAGTGGTTAGAAATCATTAACTTGACGTCAATTGGGTAATATCTTTGATATCCTCGTTGAATAAACCTTGTGTTGTGCTTCTTGTAAATTCAAAACATTTAATGCCGAACAATATCTTCATGGTTAGATTTTTTTATTGTGTTATTTATTTATCTATGAATACAATAAATAATCTTTTTCTTTCTGTAGAGGTTCCTGTGCACCATGCCCGTTGACGGTGACAATTTCATGTTTCTGCGGAGAAACAAATTATGAGGTGCAGTTTTGGTTGAAGATAATTACTAGTTTCAAATGTGAAACAAAATCTGGTTGTGTTTGCTTAGTTACAGTTTTTATGAGTGATTATTTCTTTCTATTTTATTTAATTTAAATAGTTTTCCTGAAAGTATATGTAGTGAAAATAGTTGCTTCTACTGGTGATCTGGTGGTCATTGCTTTGAATTGCAAAACTCACCTGTCTACAATATAAGGGCAGGCCCATACATTTTCCCCCTTGTGGGAGGCCTATTAACTTGGTAATTTGTAACTCCCCCAGTGTTTTAGTACACTGCGACATAGGTCGATCGGTACCCATGAACCAAACACACACAAGATTAGACATATTATAATGGGCAAGTGCGACTATCCCAACGGCCTGATAATATCATAAAATCACTAAAAGATCACAACAGAAGATTTTACTGAAATCCAATCATACGCGTAGTCCACATACCAACGTAATATAACAATGTTAAACTAAGCTATTTCACAACCTTCCAAATAATTCGTACAATTAAGTGTTATGATTCTATCCCACTGCTTTCGCAAATAGATTGCTCATTTCGTAAAATAAGAATACATAGGGAAACGGTTACCCCTTAGCCATGTGCTTGCATTCTTGTTAAAAACATTTCAGTTCTAAGCAACTTCCATCCTCTTGTGCACCCTAAACGGGCCCCAAGGTATCACTCATACCTGTAATGTTAAAACTTATATATACAGTTGAAATTTTAGCAGTTGCAGCTATTACTATCATAGAGTATAAATCATACATGATGTATTAACATCTATTTTGTTCTCCATTATAGCAGTGTGAATGTACATAGTCAAACAAGGTAGAGTACACAAGCAAAAACATGCCACACGTGTTTGGTCGCTGAGCCCTTGGGATTCAGAAAGCAGGTTCCTTACAATCACATCAAGCGCAATCACCCGGAGAGTCCCACAATCATCAAACAAATTATTTCTTTTATTCCTACTAACTTTGAACTCGAGGAGCCAAATTCTCTGATTTCACCCAGTTGTTATTTCTCGACTACATGCCTTCTCATAAGTCAGGTGGAGTTGTAGCCAATGATAGAGTTCAATTATGATATTGATCTGTTCGCTTGAGTGCCCATTTTATGATAGATTTTAGCAGGCTACCGATAGGCCTATTTAAGCTTATTTAATGGTTGGTATATAGAGTCAAATCAGTTGAAGTGGATATCAAGTCTCATATTATTAGTCGTAATACACACACACACAATATATATATGTATGTATTGTTGGATTTTTCTAAGGATGATCTGGAAGTAGTCAAACAGTTAATCACACTGCCAACGTAATATGAATCGTCACATTGCCAACGTAATATGAGCCTATATGGTTGCACAAAAGAGCATTTGGGGAAGTTGGTTGAAGGATTGCGTAGGGACTTATTCATATTGGATATGAATGAAAGACCAATCTTCTGGCACAAAGAAAAAATTGACGCAGGTTGTGTCAAGTAGATATCGACGCCCGTCGAATTCAATTCGACGTGACCAAAGTCGAAGTCAAAGTGAGCTTAAGTCGACGGTTGCGTCGAGTAGATATCGACGCACATCGAGTTCTATTCAACACAGTTTTCGTCGAGTGTATGCCAACGCACGTCGAGTTCTATTCGACGCAGTTTGCGCCGAGTGCTTATCGACGCACGTCGAGTTCAGTTCGACGCATGTCGACGCAAGTCGAGTTCTTAGCGGATTAGCAGATGCACATGTCTACATTATACCCTTGGTCATAAATAGACATGTGGTTAGGTTTTATACAAGATTTTTGAGGCCCTTTCGAAGGATTAGAGGAAAAAGTGTTTTTCCTGAGCCCTAATAGCCTTCGCCGCTACTTGTTTTGTGTGATATGCCCCGACCATCACCGCTGCCGCTGTAACGCCCCCAAAATTTTGATAATTAATTTCAATCCTCTAATTGGCGTAATATTTAGCGTAAAAGCGTTACATAAGCATGATGTTTAGCGGAGTATCGTTGTTGGTGTGTTTTCGTGTCCGTTTGGTCAAGGCGACCGAATTTCGAGCTTGCCAAAATTTAGATCTTGGACTATAGAAAATTAAATTAATTAATTAATTTTTATATTTAATTTATTAAAAAAATCGGAATTTCCTAAGTCATAATTAAAACAAACCTAATTAATTGATTTGAATTCATTTATTCTAATCTTGGATCAATTTAATCAAACTAGTCTCGGTAATGACCAAAAACATTAAATTTTATCTTGAAAAAATAATTTTTTTAAGAGATAAGGAAGCCAGCTGTAGTTTAATTCCCTAGGATTTTCTTCTTCCTCAAGCCACCCCAGGCGTGAGAGAGCGAGGGAGTGGGTTACTAATCACCTGAAGCTTTCCGTCCGCCCGTTCGGGAGCTCCGATGTTCGAATTTCTCAACGGAGCCTAGATTTAGAAAGATCTTGTCGAGCTCTTTGCGTGCATGGTAAGTATTTTTTGTTTGTTGAATTTTTAGCGTTAGGGTTAACTGCCCTGACCGTCAAATTTTTGCCAAATCTTTGTAGATTTTCTTTCCGAGTTTGAGTGTGAGCCGATCCTTGACGTGAAGGGCCTGTGAAGCCGATTTCTGGTGGTTATAGTGAAGCAAAGTGATGTTTGCTCTCCTTGTTTTCTCTCTCTTGATTTTTCATTTATCCCTCTACGTTTCTATGTTTAATCTTACTGTATGAGTGTAAATTAGCTTAAAAAATTACTTGTTTTTTTCCTCCTTAAAGATTAAAGTTTTGGAAATTCTACATTCAAAACCTGCTAGGAATTTACTTCTGGAAGTTCTTTATCTAAAATCTGCTTAAAGACCAAAAAAACTCAAAAACTCAACTGCATGATCCATAATTTTTTAAGTTTAAATTCGACTGTATGAATTTGACTGCATGAATTCAACTGCATGATTTGACTTCATGAATTTGACTGCATAGTTCATTTCAACACTAAATCATTTTCAATTGTATGAAATCTGCCTAAGTCCAGATTTGACTGCATGAATTCGACTTTATGAATTCGACTGCATAGTTCATTTCTGCACTAAGTCATTTTCAACTGCATGAAATCTGCCAAAGTCCAGATTCGACTGCATGATTTCTGGATAAGTCTAATTCGTCTGCATGATCAAATTCGACTGCATGATTTCTGGCTAAGTCTAAATTCTGCTGCATGATCAAATTCGACTGCATGATTTCTGGTTAAGTCTAAAATCGACTGCATGATCAAATTCATCTGCATGATCAAATTCGACTGCATGATTTCTAACTAAGTCCAAATTCGACTGCATGATTTCTGGCTAAGTCCAAATTCGACTGCATTAGTGAAATTCGACTGCATGACTGAATTTCGACTGCATAATTTATTCTGTTCTTATTGTCATGCCCAGTCTTGTTTGGTGCCAGTAAGCTGTTTATGAATAATATGACTGTTGGGTTGTGTTGGTAAGCAAGCCACCCCCACAATACTTTTTTGTTTAGAATTGTTAGGTTGTGTTGGTAAGCAAACCACACCCGCAGTACCTTTTTGTTTAGGACTGTTGGGTTGTATTGGTAAGCAACCCACCCCCGCAGTACCTTTTTGTTTACGATTGTTGGGTTGTGTTGGTAAGCAAGCGACTCACACAATACCTTTTTGTTTAGGTCTATTGAGTTGTGTTGGTAAGCAAACCACCCCCACAATACCTTTCTCGAGCTGATCAGTCTCAGTTACTTCATTATATTTATATAGAATTATAATATAGATTTGATTTGCACATGGTGCAAGATTATTCTCATAACTAAATTAACATGAACTATCAGGCTCACTATTCATGTGATATTCTTTGGATATTCTTATTTTGTTCTAGTTGTCACTTGTACTTTCTTGCTGAGACATTCTTTTCTTTTGAATACCTCAGGCCCGGAGCAGTTGCAGTAGAGGAAGTTAGAGCAGAGTTTGCAGGGCTGCTGTTATTGCTACTATTTATTGCTCCCTCACCATTGTGAGGCAGTTGTCGTTTTTTTAGATCAGACTTGTGACTTAATTCTATGAGTTCGTGTCAGGTTGTTGATGTCCATAGTTTGAGTTACTGATGTTAGACTACTTGCTATTTTTTTGTTGTTGCTCACTGCTTGTTTTCAGATCTTGCTCTCTGGGAAAGTTTTATGTTAGAATGCATGTTAGAAATTTTTAAAATATAAAAGCTGCATTTTAGCATAAACTCATGTCATCTCTTTTAACTGAATGTCACTATATTTTATGAATTATAAAACTTTTTTTTATTTTTACTAAATTTAGAAGTTTGCATGTCATTAACATGCTTGTTTGGTGCTCATGCTCATGTAGGATAAAACGAATTAAGCTTCGTATTTTTCTGCTGCGTATATATTATTTACTTGCGGACTAGTTGATCTACTGAACCGAGAGACAGTTTTTAAAAGCTTCAATTTAAACCATATTTTCAAACATAAAACATGTCCTTTTAAAAAAGCAAAGTAAAAGACGAGGTCGCTTTAGTGTCTGCAGTTGTCCCATGCACGATGTGACATCACAACGTTTATTTTCTCTCGCTCTGATAATATTTAATATTTTAATTGCTGAGAAAATGCGGATCGTGACAGCCGTCTCTCTTGGAACAAATCTAACAATTGGTGAAGACGCTGGGGGCACATATTCTCTGACCCAGATCTTGTTGGACAAGATTGTGGTGTTCTGTGTTGCTTGTGTGGAATGCTGTAGAGGCGCAAATCAATTTTGCGCTCTGGACTCAAGTTGTTGGCCTAAACTTCAATATAAGAACTAATATAAGGAATATATATATATATTTCTGGATCATCTTGATTGAGTAGAGACTCAATCTCCTACAGGTAACATTGTACTTTACATTTGCTGTGTATTCTTTTTCTTGATTCATGGATTTCACAAGGTCCTATTTATTGTTCAGGGTTTTCTAGTAATCTATTCCGCTGAGCACACGTGATATGTAACTGTCACGATCCGTCTTAACAAGATCAGAGTGTGCTTCGGGCGGGTCGTGATGCCACAGGCATGTAGAGATGAGCCATGTCTGCTAAGGCGGGAACAGAGATTCTACAATTAGTTTTAAATTGTTATTTTTGAAATGGGTTTAGTTGATTTTAAAGTGGTGCGAAAACCACAAATAAACAAATAAAAAGTTGTTGTGCATGCTTTCTTTTTATAAAAATGAAGCCACAAGCAGTACGGAAAGTAAATGAATGCAACTAGCCACAAATGTAGAAATATCATAAGTGAAATCAACTAGTACAATGCTTCACCCTAAAAAGTTATCCACGATACAAGAGAAAATGGCTCACGATAACTAATACATGAATAGTAAAGTCCAACAGTATCTGAAACAAAATGCATAGAACTTGCTGATACATCAAATCAAATTGAAACCTCCAAGCAAAGTTGAAGTTGGACGAAGAGTACTCAGGAACCGGACGGCGCAGTCACGAACCGGACGGCGCAGTCACGAACTGTAAGACAAATCCAAACAGAAGGAAAATGCCTCAGAACATGAAAAAAATACATAAAGATTCAAGTTAATAACTTGCACAAAAAGTAAGCAGTGCAAACAAGAGCTCAGTGAAATAGTTTTACACGTAACAACCTACTACCGGGCAAGTAACCATGTCTAATAAGATACTTTTACTTTAATAGCCTACTCCGGTGTTTAGACTAGCTGCCATACCATAAGCAGAAAACACTGAAGGGTGAAAGTGTTGTCATTTGGTGTACAAGATTCTAGTGTATAAACTGATGCAAGACTTATTAAGAACTGTGCTTGCACAAGTCGCATAATGGTTTCTTTTACCAGCTAGGCAGGGGCTCGATTCAACGCGTCACACCAAACCAACACTCTCATCTCAATATTTGCCTATGATACTAAACAATCTCATGGATTCATAATTAATTTGTACAAGTTATTTATTAGATGATACCAGTCTATAAGGGTCTACTTCATAACAAAGAGTGAAGTAAAAATAGATTTTTGTATGTTTGCAAGCAAGAGAGGTTTCTCTACTCACCTTAAGGTAAAGCTGAACGGATGACGGCGGCTAAGCGGTGTTAGCAAGCGCTTAGAAAATCTTTAATTCTTTTGACCTGCTTTAAGACTACGCGAACACAATATCATAACCGAGATTCCTACACTTACACAGACATTTAATATTTGCAAAAGAAAACTCACATAAAAGGTGATTTGAAGGAAATTACCTCCCTCGAGAGTGAGGGGAAGGAGTTACCACAGAGATCGAGAATTTGGCGGCTCTAGGCGTCAGAAACCCTAAATTGGAGAGGGTTCAGAGCGAATTCCACCGCTAGATCCGATGAGCGGCACCGGAAACACAAACATAAAAGAAATTAGTCGAATTTACGACAAATACAAGAGGGAACGACAAAATTACGTCAATCGGAGGGCGGAAATCCTCCCAAATAAATTAGGGCAAAACTGAAATGAGAGTTAGGCGGGGGTTCCTTACCCAAGGAGGCCGGATCTAGGCTCAAAGATCCACGTAGAGGAGTTTCGAGCGAAACCCTAGGAGTCCCTCACGAAATCCACCGGCCGGAATGAGGAGGAGCTAGGGTTGCCGGAGAAGAACGCTGTCTTTGCCCTCTCTAGCCGAAGGAGGAGAAAAGGAAGGGATGAAGTTGCCTTGAAAGGAAGAAGAAGCGACCGGTGAGGTTGACGGTGCCGTTGGCTTCCTGGAGATGCACAGTCGCTGCTTCGGTGTCGTCGGCCAACGAGAGAGCCGGAGATGGCGGGGGAAGCTAGAGAGAGGCGCCGGGGGCCGCGGGAGGAAGAGGAGGCTGGTTCAGCGGCTTGCGACAGCGATACGGGAGACGAGAGAGGAGCGCTAGGTCGACGGGTTGCGGGATGCAGAAATAATGAAAAGGGGGGGGGGCTCGGGTTTTAAAGGGGGAAATAGGGTTTGTTATTTTTTTGTTATTATTATTATTAGTATTCTTATTATTATAAAACAAAACTGAGGTTGTTACAATAACCACATAATGAAAACCCAACACTGGTATCAGAGAGAGGTTTGTCAGATTTCTATGTTTCAGAAATTATTTCCTTAGCAGTAATCGACCTTCTTTTTTTAAGTTTGTGAAACTAGAGCTTAGAATGTCGAGCTTGTCTACTGCCATAAGGAAGATTGCTTTGCTTCTGTTCAGTACATATAAATCCGAAGATTTAGAAATGGTCTAAATGTTCAGATTTAACCCTTTTTTACATCAAGTGTCGATGATTTTATTTTTTGCACATCTGAGATGTATCTAAAATGTGAATGTTGTAATTTTTTCATGAATTTTGTAAATATGTGCAAGTGATTAATTGTTAATCACATATCATGAAAAATCCCTTAAACTTAATATTAAGTATATGGATGCATGCCGATGGATGACACTCTTCCTGTCTCGATCGATGAAGCTTGACAAAACAAGGTGCATTAATCTATCTTGATAAGAGGGCAAGGGGATAATTGTGATATCCCACTGTCGACATTGGGCCGAGCTTAACTAAGTGACCTCAAAGGTTGAATGCCCAGAGATATTGGGTTGACATGCAATATATGATGGATACAAATAAACAATTATTCATCAACCATACAAGAGTTGCATGATGATGTAATTGACAAAAATTGCCTACCTAAATAGCCACATTATAGGTGATCAACCAAAACTGTCATATGATGTCGGTGAAATGCAGATCCCTTCCATTAATGAGAAACTCGCATAAACTCTCCGAATTGATATTGAAGATTATCAATTTGAATAAAATAGTGAGTGTTTAATAAAAGTTTATACAACACACAACTCTAAAGCCTTTATCCCACTATAGTCCATATTTTGAAATAAAATGTATTTTGAAATATAGTACTAAAAGATTTTGCTCAGTGAGACTAACTTCCTGGACTGATATAGGAACATGAAAATTGTTCTCATGCAAGATCACAATCTTGGAAGATGATCCCCCCGCAAAGCTAGCCGTACCCCCTCCCCCCGAGCAGATTAAGATGCTTATAAGAAGTATGAAGACGATACCTTAGAATACCTAATTCTTGCTACCATAAACTCTGAGTTTTAAAAACAACATGAGAACATGTGTGTTTATGAGATAATCGAGCACCTGAAAAAGTATTTCAAGGGCAAGCTCGACAAGTGAGGTTTGACATCTCTAAGACATTATTTTAGTGCGAGATGAGAGCTAGAGACCCTGCAGGTAGTCATGTGCTAAATGATTGAGTACATTGAGAACCATCAGAGACTTGACTTTCCCTTGGGCCAAGAGGTAGACACTGATCTGATCCTGTAATCGTTGCCAGACAGTTATGATCAGTTTTTCTTGAACTATAATATGAATGTGATTGATAAGACACTGCCCGAGCACATAGACATATTGAAAACTGTCGAGATTAATACGAAGAAGACCAAACCCGCTAGCCCCATTTTGATGGTGCACAAAGGCAAGAGAACGACCAAGGGATCCAGGAAGACTAAGGTATGACCTAAGTCATATCTTGATCCCAATTCTTTAGCACTGAAGAAGAAAGAACTGGCCAAGGAAGGGAAGTACCACCATTGCGATAAGGCGGAGCACTGGAAGAGGAACTGCCCTCTTTATCTTGAAGATCTGCAACAAAAGAAGGTAAGCATGACTTACTCTTTAGGTATATTCGTTATAGAAATAGTCCTTTCCATTACTTCATCTTGGGTATTGGGTACTGAATGTGGTTCTCACAGTTGTATAAATATACAAGAACTGGGAAAAAGAAGAATGTTATGTAAAAAAGAGGTGGACCTGTGCGTTAGAAATGGAGCAAGAGTTGCTGTCGTTGCCGTAAGAGTTTACCGTCTTTCCTTGCCCACTGAATTTATTACAGAATTTGATAATTGTTATTATGTTCATGCTATTACTAGAAATATTATTTGTATTTCATGTTTGGACATGAATGATTTTCTTTTATAATTATGAATAATTGTTGTTATATTTATAAGAATAATGTTTGTTATGACGTATCTCAATTGTTTAATATTTTGTATATTTTGAACTTAAAGCATCCAATCTATAAAGTAGACAATACTAAAAAACTAAAAACAAATGACTCAAATCTCACGTATCTTTGACATTTTCGTTGGGACCACATAAACGAGAAACACATATCCAAGCTCCACAAAGATGGAATGCTGGACTCATTTGATTATGAATCATTTGAGAGATGCAAATCTTATTTATTAGGCAACCATAGCCCTTTCACTGGTCATACTGAGAGGGCTGATGAGCTTTTGAGTATTATACATAGCGATGTATGCGAATCCATGAGTTCTTGACTAGAGGTTTGTTCCACTACTTTGTTATATTTACTGATGATTTTAGTAGATACAAATATGCGTATCTTATGAAGAACAAATCCGAAATTTTTGAAAAGTTCAAAGAGTTTAAAATGAAGTAAAGAACCAACTGGGAAAAAGAATTTAAGTACTCCGAGCTAATCGAGGTGACGAATATCTGAGTTATGAGTTCCATGATCATCTGAGAGTGTAGTATTGTATCACAACTCACTCCTCCCAGAACACTACAATATACTGGTGTTTCTGAAGGAGGAATCATACTTTGTTAGACAAGTTGCGATCGATGATGAGTCATGCAGATCTGCCCGTTTCATTTTAGGGATTTGCTTTAGAGACTGCTGCTTTCACACTAAATCGTGTTCTAACGAATACGATTCTAAAGACACCATATTAGATTGGACTGGAAATTGTCCCAATATGTCTTTCATTAAGATTTGAGGCTGTGAGACATACATGCGATGTCAAATGCTTGATATGCTGGAACCCAAGTCAGATAAGTGTTATCTTGTGGGTATTCTACGGAAATCAAATGATACTACTTCTACCTACTGTTTGAGGGCAAGATGTTTGTCGCGAGTACTGACATCTTTCTAGAGAAAGAGTTTTTATAAAAAATGACTGCTAAGATAAAACTTAAAGAAGTTAAAGAACCACAAATTATAAGTGAACCAGAATTGGAACCTGAGCAATAACTGCAAACTGTTGTAACTAGAGTCTGCTCAAGAAACACAAATCCTACGTAGATCTGATAGACCGAAATTTGAGGCCGAGAGATATTGATTTCTGATATTGCAAATAAATAATGTGTTATTTATGAATCATGATTATGAGCCTGCAACTTACCAAAAGGTTATGAATGAACCAGACTCCAAAAAGTTACTTGAGATCATGAAATTTGAAATGGACTTTATGTATGCAAACCAAGTTTGGACATTGTTTGAACCACCTGAAGGGGTACGACCCATATAGTGTAAGTGAGTCTTCAAGAATAAGACCGACATGGATGAGAATGTATAGATATTCAAAGGGCGATTAGTGGCTAAAGGTTTCAAGCAAATTAATGGTGTTGACTATGATGAGACCTTTTCCCATGTTGTCGGCTAAAGTCCATCCGAATTCTGCTTGCTATTGCTGCATATTATGACCATGAGATCTGACAAATGAATGTCAAAATGACATTCCTTAATGAAAATCTCATTGAGTAAGCGTACATGACACAACCCGAGAGTTTTGTATTTCTAGATGAAGCCACAAAAAATATGCAAGTTGCAGAGATTTTTTTATGAATTGAAACAAGCTTCTCGTAGTTAGAATCTACATTTTGATGAGAAAATTAAATAGTTTGGTTTTATTAAGAACGAAGATGAACCTTATGTTTACAAGAGGATTAGTGAGAATATTGTTGTTTTTCTGATTTTGTATGTATATGACATACTACTAATTGAGAATGATATTCCGACCCTGAAAGCTTGTAAGAATAAGCTAGATGACTGCTTTTCTATGAAAGACTTGGGTGAAATAACTTATATACTCGGTATTAAGATCTATAGAGATAGATTGAAGAAGTTGCCGAGTTTGACATAAAATACGTACATTGAGAAGGTGTTGAAGTGGTTCAATATGCTTGAGTCCAAGAAGAGATTTTTATCCATGTCTCATGGTGTGAGTCTCTCTAAGGACTAATGTCCTAAATCTTTGGAAGATAAAGACCACATGAAGTTGATTCCATATGCTTCGGCAATTGGACTAATCATGTATGCAATGCTATGTACTCGTCTCAATGTCTCTTATGCTTTGAGCATGACCAACAAATATCAGTCTGATCCTGGTGATGGTCACTAGACAACAGTCAAGAATATCCTGAAGTAGTTAAGAAAGACTAAAAATGTATTTTTGGTGTTTGGTGGAGAGGAAGAATTTGTTGTAAAAAGTTACATAAATGCTGCTTTCAAACTGATAGGGATGACTTAATGTCTCAATCAAGTTTTGTCTTTTATCTGAATGGAGGAGCTGTGAGCTGGAAGAGTTATAAGCATGAGACAGTTGCTGATTTTACGACAAGGCCGAGTATATCGCCGCTGTATGTGTGACAAAAGAGGCTGTATGGATTAGAAAATTCATTTGCGAGCTTGATGTAGTTACTAACATTGTTGATCCGGTAACTCTTTAATGTGACACCAATGATGTCATTGCACCAGGTAAGGAACCTAGATCCCATCAGCGCTCCAAGCATATACTTTAACAGTTCCATCTCATTTGAGAGATTGTCGATCAAAGAGATGTGAGCATATGCAGAGTATCGATTGAGGACAATATAGCGGATCCACTAACAAAGCCTCTTACGCAGAGAAAACATGATTGTCATATTAGATCAATGAGTATTTGATATCTGCATGATCAACTCTAGTGAGAGACTTATGGATTATATATTTGTCGGTTGTTTATTCATATGATGAATTGTGATTTTTGCTATGTATTTTCTTTTACATTTATGATAAGTTCTTTTGTTATGCCAATTTGTTTATATATTTGATATGATAATTAACATAATAAATATCTTTAGAATGTTTGCTTACATAAGAATTCAAGAGCGTGACTTGAATGTGAGAGCTTATGTTTTAGGAGAAACATCATCTTAAATGGTCCTTGGTCGAGATATCATCTTAAAAATTCGGGCAATGATGATACATTAAGACTAGTATATGAGTTGACTGATGACCGATTCTCATAGGTGATTGTGATATCAAATCACCATATATGTACTTGTTAGTGAACGAGTTGTACTACATAGACACACCATAAGACTGCTTTGTGGATATGAACGTGTCATAAATAGGTCTCAAGTGACAATGATGTTTGTGGTTTTTTTACCTAAAGTCACAACATTCATCAAGTGAGAAAGAGTAGGGCTGATATCGAGTCGAGTTCGAGCGATTTTGGCTCGGCTCGAAATCGAAATTTTTGATTCAAACTCGGCTCGAAATCGACTCGAAATTGAAATTGATTTCGAGTCGAGTCGGCTTGACTCGAAATGACTCGATTCCGAGTCGGCTCGAAATCGAATCGAGTCGGGTCGAAATCGAATCGAGCCAGCTCGAAATCGAATCAGATCGGCTCGAAACCAAATCAAATCGGCTCGAAATTGTGCAATTTTTCGTTTTATTCTTAATTTGCTCCAAATTAAATTGGGAAAACTATAAATTTAGCAAATGAAATACTTAAAGTCTTTATTTTTTATTTAGATTTAAATTTTGTTATTTTTAATCTTAAAATAGGAACATATTAATAAATACATAATTTTTTTAATTAATTCGAGTTGATTCGAATCATATTTCGAGCGATTCAGGGCTGACTCGAAATCGACTCGAAATCAGATTCGAGTCAAAATTGAATCGACTCAAATTGAGTCGAATCAATTTTAACCGATTTCGATTCGACTCAATTTTCGAACGATTTTGAAGCGACTTTCGAGTTTCAAATAATATGCTCAGCCCTAAGAAAGAGCATACTTTGATACCCTCTAAAGTCTTTCTTGAGAAAAGTTGATAATAAAGTTGTTTATTGGGTATGTTACGAATCATTTGAGTGTTTGTGTGTGGAAAAAATGAGATTTGTCCTCCTATATGACAAAAGTTGCATCTATGGGCCCTTTGATGGAATGAGATTAAGAAATGCATGACCATGCTTGGTTGAGTCAATATATGATATTGGACTCACCAATTTTTAAAAGTTCATTATAAATCAAGAAATAAAGATTGAATAATTATGAGGGTAACACGGTACATGCTTCTAGTTCAATCTGATGTAAAGGCAAAAGGATATAACAACACTGATATATTGGTCACAGACTGGCTTATTGAGTTATGAACTCTTATGGCTTGGGTAGTAATGATACATTGCTAGATGCCAATCATTGCTTGTGAAATTTTTGTTGATACGTTTTAGATCAAGTGAGAGACTGTTAGAGTTTTCTAAGGATGATCTGTAAGTAGTCAAACAGTTAGTCACACTGGCGACGCAATATGAGCCTATTTGGTCGTATATAAGATCGTTTGGAGAAGTTGATTGAAGGATTGTGTAGGGCCTTATTCATATTGGATATGAATGAAGGGGCAATCTTCTGGCACAAAAAAATTGACGTAAGTTGCGTCGAGTGGATATTGACACGTTGAGTTCAATTCGACGCGACCGAAGTCGAAGTCAAAGCGGGCTTGAATCGACGCGTGCATCGAGTAGATATCGATGCACGTCGAGTTCTATTCGACGCAGTTTGCGTCGAGTGTATATTGACGCACATCGAGTTCCATTCGACGCAATTTGCGTCGAGTGCTTATCGACGCACGACGAGTTCAATTCGACGCATGTTGACGCAAGTCGAGTTCCACTCGAGAGGGGAAGACACTGAAGGTTGAGGTTTTCTGCTCTTAGGATTTCGAGAGAAATCTTGAATTCTTGGGTAGCAAAGCTAGAAGAACAGAAATTGAAAGATTTTAGAAAAAAAACTTTCAGGTTTTGCTCCTATTAATGACGAGAAAACTAATGAATGGATGAACTATGATATATTACTAAGCCAGTTTTTTATAGACATTATTTTGAGTCTCTAAATTTGAATTGTTGAGATTCTTTCATCTACCCTTTCATTTATGCGTAGCTATTTTTTTTGCTAAACACCGGATGAAGATTGCATGCCAGACCGCCTACCCTGTGCTCCTATTTTATCTTGCTAGAAGTAAAGCAAACCCGGTAGGCGCATGGAATAAATGAATATTCTTTGGGTGACATGATTTTTTAATAATAATAATGATTGTTATTATTTATACTTAGCTGTGGTAGAATGATGGATGATCTGTTTCATCATGGCTTGATACCGTTTTTTGTCTAAATATTTATGTTATTGTTCTACATGATATTTGCTTATTCCATGCTATTGTAATTTTTCGCCAAATGTTGCCATCTTCGGCGAATATCGCCGACCCCGTCGAATGCCGCCGCCCCCGCCGAATGTAGCCGCCCCACGCTGAATGTGGCTTCTCCTGCTGAATGTGGCCGCGCTCGCTGAATGTGGCCGCGCTCGCTGAATGTGGTCGCACCTGCTGAATGTGACCGCGCCCGCTGAATGTGGCCGCGCCCACTGAATGTGGCCGCCTCCACCGTATGTCTTCGTCCGATGAATATCGCCGCCCGGCTAATGTCACCGCTCGATGAATATTGCCTCCCCCGATGAATGTCTTCTTGGATTTGGGCGAAGCCCCGTACCCATCACTCGTGTGTGTGTATATATATATATCATTTGTTGCGGACAATGTTATTTCTTAAGAACTGTTACATGGCTATTGGATAAAAACACTAGAGAAATATGCAACAGAGGGTTATCACAAACTTGTAACCATCCCTACTACATTGTAGTTTCTGACTTGGGTTCAGTGTCCTCTACTGGGCACCCTTGAACCTCTATTTATTCTGATAGAGGGTCACCAAAACGGCTGGGCTCAATAAATGCCGCAATTAATGCTGCAATAAATGCACTCCACCCATGATACAAAGAAGAAGGAGAGGGCATGCTGTTACAACAGACTATAACCGCACAAACTGCTATTAAGGGGGGGGGGGGGGGGAACATCCGGGGAAGCCACCTGGGATGTTTGCCTGGATCCCTCGAGACTTGGATGCTGTTAAGGGCCGATCGAGCTGGTCGGATGGCGATGCTGGAGAAAGGGGTGCGGTTAGTTGAGACCTAACCGCCCGCCCTGATGAGGCTGAGGAGGGTGTGAAGACACAAAATCTCCGGGCTTCCCAATGATTACAGAAATTAAATTGAGAGTCAATAGAGTCGCAACATATTTAAGAACAATACAGATTTATTCCATCCTTTTATTTATGTACATCACCATACAGTCGTTTACTCGAAATCTGCAAAAAATTTACAGTAATTTTCTGAACACAGTAATTTATTACTTTCAGATCCTTCCTCGATTCCTTTGTAGAGATTGAGCCATACCTTCTCTAATTCTTTAGGTGCGAACCTTCCCCGTACACCTGGAGTTCCACCTGTTGTCTGAAAAAAAAGAGTCCTCTAAGGGTTAGTCATAAAATTTATGATTATGTGAGAACAGTATTTTGTGAAATAGTTATACATGCAAACAAGAGGGATGATACCAATATGCATACATTACAATAAAATTAGTCACTTGATTCCAAAACTAGTCCTTAAATTTCCCCTTTATCTTTAGTTACATAAAATGAGAAATGCTCCGGTGATGCATCTGAATTGGGCCCCGCCCCCGAAGAGCGTAAGTGTAGGCTCACCCCTACTGGTGAATCCATGAGTGGATGCCTCCACATCATCGGATTCTAAGTCATCACATTTCCCAATGCAGATTTTAATTGAATTTTATCTTGACGCGTAAATAGGAGTTTTTAATAAAATATTTCTTTAACGATATATCTTTTAAGGCGAAACTCATATGCACATGCAAGTTTGTTCAAAGACATGAAATATGACAAAATAATTGAATATTCATAATTTCAAGAAATAAAATACTCACTCTTTTCTTTTCTTTATTCATATCTCTTGCCGCATGTATGTCACGGTTGTCACGGGACGCCATCCTCGAAGTTTTAAGCTTTGGAAACCACTGAAATAACACGCATCGTAACTTGGGTTGCGTCTCGTTATAACATGGAGCGTAAGAGTTGTATCGGAAAGTTAAAATAATTAACCGAAAATACCAATTAATTGCTAAAGGCCAAAGCTTTATGCTTTGCCGGACAACTAGTTATACGCCTCAAAATTGGGCTAAAAGCCAGCCCCCCAAATGGACTTCCCGTCCCCTTAACCTAATTGTCCAGCAATGCATTGAACTTGACTCATAATCTCCCAAAATCAGAAATGAAAATCAATCAAGAATTAATCCAAGTAGAGCACATTAACTAAACCAGCCAAATGAAAAAGGCAGCAGGGAGGCGGCAGCTCGGGAGCAGCTACAAGAAGCGGCGGCAACCTCGCGGCGGCAACGGCTACATAGGAGAAGCTCAGGAGCAGCATGAATCCTAAATCAGGAGCAGAGATAGCAAGAGCCGAGACAGCAACTGCAAAAACAGGAGAGGCAGTACTCGGGTGCAGCAGTAGAAGAAAAAGCAGAATCAGAGAAATAATTGGCCATAGAAGAAGAAGGAGAAACCTTGAGGCAGTAGCAAAAGGAGATCAACAACAGCAGCTCTAACAGAAGGAGGAAGCAGCAGCAGCTCTACAACAGCTCAGCAGAGAAGGAGAAGAGGAAACAGAGCAGCCCTAATCGGTCTAGTAGAGCCGTCGGCTCACACGAATCGGCGACAAAGCAGCGTCGGCACGGGAGCACGACAACGACAGCTCAAGTGGCTCGGCACAGAGAAAGGGATGAAGTAAGAGAAGGAGAATAAGTAGAAGAGGGAAGAGAAGAGCGTTCTCTGTCGCAGTGGAGCAGTCGGAGGAAGAAGGCGGCGAGAAAATCACAGAAGCAGGAAGGCGACGGGAAAGCAGTGCGAGAGAAGAAGAGCAGACGGGCTCGTTTTATACAGTGAGATCAGCGGCTAGCGGCAATGTCCAGCCAAAGGACCGCTCCAGATGCTATCTACCGCACCCAAATATATACACAACCAACACCTAGCACAGTCAGCACTTCAAAACAGCCAGCACATAATTCCAGCCAGCATAACACATGCATAGCCAGTCAACAACCAACAACCAACTCACAATTTTTCCAGCAACATCTCATTTTCCTTTGCTTCCAGCTCAACATCAGCCCACAAAACAAAATAGCAAAGCCAACCCAATAACATAGATCAGCCCATAAGCATATAGACCACATATACATCATAGGCAACAAGCCCATATAAATTAAAAGGCAACCCACAAAAATCATCATGCAAGGAAAAGATCATAAAAAATGTGCCTTTTCATCATCGGAGATATTCTCAAAATATTTATACGAATTTTTTATTTTAGGTCGTTACAGAGGGTCTGCGGTCACCAATAGGGTGACTGCCCCTACCGCCGAGCACCAAAGACTTGCTTTAGCTGAACTTGACTGGTTGCGGCTGCGGTCGCAGGATCCCGAGTTAACATAACCCCTGCAATTTTTGAAGTCCACGCGGGACTGATATCCACAGATACTGCAACCCGATTCTTGTACTTCTGAAAACTATAATTAGCCAGAGGTAGGGCTTATCAAGATCACTTTGTATTTCCCTTCCTTGCTTGCTGCGAATTCAAGATTGATCGATGGCTAACTGCAACAAGTCTCTCTCAGAAAAGCTGCTTGCAAAGAAGGCTGCAGTGCCAGATCCCAAGGTATCGACAAGCACAACCATGGCTCCCGCACCTCCCGTAAAGAAGAAAGGGATGGACGGTCTTTTTGCTAAGACCCTCGCTGTTGCAGTTTCCCCAAAGGTTCCGATGCTCCTGAGGCGGGTACACTGGACCCCCTCGAAGGACATTGCCTCCCAAAGGCCGTAGGTGAGGAGTGACACACCTGAGAAGAGGACGAAGTCACTGGAAGGTCCCACGTATTCCCCTCTGAATAAGCAACAAACTAAACTGCAGAAGAAGAGGGTCTCCAAGTAAGCGAGGTGCAATAACTTCTTTAAAAGTTATTTAAACTCGTTATTCTCACTTTTTATCAATTGTAATCGATAAATATTTAAATAAATAAAATAAAATAAGATTAAATTTGTATTTTGTCTAAGTTGGATATTATCATCATTTTTGTATGACTTTATTGCAGAAATGCTGAAGAAATTTGAGTTGAAGAAGTGACGCCAAACCAATTTGATTTTTTGGGAAAATTGTTGCAATAAGGCAAAAATGAATTTCTAAGTTTGAATTTTAAAATTTGCGCCAAGTTCAATTCCAAAAAGTGCAAAATACCATTTTAAAGGAGGAGGTCTAGAAGGAAGGAAAGAATTCCATCTTAAAAGAGGAGGAATCGAATTCCATGGGGGGCGATTTTGGAGAGGCGGGCGGCTAGGGCATACGAGGTGGAAAAGAGGACTGCTTTAGGGCAAAATTATTCGCAAACATTGGATTAGTCACTTACTCATGGGAACGATCTTTACTCACTTTATATTATTTGATCCAACACGTGCACTTGCGTATTATATTATATACATCCATTTTGGACGTACCAAAGCGGGCTAATACAGATGATGGGAGCCTGCAAACAAATGTTATTGATCTGGAAGGGACGGAGGAGACCGCAGTCACTCCGTCGGTTGGGGACTTGCTGGAAACTCAATTCAACACCGAGACTGCATCGACAATGGTGGCCAACACTCCTATAGGATGTGTGGATACTGCCAGAGTCCTGCAAGAAGAACCAGTTGGTGCGAAGACTCTCGTAGGTGACGTGATCACTTTGATAAGCTTGCCTTAAAATGAGACTCTGACGAAGAATCCCGGGGGAGGAGCGAATGAGGACCTGGCCGCGGATGATGCCGCACGCACCGAGTTGCCGGCTGACACAACCGATCAATTTATTCCGGATCCTGAGGTGGATCGGACTGACAAGGATGTCCAAGAGGACAACTGCTGATGGACAACTGCTGTATGCTGAGGTCGCGAAGGTGGCAAAGGCGCAACTCAAGTAATCAAGTTGAAAGGGTTGGAGAAGCCGCCATTGAGAAGCCCACAGAGAAGAAGAAGAGAAAACGCATTCGTGGGGAGGGGAACCGCGGAAAGCCGCTCGGAAGGAAACCGTTGAGAGGAAATCTGTTGAGGCAGTTGCGCTGCAGGCTTCCAAGGGTAAGTCTGTCGCCGGTCTGGGGACTGTAGTGGCATTGCTGTTAATAAGCGACCACGTCGCCGAGATTTTGGGCGAGCCTGGGGGCTTAGTGCGAATTGATGCCAGAGTGACTAGGGGAGCTGCGGGCACAACTAAGTTCTTACAGCGACCTTTTGGTCGGTTCTCTGTTTTGCTTAGGCACGAGCCGATTGCTATCCCTCCCTTGATGGTGGTGACTTTTGGCGAGCGTCTGCCGTCTCACAAGCAATTACACGAGTGACAGATGCTGTGCGAGCTGTCATGAAGGGCATACCTCCAGCAGAAAGACCCCGAGTGGCTTAAGAGCTCAGTGTGGACTCTCGTAACGACATCTACTGTCCATGTGATTGACTTCGACGAGTTGTGTCTAGCTCGGAGAGAAATACCCACGACGGATATATCAGGCATTTCGCTGCTCTTGCGGAAACTTTTGGCGAACTCGATCCTGTTCCTGAAGATACAATTGCGGCAGATACACCGAGTATATCCGCCTTTACCCGTCCTATGATCAACGTTATGAAAAAATATAAAAAATTCATAAAACTTACCTCTGATGCTGCAAATTCTTTTGCAGATACCACAATGACTGTTCCTATGAGGATGTTCGTTGAGCTAGATGCCTTGTGGAAGGAGCTGCGAGCCTTGCGGGCGCGGATAGGCGACCTGGAGAAGGAAGTGGAAAGCTTGAAAAGACAAAATGCGACACTTAACTCTTGGGCTTTTCAGCCGAGTGCTCCGCAGGCTGGCTTGACTTTTGGATCGTAGCCACGGCCAGCTCCCGAAGACGCTCTTGTTAGATACATGGAGAGGGTTCAGGAAGATGTGCGGGCTCTACACGCATCTGGTACCAAGCTGAACAAGGTATTGACGGACCGCGCACACTGCGTTTGCTGAAGTCACAAATGGCTTGGCGCACTTGGGTGTGGAGCGAGCACCTTCCCGAGAGAGTTAGGATGTGCGAGATCTGCGAGGACGAATTTTCATTTGACTTTGTAATTATTTGGAACATTCTGCCTTTTCTTCGCGTTGTCACACACTTGATTATATTCATTAATCACAATTACTGCTTTTATATTGTTATTGCTTTTGAACCTGGAATGCTCTTCTTGTGTTGTGGCGAATGTTGCTTGGTGCGGATACTTGTATTCTTTTTGTAGGTGATAGGACCTTTGGGGGAAGTAATTATTGGAAAGTGACTGCCCAAACTTGCAATTGCCGACATTTCGGTTTTCGAGGCAAAGTTTCGCGTCTCACTATAAATAAGGATGATCTCACCTTCATTTATTACCTTACCTGCGTGAGAGGACTGGAGTAGGTTGGTGCAAATACAAGCGGCAGGCTCCAAACGAGTTGACTGCGCGGTTGCCTTCATGAGTCACGAACTTGACCTACCCTCAATCTCTGACTTTGACTTCTCAATTTTCCTGTCGCGACATTCACTTGACGAAGGATACGCGGTGCGACTTCCGCAGGATGAGGAGCGGTTTACAACCATCTTCGAGGATGAAATCGTAGTGCCCTTCAATCACTTTGATGCATGAACTTTCCCCATCTTCCCTGAGATGGTGGAAGTTCCGAATTTCTACCGGGCGGTGCCCGCACAGCTCCCTTCGAATGCCATTGCTTCAATATTGTCATTTATTGTTTACTTGCGGACGGAAAGTATCTGCTTCAACTTTGAAATATTTTGCTCCATATTCCGTGTGCGGGCACGAGAGCAGATGTACTTTGGGTAGGAAAAATTTCTAGTTCTCTACCTAGCTAACAAGATCCACGACAGGCAAGCATGGTTTGCCGTATTTAAAGGAGAGTTCGACGGTCTCCAGACGGCGCTGAATCTGCGAGAGGACACCTTTAGACTATCCGAGCTTTCGGTAACGGGGGCGCGAATAGTGAAGTTTCTTTTGAGCACTTCGCTAGGACGTTATCCACTACATCCGACGCGTGTGGGAGGTGAAGGACCTTCCTATAGATGAATGTAAGTATATACAATTAGAAAATTATGTAACCGTGCATACCTTTGTGTTCTGACGGTCTCTTTTGCAGTTGTTCTGATGGTACCGGACGTCGAAACTGTACCAACCTCTCAGGAACGTCCTGATCGCCACTGAGAAACAACACTTTCATGACTCGAGGAGGGAGGCTAAGCTCGCCCAAGGCGGGGCGAGTACTTCGAGGAAGTGGCGCAGACCCTCACAAACTGCCTTGAGTGATGTCGGGGCTCCCTCCTTTTCATGTTGGGGGGTGGGAGCTTTGCGACCTCTGGGGCAATTCGGGGCTCCCTCCTTTTCAGGTGGTGGGGGGGGGGGGAGCTCTGCGACCTCTGGGGCAATTCGTTGATGCCGCGGTACCCTGAAGCGGTCACGCTGAGCATTAACCTTCCCTCCTGACGGGATCCTGAATCGACCTTGCTGCACACTCTTGCGGTCTACATTCTCGGTGTGTCAAAGAAAAGCGCACGATGAGTGATTCCTGCAAATCACAAAGTAATCTAAAACAAAATACCACAATACTAGATATCAAATCAAACCAAAGTCACAACACCATATAGTGATACTGAAAACAAGAGTTTTTGCAATAATAAAACACTCACAAAATATGGGTCTGCCCGAGGTGCGGAGATCGGTGGATGATGGCGTGGTGGAGACGATCCGGAACAAAAACAAGATCGGGTTGGACTAGATTTGGCTGTATGGTGTGGGTTCGGGATGTGGGAGGGTAGATTGGGTGGTTGGTGGCTTGTAGGGGAATCTAGGAGGGCGGTGGTAGAGTTGGAGGTGTTGGTCTGTAGAGGAGAGTGAAGGAGGAGGTGCGGTGGCTGTTGGGGCTTGAAGGTGGGATGGCCGAAGGGAGGAAGATGGATGGATGGGTGGCGGTTGACTGGATGGTGACTGGAAGGGGCGGCGAAAAGCAGGGAGGAAACTGGGAGGGGAGGCAACAGGCTGGTGGGTGGCAGTTTGCTGGACAACCAGCAGGAGGGGCGGCAGCTGGGGGTTTGGAGGACTGTTGGGGCAACAGTGGAGGATTTTGAAGGTGGAGGAAGGTGGCTAAGGGTAGGGGATACCTTTGGGGAGCGGGGAAGACCTAGGAGTCGTCACCTAGGGTGACACAGAGTTGGCACCGTGGATGGATTGCTTGAATCCAAAAATGTTGATCTCCAAATTCTGCAATGAACCAAATGGCAGCCCCGCTACTCTTATTTATAATAAAAGAACATTAGTGCACCATACCATCAACGAGTATGATTGACCGAGAGTGTCAGACGCCGGATTACAATATATAATAGCTGAAATTAAAAAGTTTTTACATGAAAAACATGTAAAGAATACTCTGGATGCATCCGCGAAGTTGGATCATCGATCCAGAATCGCCATACATGGTAGGTAGCCAATCTGTCCCGAAGGGGTCCAAAACTCGTCCTCCGTTGCGGGTCCGCGACACCGTTCCACATCAGGTAAACACATGGCCGGTGAATGGAAGCTTACAACATGAACCTCTAATGCAAATGCAACATCTCAATCATGTAATTACTCCCGACAGGTAATTGATTAACCAATATTAATTTTAAGATCTTGCTTATGCTTCACAATTGATTATAAATATCGCGATTTGAATAAGCATTTAAATTACAATTATATGAGAGTGCACTAAAATTAAGTATTGGGAATAAATAATATATATCTAAATAATGACCCCAGACAAAACTTAGGAGAGCCAAATATTACTAGCTATAAAAATATATTCTTACAAATGCAAAACATTGAAAGTAAATGTGGATATCACCAAATAAATGAGACGTCAGTGTAAGGTCGAAAATCCGAGATGACTTGGACAGAAATGACAACAGTGGGCAGGGGCTAGGAGAGGGCTGTAAGTGAGATGAGAAGGAGATGGAAGGGCAATGATGGGCTTAGCAGGGGTTGGCAGCATGAAATGTTGACTGACCACAAGGGTGAGTAGGCCGGTGACTGTAGAAGGTACTGGAAGGAGATGCGGCAGCGTAGAAGGACTGCAGGAGGGTTGGCCTCAGATGGAATGATTCTCGTGGATGGGGAAGGCGACAAGAGATGGATCCGTGGATGTGGACGACGATTGAAAGGACTCATATGGATAGGGAATGCGACAGGACACTGATCCATGGGCGTGGATGGCGGATGGAACGTTTGAGGCTAGGGATGGTGGCAAATGGGGGGCGTTGGTGCCCCTGACGGCTTTGCACTATGTCGGAGACTTAACGCCGCATCGAGTCGCAGATTTTGCGGCGTTTCACTGCGAAAACTGCAAATACTTGATCCTTGTAAATAACCGCCGCTAGCATAATATAGTGAGGGGAATTAGGTAAATAGTCCAATGGGTCAAATCGGTCGATCACATTACTTGACCTAATACCCCAAATATGTGTTTGTTACTTCAGTTGCAAAGATGGACTATGTTTGAGTTATATTATCTTGCACTGTCTGTCTGAATTGGGAGCTTCACCAACTTGAAGTAAATAGTTCCTTTGTCAATAGGGAGTTAGAGGAAGAAGTAAATATGAAGCTTGCTTTTGTGTTCATCAGAAAGAGACAATGGGTGGTCTGCGGCCTAAGGAATGCATTATATCGGCTGAAATTTTCTCCTAGGGTTTGGTTTGGAAGATTCCACGACACTATTGTTCAGTTTGGGTATAAATAGGGACAGTCTGAGTGGAAGCAAATTTCATTTTCCAAAAAATAAGACATTACTCATACATATACATGCGTGGATCAGTTGCCATTATGTTATATTATTATGCCGTAATTTTATTTCATATGTATGTGATACCTGTACAACCCATATTCGTCGAGGGTGGGTCCTACCACAGCCAGGTCAGCAGAAGTCAAGGTCAACAAGTCAAGACAGGAGTCAAAGTCAGCATAGAAGATCGCGGAAGGCCTGGGCGAGTATAGACGAGCTCCCCTCGCATACTCGCCAAGTAGGCGACTAGGCGAGATACTCGCCCAGCCTGTGCGAGTTCCTCTGGAAGTCGCCTAGTCGCCTAGTCGCCAGGAGGGTGGGGTATAAATATGACCCCCCCTCCTTGGATTTGTCTATAAATAGGACCCTAGGGGTGCGAGGTGAGGCACCCGGAAATCCTCGACAGGATACTCGCGTGCTTCATTTTCGAGATACTAGCTGAGCCTTTGGATTCCCTTTTTTTAGAGAGCAAGTCGCGACCTTGCGACTTTGTCAGGTAGCTTCCCTCGTACCAGTTCGACCATCTTTGGTTGAGAAGGGGTTGTTCTTTTCGAGCATCTGAGTACGTGGTGAGATCTTCCTGCCACAACATCTGGGGTCCTGTTTGACCTGATTCTTCATCCTAGTCATCTTAGCTGTCTGATCTAGCTTCTGAGCCGGTAACCTTAGACGGCTTTGGTCCGAATTCTGAGGTTAGGATTTTTCTTGGCTTCAACACTTGGTGCGGTGAGCGTGGATCGCAGCCAAGGAGGAAAGTTTAGAGATTGGGTGAGATGACCATTGGTGGCGAGCAAGGAGAGTTGGTCGGCAACTCGGCAGTATGAGGCGACGCCACTTCGAGGTGGCGAGTTTGTGACAGTTGCAGCGTTTGAAGAGTTCGCGAAGAGGATCGAGCAAACCATCCTCGCCGGGTTTGCTCATCGCCCAGATGTCACGACGACTTCTCCCCGTTGCGTGACACCGGTGGAGGAGGAAGCGCCGCCGAGGCGAGCAGGGAAAGAGCCCGCTTGGGCAAGTGAAGAGCGACCGATCCAGTCGCGACATTACCCGACGAGCAGCCAAGGAGTCCGCTTTCGGGATCCAATGTCGCCGGCGAGATGCAGAGATACTCGACACTACATCGAGTATGACGTCTCCAGCGAGGATGAAACTCGCCACCGCCAGGGAGGGAGGAGCTCCTTCTGTGATGAGATCCTCGCTGCTCCAGTTCTAGAAGGGTTCAGGGAACCCGTTCTCACCTACTACTCCGGCAGAGACGACCCTGTCAGACATCTCCAGTGGTTTGAAGACGCCGTCTCCATCCGCACCATGTCCGATGCCTTCAAGTGCAAGGTTCTTCTCCATCATCCTCAAGGGCAATGCTAGGGATTGGTTCCATCAACTGCCAGCAGGGTCCGTATACTACTTCTCAGACCTGTGTCGGGGCCTCATGACGAGGTTCGCGACATCGAAGAAGAGGAAGAAGGAAGCGACGACTCTCTTCAAAATCATCCAAGTACAGCACAAGAGTTTGGGTCATTTTATCGATCGCTTTCAGGAGGAGATTTTGGAGGTGGAAGAGGTGAACAACTTTACTCTGATGGTGACCCTGAAGTTCGGGTTGAAGCAGGGACTGTTCAGTCTGGAGATGAGGTCCAATTCCCCGAGATCTTTCAAAGATATGATAGAGAAGGCGAATACTTTTGTTCGGGGAGAGGAGAAGAACAAGGATTTCTTAGAAAGGCTGGACGGAGAGGATACGACAGAGAGAGGAAGAGCAGTACCTTCGGGGTCGAAAGCAAGAAGGACGTCGAAAAGGCGGAAGGAGAGGAGGAAGGAAGATCCCAGGAGAGAGGAAAGAAGGAAGAGAGAGGAACCCAAGAGGGTTGAAGAGAGGAGGCAGGAGAGGCCTCAAAGACGGGAAGAGAGGAGGCCGACGGAGGCTCGGGAAGGTGGAATGGGGGAAAGGCGATTCCAGTATCCCGAGAATCGCCCCCAGTGGAGACCACAGACAAGGCAGCACTACCAGGAGGAGAGGAGAAACGGTAACCGACAAGATGGAGGCCGAGGAGGAGGAAGAAGGGAGACGATGTCCATCGCTCGCCAAGACAACAAACGGCGCCGGAGGGAGCAGCGGGCGATGCGTCAGGAGGCGGAGATTCCCCTCTACTGCGATATCCATCCGGGTAGAGGGGCACAGGACCTTGGCTTGCCCCGAGTTCTGGGAAGCAAGGAGGAGACTGGAGGCATGAGCAGTAGAGAGAGAGCAGCAGAGGCAGGAGGCCCCGGTAGGGCAGGTAGCATTCCAAGCTCCGGCGAGGAAGAGGAATGAAGACCGAGTGGACCTGGGGGGTCGCGGAGAAGTGATACATGACCTAGGAGGTGGGCATGTAGGAGTGATCAATGGAGGGGCCGGGCTTGGAGCTTCCCGTTAAGGGAGTCTCCATCAGATCTATCGGAAGAACGTCGCCTCGACGTCACAGATCCCGCCGCCATTGGAGGAGATCACGTTCTCTGAGGAGGACATGCTGGGGAACGAGAATCCCTTCCACGACGCCTTGGTCATTCAAGCCGCTATCGAAGACTTCACCGTCGACCGAATCCTCGCGGACAACGGTAGCTCGGTGAATGTCATTTTCAAAAGAACCTTCGTTGGGCTTCAGGTGGAAGCGTCCCGGTCCAGGCTGCAGATGGACCGCTCTTTGGCTTCTCGGGAGAGAAGAAAGAGGTGGAGGGAGCAGTGGAGCTGCTAGTTACACTCGGTGGGACGTCGATCCGATGCCGCTTCATCATCGTCGACGCGCCGAGCGGGTACAACGCCATCTTCGGGCGACCCCTCATCAACTACTTCAGGGCCGTTCCGTCGTCTTACCACCAGTGCCTGAAGTACTGCCGCGGAGATGTTCTGATCTGGATCAGGGGAGATCCCAAGGCCTCCAGGGAATGCTACTTGAATGCCGTCAGCACCATCAGCTGGATGAGTGACGCAGAGAAATTGGAGGAGCTGCTGGAGAAGGAGAAGGGACTGTGTGCTGCTGAAGAGGTGGAGGAGATAGAGGTGATCTCTCGAGGAGGAGAGCCGGGACTGCTGAAGGTCGGAGGATCCCTGCCGCTAGGAGGGAAAATAGAGATGACTGCTTGCCTGCAGGACAACGTCGACGTCTTTGCATGGAGCGCCGCCGAGATGCCAGGGGTAGACGCCGATGTTTCCTGTCATCGCCTCAACCTGGATCCCGCGGTGGCTCCTGTTCGTCAGAAGTAGAGGAAGAGCGCCGCCGTGCTGGCCGGGCTGATCAGAGAAGAGGTAGAGAAGATGCTGGAGGCAGGTTTTGTCTCGGAGATCCAGTATCCAGGCTGGGTCTCCAATGTTGTGATGGTGAAGAAGCCCGAAGGGGGCTGACGTCTATGTATCGATTTTTTCAATGTTGAATAAAGCTTGCCCGAAGGATTGCTACTCCTTGCCTCAAATCGACGCGCTGGTTGATTTCGCCGTCGGGTTTCCTGTGATGAATTTTCTTGATGCTTTTTCAGGGTATCACCAGATCCGGATGCATCCTCCCGACTGCCGGGACGTCTCCTTCATAACCAGCGATGGCTGCTATAGCTACAAGATAATGCCCTTCGGGCTCAAGAATGCAGGCGCGACTTACCAGAGGATGATGAATCAAATCTTCAAGTAGCAGAAGGAGCAGAATTTGGAGGTTTATGTGGATGACCTCCTTGTCAAGAGTAAAAGTGTCGCGGAGCACATAACAGATCTGGGGGAGACCTTCGCTACTCTGAGGAAGTACAAGATGCGACTCAACCCTGCCAAGTGCGTTTTCGGTGCAGGAAGAGGGAAGTTTCTAGGTCACCTCCTCACTCCCAAGGGGGTGGAGCCTAATCCAGACAAGGTGAAGGCCATTTTGGAGATGGCGTCACCAAGGGATCCCAAGGAAGTTCAGAGGCTGACTGGAAGGCTGGCAGACCTTAGCCGTTTCTTGTCCAAGGCAGGGGAGAAGTGCTCTCCATTTTTCAAGACCCTTCGGGGAAATCAGAAGTTCGAGTGGACGGCAAAGTGTGAGGAGGCCTTCGGAAGGCTCAAGCAACAGCTAACCCAAGCTCCTCTCCTCCAAGGCCTGCGGGGTAATGAGATCTCTTTCTCTATCTGGGTGTCGGGGCGGAAGCAGTTAGCTCGGTGTTGGTCCGGGAGGAAGGCAAGAGGCAGCTCCCTGTATATTATGTGAGTAGAGTGCCGCGGCAGGCGGAAGCGAGATACCCTATTTTGGAGAAGCTGGTGTTTGCATTGGTGGTTTCGGCTTATGGGCTCCGTCCGTATTTTCAAGCTCACTCCATCATTGTCGTCTCCGATCATCCTCTACGGAGTATCCTGGATGGAGTGGAGCATTCTGGCAGGTTGACAAAGTGGGCGGTGGAGCTTAGCGAGTTCGATATTTCTTACTCTCCAAGGGTGGCAATCAAGGCGCAGACGGTGACAGATTTCCTTGCCGACTTCTCGGCCGAGGTGGAAGGAGAGGAAGGCTCTTCTAGCACAGTGTCCTGGAAGCTGTTTATGGATGGGGCTTCAGACAGATATTCCGTGGGAGTCGGAGTCGTGCTCGTAAGCCCCCAGGGAACCAGGATCGAGCAAGCAGCCGAGATCCTCTTCCCAGTTACCAACAATCAGGCGGAGTACGAAGCCATGGTGGCCGGCTTGCGTCTCGCTAAGGAGTTGGCAATCCGAGATATCAGGGCCTTCACCGACTCAATGGTAGTCGCATCCCAGATCAGAGGCGAGTTCGAGGTGAACGATCCGATTTTACAGCGGTACTTGATCAAAGTGAAAAGTCTGATCGGGGGGTTTCAGTCTTTCTTCGTCGAGCACGTACCCCGAGAGGACAATTCATAAGTCGATTACCTTGCTAAGTATGGTCCCCGGGCTGGGGGAAACGTGACTGAACTGTTCCGACCGTCCATCAAGGAAGGGGAGATGATGGAGATCGAGCAGAGAGCATCCTGGAGGGATCCGTTTGTTTCTTTCCTGACAACAGGTCAAATTCATGCTAGCGAGGGGGATCAAAGAAAGTTCCGCTACAAAGCCGCATAATATCTGCTTCAGGAAGGAGAGCTCTACCGCAAGACCATCTCAGGACCTCTGGCTCGGTGCCTGTCAGAGGTTGAAGTACCTCGTATCCTGGAGGAGATTCACTCAGGAGAGTGCGACAGTCATTCAGGGACTCGCACTCTGTAACAAAGAATTCTAAGGCATGAGTACTTCTGGCCCACCATTAGAAAGGTTGCAGAAGCCTTCTCCAAAAAGTGTCTCCAATGCCAACTCTTCGCGCCTCTTCAACTACAACCAGCTCAGCATCTTCGCTCGATCACTGCTCCATGTCCCCTCTCCATCTGGGGGATGGACTTGATCGACCCTTTTCCTCAGGCCAGTGGACAAAGGAAGTTCGTGCTTGTCATGATCGATTACTCCTCCAAGTGGATCGAGGCAAAGGCTCTGGCCAAGACCACGTCCCAAATTGTAAAAAACTTCATTTGGGGAGAAATTGCATGCAGGTTCGGGATTCCTCTCGCTATCGTCACCGGACAACGGTCCGCAGTTCGCCAGCTTGGAGCTAGAGGACTTCTGCAAGCAGCTAGGGACGGATTTACGATTCGCCTCTGTGCATCATCCTCGCAGCAACAGACATGTAGAGACCGCCAACAAGTTGATCATCAACCTCCTCAAGAAGAAAGTCACCAACTTGAAAGGCAATTGGGCAGAGCAGCTCCTCTCGGTTCTATGAGCTCTGAGAACAACTCCAAACTCGGCTACGAGGGAAACTCCCTTCAAGTTATCCCACGGGTCCTAGGCACTCATCCCGGTAGAGTTCGAGGTTCGAAGCCCGAGAGTCATAGCAGCTGGAGATGGCAGCGAAGAATAACACTTAGAGAATGAAGACACTCAAAGGCTCTTGCTGGATTTCGTTGAAGAGCTCCGAGACTTGGCCTCCATCCGCTAAGAGGAGATCAAGCGGCGCATGACAAAGCACTTCGACAAGAATGTCCGCCTAAAGCATTTCCTCCCAGGAGATCTGGTCATGAAGAAGTGGACGCCGCAGGAAGGAGAGCAACATTTGGCAAGTTGCATCCTAATTGAGAATGTCCCTTCATCTTCCAAGAAGCCTTGACCACCAGAGGCTATTATCTCCAGGATCAGGTTGGAGAGCAGCTGAGAGGTACTTGGTGCGGGGATGACCTGAATAGGTTCTATCCCTAGCGGCCAATGATGTATTTTATGTGTACATGCTTTCATACATATATAAAGATAGTGACAACTGCTTGGCTTCTCTTTTTTGCTTTTCCATCTCAAGATTTCTGAGGCCTTAAGGTTCTGCTCCGAGATCGATCCGAGAAACTGGCTGTCGACCCGTTCCTCCTAGATAGCCCAGTGCGGACGATGGGACGATGCCTCGGGATATAAGCGTCCTTGTAAGACCGGACCCATGCATTGCCGGCCGAGATCAGCTCCCCCTTGCATGTCGGCCTAACTACCCCCGATTGCATCTCTCCTCCGACTGGAGGAACTAGTGGGAACAGGTTTGGACCCCAACCTCTCGGACCTGAGGAAGGATCGACCTTACCAAGCTCTCATTTGGGCAACAACCCCACTGATTTCAAAGGCAGGATAACCAGCCAAAGGGCAAAGATAGGCCCGAGGGAAGAT
The DNA here is from genome assembly GCA_039583875.1 of Platanthera guangdongensis. NCBI lineage: Eukaryota > Viridiplantae > Streptophyta > Magnoliopsida > Asparagales > Orchidaceae > Platanthera > Platanthera guangdongensis. The sequence continues at coordinate 43,461,796 of CM077166.1, forward strand.
GTTAGTCGCGAGTGCGTCCTGAAGGACCCTCGGATAAACCTTACCCCTCGCTCGTGCGTGTACGCCCGTAGTCGGGTGGCAGAGCTGAGATGATCAACGGTCGGATTGGGAAACGTGCCTCCGACCTGTTCCTCCTAGATAGCCCAGTGCGGACGATGAGACGATGCCTCGGGATATAAGCGCCCTTGTAAGACCGGACCCTTGCATTGACGGCCGAGACCAGCTCCCCCTTGCATGTCGGCCTAGCTGCCCCCGATTGCATCTCTCCTCCGGCTGGAGGAACTATCAGGAACAGGGTTGGACGCCAACCTCTCAACTCGACGGCGGCGAAATCATCGTTCGCTTTATAATTTCTTCGTCCTCAAAGATATTGATGCGCTTAATTCATTGTCAATCTCTTAAAACAACATGAAGAACAACTCCAACCGTATATCAAGTCCTTGAGTGGTAGTGTCGCCGTAAGTACAAGTCCCTGCACGAGCTCCTCTCCTGCATATTGGCCAAAGACCTCCTCGAGTGAGATCAAAGTTCCTCGTTGGAGTGATGCTGTAGTCCGAGATCTCTGTACGAGCTCTTCTCCTGCAGACCGACTACTTGCCTCCCCGAGTCGACATACACCACTCTAGTTGAGCAAGGCTCCTGAGAGTTGTCGACTCCAACATTCGAAGTCCTCGAGTGGTAGTGTCGCCGTAAGTCCAAGTTCCAGCACGAGCTCCTCTCCTGCATATTGGCCAAGGACCTCCTCGAGTGAGATCATGTTCCTCGTTGGAGTGATGCCGTAGTCCGAGATCTCTGTACGAGCTCCTCTCCTGCAGACCGACTACTTGCATCCCCGAGTCGACATACACCACTCTAGTTGAGCAAGGCTCCTGAGAGCTGTCGACTCCAACATTTGAAGTCCTCGAGTGGTAGTGTCGCCGTAAGTCCAAGTCCCAGCACGAGCTCCTCTCCTGCATATTGGCCAAGGATCTCCTCGAGTGAGATCAAGTTCCTCGTTGGAGTGATGTCGTAGTCCGAGATCTCTGTACGAGCTCCTATCCTGCAGACCGACTACTTGCCTCCTCGAGTCGACATACACCACTCTAGTTGAGCAAGACTCCTGAGAGCTGTCGACTCCAACATTTGAAGTCCTCGAGTGGTAGTGTCGCCGTAAGTCCAAGTCCCAGCACGAGCTCCTCTCCTGCATATTGGTCAAGGACCTCCTCGAGTGAGATCAAGTTCCTCGTCAGAGTGATGCCATAGTCCGAGATCTCTGTACGAGCTCCTCTCCTGCAGACCGACTACTTGCCTCCTCGAGTCGGCTGATTCCCACCCCCAGTTGAGCTTGACTCCTGCAGGGTGTCGACTGATTACCACCTTCAGTGCAGACAGGCATGGCAAGCATGCGAGCAAGTATCGGCGAGTATGCGAGCATGACATAACAATCGTGCGAGTATGATACGACGAGTACATGCGCAGGATATAAGCGAGTATCGAGATGCGAGTTGTTGGAACGAGAACTATTGTGCGGGCAATAACAACACGATTTTACATGATATCGACGTGCGAGTAAAGCGTCGCGAGCACTCGTTCTCCCCGAGCCTATGAGCCTAGCGAGTATCATCAGCAAACAAACATGAAAGTAAAAAACGACAGCATGGCAATTTAGACTTGTATATATATATTACAAAAATGTTACAAGTTACAAAAGTCAGCTAATACAAAATGTCGCTAACTGCCTTGTGTGAGTATGACAAATATCGGCGAGCAACTAGGACTCATCGTCGCTAGTATCAGGCCGATATTCCTCATCTCCAATGTCGACATCCTCCTCTTCCTCGCCGCTCTCCTCGCTCTCCTCCTCGTCGCTGTCACTGCTGCTACCGCTGCCGCTGGAGCCCGACGACGAAGAAGGTATGCGATCTGGCGAGGTTGTTGCCTCGGCGAGCAGCTCAGGGATGAGCTCGTCCACAGTGAACAACTTATCCCCTTCGTCGAGTTTTTCGCTGAACCTCAGCCTCGCGAGCACGACATTGCCTGCCGAACGGGCTATCTCGCGGCGGACTGACGACCTCTCCTCCCAGAGAACGCGAGATCTTTTGATTGCGTAGTGATGGTCGTCCTCCGGCCGCGGCTGAGGGGCTGAAGAACTCGCGCCAGCTTCTAAGACGGCTAGGCGAGATTCCATCTCGGCTGCGCAGATTTGGGCTGCATCCAGTTTGCCTGAGACTTGGCGAGTTTCGCCTCGTACTCAGAAAGTTTCTTGGCGGTTTCAATCTCGGCACCCTGCGGCAAAGAACATAATCAGCAAAAAAGAATCCAAAGTCCGACAACGCCAACATCGCGCACAGGAGGCGACTTACCTCATAATCTCGCCAGCGGACGGACTCCATGCCAAGATCAATCGCCTTCTTACTGACGATCTTCAGGGCCTTGGTCGTCTCCAGCAGTTTCCTCGCCGCGTAGTGGCTCAGCTCGACGGCTCGCGCGAGCGACAAGATACCTGCTGGGTGATTTCCTCCTCGCTGAGGTCCAGCATCGACTCGGCGTCGCCTCGCCCATATAGCGCATGGAGGACGGCGAAGGCCTCCCCCTTGTCCTCCCAGTCCGCCGACCAGGAGGGGAGGTTGGTGCTCAACGTCACCAGGTGTTCGTCCGCCGACCATGTCACCAGCGGGCGACCATAGGCGTCAACCGCCCCTCGCCCTAAATTGAAGTTGGGGTGGAAATGGGGAAGCCGAGCATCCAGCGGCGGCGATTCTTGGTCGTCAGGTTGCGGGGACGACACCTTCGACTTTTTGGTCGCGGGGCCCAGCGACCTGTCTTTCCCTTGCCCTTCACGAGCCTTTTCTTCTCGCCGACATCAGCCGACGGGTTGGTCTCATGAAGCGAGGTGGCGACTTCCTTTGCCGAAGGGAGCGGCTTCTCCGGGAGCTCGCATGATACTGCAAAAAATGCCGAGTAAATCAGTACCGAGCTACAGATATCACGACGAGTATGTAAAAAAGTGATTCTCGCCCAAGCTTACCCTCCTTGGAATGAATCTCCAGCAGGGTGTTGACATTTAGTCGCCAGAATATCACGTCGAACCGGCGACCACAGAACGACTCCACCAGCTGCTCGCGGACGCCCTCCAATATCGGCGGGAGGACGGCGACATCGACAGGTTGGCGCGGCCTTCCCAGGACGCCATCGAAGTCGCCTTCGACGACGACTAGTAGCTCGCTCCAGCGGTGGACCTTATTCGCCGTTCCCACCAAGGTGCAGACGTGGCTGCTGAAGTACACCACGCCCTCGGCGGTTGCGACAAAGGCGAATATCTTGCGGAAGACGGAAAGGTCGAAGAAGACCCTCTCCTCGCGCAAGTAGCAGAGGAACCCCATGATGATCGCCACACCATTAGGGTTGATCTGCGCCGGGACGATGCCTAAGTATCGCAGGATCTCGCAATACTCCGACCATAGTGGAAGTCGCAGGCCGGCGTCAACATGGCGAAGAGGCAGGACTAGCGCACCCTCTATGTGGGTGTTAAGTCGCTCGCTGCGACTAAGGAGCCGTGCCGAATATCCCTCCGACAAAAGCCTCTCCCTAAAGTTTTCTAAATCTCGCTCTGTAGTGATTGACTTCTTGAAGGCCGCATCAGCGAAATTGGCGGCATGGGCTTGTCGGCGAGCGCTGACGTCGTCTCCCACCATTTCTGCGAGTTTGCCGAGCTGACGAGGGCTGGCGAGATGAAGGAGAAGGGAAAGCGAAAGCGGAAGAGAAGTCGAAGCGCGCGAGCAGAAAAAGATACTCGCGAACTAGGGGTTGGAAATCACAACGTACTTATGTCCTACCTACCCCCTTTATTTATAGGCGAAGGCAGGGGGGGGGGGTATATATTCACTATGGCGAGTGTTTGAAAAGCCCATGTAATTGGCTCAGTATTGGGCCCATTTATTTTCTACTTTCTTCTCCTCCTATTAGTCCCACATCATTGTATAAGATTTCTTCTCTTCTTCCCTCTTCTATATATTTGTATTCTCTCATTGTATTTTGATATGCAAGTAATACATACAAGATTTGAGCTCATCCAACATGGTATCAGAGCCAGCGGTTCCGACCTCGCGGCTTCCCTTTCTAACCGCCTGGTTTATTTTCCTCTCCTGTCCGCTTTCCTCTGCGACCTATTCCTCTACTCGCACCGGCTAGCTGCCTTTCTACCCGCTGTTCTCTCCGCGGCTTTACCCTTGCTAAACCGATGCCCTCTCTCCTCTTCCTCCCTCCCTCCCTCCCGTGGATCCACCCCTCCGTGACTTTTATAGCCTCTCCTCTCAACCCGTGGGCCCCTCTTCCCGCTACCCTCTCTGTCCTACTCTTCCCGCGCGGCCTCCTTCTGCGGCTTCTCTTGCCGCTTGCGGTTTATCTTTCTTGCCGCTTGAGTTCTTCTTGCGGTCTCTCTCTTCTTGCCGCTCGTCTTCTTCCTCGCGGTCTCTCTCTAGCCGCTCGAGTTCTTACTCGCGGGTTCTTTTCTTGCCGCTCGACTTCTTCCTCGCGGTCTCTCTCTTCTTGCCGCTCGAGTCTTTATTCGCGGTCTCTCTTTTCTTGCCACTCGCGTTCCTCCTCGCGGTTTCCTTTCTTGCCGCTCGAGTTCCTCCTTGCGGGCTCTCTCTCTAACCGCTCGAGTTCCTATTCGCGGTCTCTTCCTTTGCGGGTCGCGCGGTCTCCTTTTTTTCTAAACCGCCGCGATCTCTCCTCTTCTCTTTCCGGCCGTCTTACTTCTCGCTCTTGCTTGCCGCTGGTGGTATCTCAGTAACCGCGCGGCCTCTTGTAGCTCTCTCCCCTGTCCTTGTCGGCGTGACTATCCGCTGCGGCCTTGTCTCTAACCACGCACTCTTCTAGTCGCGGCGGCCTGTCCCGGCTCCATGGCCTCTTCCATCAACTCTACCGGACAGGCGGCTACTCCTCCTGCTGACCGCTCGGCTTCTCTTCCTGACCTTCGAGATGAGCTGCGGATCACCACTATCTCCTTATCTGAGAAGAAGAACTTTGCTCCGTGGGTCCACTCGGTTTGGTGTGTTCTTCAGGCCAAGGGCCTTGTGTTTCACCTTACTAACACACCTCCTTCCCCTAATACGGAGGATTGGCTACGCAATGACGGCCGAGTTCAAACATGTCTCCTTAATTCACTGGAGGGTGAGCCATACCAAATGGTCATGTATCATGAGACCGCTAAAGCCATGTGGGAGGAGCTTCACTCCTTATACTCTGGGAAGGATAGTCTTCAGCACCTCTACGACATTATTACCGACCTTCAGTCTCTTGATGTTGGCGGGGCGGCTGACATGACCTCTTTTGTTGCTCGTGCCAAGACTCTGGCAGAGGCCTGGATCCAACATCAGCCTTCTACCACCGACCTTGCTGCTCAGCGCATGCAAAAGGAGGCCGTCTGTATTGCCATGATGATGGCTCGTGTCCCCCCTCACCTTTAGAGCATCCGGGCTCAAGTGTTGGCCTCGGCCTCTACTCCCTACCTTTCTGATGTCTGCTCTATGCTCCTTCGAGTATCACCACCCCCGGATTCTCCGGCGCCCTCCACTCCGGCTCTCGTTCACCAGACCCTTCCCCCCTTACTCCCCCCATCGCCTTCTGCTCGCGGTGGATGTTCCGGCTCTCGCGGAAGGGGACGTGGGGGTCGGGGCCGCTCCAAGTGTTCCTATTGTGGCCGGGATGGCCACACGGATGCCGTTTGCTACAAGAAACATGACTATCCTCCTCGCCCCACTGCGACTGCTGCTGATGGCTCCTCCTCCACTGGTACCGACCTTGCGGCTATTCGCCTCCAGCTACAGCAACTCCAGGGACTTATTATCCCTCCTCCTGTTTCTGTTTTCTCCATCTCTACTACAAGTATTACTTGTCTTTCGTCCAGTCCGCGTTGGATCTTGGACTCAGGGGCTACTCATCACATCACCTCGATGCGACCCCTCCAGTACTCGGATGTTTCTCATCCGAAATCGATCACTGTCGCTAATGGCACGACTGTTCCGGTCTCCGGCTGCACGGACATCTCTCTTGCCCCCTCCATCTCTATACGCTCGGCCCTTTATGTTCCGAGCTCTCCTTTTAATTTACTTTCTGTTGGCCGCCTCACTCATGATATGGATTGCTCTATCACATTTACTCCTTTTTTGATACAGGATTGACATACGCGGACTACCATTGGTAGAGGACGACTGCAGAACGGGCTCTACCTTCTTGACGCCTCTCCCACTATTCTCTCCTCTGTCTCCGCTGTTGACTGGCACCGACGTCTTGGGCATGCCCCTCTTCCTGTTCTCCAAAAGGCGCTGCCTGATATCTCTTTTCCTGCTTTCCAATGTGATTCTTGTATTTACGGCAAACAACCGCGTATTTCTTCTCCTGCTCATTGTACTAGGAGCGCTGCTCCGTTTGATTTACTACACTCCGATGTCTGGGGTCCTTTTAAAGTTACCAGTATTCCTGATACCGTTATTTTCTAACCTTCGTTGATGATTAATCCCGCACCACCTGGCTTTACCTACTTCGTGATCGCTCCGAGCTCCCTCGCATATTCCGCGCCTTTATACAAGAAACTCGCACGCAATTCTTCAAAACTATTAAAACCATGCGCACCGATAACGCTCGCGAATACACAGGCCATGAATTTGCCAATCTATGTGCAGAATTTAATATTCTTCATCAAACCTCCTGTGCGTACACCTCCCAACAAAATGACGTGGCCGAACGTAAGAACCGCTACCTCCTTGACGTTGCCCGCTCCCTCATGCTCCAAATGAATGTTCCAAAAATTTACTGGCACTTTGCGGTCTCCACTGCATGTTTCCTCATCAACCGCCTCCCTTCCTTGGTTCTCAACTCTGTCACTCCATTCAGTCTCCTTTTCCCCTCCACTCCGGCCTTCCCTCTTACACCGAGGGTCTTTGACTGCATTTGCTTCGTTCACCTCCTGGGTCCCTCCTCGGATAAGTTGGATCCCCGCGCAGCTAAATCCATTTTCGTCGGCTACTCTCGCACTCAGAAGGGCTACCTGTGTTACTCTCCGGTCACACGGAAGGTTATCGTCTCCGCCGATGTTACCTTTCGGGAAGACCAACCTTTCTTTCCCCCACCTCCTGCTCCTTCCTCCTCGACGACATCTCCACCACTGCCTCTACCCCGACCCGTCATCCCTACTACTGACTCTGTTCCCCTACGTCCTTCTAACCCTACTTCTGCTCCCTTCAGGCCGCCCGTTATCCAGGTTTACTCTCGCCGCCTTCCTCCTCGTTCCGCTACCCCTCGGCAGTCGGCCTCTTCCTCGGCTACCCCGCACCCTGCTGATCAGGTATCTCCCTCTACCGCTCATCCTTTGACAAATTATGTCTCTCTGCATCGTCTCTCTCCCCAACTACATACATTTGCTACTTTTCTTTCCTCCATTGCGGTTCCTAACACTGTGCAGGAGGCGCTACAACATCCCGGCTGGAAGGCTGCCATGAAGGAGGAAATGACTGCTCTCTGGGCCAACCAGACCTGGACTCTTGCACCACTTCCCCCGGGTCAGAAACCGGTTGGGTGTAAGTGGGTCTTCGTCCCAAACATGCCGCTGATGGGACGATTGACCGTCTGAAAGCTCGGCTCGTCGCCCGGGGCTTCACCAAACAATACAGGATGAACTATGATGAGACCTTCTCTCCGGTTGCCAAACTCAACATCGTTCGGGTTCTTATCTTGGTGGCTGTCCATCGCCGGTGGCCCTTAATGCAACTGGATATTAAGAATGCCTTTTTGAATGACGACTTACAGGAAACTGTCTATATGCAACAACCTCCCGGGTTTGAGACCACGGGGGAGTCTCAGGTTTGTCGCCTTAAGAAAGCTCTGTATGGCCTCAAACAATCACCACGAGCATGGTTCGACAGGTTCAGCAAAGCTCTCCGTGAGGTTGGTTTTTCTCGAAACACGACAAATTTCTCGATGTTCACTCGCCATCATACAGCGGGGACGATTCTTTTGTTAGTTTATGTTGACGACATCATAATTACAGGGGATGACTCACAGGGAATACAGGAGCTCAAACGACATCTCGGTACTGTTTTTCAAACAAAGGATTTGGGACCCCTCCGGTATTTTTTGGGCCTTGAGTTTGCTAGACGACCAGATGGTCTCGTCCTTTCCCAGCGAAAGTATTGTCTCGACCTTCTCCATGATGCAAGTTACTTGGGTTGTAAGCCGATCAATACCCCAATGGATGTGAATCACAAGTTATGTGCTCAGGCTTTTGACTCAGATCTCTTACTTGAGAATCCTGAATACTATCGGCGTCTAGTTGGAAAATTGATCTACCTCACAGTAACTAGACCTGATATATCTTTCACAGTTTGTATTGTCAGTCGTTATATGCATTCCCCGCGGAAATCTCATCTTCAAGCCGTTGAACGCATTCTCAGATACCTCAAAACAGCCCCCGGTCAAGGATTGGTCTACAAGACCTCATCTTCAGCTCCTACATTGATAGCTTACTCTGATGCTGACTACGCTGGTTCTCTTGATGATCGACATTCAACCAGTGACTTTTGCACCTATTTTGGAGGACACTTGATTACGTGGCGGAGCAAGAAACAACCTGTTGTAGCTCGATCATCTGCTGAGGCTGAATACCGGGCAATGACGTCTGTTGTTTCTGAACTAACATGGCTGGAGAGTCTTCTTACCGATCTGGGTATAAAACTTCCTTCTCCAGCTCTTCTCCTTTGTGATAGCCAAGCGGCAATACATATTGCCAGGAACCCGGTATTACACGAGAGAACTAAACATATTGAAGTCGATTGGCACTTCACCAGAGAAAAAGTTCAAATGAAGAAGATTGACCTGAAGCATGTTCCCGGGACAGAACAAGTGGCGGATGTTCTCATTAAAGCTCTTCCGAGTACACTCTTCTATCAGTTCTTGTCCAAGCTTGGTGCATATGATTTGTACGCTCCATCTTGCGGGGGAGTGTTAGAAAAGCCCATGTAATTGACCCAGTATTGGGCCCATGTATATTCTACTTTCTTCTCCTCCTATTAGTCCCGCATCATTGTATATGATTTCTTCTCTTCTTCCCTCTTCTATATATTTGTATTCTCTCCTTGTATTTTGATATACAAGTAATACATACAAGATTTGAGCTCATCCAACAGCGAGTATCAGACTAAGTCGCATTTTAGGCGAACAAATGATCTCGACACCTATAATCGCGCAAGGATATCACAACGGTATTCAAAACCTGCATGATAAAGTCGGCACATCGCAGAAGATATCGAAAAAACATCAGAAAGAACAACAAGAAAAAACGAATAAAAATGCGAGATCCAAGCTGGCCTATTACAAATAATAATTGTTCAGTACAAATCGCACATGACGAGTTTCAAATAAAAAAGAACGTCTAAGGCCTTGGAGGTCTCTCTGGTGGATGTGGATGTCGCGCAGCCCAGCCCATCTCGCGCGCCCGCCGATAGTGCTCCGTCGCCAGCGACATCGCATCGTCGCCATGCCGCAGTTGCTCCTCCATCCTCATCAGCCGTCCAACGGAGCCCATACTCGCGCGGATGCCGGCCAACTCGTCGAGAACCAGCTGGAGGCGATGATTGATGATCACCAGCTGGCGATCATTCTCCTTTACCTTGTGGAAGCGAGCTTCATAGCTCTCCAGAGTACTCCGGAGCTCTTCAATCTTCGCCACCCGCTCTTACAGGGATGATATTCGCCAATGGAGTCCGCAGATCGCCAGCTGGTCGAACTTGCTCTCCATCTCCATGTAATCGTGAGCAGCGGCATGACGATATTCGCTGCCCGACAACCCAATGGCGTCGATGAAGGCCGCCACTGGAGTCGCCGGCCCATCTGTCAGAACAAGAAAGTAGCCCGATTAGGAATAGGGCACTTAGTCGCCAGATGCAACATTAGTGGCAGCACTTACCGCGACGAGGAGATCTAGATCGGCAAGGGGAAGAGCCGCGAGTTGGAGCATCTCGCCGATCAGAAGATGGGCCGCCAGCATGCTCGGCCGCCTTGCCTTCCCATGACCTCCATGGCCGGGATCTCCCACTCTCGGTGGGAAGTAGCTCGGCCGCGGCTTGACCGGCTTATCAACTACAGGCTGCGATGAAGGAGGCGGGGGCAGCGACGAACTCGCCGGTTGTTGCGGGTTCTTCAGCGGAGGAGGCGGAGGAAGTCACGTCGTGAGAACTTGGGAAGGCGCGACAAGAGGCGGCGACAGCGGCAAAGATGCAGTTATCGACGGGATGGTAGCGACATTCGGATGCGGCTGCGGCAATGCAGAACTCGCCGCTGATATCGCAGGATCTCACGCAGGGGCGGGCGGGGCCTTGCTCGCCGGAAGTTCCTTGCTCACCGGAGCCATTTTCTTTGACGGAGGATCCTTCATCGACGTCTCCTTGCTCGCCGACGCCACTTTCTTTGGCGAAGGACCCTTCAGCGATGGTTCCTTGCTCGCTGCAAGAACCGAGGCCTCAGGCGTCCTCTTGGCGCCGATATGGATCCGGACCGTGTGCGCGGTCCTGACTGGTCTCTCGGCAGAGAGGGCAAGCAGCGGCGCGGAGCTCAGCGGTGCGACATTCAGAACCGCGTCAGCACCCCCCGGTTGGAATCTGCGCGTATCAAAGCAAAGTCAGCGAGAAGTGTCAACGACCAACAATATAAAAAAGAGTATCTCGGCAACATGGCGACCTGGTAGGTTGACGACTTCGACCTGCTGCGGCGCCGAAGTGGAGGCGAGTTCCGGGGCCAGGGTCGTGGCGAGTTCAGGGATGCCGAGCGAGCCGAGAAGGCTCACGTCAGGGGCGGCAACATTAGGGATGTCGTCTAGCCCAAGAACGCTGAGCAGCCTCAAAGTGCTGGCTGAGCGCGCGGGATTGCTGGTGGAAGCCGCAACTTGTGAAGGAGGTAGTGGCGAGTTATCGTCAGCGGAGGCGGGTTTCTTCTTGTACTTCTTAACTCTCTTCTTCTTAGGGGGGGGGGGGGGTTAGTCGGCGACGACGTCTCCCTCGCGCGGTCTTTTGGGCTTAGCAACGCCGAGCACGCCGGTTAGCGCGGCGAGGCTGTCATGAAAAAATTTCTCGGCGTCCGACATTATGCGCGAGCTCTGAAAATCCGGCTGAGAAACCAAGCCCCCTATTTATAGAGATCGGCAGGCAGTTATCAGACGCGAGCAACCCCAATACTCGGCACAACAGCTTGCCAAATAAGTGTTGGATGTTTTCTTTTCAAGCTCCTACGTCGCTCGAAAAGTGCGGGGATTGTGTACAACCCATATTCGTCGAGGGTGGGTCCTACCACAGCCAGGTTAGCAGAACTCAAGGTCAACAAGTCAAGACAAGAGTCAAAGTCAGCATACAAGATCGCGGAAGGCCTGGGCGAGTATATGCGAGATCCCCTCGCATACTCGCCAGGTAGGCGACTAGGCGAGAAACTCGCCCATCCTGTGCGAGTTCCTCTGGAAGTCGCCTAGTCGCCAGGGGGGTGGGGTATAAATATGACCCCCCCTCCTTGGATTTGTCTATAAATAGGACCCCAGAGGTACGAGGTGAGGCACCTGAAAATCCTCGGCAGGATACTCGCGCGCTTCATTTTCGAGATACTGGCTGAGCATTTGGATTCCCTTTCCTTAGAGAGCAAGTCGCGACCTTGCGACTTTGTCAGCTAGCTTCCCTCGTACCCAGTTCGACCATCTTTGATTGAGAAGGGGTTGCTCCTTTCGAGCATCCGGGTACGTGGTGGGACCTTCCTGCCGAAACATCTGGGGTCCTGTTTGACCTGATTCTTCATCCTAGTCATCCTAGCCGTCTGATCTAGCTTCTGAGTCGGTAACCTTAGGCGATTTTGGTCCGAATTCTGAGATTATGATTTTTCTTGGCTTCAACAATACCCATTAAGGATAATTTGGTCATATATGCTCCTTCCACTCATGTATATGTATGAATAATGTCTTGATTTTTGGAATATGAAACCATAATTTGTTTCCAATTGATATCTGATCTATTAAGAGATGTTGTAATATTACTGACTGGAAGTAAATTATGAGGAGAAGAGGGAACAGGAAGGGCATAGGAAAGGGAAATGTAAGGTGAGCATGAGATGTGGCCTTTGCCGGCAATGGACATGGTGCCATTGACGGAGATGATCTTGTCCTTATTGAGGAAGAACCCGGTCATATGATTGGTGGCCCTTGATTCGATGATCCACTTAGCTGGCGTGGTAGCAACAACTTGTACACTGGGTATAACTGCAGTGGCAAAGGAGGTAGTGACACCAAAAATCATGTGTTATGGTCCTAATCACATTATTGTATCGTTAGTATCTTTTATTTTTAGTAGTGTGCTTAATGTTAGATGGTTAAGGTTTTCGTTTAAGAATAGTCTTGTACCTTATTTTAAAAAAGTGTGGGTCTTGTAATGTTATCAAAAAGTTATTTTCTCATTCATTGTCTTGAGTAAGAGGTTTTGGTAGCTCTTTACGCAATCCCCGCCTAAATAACCATGGTTCCGTCTCTGAAGTATCCCTTTCGCCTCTAGTCACTCCTTCAACAAGCACACGACAACATGGTATCAAATTGTCTTTCGATCCTGCTCTTCTGCCGAAGCCGCTGTGATTGCCGAAGCCGCATGAGACATCACCTTCTGTCGTCGATACACGCGACGTTGATCGACTCCATTTTCGTCGAGATTCTCTCATCACAGACGATGCTCCGTCTCTCAAAGCTTCCCTGTTTTCGTCGAGCTTCTCTCATCGCAGTTGAGTTTCTCTGTTTACGTTGAGTTCATCGTCATCCGATGTTTCCCTGTTTCGAGTGGAACTGCGATAGAAAAGTCAACAATGCTAAGACTGTCTTCCTCAATCATTCCAGCAGCCGCAACCGAATCGATGCCATTACTGACGCCAACTTCTCCCACATCTTCTTTTCGCGTTCTCGAATAGCAAACCACATGCTCCTTTATTGAGCCCGTCTAAAACCCCCATTCCGTGCTCGTTTTGAGTTCTGCGCCCTTTTCTCATTTCGTGCCCTGCAACCGCTCATGAACAACTTGGTATTCGAAGTAGGCTCGTAACATGATGCAAATGTTTCTGACTTCCCTAGAAGTAAACTTTCGGGAAGATTTTCCACCCTCTCCAATAAGCTCCCTGATCTTACAACCACCATTGTTCTAATACATCACCAAACTACTAACAATCAAGTGCCTCCACTGTTCCATGCGTTGCGGCCATCGAACTCGTTGGTTGTTCCACCGCAACCTGTGCCAGCTATCTTACCAGCCACCTCCATCCAGCGCCCTACGCTCCAGTTACATGTTCCGCTGGCCCTTCTGGCGACCATTCCTATCGGCGATCGTTCCCCAATCCACGCCGCTACTTCTCGTTGCCGCGACTCACATTCAACAACACACTTGATCCTCCGCCAACCATTATGCATGATAGACTCTTCTCAACCGTCGACTGCGCTACGCCAGATCCTTGCATACCTTCGTGAGATCTGTGAGCACATCATGAGCTACTACCCTAATGACGACTTTGCTCTGACCTCACACTACAAAAAATTATGCTGGCGCGAAGTTAAGGAACCCGAGGTTCACACCGATCGCACCACACTCGAGCTTGAGGGCAAACTCGATTTCAAGTAAGAATGAGATGTCATGGTCCCAATCCCATTATTGTATCGTCTGTATTTTTTATTATTAGCAGTCTGCTTAGTGTTAAATGGTTAGGGTTTGCATTTACGAATAATCTTGTAGTCTATTTCAAGGTAAGTGTGGGTCTTGTAATGTTATCAATAAGTTATTTTCTCATTTCTTGTTTTGAGTAAGAGATTTTCACAGGTCCTCCTCCTGAGCAAGCTATGTCTAGGCAGTCGCGGTTCTGGATCAGATGTATCCCCCCCCGCCTTCTGTCTCTTCTTCGGTGAACACATAACATCATGTTGGTCTGGGAACTGAGCAGTCGTCTGTGGGCATCCAATTTATCCACCGCAAAGGTCTCTAAAGAGGGAGCATATAGAGGGTCCGGTGGAGAGTCATATATAGGAGGCTCTTCATAAACTTCTGTGGAATAAGTAGCAACATTAGGCCTCAAACTCCCTGTGCATGAACTCCCTGGGCGTGAACGCCCTTAGCCTAGAGCAAGATCACAACCACAACTACGACCAGAAGTAGTAAGATGAGGATGGAGTTTGAAACACGCCTCCAAAGTATTTCCTCTACATCCACCGTAATCACACGTGGCGACAAATGTGTTGATAATCCCTGACCAAAACTAGCCAAGACAGACCGATCGGTATGAGTACTCATGCTGAGAGATTTTCGACGATCTCCGTCACCCTGGATCATACTGAATGCCTCCCGAAGAAAAGGGAGAGGTGAACGATGGAGAATGCGAGTCCAAACCGTATTTACCTTCATGTTCAAACTCATCAGGAAGACATGCACGCGATTACATGCTTCTCTTTTCTTCAACTGAACCGCATCCGCAGTATATGCAGAGGTTAAGTGCTCAAAATAGACCAGTTCTTGATGAAGTCTCTCGAACTTAGAAAAATATGAGGAGACGTTAATAGATTTCTGATGTAGTTCAAAAATTTAATGAGTAAACTTGTATACCTAGGTGAAGTTGTCAATCTGTGAGTAGGTTTCACGGGCCTGAGTCCAGATCTCATATGCAGAGGCCACAAGCATATAATTCCAATACACCTACGGGAACATCAAATGCTTGAGCCATGAAACGACAAGAGAACTTTTATGAATCCCAACGCTTTCAGGAAGGATCGGTCTTTAACGGTTCCACCACAGTCCCATCGATTTATCCAAACATCTGGTGGCAACGAATCACATGTTGGGCTTCCCGTGACCATTCAAGGTAATTTGTCCCATCAAGTGGCACAACGGTGATCTTCAACGAGCTTGTGTGACCTTGAGTCCTTTGAGGATCACTCATCCGTGGCATCAAGGCACTAGGCGAAGAGGCGGAAGAGTCATCCATGTTGGCATGACATAGTGGGAACAAGAGTGACCACCCTAGGTCAAACAAAACAAAAGGATAATCACTGAATCATGGGAATCCGAGTGAGATCTGTGAATCGTCCTCTTGTAATAGGTCTTGTTGGATTATTGATGAGGAGCAGTGACTGAAGTTTGAAGGGACTGGGTTGGCTTCAAGAAGATCGACACAAGCAGGAAGGGGTTAGTCAGATCATTGGCCAGGAGCACAACAATAGGAAGGGGCTAGTAGAGAAGGATCGATTTCCAGTAGGTGATGAAGATCAACTTCCAGTGGCTGGATTGAGACTGCCATGAAGCAGCACAGAAGAGTCGGCGCTCGGGTTCAATCGACAGTGAACAAGCGTGGGAGGATCAGAAGGCTACGATCGATGACAGTGAAGCAATGTCTTCATCTATGACTGTATCGAGCGGGAACGAGGCATCTTCCAGAGGTCGACAACGGAGGGATACACCCGCCTATGGCACCCGCATGCTCAACATCAGTTCCGAGCACGCAAAAGACCACAACCGGCTCATGCGAGAGAGACAAGAGGTCGCTTGCTTCAGTCAATCAGAAACAATGGAGTTGCGGTCGGCAGCGTGAAGCGTGGATGCAGAGGAAGCGAGTGCGTGCACTAGGGTACATGCTTGTTCTGATAGCAAGTGGAAACAAATTATGAGTTTATATTCCAAAAAGAAGACATTGCTCAGACATATACATGAGTGGAAGGAGCACATATGACCAAATTTCCCTTATCAGGTATTACACGCATATGACATAAAACTATGACTTGATAATATAACATAACGACAATTGTCTGATCACACTATGTTTATTAAAAGGTAGGGTCATAAAACCTCTATTCTTCTTGTATATGTGGATGACGTCGAGATCACAAGAGATGACATTGAGGAGATTGCCGCTCTCAAAATTCATTTATCCAAGGAATTTGACGTCAAAGATCAAGGGCATATTCATTTCCCAATGAAAATATGCCCTTGATTTTCTGGAGGAAACATGGATGCTTGGGTGTGCTCCAGTAGATATTCCTATCAAGGGAAATCACAATATGTGTGAGAGATGATGATAGAGTTGATTTGTTAAGCTATTCGAGATTGATTGAAAGACTGATATACCTATCACATACACCCATGATTTGTTAAGCTATTCGTGGATTGTTATTGTCTAAGAATACCACTTAACATATAAGTATTTATAGATGCAAGTTGAGCAGGAAGTTAAGATGATAAAAAGTTCAGTCTATTGCACCTTTGTGAGAGTCCACTTGGTGACTTGGAGGATCAATAAGCAAAATGTGGTGACAAGATCTAGTGCAGAGGCATAATACCGGACCATGTCTCAAGTCCTCTGTAAAGACTTGTAGTTGACATATTCTACAGGACCCGAGGATCCTTGAATCCAAGCCTTTATCATTGTATTGTGATAACAAGACCCCATTAACATAGATCACAACTCTGTTAATATGATATGACTAAGCATGTTGAAGTAGACAAACATCTTATCAAAGATCATCTTGACAAAGGAAATATTATTACCTATTGTTCATTCCAAAAACTAATTGACTGACATTTTAACCAAATGTTTTAGCTGTGATGTGTTTACTGATAATATTCTTAAGTTGGAAATGATAGATATTTTTCTTTCAACTTGAGGGAGTGTTGAAGTGGATATCAAATCCTGTATTATTATTTTTATGTAATGAAGGAGATAGTGGTATTTTGATAATTTCTGGTTCCTCTTAACCCATGTATATATATAATAATATATGTGCAGGAGTTATGTTTTGGAATATTAAATTTCTCTTTTCTTTCACTGAATCAAAATCAACTTGAAACTATTTGAGCTGAATTTGAGCGATAATGTTGAGTTCAAAAATCAATATGAATTATTGTAGAGTTTATGAAACTCAACAACAGAAGTTATAGTGCGTAAAAATTGTTCAAACCACATTGCCAATATTATTTATATTTTAATTTGAGGCATTTGGTGGTGATAAATAGGGAATATGGTGCAACTTGTTAAGTGATAATTATTGTGCAACTTGTTAAATGATAATTATTGTGCAACTTGTTAAATGATAATTATTGTGCTTATAGGCCAACCTTGAGCCCGTTGGAGTTTAGCTATTTTCATCCCCAATATAGCTTTTAGAAGGTTGAATTCATGACCTTACTAATTGGCCGAACTCCCCTGACACCTCTAAAGGGAGAGGAAGGGGGAGATAGAGTGGGGGTGGGGGTAGAAGAGTGCGAGGGAAGAGAGTTGGGTATATGCAACGTTTTGAAAACCGGACCGGAGATCGAACCGGCGGAGGGAAAGGTTCAAGGTTGAACCGGTCCAACCGGTTTAACCGGGGTCGAACCGTTATGTTTAAATAAATAAATAATATATATACTTATATATAACAATAGTAGAAAAAGTCTTCTTGAACTTGGTTAGGACTGGAAAAAAAATTAACATTATAATAAATATTTGCATATATATTTGTTATTTCTCGTCATTATATTTTTGTACAAATAAAAATAATATATCACAACTTACGTATGTTTTTAAATCCAATTTGAATGATATATATAATTACAAATAAATAATAAAATATAATTTTGTTAAGAAATTCAATATAAATAAATGGAATATAGAAAAAAAACTAAACATTGTTACATAAACATAAAAATTTAAAAATAATTAAAATTAAAATTAAATATAATATTTAGTTGACAATGTATATAAGCTAATAAAAATGACTAAGGGTATTATATTAATAAAGATGAATATTAGCTTTTAATTAAAATGTTTGATGTTATTTACTAATAAATATAACTAGATATATTATATATATAATA
This sequence comes from Platanthera guangdongensis, assembly GCA_039583875.1. NCBI lineage: Eukaryota > Viridiplantae > Streptophyta > Magnoliopsida > Asparagales > Orchidaceae > Platanthera > Platanthera guangdongensis. Next base: position 43,479,672 of record CM077166.1, read on the forward strand.
TGTTTCCATGATTTTTAAACAAAGACAAGTTGGTTTAGTGGAGTAGGGCTTTGGAATTATATTCATTAAACGCGAATTTTTAAATCCCAACTTCTTATTGGACCCGCCCGGTTACGGGGAACCGGTCACGGTTCCCGGGTTTCCGGTCGACCCGCCCGGTTCCCTGGTTTTCGGGCGGGCCGTGGGTAAGCCGGTTTTGGAACCTGGATCGGACCGGGTAGGTTACCGGTTGGCTGTTCAACTGGTCCGACCTGCCGGTCCGGTCCGGTTTTCAAAAGCTTGGGTATATGGTCCTCCATGTCCCCAACCAGCTACGGATCTTGCCACGACCAAAATCTGATATTTCATCTTTGTGGCTTTGGATCATTACCTAGGTCAATGGGTAATCTAATCAGCTTGCCAGTGGAGCGGTCGCTATGATTATAGAAGCTGAAGCAGTTTTGATAACTTTTCTATCTCTTCTTCATTCAGAATTCTATTAATATTTTATGTTATATTACCATTGATTCTAATTCTTTTTTCCAATTGTGTTTATTAGGTCCCATGTGGGATTGAAAAGAATCAGAATCCTCCAAAATGTCCCAACACTTGCCATGTATCTCGATTATGCAGACACAAATCTGAGAGTCGGGTAATTAATTTTTTTAAACTATTTTGCAAAAAAATTATCCTGCTTATAAGTTTTCTATGTTGTTTTTCTCATAACTGTTGAGGCATTATTGCATGTTTCTATCATCTGTTGTTAATGCACGCCTTAACAGTTCCTAGAACCAAATATTATATTTTATATCCTGGCAATTTTGAGCCTCAATCATGTTTCCTCTTTCCATCCACATCTGTATTGGATCAGTTTGTTGTTGTCAATTGCTAGTGAATGTTTTGATGAAGAAAATCTGATGGGGATTATGCCACACGACCCATTAGGGTCTATTCACGCCGTCCTTGGGCCCAGTGAGGACCGAAGCCGCTCATCTCAAGTGGATCACCGATCGTAACATTTTTCGTTCTTTGTATTTTTAAAATTTTTATTGTCTTTTGGTTTATTTTGTGGGATGTAATGAACAGAGAATCATGACCGTTCGTTGCCTCTCTCTAATGTAACATCCGTAAATTTAATGTGACACTAAAATCTAACTTCAGGATTCGATCGCGTATAACCGCTTGTACTCACAGTTGTCGGATCGGGGTATGTATAACCCTTGTAGTCTTTGTCCTGTGTTAAAACTAATTTTAAATGTTTACAAAATTTTGTGTGGAGAAATTTCATTTTTTTGGGGGGGGGGGGAGGGGCAACACATGGATTGAAAGATTTAGAAAGTAGTGCCGATTTTGTAATTTGACTGAAACCTTAATTTCCCCTCATTAAAAATCGATACACGGTTTCCTTTTCCCCCACACAGTTCCTTAAATCACATTCGTCGCTCGATACGAAGAGAAACCGCCGCTCATTACTCACCCTCACGACTCTCCCAATAGGAGTTCAGGGCTTCCCTACCGCTTTAGTCTGTCGACACTAGGAGGCGTAAGATCAACCCGAGACGCCGCAACTCCACTCCTCTCTCTCACAAGTCAAATGACGAAACCATTGGGACTCGCAGATGCTCCCAACGGTGGTATCGACGCCTGTTCAGCAATCCACAACCGATCTTCGCCCTAGTCGACGCCCCCTCTGCCTTTTTTAGGCCCCGAAAATCCCTCTCAGGGCAGATCCAACTCTCGGATGACCTTCCCCCTCCGTTTGCTTCAGGTAAGTTGTAGGAGACTTCCTTTTTTTAATGGTTCTATGAGTTCTTCTCCCTCAAATCTTCATTTCAGAAATTAGGTTTTATGATTCTCTCCTTCTTCAGCTAGAATTCAAGGATTTATCCTTGCCTCGACAACTCTGGTTGGGGGCCGACCTTTTCTGGACAAATCGGCCTCGTCCAACAACCTACTCAGGTAATGCCGATCTGCTCTTGCAAATTCAAATTTTTTTCCTTACATTAGTGTTGTTCAGAACTTCGAGACAACCCTAGCTAAAGTAGTGGATTTCTTTTTCAATCATGTTGAATCAACTACTTCAAATTTGTGCGAGATCGCTCCCATTCCAGAAATTTTAACCCTCCACTGCTAGAGGAGTGGTAAGTCCCCTTCTTTCGCCTTGAGATCGTGTTCATATATATATTTAAGAAAATTAATTGAACATTTAACGTTTTTGCCTTTAGAGTCTACAAGGTGAATTAGGAAAAGAGAGATCCGTGGCAAATCAGAGGAGATTTCTACGTGTCCTCCAGAGTAACCTAGACAACTATGCCGCTGCATCATTTCTGCGAACGCTGCAATACCACAATAAGAAATTCGACTGCACTTGGGTAGACATATAACTTATAATTGAATTAACAAAGTTACTCAAGAATGCTCATGTAATTTAACGATTCAATTCCTAATTGACAACCAACAAATTAATTAAATTACATTAGATTACCTAGAAATCAATGAATGCATCACTTAGTAATGCATAATAAAGTCCAATAATTTAGCATGATGCAAAATACTTGGTGTAATACAATAACTTGCATTCACAGCAAGAACAAATGCAATCAGTATGATTAGTGACCTCATTCTCATATGGTCTGCAGTCAGTATGAGCCGCATACATGAGGTCTTCATCCACAATTACAGATTTGGAAATTTTCAGTTGCGAGCCCGTGTTCCACTCAGGCAGCACTTAAGTTTAGGGCGACTTTAGGTCGTCATTTGGGCTCCATAATCATAATAAGTGCTAAAAGTAAGAAATTTGATTATTTAGAAAGAATTCAGGGTACCAAAAGCAGTACAAGCAAAAACTCAGATAATAAGACATAATCCATAATGTATCATTACAAATAACAACTTATAAGACTATAGACAGATTATTCATAAGCATACATTAATAATCAAAAGCTCCTATTTTTATATATAAATTAAATATGTATTTTTAGTGTTACTGGGAGAAGTAGTCTTTCTTACTCATCAGTTGAGCTGACCCATCTTTAGACACTTCTTTTCGGGGTTCACCGGTGGGGTGCTGCATTTAGGATAAACATCGCGGTTCTTCATCTTAGTTTGACTTTTATCCTGTTGTCTTTTAGTTCAATTATTGCACCTTTATTTTGGACTTGATGTATCAGAACTATCTAATATTTTCATTATATCAGATTAGGTTTAAGATTTTAGTATTTCAGATTTTATGGTTTTTCTTTACTAGTTGCCTCTGTGAATCAGATTTTGAGGTACCCTTATTTACCTTTATATCTTGCTCATGTTGTAAATTTTTTTAGTATTTTTATTTATGTCTGCTATGTATCAGTTTTAATATCGCTGTTTAGTTTACTTCTTATCGTGGGGCTCGACCAGACTGCTGATTTGTTGTTAAACTAGGTTGGGGTGTTGCATCTAATCTATACATAGGAATAAAGGGCTCCTTAGATTGGTATTGAAAATTGAAACAAAAAAGTCTTGTTTTGATCATACGGTGATGAAGCCGGAACCCCCAAGCGTGAAGCTTGGACCTCCCATGCTCTATGTAGCCGACCAACACCTTCCCTTCAAATCCACTCCAAACTGTGTCCCCATCGTACCTCCATCCGGCCTCCCCATCCCAACCCATACCTCCTACAACCATCAACCATCTTCCCTCTCCCACCTCATCAACTGGCAGCCCAAACCACCCCACAAAACGACCTGCTACCCACACTCCATTGCCCTCCCCTTATTCCTCCAAAAAATCCCCCCTCTCTCTCAAATCCTCTCCTTTTTTAGTTTTCGGCGATGACCAGATAACCTTCTCCGGCCACCTCTGATAAGCCTCCACCACCACCTTTTAAGTCTCATATGTTTTTTGTTCTCCGGCGATCACTGGCTACTGCCTATGGCCACCACCATCACCTCCAGCAATCACCTCCGTCCAGTCACGACCTCCACCACCCCATAACAACCTTAACTACCTCTCAGCTACTCCACGACCCCACTAACTCCACCTCTCCTAAAATTTAGGCCTCAATTCTAAATTCATTCCACTTCTCCGACTTCTCCACTCACCCAACAATTCTTGTAAGCCTCATGTGGATCCACCTCCCAACCGATCCCCACGCCTTCCTATTCAACTGGCCCCTCACCTCCAACAACCACATCCTCACGTGGGCCTCCCCTCTACTTTCAACCGAACCCCAACTCCTCCAGTTCAGTCGACCCCCATAACTTTTGGCTGTAATCTCTCGTGGAACCACCATTCCAACCGCTCCCACTCACAATCCAAAAACTGGCAGCCCCTCTACCTCCCTGCCCATTCCTCAAACATTCACCAGTTCTCAGTACAGAGTTCGGCAACACCTTTTGCCTCTGGAATTAAATTCCAGGCAGCTGTTTCGTTACTTTTCCACTGCTGTCTGGACACCACTGCCACCCATCAACGGCCTCCTTGCACCGCCCTTGCAGTTCAGTGTATTCCAGATCCCTCCAACCACTTGACGACCCCACTTCCCCTCTTCCCACCTCCATTTCTTACCCGCAGCAACTGTCCCCTTCTCCTGCTTCTGGGGACTCATTTACATCCCCGACATTTACTGTCTAGCAACCCATCGTTCTACCAGGAGGTTGGAATTCATCCGATTCTAAGATATTCCTCCAAGCGCTCTACTACTTTTGTCGTGTGAGTTTATTTAGTTTGAAGTCGATATTTGTTGTTGAATTATGTAACATCCGAAAATTTGACGCGAAAAAAAAAAATTATTTATTTGTAGGGTCAAGTCGCGACGGATTTTGATCGAGACAGCGCGTCGTCAAGGTATAAAGTTACTTTTCTTTATGATAGTGACAGTTAGTTCGTTAAGTGCGATAATAATTGTGCGTGATGCATTTTATAATAGTGACGCGCGCGATGTGATGGGTAAATTGTCTAAGGAATTAGAAATGGGGTGCCAATAGCATTTTTCTCCCCCCCCTCTCTCATGCGGTTAATAAGTAAAAACCGCAAGCCAGTAATAAAATCCCGCAACCCTTCCCGTAACCCATTTCCTCACGGGAGAAGAGGAATACCGCAGTCCGACATCCCGTTTCCCGCAAACAGCGACGACGCCAAGCCGCGCGCTTTCCGCCGGCCGATTTCCCTCCGGAACTACTCTCCGATCACTCCTCCTTCCTCTACGAGCGCCGGTGGACATTCCTTTTCCTTCCTTGGCCGTGGAATTGTCGGATTCAAACCTAGCCGATGGTAGTGGAAACGATTTCGTTTCCGGTGAGTTTAATTCTCCTTTATCTCTATTCCTTTGTGGAAATTCCTTGATTTAGAAGTTAGTCTAATTTAGGTTTTGTTCCTAATGCCCTAATTAGGTTTTGGAGTTCGTGATTTCCTCGCAGAATTTGGTTTGGGCGCATTGTGAGCTTCAATCACTCCACGTAAAGGTAAAATCTGAAGTTTAGTGCTTGAAATTTTGTGACCCTAGTTGTATAGAAATTTTCCACGGAAACTCGTAAAGGGGAAAAATTTATGAATTTAGGGCTACTGTAAATTTCAGTATTTTAGTGGGGTCGGGGCAGCATTCTGAAGTCCCCAACAGTAGGATTGCCTTCGAAAGAGAAGATGTCGCCGCGCCGAGTGTACGAACGCCGCAGCACCACTGTAAGGAAACTTAATTTCTGTTAGTTAGACATAACAAATAATATACTTTATACACGCATGTGTAAGGTTTTGTACAAATATCATGACCATGCATAGAAAGGTGTGGTGATAGGAAAACGGTCGCGGAAAATATGTAGAATGATACCTTTCTCCAAGACCCAAGTAGTCAGATCAGGATTGGTAATGTTAGGTACAAACCTATACCTGTGTACGAAAGTTTGGAGTATGTCCCTTCGAGTCGACCATAAGAAAGTTAAGGGTCGCTCAGTAGTACACCAAAAGAGATGTCCCAATCAGAGTAGCATTTGACCAAAAGGTCAGTAGCACACTTCAGTATTTTCGTGCTTGATAGAGGCGCACTAGCTTTCTCATAGGGCATATGGTATCCTATGAGTAGCAGAGTATTGAGAGTTGACTCTCTTGAGACGGTTAGTAGATTCGAGACCGTGTCCGCGTGACAGTAGAACAATTGAGTTCGTCAGATGGTCTCGGGTCGTCAGTTTCAGATTTTGCGCGTTAGGAGCTACTCTGCATAGAGCCTTCCTAGTAGAGGTGCAAGCTAGAGGTCACCTAGAACTCAAGTATAGACCTGACGTGAGACAGTATACAGTAGTGAACGCCGAGACTTGGGTTAGTGAACTGAAAGTCACGAACTTAGAATATGAGATGTTTTGACCAGGTAGTGTTCTGAAGGCATGTATAACACACAACATAAATATTTTTAATGCAAAAAATCTTTTTTTAAAAGGCATGCATTCATCATATGAGAAAAGTTTTTAGTGTCACTAGGAGGAATTATTTTTCTTTACTCTGACCCCTCGTGGACAATGTTTTACAGGTGACCCAGGTGAGAAACTACGTGTAGGATGAGCGTTATGATGACGTCAGTTTGTAGTACTTTTCCCATTCAGTTTACTCTATTTCAGCATGTACTTATAGATGTGGACAATGTACCTGGTTAATATGTTATATAACGTGTATCAGACTATTATTGTTATACAGATTTTCAGTTATTTTAATTCTATTTTTTTTAGTGGCTTTGCGAATCCAGATATCAGGTATGTGGTTACCCTTAGTTTATTTATTTATTTTACTTCCGCTGTAAGTCTTAAATCTGTTTAGTATAGACTTTTATTAACTGCTGCTACTAGTTTTAATACTTTTTCCTAGTTTTCTTTATATCGCTGACCCGACCGGACGGCTAATTTCTGAAATACTGGGAAAGGGTGTTACAAATTGGTATCAAAGCAAGGTTAGGATCCCTGGGCCCTAGAAGGTTTTCACAGAGCCATAGGATTGTGTAAGAGTAAACTCTTCTTAGTATAATATTTTAAGTTGCGTTTAAGACTTAGTTTTCGCTAGAGTACGAAATAAAGTTGCTAAGCCAAATTTTGCAGTTTGATAAATAATCAGATTTCTTTTATATGTTCTATCAGGCAACTCGAGTAAGTGAACCGGGTGAAACTTCACGTCAGGACCCTATTCCTAACGCGACTATGGGAGATGCTGCCGTGCCGCAGGTACCACCAGTTCCGGCAGCTTCAGAGGGCACTGACATAGCGTCTCAGATTGCCAAGGCGGTCACTGTTGCCTTGATGGAGTTTCAGAGAGGACTGGCTGCAGGGTTTGCAGTTCTCGTACAAGTACCAGCCCCTGCACCAGCTCTTGCCCCATCACCCGTGGAGATGACCCTGGAGCGCTATTTGAGGAACTTTAGAGAGCTTCAACCTTCGAACTACAGTGAGGACGAGACCCCGATGGACACAGATGATTGAGTGGCAAACACCAGAGACCTGCTGGATGTGTTGGAGTGCCCAGAGAACAAGAAGGTTCCTCTGGAAGTTTTCCTCCTCCGAGGCGAGGCAAAAGTGTGGTGAGACAAGTACCGGGCAGATGATCCCGCAGGTAAATGGTTATGAAGATTCTTTTTATTTTTGGAAGTGATATGTTTTTTTTTAAATAATATGACCATGCTTTTGGCCATGTCGTACGCCAGACATGTTTACGTGGGGCGAATTTTCTAGAGCCCTTGCGAGTTGGTTCGTGCCTCCTTCCGCACGACGAGGTCTACATGAGAGATACCTTAGGCTTTTCCAGGGAGACAAGACTGTTGCTGAGTACGAGCGAGAGCTTACCCATCTGGCTCGATATGCGGGCGTGATGCAGGGAGACCAGACTAAGAAGTGCAACCGTTTTGTGGATGGTTTGCGTGACTCGTTGAGACAGCCGCTGATGACTATGGTCAATGCTGATTACATGAGCTTAGTGGATATGGCTCGCAGGCTTGAGGCTGACCAGCAGAAGGTTCAAAAGCGAAGTAATTTCCGTGCGAAGCGATCTCAGGATTCGCATCAGACGCAACAGAGCAGGAATGACCAGGGGAAGAATTGGAACAAGAAGTAGAAGCCTGATGCGAGGAAGAATGATCAATCTGGTGACAGGAGCAGGGATTACCCCCTTTGTCCGAAGTGTCAGCGTCGCCATCCAGGAGAGTGTTTGGCCAGCGCGGGCGTGTGTTACAAGTGCCGTCAACCCGGACACATTGCTCGTTTCTGTCAGGAAGGTGGTTCGAATCAGGTAATCAACCTTGTTGTATTTTTGTACATTTATGAAATTTTTGTAGATGACAAATGTATTTTGTTCCTACAGTCGAAGTATGAGGTTGGTGGCCCTAGCAGAGCAGACAAGGGCAAGACTTTGATGATTACTGATGTAAGAGCACAGCAGGGTCGAGATTTGATGCAGCCCAGAGCTTATGTGCTTGGTCAGCAGGAGACTAAGGAGCAGGAGGATGTAGTGACAGGTAAGTGTTTAAATTTGCTTAACAAGTTTATATAATCCTCCATAGTGACAATCTTTGCTTTTTGAAAATCATTCATGTAGGCATCCTTATGATTCGTGATTTACCCGCCAAGATTCTATTTGATACGGGTGCCTCGCACTCGTTTATCGCGGAATCTTTAGTGCGTAAGTTGGATTTAGAAATCGTCCCAGAGGAAGTACCGCTGGAAGTCATGATGCCGAATGGATCCCTTCTGCAGACCAGAGATAAGTGCATGGTACCGGCGCAGTTTGGTGATACCGAGATTGTCGTGGAAGCTTTGCAGCTACCTATAGCAGGATTCGACCTAATTTTTGCAATGGACTGGCTTTCGGCAGTCAACGCCAGGATTGACTGTAGGGCGAAGTAGATACAGTTTGAGGGCCCTAATCAGACTGCGTTTTCTTTTCAAGGCTTGAAGGGAGTAGTGAAGATGATCATATCAGCAGTCCAAGCGAGAAGGTGCATTAGTAAGGGTTGTGAAACATTCGTAGTACTGATGAATGCAGAGACTAAGACTGACTTGGTAGAGGTACCAGTGGTGCAGGAGTTCCCTGATGTTTTCCCGGAAGAGCTCCCTGGTGCCCCTCCAGATAGAGAGATTGAGTTCCCGATAGACTTGCAGCCTGGGGCTACACCGGTAGCCAAATCTCCCTATCGGATGGCTCCAAGGGAACTAGCAGAGTTGAAGAGTCAGTTGCAGGAGTTGCTTGATTTGGGTTTTATACGCCCAAGTACTTCACCATGGAGTGCTCCAGTGATTTTTGTGAAGAAGAAGGATGATAGTCTGAAACTGTGCATAAACTACCGTGAGTTGAACAAGCTGACAGTAAAGAACAAATACCCGATTCCCAGGATTGATGATTTGTTCGACCAGTTGGTGGGATCATGCACTTTCTTCAAGTTAGATCTGAGGCCAGGCTACCACCAGTTAAAGATTCGTGACTTGGATATTCAGAAGACGGCTTTCAGCATCAGATATGGACACTTTGAGTTCGTGGTCATGCCGTTCGGGCTGACCAATGCCCCTTTGGTATTTATGGACCTGATGAATAGGGTATTTCGGGAGTACTTGGATCATTTTGTCATCGTTTTCATAGACGACATCTTGATGTTCTCTAAGAGTGCAAAAGATCATGCAGCACACCTCAGGATTGTTTTGAGCACACTCAGGAAGAACCAGTTGTTTGCTAAGTTTTCAAAGTATGAGTTTTGACTTTCAGAGATTGCATTCTTAGGCCACATCATCAGTCAGAAAGGGGTTAGTGTTGATCCGAAGAAGATAGAGGCCATTAAGAATTGAGTAAGGCCGACGACAGTTTTAGAGGTTCTCAGCTTTTTGGGTCTTGCTGGCTACTACTGGAGATTCATCAGAGATTTTTCAAAGATAGCCTTACCACTGACTTCCCTTACTAGGAAGAGTAAGGGCTTGGATTGGACGGTGGAGTGTGAGTTGGCGTTTGAGGACTTGAAGGGCAGGTTGATGACCACACCGATTTTGAGTTTACCTTCAGGGCCTGACGGGTTTCAGATCTATAGCGATGCATCAGGTCAGAGTTTAGGCTGTGTTCTCATGCAACATGGAAAGGTCATAGCCTATGCGTCGAGACAGTTAAAAGTTCATGAGAGGAACTATCCCGTGCATGACTTGGAGCTTGCAACAGTCATAAATGTTCCGAAGATTTGGAGGCACTATCTCTATGGAGTGCGTTGCGAGATCTTCACTGATCATAAGCGCCTCAAGTATATTTTTGATCAGCGAGAGCTCAATTTGAGGCGCGCAGATGGTTAGAGTTTCTAACAGACTACGACGTAGACATTCAGTACCATCCAGGAAAGGCGAACGTTGTAGCTGATGCCCTTAGCCGTAGAGGTTCGTGTTTCTTCCTTCTCACTCAGCAGGAGGAGTTAGTGCGAGAGCTAGAGAGACTCGATATTACCGTTGTGCCACGCAGTAGTTTTGGTTCTGCAAGGTTGAGTTGGATGGAGATTACCTGCGATATCAAGGATAGAATCAGGACAGCTCTACCGTTGGATTCAAAGATGGCAGAGATTTGGAGCTCAGTGCAGACAGGTCAGAAGGGGAGATTCAGTATTCAGGATGATTTATTGTTGTTTGATGACAGGGTGTGTATCCCCGATGTTAGTCACCTTCGCGAGGATATTCTATTTGAGGCACACAATTCCAGATATTCTATACATCCGGGTAGCACGAAGATGTATGCAGATCTCAAGAAATTAGTCTGGTGGCCAGGTTTGAAGTGCGATGTTGCAGATTACGTAGGGAAGTGCGAGACGTGCAAGTTGGTTAAGGCCGAGTGCCAAAGGCCTGGAGGCAAGTTGCAACCACTTCCCATTCCTGAGTGGACATTCGAGGATATATCCATGGATTTCTTTCATGGTTTGCCGAGATCGCAGAGTGGGAATGATTTCTTCTGGGTTATAGTTGATCGACTTTCTAAGGTCGCCCATTTCATTCCTCTTAGGAAGACGAATCAAGGTCCGAAGCTGGCACAGTTATATTTAGACGAGATAGTTCGACTTCACGGTGTTCCCAAGACTATAGTTTCAGACCGAGATGACAGATTCACCTCCAGGGAGTGGCAATGCGTACATGAGCGGTTGGGTACCAGGTTACACTTCATCACCGCTTTCCATCCCCAGACCGATGGACAGACTGAACGCACAAATAGGACTTTGGAGGATTTGTTACGGATGTGCATTTTGGACTTTGGAGGAAAGTGGGAGAAGTATATTACCCTTGTAGAGTTCTCCTACAACAACAGTTTTCAGACGAGTATTGAGATGTCACCGTTCGAGGCCCTCTATGACAGACGCTGTCGGACACCGTTGTGTTGGGCTGAAAGTGAGGAAAGATCTACTATCAGGGAGTCATGGATTGATAAGACTACTGACATGATCAAGCTGATTCAGGAGCGTATGAAGACAGCTCAGGATCGCCAGGCCAAGTATCATGATCAGAAGCACAGGTCAGTAGAGTTCAGTGTTGGAGACTACGTTTATCTGAAGGTCGGACCAGTCAGAGGAGTTTCTAAAATAAAACGGATGAAAAAGCTGAGCCCCGGATTCGTTGGTCCTTTTGAGGTGCTGGAAAGAATTGGTGAGGTTGCTTACAGATTGACTTTACCTGAGGAAATGAGTGGTGTACATGATGTATTCCACGTCTCCTATCTGAGGAGAGCAGTCAGAGATTCCAGTCAGATCATCAGTACCGAGGAAGCACCAATTGAGACAGATCTTAGTATTGGGGTTAGAGCAGTCAGAATAGTGGATTCAAAGATACAGAAGCTCAGAAATATAGAGATTCGCATGGTCAAAGTCCTTTAGATGAACTGTGGCAGACCAGAGTATACTTGGGAGCGAGAGGATGAGCTTCAGAGCAATGTAAACTATTCTTCTCTTCGATTCAGGTATGATTATAATTTTCGAGCACAAAATTTTTTGTTAGGAGTGGAGATTTGTAACATCCGAAAATTTGACGCGAAAAAAAAATTATTTATTTGTAGGGTCAAGTCGCAACGTATTTTGATCGAGACAGCGCGTCGTCAAGGTATAAAATTTCTTTTCTTTATGATAGCGACAGTTAGTTCGTTAAGTGCGATAATAATTGTGCGTGACGCATTTTATAATAGTGACGCGCGCGATGTGATGGGTAAATTGTCTAAGGAATTAGAAATGGGGTGCCAATAGCATTTTTCTCCCCCTCTCTCTCATGCGGTTAATAAGTAAAAACCGCAAGCCCGTAATAAAATCTCGCAACCCTTCCCGTAACCCATTTCCTCACGGGAGAAGAGGAATACCGCAGTCCGACATCCCGTTTCCCGCAAACAGCGACGACGCCATGTCGCGCGCTTTCCGCGCCCTTTCCGCCGACCGATTTCCCTCCGGAACTCCTCTCCGATCACTCCTCCTTACTCTACGAGCGCCGGTGGACATTCCTTTTCCTTCCTTGGCCGTGGAAGTGCCAGATTCAAACCTAGCCGGTGGTAGTGGAAACGATTTCGTTTCCGGTGAGTTTAATTCTCCTTTATCTCTATACCTTTGTGGAAATTTCTTGATTTAGAAGTTAGTCTAACCTAGGTTTTGTTTTTAATGCCCTAATTAAGTTTTGGAGTTTGTGATTTCCCCGCAGAATTTGGTTGAGGCGCATTGAGAGCTTCAATCACTCCACATAAAGGTAAAATCTGAAGTTTAGCGATTGAAAATTTGTGACCCTAGTTGTATAGAAATTTTTCCACGGAAACTCGTAAAGGGGAAAAATTTATGAATTTAGGGCTACTGTAAATTTCAGGATTTTGGTGGGTCGGGGCAGCATTCTGAAGTCCCCAACAGTAGGATTGCCTTCGGAAGAGAAGATGTCGCCGCGCCGAGTGTACGAACGCCGCAACACCACTGTAAGGAAACTTAATTTCTGTTAATTAGACATAACAGATAATATACTTTATATACGCATGTGTAGGGTTTTGTACAAATATCATGAACATTCATAGAAAGGTGTGGTGATAGGAAAACGGTCGCGAAAAATGTGTAGGATGATACCTGTGTACGAAAGTTTGGAATATGTCCCTTCGAGTCGAGCATAAGAAAGTTAAGGGTCGCTCAGTAGTATACCAAAAGTGATGTCCCAAGCAGAGTAGCATTTGACCAAAAGGTCAGTAGCACACTTCAGTCTTTTCGTGTTTGGTAGAGGCGCACTACCTTTCTCATAGGGCATATGGTATCCTATGAGTAGCAGAGTCTTGGGAGTTGACTCTTTTGAGACAGTTAGTAGATTCGAGACCGTGTCCGCGTGACACTATAACAATTGAGTTCGTCAGATGGTCTCGGGTCGTCAGTTTCAGATTTTGCGCGTTAGGAGGTATTCTGCATAGAGCCTTCCTAGTAGAGGTGCAAGCTAGAGGTCACCTAGAACTCAAGTATAGACCCAACGTGAGACAGTATACCAGTAGTGAACGCCGGGACTTGAGTTAGTGAACTGAAAGTCACGAACTTAGAATATGAGATGTTTTGACCAGGTAGTGTTCTGAAGGCCTCCACCCCCCTGGCGGGCCGCGCCCGCCCCCGGTCGGGCCTTACTTCAGTCCGACTGAATCAGACTGAAGTTAGGCGATACCCATTTTACCCCTGCATTGCTGAATGAATCCCCGCGTCGGTCTTTCACTCTTCCACGACTAGGTCTTCTTCCCGCAAGCGACGTTCGCGGTAACTGGCGTCTTCCACGACATTCATCTCCCACACCTCAACAGCCCGTCGCGCCCCCTCTCTCGCACTGCTCGCTACCCGGTCGCGAAAACTTCTCCCGTCTCGATCTCTTCTACGCCGCCAGGTACCTCCCTCTTCTTCTTCTCTTCCTCTTCCTCCTCTCTCCTTCCTCCTATTTTTCTTCTGCCACGATTTCCACGCCCCAGCGACGATGAGGAGAGCTCGAGATCCTCAGGGTGAATCTGTGATCCCATCCAAGAGGAAAGGAAGAGCCGTCGAAGCGCAGATTCAGAAGCCGAGAAAGTGGGGAAGATCGCTCTCCTCATGCACCTCTCCTCGTATCTCCTTCCGCGCCCCGCATTCCGAATTCTCATGGTCCTCTCTCACTCGATCTCTTTCTCTCTTGTTACGGATTTGCTTTCTGTTTTGATTTGATTTGATATTTCTCTCATCCTTGATCAGGATCTGTAATTCGTTGGACTCGACAATCTGCTAGCTGTTATACACAATTTTCATAATCTGCTTGCTCCGATCTGGAATAATTTTTTTGGAAATAAATTTTCTATTTAGCTAGTATGCATTGAACATTCCTGAGATGTGGAAGTGAAACAGAGGTACGGATTTAAATCAACCACAGATTCACGAGAATTCGAATACTAGATTAGTTGCAGCAGATTTGGAATGAATTTTAAATCATGAAGCACTTCAAATTACTACTTCCTAGCTCACGGATTACAGTTTGTTTAATTATCCAAGAGCTTTCTTTGAATAGCCACAGTCTCTGTTTCAGATCTGAAAATTACAGGAAAATTCAGGATGAACGAAATTGCTTAACATTTGCATTATAAAACATTTTGCATTCAGATGAAATACTTGCTTCCAATTGTAATTTGGCATCGAAACATTGTGAAACTCTATAGTTTTTGCTATCATCAGGACTCTAATCTTATATTGTATGAGTAATTTGGCATCGTAACATTGTCCAAAGTCCCGGATTTCATTCGAAATTCATTCACGATTTCGTTTTACAATCCTATTTCTCTTTGTGTGATTATGACTTTGTTTGACAGAGCTTATTTGCTCCAGATAGTCTTCGTTCTTCTTCCTCTCGCCGCTGAATTTACCTGATCCATCCCAGATTGTCTGTCTATCAGTCATCATCGACAATGAACGGTATCGACCTTGTGCTGCGGGACATTGCAAAAACACAACGATCGGGTGAGAACCTCGTCCGTCGCTGCCCTGAAATTCCACCAAAATCTATTCCGACCCAAACACCACCATTCTATTCGTCAGCATTCGACCGCCCAACCAGTGAGCCGTGCGTTTGTGGCAAGCAATCCGACACGTTGAACAAGATTCAGGAGGATTGGATCAAGACCCAGCTGAAACTGATCGAGGATGACATGCACCCTCCTATCCGAATCGATCCGCCCGTGCCACTATGGAGCAAACGTCCCGACCTGAACGCGTATCTACTGAAACCGATGTTCGTGATCGATCCAGAACGGCAGTACGACGTCAACGTGACAGCGGGTGCATGCCCGTCTTGCAACAAAGTCGGCTTTCTTTTCCGCAAGCAATTCAGTGCCCCGCGAATCATCGATTGCATCGACACCACTGCATTTGCTCTCTGTGCTCGATATGTGTGCAGGAAGTCGCAGAGCTCAGGCGGCTGTGGTGCCACGTTCCATGTCATGGACGAGGCCAAAATCGAGAAGTTGATCCCGACGCCCATCATCCTTAACTATCCCGTACAGCTGTTCGAACAGAGCGCGCACGACGTCAGTCTTGTTTAAATGGCATACGACTTGTACACGTCCCGTTCCGGCAGTGCTGATGCCGCTAAGGTGATTCGTTGTGCCCGAACGACTCGATACATGCGTCAAGCCACTCTATATCGTGGTCACGTGTCGTGGTATTTGAAAATGCACGCTAGGGATGCCGCACTCTGGCAATCGTCAACGCCTCTGGATCTGACAGTGTTTCCCGATTTTCGATCATTATTTCAGCATTGCAATGGGTACAATGGTACTCTCGGTCCTGTGGAATCGACGCTGACAGGCCTGGTCAACGACTGCATTTCTCGCCAACTCCCGTTCTTCAACCGAATGGAAGACGCCATCACCGGGACTCATCTCTCGGCCGACCATCATCACAACGTGCCGGGACGCATGAAATTAACGGATGAGTTCAACGGCAGGAAATTCACCCCGGTTGCTGGATTGCACTCCGTCATGAACGAGCGCCAACAAATCCTCTCCCATCAATTCACAAGCACGACGGGCAATGCCGAACGTCGATCTGTTAGCCGGGGTTTGCTAAGACAGTACAACGCTTATAGTATTGATAATTCGATGCTCATCATGTACCTGGACAAGTGTTGCCATGATCGGGAATGGCTGGAGGAGTTCGAAAACATCATTGTTCTTCTCGACAATCACCACCTGATCACAAGGTACCGGGACAATTCGAATAGCACGGATCGTGCTCGGCATGAACAATTCATGTCTGCCGTGGCCGAAATCATTGTTGGCACTAGACAAGCTCCGATGCGGGAATGCTCCATCATTGAGGCTGAATTGGATGTACTGTTGGATCGCATTAAAAAGTGGAAAATCGAGAATGATGTGCCCCCGTCCAAGCACATCGTGACGAGCAAACTTCTCTCTTGCCACGAGACACAGAAAAAACACATCAGAAAATGCCTAACGCCGCCCGCATCCGCGTTGACTACCGTAGTGGATCGCTTCTTTCGTTCGAGTCTGCGTCGTGGATCGGGGAAGAATAAAAACTTGTGGCGTCATGGACGAGCTATTTGCCCGGAGACCATATCCCTGGAAGGAGGGAACTTGCTGCTCCATGTCGTTGTCGCTCAAATCAACTTTCGAGGGGAACTCCAATTTGATCCTCGCTGGACGTATTTGCCAATCTCTGGGATGCATATCATTCTCACTCAATATCTCGTACTGTTTTCGACTGATGGCATCACTCCCTCGCATACGTCTCTGTCGACGATGTTTCACTTATTGCCTCTCTCGATTGATGATTGTGACGACAAATTCGGATTGACGACAGCGTTTGGACAATCCCTTCCTCAACTGCCCGAAATTCCTGCAGGGCAATTGGAATCTCTTGGAGTGGTCGCGGAATCAATCGCCGATAATGCAATTTGGTCGAGTCACACGTTCGATGCGATTGTGCACTATGCCTTTGATGTTGCCGCTGTTGTTGTCGAGAGGGCTCACGATGATCATCGCATCGTTGAAGAAGATGATGCTGCACTGCGGGACGATGGTGATCCGAACCATGTCGACGACGCTGATCCTTTTATTGGCTCCGAATCTGGCGTCAAATTCAGCAACACGCCCCATTCTATTCAGTCCAATCGCAAGCGCCGCAAGCCAGGACCAACATCGCATGAGTGCAGCTCTTCATCGAGTCACCATAAAAAACCTCGCAGCCTCAATGCATCGGGAAATGAACGTCAATCGGCATTACAAGGGTTTAATCTATGGGAAGCTGTCATGAGCACTTCACCAATGATCAACCCCTTGGAGCGTCGCTTGCTCCGAACGATTGCTATCAAATTTCTTCTGCCCGATGAAGTCCAGGATCTGAAGGATTTCCCTATTGAATCTCTGCATCTTCCGCAATTGCACCGAATCTGGTCTGTTCTAGTCTCGGCTCTGCGTACCACCAATTTCTCTTTCAAACGGTTCATTCGGCCGAAATCAGAACAGGTCCTAAAGCAACACTTGGAGGATATGGTTGCCCATGCCCGATTCAGATTGCCCATTCAACGAGCAGCGCCCAAACGCAGCATCATTACTGCCCTAAGTCAAGCCGCATCAATGATTGCTCCATTGCGATCATCCCCTGTTGCCAGTTTCAACATTGTGCAGTTGGAAGAGACTGTGACAACGACTACAACTCGAATCGTCACATTGGCAACCAGTGCCAATCAAAGTTCAAGTCAACCTCATGCATCGGATCTGCAATCTACGCCCGAACAACTCATTGAAGGGTCATCAGACAATATCATTGATCGACTGGTTCAACAAGAGATTGATGTCGGGCATGCCGCAACATTCATTGGACCAAAGTGGTCGCCCCCGCGTACGCCCGCATTGCTTCCCGTCGTGATGATCTGCTCGAGATGACCCACAAGGAGATCCAGAATCGTTGGGAGTATCTTGCACGTCTCAAGAAGCGTGTGCCATCAGCCACATCAGCACGACCAAGTTGTCATTCTCGTTTGCAATTGCATTCCGAGGCTGCCCAACAACACGACGATCCAGGCTCCCTAAATATTCCGCCGTCGCCGCCGACCGAACCATCAGTTCCAGCCGCATCTCCAACCACCCGGAATTCAAATCAACCGACCTCTTCTACAGTCATTACGACGACGGTGGAACCTGTTGTGGCTAACACGTCTGTTGTCAGCGAGATTAGTTTGCGTCCGCCATTCATGATCGATCATCAGTTGCCTGCTTTGGATCAGATATTGGCGGCCATCGTTCCTTCCCCATCTGCAGGGGAGTCGTTTTCCCAAGCGGAGAAGGAGATGCTCAATTACTTGCTGACCAGCCCAGTAGAGCGCTCCCATGTGAAATCGACGACTGGTGATCAAACGTCTTAGAAGAGTCTGGCCAGGCGTTTCTTGTACTGGGCGCGAGTCGCGCGGGTATTGGGGATGAACCAGTTTCGAGCCCGATCTGATGTGCAGCTCAAGCAAAAGGTCAAGGATGGTAATAAGAAAAAGAGCTGATAGCAGGTAGACAATACTTGGCTTTTGGTTTCATTTCCATCTTAAGAATTTTCCTTCTCAATTATTTGAATTTTCCTTCTTTTAATCTCACTAGGCTTGTTGAGGTGGCTCTGCTTGCTTGCGCTTTTTGCTCGTCTACCTGGTCCCCTCGCTGCACGTTCTTGGCTGTTTCGTCTCTTATTCTCTCACGCGATCAATGGTAATTTAGTTTCTCATTTATATTATGTTTTCTGATTTTGATTTCATTTTAGATTTTCTTTGATATTTTAGCAGGTGTCGACACTAACTGACTGTGGTGTCGACACCACAGCCAGCAGGTGTCGACACTAACTATTAGGTGTCGACACCACAACCAGCAAGTGTGGACACCAGCCAGTAGGTGTCGACACTAACTACTAGGTGTCGACACCACAACCAGCAAGTGTGGACACCAACCAGCAGGTGTCGACCACAGCCAGCAGGTGTCGACACCACTTCCAGCAGGTGTCGACACCAGCCAGGCTGGTGTCTGGTTGGTGTCTACACCAACAAGGTTGGTGTCGACACCAACCAGGGTGGTGTCGACACCAACCAGGGTGGTGTCGACACCAACCTGGTTGGTGTCAGGCTGGTGTCGACACCTGCTGGCTGGGGTCGACACCTGCTGGCTGGGGTCGACCCTGCTGGCTGGGGTCGACCCCTGCTGGCTGGTGTCGACACCTGCTGGCTGGTGTCGACACCTGCTGGCTGGTGTCGTCCATGTATTACGCACGCATACATGCCCACACCACACAATAAATTTTTTGTGATATTTTCTAGAGCACAAGTCGATTTCCTTTAGATTAATGAACTGCAGGTTTTGGATGCCTCCTCACTTCAAGATGATTTTTGCCTGAACCTTGTGGACTGATCCTCCCAGAATGTTTTAGCAATTGGACTGTTTACATGTGTTTACCCCTGGAATGCATCAACCAACAAGTAATTTCTCTTTGCTCTTATCTTACCATATAATCTCAAGACTTGTTAATATGCATTTACTTATTTTATAGCTTGTTTGCTCCTAGCATTTGCAATCCAATATTATAAACTTCTTCAAAAATATATATATAATTTATGTAAGTAGGTGATGTCAACAATTTTTTTATTCTAAATTAATCGTGCCCGGGCTTCGCGGAAATCTTAGCTCCGCCACTGTGAATATGTGTTTTGATGTAATTGTATTGTAGCACCCACTGAAATTAATTTGCTCTTTGCAGCCTGATGGTCACATGCCCAACGACAAAACTGCGGTGGAAATGATGCTTTCAATACTTTCTTCAATGAGACTAGCACCAGAAGCATAGAGTGAAGCATTGCCGACCTGGATAACCAACGTAGTGAAACATAGAGTGATGCATGTCCTCCAATTTATTTGCTTCAATAATTGTGTAATGAAAATATTCAAATATTACATATTGTGATGCATGTAGAATTTCCTTCCTGACTGTACAAAATTAGGAACTCTTAATTATTTTTCGGCTTATTCGATTGATTTGATTGTAAAAAAGAATTAAGTTATATTATTGCATGACTTTTATAGTATTAGAGTTCTTGCTTGGAGCTCAAGTTAATCACTCTGAGAAATATTTTGCCTAAAGCTCAAGCTATTTAGTGATAGATTTTTTTTTCACAAATTAGATGCATTTTCATCTTTTGATGAAAACTATGGGGTTATTTTTTTAACAAATTCAAATTGAAAATAGACTGTAGAAAATATCTTTGGATCTAGACAATGCAATTTTCTGATCATTTATTATATATATTAGCAAGTTATAAATCACAAGAATGTTTTGCCCGGAGCCAAGCTAATGGAGATTTTTAGATAATTTAATGAAAATGATAATCTCTGATGCGCATAATTACTTGAAAATAGTTGAATATTAAAAAACGGAATAAATGACCACTATTAATTTCAATTTTATCATATCTGGGCATGCTTTCGTGAACAATTGATCATCGTAAATGAAAAAAATGATTTGTAAAAATTAAAACAATAAGCATGTCACTTTAGAAAATAATTTATATAAGTGTCTAATGAAGCAACATTTTCAAGGGATCAAGTACCACTCAACATATTCCATCCAATAATCTATGCTTAGATTTAAGGTCAACAAAAAGGGATTTTAACACAACACATATTTTGCTAATTTAATGAGAAACTAAATCTCGTGCGCCATAAAATTATGAGTGTCCCCCGAAAGTCACATGCAATATTGTTTTTAGTAAACCATGACTTTGACATAATCCTTTTTTTTCCTTCTCTCCTCTCTCTTTCTTCCTCTCTCCCTCCTTTTTTTCTTCCTTTCCCTCTTCTCTCTTTCTCCTCCCTTTTCTTCTCCTCCCCCTCTTTTTCTTTCTCCTCCCCCCCTTTTTTCCCCTCATACTAGAGTGGAACCCGGCGGCCCCCCTCCCCCTGCGGGCCGCGCCCGCCCCCCTGGCGGCCCGCGCCCGCGGCCGGCGGCGGCGGGGGTGAGGCCGTGAGGGCGTGGGACTCCGAAATGGGTATTGGGTTTTCCTTCATTGTGAACAGTGCAAGCTTAGGTGATTTGGTTATTTGCAGACCTCCTGCTTTGAATCCAACGACCCGTGTTTGATGGAGCTTGATCAGACGGTCCAGATGAGTTTTATGGTGTGATTCAAATATGCATATTGTATTATATAATAAATAAATAAATAAATATATATATATATATATATATATATATATATATATATATATATATATATATAGGCCAAGGCCATCTTCAAAGAAAATACTCTTAGTATCTCTTGGACCTTACTATGCGTCAAATCATTGATTGCTTCATTGTTATAAAGGAATTTAGGATTTGTAAGTTGAGTGTTTTAATTTCATTTCTAAGGGATAAAAACACCACCGGAGAACTTTGTGTGTTTGGTAAACCTTATTCTGGAGCTCCGGTCTGGTGTAAAGAGTGTACATTCTATTTTGTGCTTCATTGCCCAATAAAGAGTGGAGCTTTATTTCTAACCGAAGTTTCATTTACCACCAGAGTCATGGGCACTGCTCCCTAATACAGAGCCTTAGCATGTTTTACTTAACATTCTATTAGTGACAGGCACGGGCCTCCGGCCCGATGGCTACGCGCCACAGTACCCGGCCGGCAACGGCGGGCTTCGCCCCCCCCCCCCCCCCCCCCCCCCCCCGGTGGGCATCGCAAAAGTACCGAACCACCTCCTTTTTAAAATTAATAAAAAATAAATTTGATATTTATAATAATTAATTAAAAAAATTAAACAATTAATTAAAATTTAAAAAAACGTTAAAAAGCTGGCGGGTGAACACTGGCGTGAGCACTGTTCACCCGCCAGTTTTTAAAATGTTTTAAAAACATTTTATAAATAATAATTAAAAAATTTAAAAATAAAACAATATTTTAAAATATAATAGGCTGGTGAACAGTGGCGGGAGCACTGTTCACCCGCATATTATAGTCCCACACCGGCTGTGCATGGGTATCATTTTGGTTTAAATATGATTTTCCGTGGTAAAGTTTTGAAATCAAGCGGACTGCCGGGATTGTGGGCTGTGGCGGGCTGAGTTTAAAATCTATGTAATGTCTGGGCGGGCAGGCGGGCTTCGCTTAAATCGCCGGCAGTATTATTTGGGCCGCCTTTAGCTGGTGAGCTTGGTAGATATTTTTTGAAATAATTATACATAACTTTAGGACTCCTTTAGTAGGTTTAGGACCCCTACGAAAAAGTGAAGAGAGGGGGTTCATTTGATCAAACGGTTGCTGCAAAATGGATTCAGATCGGACGGCTCAAATCATTCCAATGAATGTATATTATATTTTTTCTATTTTGATGCTTCTTGTGCGGAAGTCTGAAACAGTAAATGTTGTTAAGAAATTTTACCCAGCTCATTATGCATGTAAATATTAAAGATTGAGATAAAGTAACAAGAAGTTAAAGTATTGAAAGCATATTTTTTAAAAATTAAAGGGGCTATTCTTAGTTCACCTTGATTTTCCTTGATCCGGAAATTGTCAAACAGTTTTTTTTTGCTTTTTTTACTCATTTCGACAAATTATAACGTGTTAGAGAAGGCCTATGTTTAGGCCCATGTATAGGCTTATTTAGTGTAGATTCTACTAGTCTTGTATTAGTCCCACACCGTGTAAATGAGACTCGTCTCTCTCTTCTCCCTATATATATACTCACACATTGTTTTTATACATTGAAGAAGTATATACAAGATTTCAACATTTTCTCTACATGATATCAGAGCTTGCGGTCCCCCCTTGCACGGTCTCTGATTTTGTAACCGTCTCCCCTTGGGCAGTCTCTCCTTCCTTCCTGCAGACTCGGCGAGCTCCCTCTTTGGCGGATAGTAATTGAGTAACCGCACGACACTCCTTGTGGTTTAGTGTCCGCACCTCTCTGCGGTCACTGCTGCTTCTCTTGTGCGGTTTACTCCTAACCGCAAGTTTCTCTGTTGCTGCTTCTCGTGGAACCACCCTTCTCCCCTCCTCCTTTTATAATCTCTCTGGTCTGCTTCGTGGGTCCCACCTCCTCTCTTACTGCACAACTTTCTCCTCTAGTCGCTGCGGACCCCCTCTAACCTCCCTGCGACCTGCTGCTTCCTTCTTTGGCGGGTTGCTTGTCGCGCGATCTGCTTGTGCCGACTTAATCTTGTCGCACGCCCTGCCCCGTGTTTTCTTCTTCTCGACGTGTTCACACGGTTTGATCTTATCGCGCGACCTGCTGCTTCCCTCTTTTGTGCGGTCTTCTAGTGTTTGCCGCGGACTCCTGTCCCCTGCTGACTTCCTTAGCCGCGCGGTCTTCTTTTTTTAATCTCGCGGTCTTCTAGTGTCCTCCGCGGACTCCGGATTCCTGCTGGATTCCTTAGCCGCCGCGATCTTCTTTTTTAACCGCGTTGTCTTCCTTAGCCGCGCGGTCTTCTCTTTTAACCGCGTGGTCTTAGCGGTTTGTTCTCAACCGGTTTTCCTCATCCACAGTTTGTTTCTCTTGCCACTGTCTCCTCTTTCTGGTTGTACAACGACCTTCCCTTCTTGTCGCGGTCTCGTCTGCCGAGCTCTTCGCTTGTCTGTTTCTCGTTGACGACTGCACATTGCCTCTAGCCGCTGTTCGCTTGTTTTTTTGCTCTAACCGCTTCTTCTAGCCGCCACACCGTCTCTCCATGTGCTCCTCGATTGATTTTACCAAGCACCCGACTTCTTCTCTTGCAGCCCTCCAGGTTCCTACTCCTGAACTGCGTGATGAGTTGAGGATCACCACAATCTCCCTTACCGGGAAGAAGAATTTTGTTGAATGAGTGCACTCTGTACATCCGGTACTTCAATACAAGGGACTTCTGCATCATCTTTCTCAGGATCCTCCTTCAACACCTACTAACGACTGACTGCGTAATGACGGTTGTGTTCATGCCTGGCTTCTCAGCTCCCTTGATGACGAACCTTACCGTATGACCATGTATCACGAGACGGCCAAGACAATGTGGATGAGCTCCATTCCCTTTATTCCGGCAAGGACAGTCTCCAACACCCATATGACATCATCACAGATTTTTAGACTCTTGACACTGACAGTGTTGCCGACTTAACCTCATTTGTCGCTCTGGCCAAGACTCTGGTTGAAGCCTGGATCCAGCATCAGCCTCCCACTATGGATCTTGCTGCCCAACACGCTCAAAAGGAAGCAGTCGGTATTGCCATGTTAATGACGCGTGTCCCGCCTCATCTTCAGAGTGTTCGGGCTTAGATCCTATCGTCTGCTGCGACTCCCTCATTCTCTGATGTGTTCTCCATGCTGCTGAGGGCTTAGATCCTATCGTCTTAGCTCCGCTCCTTTTATTCTAGTACATTCTGATGTTTGAGGTCCGTACAAAATCACTAGTATGTCTGGGTATCGTTATTTTATTACCTTTATTGATGATTACTCTCGCACAATATGGTTGTACTTACTTCGTGATCGCCCCGAACTTCCCCGCTTGTTTCAGGCTTTCGTTCTTGAAATTCGCACACGTTTTCTGACAAAATTAAAACTCTCCGGACGGATAATGCTCGCGAATACACTAGCCATGAATGGAAATCTCTGCTCTGAATTGGAATTATTCACCACACGTCGCGTGTCTATACCCCCCAACAAAACAGAGTGACTGAACGTAAAAATTTACATCTTTTTGATGTTGCTTGCTCCCTCATGATTCAAATGCAGGTACCAAAGACTTATTGGAACTTTGCGCTTTCGACGACATGTTATCTCATTAACCGTCTCCTTTCTTCCGTCCTTCAAAACGCTACTCCGTTTAGTCTCCTCTTCCCCCGACTCCGCCATTCTCTCTCACGCCTCGCATCTTTGGGTGTACCTGCTATGTTCACATACGTGGTCCGAGCACAGACAAGTTGATCCTCGGGCGGCCAAACACATGTTTGTCGGTTATTCCCGAACTCAGAAAGGTTATGTTTGCTACACTCCTACCACACATAAGGTGACCGTTTTCGCTGATGTTATTTTTCGGGAAGATCAACCATTCTTCTCTGCTCCGAACCCACCTCTACCATATCAATCCTTGCCAAGGCCGGTCATCTCAGTTACCTCTCCTCCACCACCACTCCTCCCTGACTCGGCTCCTGTTCTTCACAAGCCACCTCTTATATGTGTCTACACTCGTCGTCCTCCTCGCTCCGCTGCCCCGATGCAGTGGCTTCGACCTTTGACACTTGTCGACCTGCTGATCCGGCACCGTCCTCCACCGTCCATCCCATGACGAACTTTGTATGTCTACATCGCCTGTCCCCGGTACTTCACACCTTTGCTACTTCATTATCCTCTATTTCTGTCCCTAACTCTGTGCATGAGACTCTCCAACATCCGGGCTGGCGGGTAGCCATGGACGAAGAATTGACAGCCCTCTGGGCTAAACGGACTTGAGACCTGGTTCCTCTCCCTCCTGGCCATACTACTGCTGTTGTAAATGAGTTTTCGTCATCAAGCATGCTCCTGATGGGACAATTGGCCGTCTTAAGACCCGACTGGTGGCTTACTCAACAATAGGGTCTTGATTACGAAAAAACATTCTATTCAGTGACCATGCTCAACACGGTTCGTGTCCTTCTCTCAGTGGCTGTGTATCGCCAATGACCCTTACGTCAACTGGATATCAAAAATTCTTTTCTAAATGACGATCTCCAGGAAACAGTATACATGCAACAACCCCCAGAGTTTGAGACCACGAGGGAGTCCCGAGTCTGTCACCTCCAGAAGTCCATTTATGGTCTCAAACAATCTCCTCGGACATGGTTCAACAAGTTCAATAAGGCTGTACGAGAAGTTGGTTTTACTCGGAGCTCAGCAGATTTCTCTCTGTTTACTCGACATCACAAAACATACACCCTTCTCTTTTTGATTATGTCGATGACATCCTAATCACAGGTGATGACTCAAAGGGAATACAAATAATCAAACAACACCCGAGCTCTGTTTTTCAAACAAAGGATCCGTGGAACTTCGATACTTCCTTGACATTGAGATTGCAAGACGTCCCGATGGCCTTGTTCTGTCTCGACGAAAGTACTTCCTCTACCTCCTTCAGTACGTCAGCTACTCTGGATGCAAGCCGACCAATACTCCTATGAATGTTAATCATAAGTTTTGTGCACATGCCTCATATACAAATATACTTTTCCGAATACAGAATACTATCGACGTCTTGTTGGAAAACTGATTTACCTAACAGTCATGAGACTAGACATATCCTTTGCTGTTGGGGTTGTCAGCCGGTTTATGCATTCTCCTGGGACATCTCATCTACTGACCGTCAAATGCATCCTGAGATATCTAAGAACAGCCCCGGGTCAAGGGCTGGTATACAAAACCTCTTCTTCTATTCCAAAATTGGTTGCGTATTTAGATGCAGATTACGTTGGTTCCCTGGATGGGCGGCGGTCTACCAGTGGATTTTGTACCAACTTCGGAGGGCACCTTGTTACCCGACGCAGTAAGAAATAAGCTGTGGTTGCTCGATCTTCAGCTGAAGCTGAATACCGTTCGATGACGTCTGTTGTATCTGAGCTTACATGACTTGAAAGTCTCCTCATTGATCTTTGAGTAAAACTTCCCTCACCTGTACTTTACTATGTGACAGTCAAACTGCTATACACATAGAAGAATCCGGTCTTTCACGAAATAACGAAACACGTTAAAGTTGATTGTCACTTCATCAGGAGAAAGTTTAAATGAAGAAGCTGGAAATAAAGCATGTTCGGGGATTGACCAAGTTGCTGATCTTCTCTCTAAGGCCTACCGAGTACCCTATTATCAGTCTTGTCCAAACTGGGTGCATACGACTTGTAAATAGGTCCCCTCAAAAGGTGCACGTAAGAGTCTATTTATAGTTTATTTGACCTGATCTGCAAATAGCGCAATCCCGCCTTTTGGAAATGCTATACGCAACCCAAATGAGTCTGTCAACAGCCAAACTCTGCTGCTTGGAAGGGCATTCTGGTTAAAAATACTGCTAAGCAAATTGCACTCGCTATTTTTGCTCGCTCGGGCCTGCGAGTGCCTCTGTTGAGGTTACTCACTACCGACTGGAGGGCACTATGCGAGTGTGAGCGTGGTGGACGCACTCGCCGCTCCCTCAACCTGATCTTGGGGCGAGTGCGTGTCCACGTGAACCACTCGCCCCCTGCACCCCTTGGACGCATTGGCCTACGCGAGTCGGAGAGGGGTCCTACACCACTCACCCGTCCGACTCGCCCGAACACCAACATTGATCTTGTTCCGTGGGACCCACTCGGTGAATATATGGTTGAAGATGAAGTCGTATAGGGGTCCTTTGCACGAGGATGGATGATGTGTCTACTATGGGCCCGCTGGACATGAA
This sequence comes from Platanthera guangdongensis, assembly GCA_039583875.1. NCBI lineage: Eukaryota > Viridiplantae > Streptophyta > Magnoliopsida > Asparagales > Orchidaceae > Platanthera > Platanthera guangdongensis. The sequence goes on from CM077166.1 coordinate 43,507,012, forward strand.
GCATCAGCGGTTGCACTGATTGATGTGGCATAATGTTAAGGTCCGTGGCAAAGGTGTTTGTTGCACAAACCGTAGGGAGGGAACAGACAGATGTGATAGTGCATTGGTGGTGCGATGTAACAGACGATTATTGGTGTCCGTTCTCCATGCTCTATTCGAATTGCTGAACAAACCGTAGTGAGGGAACATGCTCTATTTGATTTTTTTTAACGAATAGATTTTTTTAAAAGAATTGTTTTTTTTGTGCTTTACAAAAAACAAAAGTTGTTTAATTTCACAAAGTCTGAGCAACGCCCGCTCAAATTATTTTTGCAAAATCCATATTTCATTGCATGTATTTAGGATTTCCTAGAAAAAAGCTGACAGACGTGCAAACCCTACGCGTCATCCTGTATCACCACGTTTATCACGACTCCAGTCCAGGAGGGCACTCTGGCGTTCAGGTCACTTGAAGGAAGATAAAACATTTTTTTACTGGAAGGCAATGAAGGATTACATCTATGCATATATTCGTCAATGCCCCCTTTTCCTATAATGCAAAGGTGTTTCTGGTAAGCCATCAAGCCTTTTATAACCTCTTCCTATCACTAATAGAATTTGGCAGGGGCATTACAGTGGATTTCCTTGTGGGAATGCCACCATCTAATGGGCATGAAATCATCTTTGTGGTAGTGGAATGCTTGAGCAAGTATGCGCCTTTCATGGCATGACAACACCCCTACACTTATACAACAGCTCGAGTATTCTTGAATAACTTCTACAAGGTTCATGGTATGCCAAGGTCCATAACCAGTGATAGAGACGCCATATTCATAAGTGAATTTTGGCAAGAATTTTTCAAACTATAACAATTGCAAATTAATACCTCCATGGCGTATCATCCTCAAACCGTCGGCCAAACGGAAGTCGTGACTCAATGCCTTGTGAATTATCTTTGTTGTGTGGCATTTGGCAATCCCAACAAGTGGAGCCTATGGTTACCTTTGGCGGAGTGGTGATAGTTACTCTTTCCATAGCACCATCCAACTGGACCCATATGAAGTGGTTTACTGCTCCCCCCCCATTGCACGTTCCGTATATTGAGGATTCTACTATCATGGAAGAAGTATATAGGAGTTTGCAAGCAAAGGAGAAGGCTCAGAGGATGTTGAAGATAAATTTATCCAGAGCGCAGGAAAGTATGAATATGCTGGCCAATAAAAAAAGAGTACCCGGAGGGAGACTCGGTTTACATCAAACTTCATCCATATAAGAAAATCAGCATTCAGGTTTCAAAGTACCATAAGTTGGCTTTCAAGTTTTTCGGTCCCTTACCAAATCATCCAGAAACTAAGTCCAGTCGCCTACAAATTGCAGTTGCTACTCACAACTAAGATTCATAATAACTTTTGCGTGTCTCAGCTGAAGGAGCATATTTGAGATGCACTGGTAACAACTAAGATTCCAGAATACCTCATAGAAGTGGGCCACATCATGACAGAACCAGAGAATATCTTGGCAAGGCGCATGATCCGTCAGCATGGAAAGGCGATACCCCAAGTCCTGATTCAATGGCGACATTCAGCTCCAGAAGAAGCCACATGGAGGATTATGTCATGGCCCAAAACCCGTCACAATTTAATTTCATTTTTTTGAGGGGGTTTCTCATATAATTATACGCAACAGGATAATCAAAAAAATGTACCATTGAAAAACATAACCTCACATTTCATTAACATACAAAATATATATACACTGTTAGGGACAAAAGTGTCTACATTTGCTACATTACAAATATCTAACAACAGTACAAGGAATAAACTCATGCTAACCCGTGGACGAGCCACATCTTCAATTGGTCTTCGTTCTGCCTCTTCCTGAGCCAGTCTAGCAGGGTCTGGTATGCTGGTGCTCGGTTCCTACAACAAATGAGGAACCAATTAGTTTTGAAAGCTAAGTGAATTCCTTACCCTTACCAGTAGCTTCGCTCTGCAAGCAGACAAAAGAGTCAACATCATTGAAATCTATATGAACATGTTTCTATGCTAGAAACAGGTAAAATCACAATTTTATATCTGAATCAAGCTATCTTTCCTGTTATTTGTAGTTCGTTTCTCGAAATTCTTAGGGTCATTCGAATATCTCTATTATCCGGGTCCGTCGACCCTTCATATCATTCTCCACTTTAGGGCACTTCTACGCGCTACAAACTTCAACGCCTCCTATTGGATTCATATCATAATCTGTAGGAGTTCGACCCCCCCACGAGGTGTGAGTTCTACCCCCCTCACGAGGTGTAGTAGTCTGAAACATTCCCCCCTACTAGACTGACCCTTAGTATTTCGATGTGTCGACGTGTTCTCCATTTTAATTCAATTTCAATCATTTCGATTCGTTCAATTTAATTCAAAATAGGATTTATTTGTATTTGGTTCCCCTCAGAATTCTATTGCTCGCTAAGGCACGTTAGCGTTTTCGGCGATTCATATATTCAGTGATATCAAACAATTGAAAAGTTCACAAAAGAGGAAAAAACAGTAACAACTCACCCCAACTTTTCCTTTGCCCTTGTCCTTCGCAGGGTTCACGTCACGTCTATCGCCGGACTCCATCCTCTGCAGTATCAAAATATCATTTACTTTAGGGTTGCGCCATAAATAGTTACGAGCGGACTCTTACGACGGTCACAACTACGACCTCTAGGAGTTATCTAGGGAAGGACTAGTGTGAGTGATCAAAAAGAGGGCACACCATTCAGCCAATAAGAAATGATTCAATTCATCACAATGTCTATCCAAGTTGCTGCAATGCACTGCCGCAAGGGTTGTCACGAAGGCAACACTAAAGGCTGCGAATAGCTGCAAGCAAGGTGTCAATCCCCACAAAAACAGTCGGACAGCTATACCCAACAACCCAAAAGTACAAAAACAGCCCCCAGGTAACCCTCAACAATCCAACCGGCAACAAGGGTTTGCAAGGGGTCAAGACAAAACCCCTAATGAAACCCTAACCTCATCCCTCCCAAATATAGCTCACAATCAAGGTTTAGAGTTTGCAAAGTTATAAAGAAATTTTTGAGTTTGAAAGGAGTGAATTAAAACCAAAACCCCAAACCCTAGGGTTTTCATGCATCATAAATCCGTACACAAACTTGGTGATCAACACAAGAGGAGTGAAGGGAAGGAGATTACCTTCCGAAAGAAGAAGAAATCGTGCGAAACGGAGGAGATTGGAGGCGGCTAGAGCGATCGACGCAGGAGCGGCTCCGTCGGGTTCGTTCCGTCGAGAATGAAGAAAGTGGAAACAAAACAGTGATAAATCGCGGGATAAGTCCACCGCTTAACCCAGACAGCCAGTCGTCAAACCGGTACAACCGGTTTCAAATAGTGCACAGCCAACACCACACCCAAATTCAGCCGGATCACACTTATAAACCCCAAATGAAAGCAAGCCCAATCCAAAATCCGGCCAACTTAAACCATTCATAATTAAACGAAACCGAAGCAGCTGTCGCAATTAAGCATAAATTATCCGAACATCAAATATAAAGTGCGACGTCAAATCAGTACTGAAATTATATTTCATCATCGGGGAATATTTCAAAATAGTTGCATTTTATATTTGTTTGAGTCTTATAAATTCTCCCCTGCTTATCAGAATTTTAGACCTCAAAAATTTAAACATCTCCTTGACTCCCAAAGAACGAGGGAAAGATTTTCATCAGCAAGTCTTCTCGCGCCCACGTAGCATCCTTGGCGGGATGACCTGTCCACCAGACCTTGACAAAGTTCACATGTTGATTTCGAAAGTTCTTGCTCTGGCGATCAAAAATTTGATAAGGTGTCGTCGGACTGGACAAATCAGTGTTGATCTGCACATCACTGGCTGATATCATCAAATCTGGGTTCAAAATATACCGTCGAAGTGCGGAGACATGAAAGACATCATGCAACTTCTGTAATTCAGTAGGCAACGCTAAGCAATACACTACCTCACCAATACGTTCAATCACAGGGAAGCGACCAACATATCTCAGGCTTAATTTTCCAATCCGTCGTAGTCGGGAAATCCCTTTGAACTGTTTAATCTTTAAACACACCTGATCACCCATAGCAAATTCCATCAGACGATGTCGGGCGCTGTAATATTTCAGCTGTTGATCCTGTGCGATTTTCTTTTTTGTTGAATAACATGGACTTTCTCCTCAATTTTATCTGTCTTCTTCTGTGGAAATAATTTCTTTTCTCCATCCTCTGCCGAACTCAAAGGAGTTCTGCATCGCCTCCCATATAGAGCTTCGAACGGGGCCATTTGGATTGTTGCTTGATAGCTATTATTATAAACAAATTCAGCAAACGATAAGTATTTTTCCCAGGAGCCTTTCAAGTCCAAAACCACCATTCACAATAGATCCTCAAGCATCTGGATGGTGCGTTCGGACTGGGCATCTGTTTGGGGGTGGAAGACAGTACTGTACAATAGTCTTGTTCCCAATCTATTGTGCACTCGTCGCCATAAATCAGATGTAAACCGTCTATAACGATCTAACACGATCGTACGCAGAATACCATGTAATCTCACGATTACATTTACATAGAGTTCCACCAATTTTTCAGTCGGCCCGCTTTGCTTGATCGGTATAAAATGGGAGCTATTTGTCAATCGATCAATGATGACCCAAATTCCATCATTCCCAGCTTTACTGCGAGGCATGCCAAATACAAAATGCATCGCAACATCATCCCACTTCCACTCCGGAATGGGGAGAGATCGAAGATTCCCAACAGGCTTCTGATGTTTTGCTTTCACTATCTGACAGTTATGACACTGAGCAATATATTGAATGACATCCTTCTTCATATGTGGCCACCAGAAATCCTGTTTCAAATCGTGGTACATCTTTGTCGGACTAAGATGAATCGAATATGACGTATTATGTGCCTCATACAGGATATCCTTCCGCAGGTTATCCCCATCTGGTACACAAAGTCTGTCATTCAGGAGTAATAGAGCATCCTTCTCAACAAAGGCACTCATTTCTCCCTTTTTCAATTTTGCAAATATTCTCATCAAAAAGGATCCTGAGGTATCGCTTTCCGGATTCTCTCTTTAAGCGAATATTGGATCCGCATCTGGAATAGTTGTGCTTGCTTTTCTTCAGACGTAAATATCACACATATTTCCATTTACTGAAGTATATAAAGAAGCTTCCTATTATACTGCGGTATCACGGACATCGCAACAATATTCTTCCTGCTTAATGCATCTGCGACCACATTTGCTTTACCTGAATGGTATTGAATATCCAAATCATAATCTTTAATAAATCCAGCCATCTTCTCTGACGTAATTTAATTTCCCGCTTATCAAATATATAATTCAGGATCTTATGATCTGTGAATATCTCGCATCGAACACCATATAGGTAGTGACACCAAATTTTCAAAGCGAACACAACCGCTGCTAATTACAGATCATGTGTCGGGTAGTTCTTTTCGACATCCTTTAATTGTCGGGAAGCAAAGACAATCACCTTTCCACGTTGTATTAACACACAACTCAATCCTTTATAGGACGCATCACTATAAATTTGAAAACCATCTGAGCCTTCAGGCATCAATAACACTGGCGTTGTCGTTAATCGTTCCTTTAAAGCCGCGAACGCTTGCTGACAATCGGCTCCCCACGTAAATAATACGTTCTTTCGAGTCAATTGTGTCAAGGGTAGTGCTAGTTTCGAAAAGTCCTTGACAAATTTTCGATAATAACCAGCCATGCCCAAGAAGCTTCATACTTTAGTCACAGATTTCGGTCGGGTCCCGTTGATTATTGCTTCAATTTTAGCTGGATCCACAACCAGCCCTTCTGCATTAATCACATGACCTATAAAGGCCACCTCATTCTGCCAAAAACGTACACTTTGAAAATTTGACATATAATTGTTTTTCCCTCAATGTTTGTAAGACTTGACGCAGGTGCTGTGCATGTTCTTCCTTTGTTTTTGAATAAATCAATATATCATCGATAAAAACAATCACGAACTGATCCAAGAATACCTTAAACACACGATTCATCAATGCCATAAAAGTTGCAGGAGCATTCGTTAGGCCAAAAGACAACCACAAATTCAAAATGCCCTTACCTGGTACTGAATGCTGTCTTGAAGACATCTCCCTCTAGAATTCTCAGCTGGTGATATCCTGATCGAAGATCAATTTTGAAAATACACGTGCGCCTACCAGCTGGTCGAACAAATCGTCATTATGCGGTAGAGGGTATTTATTCTTTATTGTCAACTTGTTCAGCTCGCGATAATCGACGCATAAACGGAGAGATCCATCCTTCTTTTTCACAAATAATACTGGAGCGCCCAAGGTGAGGTACTCGGTCGAATAAAGTTCTTATCAAGCATTCTTGTAATTGCACTTTCAATTCTGCCAATTCTTTTGGCGCCATTCGATACGGAGTCTTAGTCACATGAGCAACTCATTCAATCACCTTAATTTCAAATTCAACTTCTCTGGCTGGGGGTACACCAGGTAGCTCTTCTGGGAGTACATCCACGTAGTCCCGCACGACGGGCACAGCCGTAATTGCTTTCTTTTCTTCTTTCATTTATTTAATCATTACCAAAATGACCTCACAGCCTTTCCGCACCATTTTTTTGGCTTTCATTGCCGAGATCCTGATTTTTGTAACTTCGCCCAAACATTTATAGATCATCGGGCTTCCATCCGGACATTTAAATGCCACCTCTTTTGTTTTGCACTTAATAACGACTTCTCGCTCCGATAACCAATCCATACCGAGGATGACATCATATTCAACCAACGGTAAGACCGCAACATCAACTTCAAATCGTTTATCATTAAAAGGCAACAAGACTACGACTCGCTCTTTCGTTATCAGAACCGTATTATTCGGTAGCAGTACACTCAAAGGTTGAACAACTTGATATGGCCGTATATGAAGTGATTCAAGAATAAATGTCTAAATAAAAGATTGACTGACATCAGTATCAAATAAAACTTTCAGTACTTGATCATGAACAAGCAACACACCTGTGACAACAGTATCATCGACCTTCACCTCTTGCTGACCGAGATTGAAAGCTCAGGCCCGGATCAGTCTCTCATCTCTGGCCCCTTCAGCGGGTGCCGATGCTATCGACTCCCCTTCTCTGGAAGTCCCAATATGATAGATTTTCTGAGGCGGCAAGACTAGAGCTCCCCTCAAACTTTCATCCCTTTGTAGCGTTGGACAATCCTTTCGACGATGGCCCGGCTGGCGACAATAAAAACAGACGCCGGTCAAGCATTCCCCTCTATGCATCTTGCCACATTTGGCACACTTGGTCGACGTTGATTGGGACACTTGAGTGCTACCAGTTGAAACTGCTTGTTGTTGCTTCTTCTTTTTCCACGGGACTTCACTTGTTCTGCCCGATTTCTCTTGGCTAGCACCCTCTTGGACCCTCTTCCTCATCTCCGTCCGCCTCTGTCTCTTTTCATTGTCTAACTCGACTAATCGAGATTTCTCCACCAGCAGTGCATACTCAGTAATATCAAACGGAACCACTGAAGCGCGGATATCATCCTGCAACCCTTCCTGGAATCGTAAACAGCGAGCTTCCTCGGTCTCCACTGCAGACTCTGCATAGTATGCCAAGCTGGAAAATTCGGCTTCATACTGAAGGACAGAGCGGTTTCCTTGCACCAATCGCAAAAAATTTTCCTGTAGCTGTCTCTTTTCTGTCCGCGGCACGAACCATTTTGTAAATTCACGAACAAACTCTGCCCATGTCACGTTCGCCAAACCGCGAGTCTGAAATTTCCCTTTCATCAGGTTCACCCACCACCTCTTAGCCTCTCCTTCCAGAAGAAAAACAACCAACTCCACCTTCCTCTCTGCGGGGCACCGCATTGTATCAAATATTGTTTCAATCCAAAAAATCCAGTCTTCTGTCTCGATCGGAGACAAACTACCGCGAAAAGTCGGCGGTTTCAATTCCAGAAACTGCTTCATATCAATATCCAGTAAGCGAGACTGCTGCGGTTCCACCAATGCTGGAGGAGGCACAACTGGCACAACTGGGGATACGCTAGAAGAAGGCACATCTGGAGGGGTGTCTCGAACCAACCTAATTGCTTCAACGATGGCTTGTGCAATATCAGCGATATGCACTACGGAAGAATGTCGCACACTCACACTTTCTTCTGATCTGGAATCCCTTGAATCCTCAGGTTCATTCAGAGCCTCTCGCATTCCGCGGCTCAAATACACTTGAAAAGGTTCTTGAGGAACAAGTATAAGACATTTCAGTATATTCTGATATTCCAATCGCATCCTTGTGGTTTATGTTCCATCCTGGTACTCTCTGCGTTACACGTACTGCGAGAAACCTCCCCATGATACCATTTAATTGTCACGGCCCAAAACCCGTCACAATTTAATTTCATTCTTTCTGAGGGGGTTTCTCACATAATTATACGCAGCAGAATAATCAAAAAAATGTACCAGTGAAAAACATAACATCACATTTCATTAATATACAAAATATATATACACTGTCAGGGACAAAGGTGTCTACATTTGCTACATTACAAGTATCAAACAACAGTACAAGTAATAAACTCATGCTAACCCGTGGACGAGCCACGTCTTCAACTGGTCTTCGTTCTGCCTCTTCCTGAGCCCGTCTAGCGGGGTCTGGTACGTTGGTGCTCGGTTCCTACAACAAATGAGGAACCAATTAGTTTTGAAAATTAAGTGAATTCCTTACCCTTACCAGTAGCTTCGCTCTGCAAGCAGACAAGAGAGCAACAACAATGAAATCTACATGAACATGTTTCTATGCTAGAAACAGGTAAAATCACAATTTTATATCTGAATCAAGCTATCTTTTTGTTATATCGTAGTTCGTTTCTCGAAATTCTTAGGGTCATTCGAATATCTCAATTATCCGGTCCGTCGACCCTTCATATCATTCTCCACTTTAGGGCGCTTCTACGTGCTACAGCTTCAACGCCTCCTATTGGATTCATATTATAATCTGTAGGAGTTTGACCCCCCTACGAGGTGTGATAGTTCTACACCCCTCACGAGGTGCAGTAGTCTGAAACATTCCCTCCTACTAGGCTGACCTTTAGTATTTCGATGCGTCGACGCGTTCTCCATTTTAATTCAATTTCAATCATTTCAATTCGTTTAATTTAATTCAAAATAAGATTTATTTGTATTTGGTTCCCCTCAGAATTCTATCGCTCGCTAAGCCACATTAGTGTTTTCGGCGATTCATATATTCAGTGATATCAAACAACTGAAAAGTTCACAAAAGAGGAAAAAGCAGTAAGAACTCACCCCAACTTTTCCTTTGCCCTTGTCCTTCGCAGGGTTCACGTCACGTCTATCGCCGGACGCCATCCTCTGCAGTATCAAAATATCATTTACTTTAGGGTTGCGCCATAAATAGTTACGAGCGGACTCCTACGACGGTCACAACTACGACCTCTACGAGTTGTCTAGGGAAGGACTAGTGTGGGTGATCAAAAAGAGAGCACACCATTCAGCCAATAAGAAAGGATTCAATTCATCACAATGTCTATCCAAGTTGCTCCAATACACAACCGCAAAGGTTGTCACGAAAGCAACACTAAAGGCTGCGAATAGCAGCAAGCAATGTGTCAATCCCCACAAAAATAGCCGGACAGCTAATACCCAGCAACCCAAAAGTACAAAAACAGCCCCCAGGTAACCCTCAACAATCCAGCCGACAACAAGGGTTTGCAAGGGGTCAAGACAAAACCCCTAATGAAACCCTAACCTCATCCCTCCCAAATATAGCTCACAATCAAGGTTTAGGGTTAGAAAAGTTATAAAAAATTTTATGAGTTAGAAAGGAGTGAATTAAAACCAAAACCCCAAACCCTAGGGTTTTCATGCATCATAAATCCATACACAAACTTCGTGATCAACATAAGAGGAGTGGAGGGAAGGAGATTACCTTCCGAAAGAAGAAGAAATCGTGCGAAACAGAGGAGATTGGAGGCGGCTAGAGCGATCGGCGCAGGAGCGGCTCCGTCGGGTTCGTTCCGTCGAGAATGAAGAAAGCGAAAACAACACAATGATAAATCGGGGGATAAGGCCACCGCTTAACCCAGACAGCCAGTCATCAAACCGGTACAACCGGTTTCAAATAGTGCACAGCCAACACCACACCCAAATTCAGCCGGACCACACTCATAAACCCCAAATCAAAGCAAGCCCAATCCAAAATCCGGCCAACTTAAGCCATTCATAATTAAACGAAACCGAAGCAGCTGTCGCAATTAAGCATAAATTATCCGAACATCAAATTTAAAGTGCGACGTCAAATCAGCACTGAAATTATATTTCATCATCGGGAATATTTCAAAATAATTGCATTTTATATTTGTTCGAGTCTTACAGATTATAACTCCATGTAGAAGATTTACCCTTCATTTGATCCTTGAGGACAAGGATCTAAGGGTGGAGTTTTTATTTTATGTATTAATTTAAAGGAGACCATTAGAGGCACATGTTAGGCATTGTGAGAGTCTACTCACTAGGCATGTTAAATGAGGGAGGTAGAGCAATAAAGACTTGGAATGAAACTATAAGGAAAGGCATGATGTCCTTAGGCATTAGTGAGATTATGACAAAAGATAGGGCACAATGGCGACAAAGGATCCATATAGCCGACCCCACTATAGTGGGATAAAGGCTTGAGTGTTGTTGTATTAATTTAAATTCCGTGCTGTTACATTGTATGTGTATTTATTTAAGTTACTGTTGAACACGATGTTAGTCATGATGTGATGTGTCTGTTAAGTTAGGCAAATGTAATGGGAGGATAGGATCGTGAGTTGTGAAGCTGGGGAGTTACCTGCAGTTGTAAAACCGCCCTAGATTTGTGTGGAGACGATGGGAGAGGGCGATAAATCCCCCTTGCCAGATGGATTGAGTATGGAATTTGATGTTATTGTTTCTATCTTCTTCCTTCTCTGTTTTGCGCTTTCTTAGTTGTAGAAACTCCACATTCCCTCCCTGTTCAGGCCTGGCCTTAAGGGAGCCGCCGTCGCCATCATCCCCCCCCCCCCACCCGCCGAAATTGGTTCGCATCAGTTGCAAGATGGTGGCTGAGGTGGGTTTAGATAGTGTCTGTTTGGAAGCTAAAGTGGGGTGGAATCTGTTGATGGTATTAGGAATCAGCTGTTGGGGGATTTTATCTCACAAAGCATATTTCTGAAAGGGCTGCAAGGGATTATGTAGTGGACGGTGGTTTTTAAAGAGTGGATGTTGGGCGGCCTTTCTGGGGCGAAAAGGGGCAGAGGTAGGCCTCCAGGGGGGAAAAAAAGGGTTCAGCTTGCTTGTATATTGATTTCCAGGGAAAACTGAAGGTATTTGTGGGGGATTTTGGAAGATGTGGCGGTGGTGGAGGAGGATACAGGGGATATAAGAACAAACCTAGGAGCTGTGACCTAGGGCTTCATAGAGTCATCACCATAAGCAGATGGCCGGATTCCGGGAAGCTTTATTTCTCAAAAATCTGTAATGCCCCACAACATCCCATACTCCCTATTTATAATAAAAACAATATTAGGGCACCCCGACATCGACAACTATGATTGGCCGGGAATGCATGGGGCCCGATTTACATGAAAAAACGAAAATATAATAATACAATATATGAAAATGAAGTGTCCCATTGGAAATCGTGGAACAATAAGTATGGACAAGTTTTGGCCAATGAGCCCAAACTACAACAACACCGATATAAAATAGCCATCATTTGGGCATGTTCATGTGGCTGAGTCAAGATAATCAGTTCTTTATTTCCGATCTTTTGGGCCATTTGTAAGGTTTAAGGTTTAAATGTAAAAGAGGAAATTGGATTTGTGAAAATATTTTTCCCCAAAACATAAA